>CAMZMU010000062.1:24389544-24989544 GCA_947311845.1 Poa pratensis
CTTGTGTGGTCAGTATTGATACTATCATCCCTAAGGCTCAGCTCTTCAGGTTTGAATTTTTTGGGTACAACCAGGGTTTTATGACTGTGTGAAGAAGGTTTGGGGAAGGCCTACTAGAGCCACATCCAGTGCTGCTATTCTAGTTGAAAAGCTGAAGGCTCTGAGGCATGAGCTTAAACTCTGGAGGAAGTCTCTTTCAAAAAATAAACTACTCAAGAGAAGTGCAATCTGGTTATTTTGTTCTTTGATAATCTTGAGGAAGAAAGGGTTTTGTCTATACCTGAATCAAATTTTAGACGAATTCTTAAGCTGCATCATGAGAAGTTGCTAAGGGCACAATTTCAATACTGGAAAAAAGAGGTGTACGATACGTTGGATTAAAATGGGAGAGGAGAACACTAAAATTTTTCATGCTATGGCAAACGAAAGGTTTCAGCGTAATTCAATCTCTAGTTTGCAACTTCTGGATGGTCACGTGATCTCAGATCATGACCAAATGGCTGCAGTGGCTTGGTCATGTTATAAAGATAGAATGGGAACTTCAAACGGTATTGATATGAGATTTGATCTGACGCGATTAGTAAGGACAGTGGATGGTCTTCACAGCTTGGTAACACCTTTTACACAGGAAGAAATGGACAATGTAGTCAACAAGATGCCCATAGACAAAGCGCCTGTCCCTAATGGGTTCAACGGAATGTTCATGAAGAAATGTTGGGATATCATTAAAACAGATTTCTATTCGCTTGCGGCTGACTTTGTTGGACAGAGAGTCTCTTTGGAAAATATAAATACTTCGTTCATCACGCTGGTACCCAAAAAACCTTCTCCGGAACAGATAAATGACTATAGACCCATTTCGTTGACAAATATCAGGCTAAAGTTTCTCACAAAGCTGGTTGCTGATAGGCTTCAAAGTAAAATTCTGAACTGCATACATAAGACCCAATATGGGTTTATCAAAGGAAGGTCTATACAGGATTGCATTGCATGGTCATTTGAATATTTACATCAGTGCAAAGCATCCAAAAGAGAGATTGTGGTAATCAAATTAGACTTTGAAAAGGCTTTTGACTCCATTGAGCATGAGTTGATATTTCTGATGCTTAGAAGGTTGGGCTTCCCGGAGCTGTTCATCAAATGGGTTAAAAGCATCCTTGAATCTGGAACATCTGTTGTCCTAGTGAATGGTGTGCTGGAAGAAATTTAGATGTAGAAGGGTCAGGAAGAGATCCTCTGTCAACCTTGCTTTTTGTGCCAGGGGAGGAATTGTTACAATATGTTCTTAATGATCTGCTGCAGAGGGATCTCATTAAAAGGCCAATTGATATTTGAGATGGTGATTTCCCAGTGGTTCAGTATGCTGATGACACAATACTGGTGATGGAGGCTGATTCATGTCAATTGCAAGTGCTGAAGCAAGCATTGCAGGATTTTAGTGCTTCAACTGGACTCTCAATTAATTTTCACAAGTCTTGTATGTTGCCTGTTAATATTGATGAAGCTCAAGTTAAAGTATTGGCAGATGAGTTTGGCTGTGCTGTTGGCAGCTTCCCTTTCCCTACTTGGGCTTGCCGATGGGGACCACAAGCCAAAGATGTCGGATCTTATGCCTCTGGCTGATAGACTAGAAAGGAAATTAACTGCTACTCCTCTTTTTGGCATATGGAGGAAGACTGTAGCTCATTACATCTTGCCTTCGTCCATGCCAATATATTTCTTGTGTTCCTTGGATATCCCACCAATCATCAAGCTTATTGAGAGAATCCTCCGACAGTGTTTATGGAGCAAGAAGGAAAATCAGTCTAAAAGCCACTCACTTGCTGCTTGGAGCATGGTTTGCAAACCAAAAAAGAGTGGGGGGCTTGGAATATTGGACTTTAAAAAACAAGAATGAGGGACTACTGATAAAACATTTACACAAGTTCTACAACAAAGAAGACATCCCTTGGGTTCATCTAGCGTGGAGTTATTATCCAGATGGGATATCTCAGGCTGCTAATCTTTGTGGATCTTTCTGGTGGCGAGATATTATGAAACTGGTGAACAAGTACAGAGAGGTCTGTACTGTTGAGGTTAAATTAGGTGACACGACTTTGTTTTGGTTTGATAATTGGCATGGAAAAGTTCTCCACACTGAATTTCCAAGACTCTTCTCGTTTGCCCTAGATGCCAATATTGCAGTGAAAGAGTTTATTAGTTTGATGATCGGACTCGGTGTTTCAGTTGCCGTTGTCACAACAAGCTTATGCAGAGTTCCTACAACTGCAGCAGTTGTTGCGAATGTCACACTTCCTCCAGGAGAGCATGATGTTTGGAGGACAATTAGGAAGGATGGTGTCTATACCTCGAGCAGATACTATCATCACTGTTTTAGAGATGAAGTTGCCAGTGCTGTCTATACTGAACTATGGAAGAGTAAAGTCATGCTCAGAATTAAGGTTTTTGCTTGGCTAATGATCAGCGATATTCTGAATACTAGAGACATGCTGAGGCGGCGACACTGGAACATGACCAATTAGTTACATTGTGTTGTGTCCATTGAGAGTGACAGAGGACTGGATGCATTTGTTCTTCCACTGCAATTTTAGCCTGAGGATTTGGAATTACTTGCAAAAGTGGGAGCCTGGGGTCTCGTTTGAGCAAGTTTTCTTTCGAGCAAAGAAGAAGTTTGACAAACCTTTCTTTACTGAGGGTGATCTTGACGGCTTGGCACATTTGGAAACGGAGAAACGATGCTATATTTAACAATGTGCAGCCCTCTTTTAGATCTGGAGGAGAAACTTCACGCATGAGGTCACCATGCATGTGCATAGAGTGAAGTCCAAGCATGTACATAGCTTGTCATCATGATTGATAGTCTTCCATAGTTTATTTCTGTATGTAAATAACCCTGTACAGTGTATGGTTGTTCTATTTTAATGAAATAACATGCTGTGGAGCGCAAGCTCTACAGTCTTAGGTTAAAAAAAAAAGAGTGCAATAATAGGAACAAGGGTGAACCCTCTTCCTTTAGCTAGCTTAAACTAATTACAATTGTTTGAGGTAGTGGCTATGCCGAGGGTGGAAAGGCTTCATCCTCTCACTGCCCTCATTGAGCATCTTTTCATTGGGCCAAACTTGTACATCATGATGGGGTCGCATGGCCGTGGTACACCGTGTCGGATCTGACCGACGTCTTCCCTGCGTGGATATGCAAGAAAGGCCGAGCGATTTAAACAAGAGAAATAAAATCAACACGAAAAGGCGACCTACTGATGGTATGAAGCCAAAAGCATGGGCGGGGAACATCGATAGAGGACTCCGACGGGGCTTCAACGTTTGAGCGTGTTCGGCTAAGTAGCGAATATGTCCAAACTATGTACATCTTGGAAGCCCTCTGTTTTAGGCCTTCTTTTGGGCAATCCTAATCACTAATAAGTGGGGGATTTGAATTGCGATATAGGGTTTGTCCTTGGACAATTTGGGAGTGAGAAGTGATGCAACATTCTACTATATTAATTTGAAACTTGGAGTGAGATTCAAGGTTTTTTACGGGCCTTTCAGTATGTCGGAATATGAACATAATAATTTTCAAAACATGTCCATTTTACTGCAAATAAAATCAAAAATCAATCAAAACTTTTGAAGATAAATAAATTCAGTTTACTATTGCATTTTTTATTTTACGACACCGACCCACCTCATACAAACAACCAGCCCAGCCAGCCTCCCCTCAAAAAGAGATCGGACTTTGTCTCAGAAAAGAAAACGCTCGAGCGCGCACATTCCCCCCCCCCCCCCCCCCCCCCCCCCCTCTCCCAATTGAGCGAGATCTGACGAGCACGGAGCCGATGGCGAGGCCGAGGACGGAGGACGGGACCGCGCAGCCACCGTCGAAGCGCCTCCGCCGCGACGCCCGAGCCCGAGGCAGAGCGTGCGAGGACGCCGCCCCCGCAGGCGCAGCCGCGGATCGGAGGCGGAGGCGCCACTACAGCGACGGCCTGTACGTCGGCGACCCAGTGCACGACCACGACGAGCCGCTGGAGGCGGAGGCCGCCACGCTGGCCTGCGTCGAGGGCCCTCCCCAGCTCCGCCGCATTGCCCCCTCGGTTCCCGTGAGTTCCCGAAAGCCGATTAGTTCCTGAAATTTCACCCATCGATTGGAATTGGATTGAGAGCGAGCGATTGACGGTTTCCGTGTGGTTTCTTGCAGGTTTGGTATCCGGAGTACCCACTGATGCGGTGGCGCCCTGGCGACTCGAGCGACGGGATGTTCCGCGTCGGGACATGATGGAGTGGGCTGTGCGTCGGCACCAGGGCGCAGTCACGGGAGTGCCGGTGCCGGGCAGCGAGGAGGGCGGCTTCGACCAGGTGGAGGCGTCAAGAACGATGGTGCCGGGGGGAGCCAAGGCCAGCGAGTGATGATGGCACGCCTGCCCTTCCAGGCCCGCCGAGCGTGAGTCTTGTGAAATTGTGTTTTAGGTTCCTTGATTGAGATGCGCTGTGCTGTGCAATTTCAGCTTTGATAGCAGCAATTTTGTGCTTTGTTGCAGACTTGGGACTGGGAGCACTCGGTGATGCCGCCGCGGCGCCCCCCCGATGACTCCAGCTCCGGGATGTTGGACTGGACTGTGCGTCGGCGTCGCCGGGACATGTGTGGCGAGGGCGAGGAAGCCGCAGTGGGGTGCTGGACATTTTCCTGGTGCAGCCGAGAGACCGTGGCGTCCCACCGACACGTCTTGAGACGCTTCGTCGCCTGCCGTGGAGGTACTGGATCGAAGAACTACGGTTTTCGCTCGCCTTGAGGTTCAACACAGATGCCGACGTCCCGCAGAGCTGGAGCTGGGAGTCTGTCATGGGGAATCCGGCATATGGTGGCCAAGGTAAATTCTGTTCCTCAACGACCATGCTAATTTTCAGTTCTGTTTGCTGCGTGCGTGCGTGCGTACATTTCATTCATAATTATGTTTTGCATACAGGGGCCTGCACCATCTATGCCATTGCCACATGCATGCGTGCACAACATTGCGTCGCCTTCGAGCGACGGTATGGGGCGGGGACATTCCCCTACCAGCTCGCCGACGTGCACATGCAGTACCTGATCGACGCGTGCCGGGCGGCGGGGGTGTTGGTGACCAATCGCGGGTCCTCAGTGCATAATGTGCTCAGACTAGCCACAATGGGAGTATCATAACTAGTATCATGCATGCCATGTTGGCAAAAATCTGATGTGGCACAGTAATTAATGAAAAAAAAGAGGATAGTGGTATCTACCTATGTTACAGTATCATAGCACACAAAATAAGATATTTTAATAGCAAGTTAATCTTGTGCACATATTTGTATTGGGATACTACAAACAAATAAATGAGATGTGGCTATGATACTACTATATGATACATGCATTGTAGGGATAGTATCATACACTAGTATCATATGCATGATACCAATTTATGATACTCCCCATTGTGACTAGTCTCAAACTAATGAAAGATCAGGACATCTGGTGCGCACCCAGGAGATCCAGGGCTGGGAGAGATGCAATCTCCGGTGCAGCAGGTTCGGCCATCTGAACCTGAAGGATTCCAACAATCCAGGACTCTTGGTCGCAGCATTCATACGCGTACAGGGGCCCATCATTGGTTCACTCGACGCCTGTGATCCTGACTACCTGCGCACAGAAACGATGACACGTACGTGTACCGAGGGAACCAAGTGAACCCCAGCGTCGTGAAGCACGCTGTCGTCTGTATGGATTATCACCGCAAAGAAAACGGCGAGATTCATCTCCGCGTCATGGATAATTTCAAGAGAAATGGACCGCCCAGTGGATTTACTTTGGCGCGTTCATACAATTTCAATTCATTGAGGTAGATGCATTGGACCGCGCGGTGGTGCAGCACCACACAACAACACCGCTTAGCTACTCTCCAAGACAAGATGGTGTTTTGGAGTCAATGGTGAGTGCTGTTTAGTGAGTGACCAAACGGTAATAAGCATGCAGTTTTACATTTTTGTTGGTAGTTGAATATCTCTTTCATTCCTAATCAATTCTTTCTTTATCATTTGAAGGACCTAATGTCAATTCTTAATTCAGATCCCAATTATCATGATAACGCTTCTATCATTGATCTAGATCAGTCTACACATGACTTAGCAAGGCCAGCTACCTGAAATATAGTATATTTCTTTCAGTGTTAGTGAAATGTGCTTCACTGGATGCTGACCCAAACGTGAGTCGAGTGGAACCATCCTAAGAATGCATACGATTGGTTGTGAACTTCCGTGGATTGATCCGCCCACATGCAGGAATATACCCTTGAGATGCTGAATCAAACGATTCCTTCCTACACGTTCGCTAATCATGTGGACCGCTGTCAAATCGTCTGTTAATCTCAACAGTCAAACGCACGGAATGGCCGACGATTTCTTGCTTGTCCGCGCCGGTGCACGCCATGGCCGCCAGAGGCTCAACTCGGTTGCGGCGGCAGATCTCTTCCCTGTACTGAGCCTCGCCCGACGGTGGTGTACAAAGCATGCTCCGTCGTCCTCTTCCCCATAGGCCGTAGAAAGTAAGCTCGGAAGTGAGCTTCTCACTCAAATCCTTCTTGCGCCGCGCCGAGCTTGAGGACTTTGAGGACGCCGGGGCCTTAGAGGTCATCGCTTCTTGATCTCGCTGACAGCCGCCGCCGCACCGAGCTTGAAGACACCGGAGCGGTCGAGGGCCATCGTTTCTTAAGCTCGTCAACGGCCGCCGCCACGTGGAGCGTGAAACGCCGAGACGCCGAGCGGAGCCATCGCGGCATCGAGTCCGGCACTTGACTGGCTGCGTCTCCAGGCGTGAATCCCTGCTAATTCTTTGTTAACCGCATGTTGTTAACCATCGTATGCTAGATGCAGGATCTGGCTCTCCAAACCAAACAAACACACAAAACTGAACCATTCGTCCCATCTGGTCCCATACGGTGAATGGTTCCATCTCATTCCTAATAAACCAGGAACCAAACACACGCTAGTGTAAATCCTAGAAAAGTATAATGAACATCAAATCTCACTTGACTCCAAGGCTTTATTATAGTCAGAAGAAGTTGACACATAGGTACAGCTGATCTCACTGACTTATGTTATCATGCTCTTTAAGGACATACACGCATTTTTTTTTGTAAGGTGAAGACTTTCATGATTACAGTTGAGCTGCAAGATATGAGTGTGCCTATATACCAGATTGACATGTAAAATTTAAGATAACTGCAGTATCACATTTAAAGGATTAGTGTATATTGCATATCTTGCGGAGTAGAAAATCACACCATTAATCCAATAAGAATATTCCATCATTGCTTTTCTTCATAGTAGACAGCATGTTCGAAATTCCTTGGTACCCCACTACCCATGTAAGAGCATCTCCAGTCGGGGCGACTAAATGGCCGCCCGCCCAAAGGGCCTGTCCGGAAGGCCTGGCGCTTTTGGGCCCCTAGCTCCCCACTCGCCCGGAAGGCCTGGCGCTTTTGGGCGCCCTAGCTCCCCCACTCGCGCCGCCCAAAAACCGATTTGTAATATTGAAAGCATGCAAATTTCATTGAAATTCGCGGTTCGGGATACATTTCATTGAATTCAGTTAAAACGATACATAATTCATTGGAATTTAAATCTAAACCTATTCTACGCGACAGGATACAACCCGGGCACCGGCAGTTGGGGCACTCGCCGCCCTTGTGGCAGCGAGCACAGACACCCGGCGGCAACTGGAGCAAATGCAGTAGATGTAGCCGCCGGCGGAGGTGTCGGCGCGGAGGTGTTGACGATGTGTGTTGGCGGCGGCGGCGGAGGCAATGTCCGCCCTCGATGGCGCGCTGCATGTGGCCGATCCCACTCCGGCGTTGGCGCCCGCTGAAGTCGCATCACCCTCCGCCGGTTGCTCGGCGGGGCGGCAGTGACGCTGCAGCGGCGTCGTTCCTCCTCCCTGGCCCTCTGGCGCACCCTCTCCTTTCGACGCCGGCCCAGAAGTTCTCGTCGGAGGTGTTGGTGAGACGTCGTCGTCGAGTCGAACCAGTCCGGCGGCGGTTCATCCGCGAAGAACGTGTTCAGCCGGTACCGGTACTCGAACTCCGACTTGTTCGTCCCAGTACGCTGATTCGGCTCGAACTGGCGGCTGTCGCTGCGCCTCGGGCGGCATGCCTTGCATGCACCGCGACGTAGTCGAGGCGCGCCTGGCCGGCGAGCCTCGTGCGACCGAGACATGACCCGGTTCGTCACCCAGCCCTCCGGGAGGCGGCTGGTCGCCGGCAAACCCGCGTGTTGGTGCGGATGAGCTCGCGCGCCTCATCTTCGGTCAACACGTGGACAGCCGGTGGCGGAGGTGGTGGCGGCGAAGGCGGAGCAAAGCCCCGCCCCGTGGTCGTTCCAGCGCCTCGTCAGCTCGCCGTCGCGACGGGCCGCTGATTCATCAGCGCTCGTCCAGGATCCATGGCGGGTTTTCGTGGTCTGTGGTGAGGATTGTGATGTGTCTTCGCCGGTGGTTTTGCGGTGGAGAGACGGCGACGCACCCCGCTCTATATAGTGGCCGGGGAGGCGAACGGATGAGAACGACTTAACTCCGGCCGTCAACGGCTCGCCTGCCACACCATTAACGCCGACGCTTCAAAAGCACGCCTGGCACTGACGCCGCCGTGGCAGCAGACGTTTCGTCGCCGCAGGGTGAAGAGACGCCTCGCTGCGCCCCTAGGAAACCGAGACGCCGCCCGCCATTAATATTTGACCAGCGGTTAGGTCGCCGCTTCGCCTTGCCTCTCGCTGCCAGGCGTGGCCCACGCATCGGAGCGTTGTTGTCGGCGTGTCCGGGGCCGCCTCAACCCTGCCCAAGTTGAGGGCGTGGGCTGGGCGTGCCGGACACAAAACTGGGCCGCGCCGGACCAAGACTAGATTTGGGCGGCACGACTGGGGCGAAAAATGTCCGGGGCGCCCCAAAGGCATTTGGGCGGCCGTTTGGGCGCCCCGACTGGAGATGCTCTAAGAGAATGATGAACTCCCCAAAGTTTTATGGTCTGATGTGGCTTTGTTTGCTTGAGAAAGCAAAAGAAGATTTCCACGAGAATACTGAAAGCAGTATCTTGCATCTCCCAAGAAGAGCAAGTCAAAAACCTTCCAGTAGCCAGAGGAAGCTTAGATAACTCGGAAGTGATATGCCAAATGCTTGGAGCTTTATCACAAAGCATTTGAAAAGTACCATTTTCCAATAGTACTGGCAATAGGATGATAGATAGTGTTTCTGCAAAACATAAAGTGTAGTGACTTTAAAGCCAAAGTCTTCATAAGAAGAGAATGTTCATGTCCGAGAAACAATAACACAAATTCTAACTGCAATAGCTAATTTACCAAGGAAATAAAGATAGTTTGAAATCAATTGACAACTGACGAACGATGATTCCGATAGAGGATTAATAAACATGCCTTGCAAATTAGAGAGAAGATTGCAGCAACACAAAATTCAGAAGGAATCACAAAATGTTTTGGACCCTATTTTGCCTAGTGCTTTATTTACTTGTGAAAAGCAGAAAACACATTTCAGAGCATCTTCTTTGAATACATCTTGAGACCGTGAAGAGCATTCCTGCTTTGAATACATCTTCCATGTTGCCTAGAAACCATCTTCTTTCCAACCTCACGAACTCTACGGATAACAGCAGATGTGCAAGCAAGCTTCGAGAAAGTATTAATTGATTCTTAAATAACCAGCCGAGTGTAAGCAATCATCTGATGTTGTTGAGGTAACCAGTCCAGCCAGTACTTGAAGGTGATGCATGAGAAGAGTAATCTGACAGCTTACAGAAGCAACCAGCCGCAAACAAAGCTGCTTTGACCTCTCAAACGAGAAGCATGTGATGATGAACAAATTACTAACAATCAAAATTTACTCACTATTAAAATGTATCATGTATCGGAAGATCTCTTATGCTAATCACTATCCTGATTGATCCTACAAAGCACCAGTCATGAATTCCAAATTCTACAAAGCATCATGAGTATCCTACATTCTTAATTCTACAAAGCATAAACCATACAGCAATTATGAATCTATGTGTGTGGGTTGCAAGATCTTTTATGCAAATCACTACCCTGAATTCCTAATTATACTGGCACAGACCTCTGCGGCATCGGAGGAGCGGAGGCCGGAGAGCACTCCTTACCGCCGCGCTGTGCGCCGTCACGACCAGCCAGAGGATGCGCTCGGGTTCCACAGCCGCCCAACCCGCCGCACTTTGTTGGCAGCAGGGCAAGGACGATGCGGATCTGGTATGAGCCGTCGGCGGCGGCGGAACATGATCTCGGCGAAGATTTCGGGGTCGGGCAGGTCCCCGGGCGGTGGTAGCCTGGTAGGGGTTAAGATCGAAGGTGGATATGGTTCTTCGGTAGCGAAACTGAAGGCGAAATTTCGGGCTAGGAAAATTGACGGAGAAAAATAAATGCCGGCGGACGAAGGCAGGACACGGAAGAGGTCGAAGAAGGAACCAAAATTCTCTTTTTGGATAGAAGAATAGAAGAGAAGATACACAACAGCTCTATCGATAGAGATTAATTCATGAGCAGCAAATACAATAACACTTGGTGACATGCATACATCTAAGTATGGACAGTACTCCATGCAAAAAAAAAGAAGTATGGACAGTACTACAAAGACAGAATAATTACAACTCAACATCAGAATCTAGAAACCTAGACAAGATCAACCAGCCAAAAAAAGTGTCAACTTTAGATCTCCGATACTACCACATTATTATCCACAAACAAATGCCACTTAGAGACACCAAATGCAGACATACGAGCAGAAGTGGATCAGACGCTCTTCTTCGACCAGTGCAAACAGGTGATGGCCATTACGCTCATCCAAGGTAAGAACTCAATCTATTCGTTACCTGAAAACCAGAATCAGATATATTATGGCTCGGTCAATAGGTTACCAAATATTCAACAGAACTTTGCAATTACTCCTAACAAAGAAGGCACATTTAGCAACACAGATTCACAGTAAATCCTACCCCGCAAATACCCCTATCATGACAAAGTGAACATTTTCTTAACCATTTTTTTCTAGTATATATCATATTAACGAAACATCGGTAGAATTTTAGAGACAGGAGCTTTAGCCACAGGAGCTGCTACTAATAGGTAACAGCAGAGCTTATGTAAAAGAACACAGAGTTTCAGAAGCAAAGCGGAAGTCTTCATGGAGTCTCATCTAGAGAGGAACCTGCACATTTCGTACAGGAAACGATCCTAGGATCACAAATTCATACTCCGTACAAAAATTAGGAGTTAGCATTCAAACCTAAATCATTGATACCAGTAGATAATTAACACAGATTTAAATTCTAAACTACAGAGCTATTAACACAACACCGCAAGGAGGTGCAGCACCAGCGCAACTCATCTGCAAGGCAATATGGTGTTTTGGCCTGATGATGATGTAGCGATGTTTAGTGAGCGACCAAACGCATATATGCATGCAGTTTTACTACTTCTTCTAGTTGTAACTGGCAGCACATTTTTGCTGGTAGAGATCCCCTTGTTTGCTTGGGAAAGGTACAGATCCATGTACGGTGACTGAAACCTAGCTGTTCATATATCTCTTTCAATTCCAAATGTCAATTCTTAATTCAGATCCCTATCTATCTAACGTGCGTATCGACTGATGATAAAAACACAAAGTCTGCTTACAAATAATAAATCCTTTGTAAAATACAAATTGTTTGGTGCACCTTCTACCTTCTCTAGTTCAACAAAATGAACCAACTTTTTCAATGAAATCATCATTTTGAACTAAAAACGGAAAGAGGCACCCTAATAGTGACCCACTTCCACTTGCATCTCCACGTAAACATAAGACACACCGGTGCTATTATTGGAAAGCATTTTTTACATTAGAAAAGGATATGCTTTTCTTCAACACTTACAACATAGGATCAAACAATCATTTTGTTGAGTACTGAATAGTGAAATGATCAAACTTACAACATAGCATAGTTTAGCAGCTAGAGCTTAAAGAAATCTTGACATCCGAAACACGTTGACGAAAAAAAAAAACTAATCCACCATACAAGAGATAGGATGGGGGTGGCAGAGGATCACAATCACCAAGTGAAATAACCATAACTGTGGAAATCATAGGGTACAATGGGTTCTAGAGTTATACCGTTCATCCAGGAAGTAAATATCTTGTTTTCATCATATAGCATTCACAATGAATACTTTTGCATGTGGTTGTTAGTTGACGTTAGAAAAAAGAGTAAACCTTGTTCGACACTCTCACAACACAGAAAATACTATGACTACAGAATATTTTTGCAGTATCTTTTCTCATAACTGTGCAATACTGGGACTTTCTACCACAATCAAAAGTACAAAAAAAATGCAAAAAAGAAGCTATACATGACAACCCAGGATCAATCAAGGATTGGGAGAAGAAAACAGAACAGAATGCGCAGTTCCCAACAAAGAATAGCAATAGTATGCAACCACAGGCTGGACTATCATTCCAGGCTTCGGCCCGTCTAATAATTCAATTATTCTCACAACTGGATATACCAGAAACTGTAATCCTAATGGAAAACAGAGCAATTTAAGAGAATGCACAGTTGGTATTTTTTTTCTTACAGGGAGCACGATTTGTATCTTAATTTAAGAGGCTAACAAGAAATTGCTTAGATAATTCTTACAACCTAAGAAAAAACGTCAGAAGAAATGTTTAAGAATACTTAACCACTCAACGGATTCCTTCAGTAGAGGATATTAATCAGTTACCTGCTCTGCTGAGAAGTGAACAGCCTCAAAAGAATTTTGTGCTTGATGCTTTGAAACGCTTGCATTCTGTGGCACCACGTAATGATACTCTGCATGAAGGAAGTGTTGCAAATGATTCAATTGAGACAATGATAGTATCTGCTGAGAAGAAACTCAGGAGAAATTGCCAGAAAAGACAGTATGACCAGTAGTACCAGGCAACTAATCAACAAGGGAAAGTCTTATAAACCAAAGCTGAAATATCAATTGAAGCCACATCGATATATCATGTTTTCAACTAAAATACAAGCATCTGGAAAAACTTACCTTGATATATAATTTCTTCAACGACACCCAATATCTGATTCACATAGGACTCTTCCATCAGTCGGACAAGGCTGCTGCTACGATGCAATCGAAGGGCTATGTGTTCGTGGCTTCGTGCCGTACAAACATCGGACTGTAAAGTGTCGGACATATAGCAGTTCAATATCATTACATTCTCGTCAACAAACAAAGGAAGTCAAAAGGCAAGCAATGAATTGCTGCCAAAACTGCTAAGGGTCAAGTAATTTGAAACCCCGTCTGGGTAAATTAAATTACAATTATTAAGCACTATTTCATATCACTAGGTGAGCATGCTCTAGCTCCACCCATGCTTGTCAATCCTGGTCTGGTCGAAATACTTAGTTTCTTAACGATCCAGGAAATTACACAAGGATGGATATACATAAATCATGGTCATTCGTCCGGCAGTCTATATCGAGGCGTTTGTCCTCCTAACAAGAAGGGTGTGCTTAGCATAGCGCTTTGGCTGAAGAATTCCTTTGTGTGCCCGTCCCAGGACCACTCGGAGAAGAACTCCCTTTCGTGCCCCTGTTTTCCACATACGAATTCCGCATCATCTGGGTGTAAAATCTTGGATTCTTCGGGACACATTGCGCAGCTGCTTCTAGAGGGCTTCTCCTCCAAGATAGTACATGTCTGAACGATTAGGCGGTGGGAGCTGTTGTCATAGCATAGCTCGGCGAAGAAGGTCCGCTCGTCATGGCCGTCGCCCTTCCAGGGGCGAGCCACGAAGTTGACGTGGTACCAGAGATTTCTCCTAAAACCAACGGATGCACCCTTCATGTCCTTGGTAGGAGGACACACGACACACGCGTAGGTGGCCATGGTGCGCTGAGCAGGAAACAGGAACTCGGCACCCTGCACATGTATAATATCGATCTCAAACATGGATTACTTAGGCAATACACATACACATGGATGCAAGAGGAGTTGCGCATCAGTAGAACGCACGTACCGGGTGGTTGGAGTTGTAATGTTTGAGGGCCTCGGAGGCAAGATTACGAATGCAGTAGGCGTCCTCAGATACTCTGTCATCGAATGAACGAACGAACACATTAAACAAAACAAGGAGAGTAGATTCAGCACAAAATCGACCGATTCCAAGGAGGGGGGTTACATACTCTTCTGTGTAGGCTGCGTCCTTGAGTTGTTGTCCAAGGTGATGAATAACGTATCGTGGGCGGTCAGGGGAAGAGAACCAGGATCCCATCGAGACAGATCGCCCAAGCGATACGATACGATTATCTCCCTCCCAATCGATGGGATCGGATCTACATATAGGCCAGGCGAGCTAGAGAGGAGAGGCCGGAATCCTAACCCTCCTCGGTTACGCAGTAGCGCCGCCGTGCCCGAAAAGGAAACTGTCGACTGAATCCTAGGAAATTCCAAGACCCTACGGATTTGAACAAGCAAGCAAGCAGAAACACCGGCGATGGCCGCGCTCGCCTAAAGCAAGTTGGGAAGGCCTGCCAGATTGATGGAGAGGAGAGGGAGAAATCACCCAGATCTGTGGGAGAATTGATTTTAACCCCCTGTTCGTACGCCACCCTTTGGTATGTTTAAGAAGTTTGTCAATTTTTAACTAACAAATGGGGACAGAAATATACAGTAATACATGCTTGTCTTACCTTTGGGGCAACAATGGAGGGCGCCGACGGCAGAGAAATTGCGGCCTACGGCAAAGAGATGCGGCAGAGCGGCCGGGGATGAAGGAGTGGAGGCCCGGCGGCGGAGTATATAGGGACGACGGAGGCGGATCTGGCTGCGGAGCTTCCAGGGGCGACGAGGCGATGCGGCGGGCGGCCAGGGACTTCCTGTCGCGAGGGAGGCGAGGCCGGACGGCGGGGCTTCCTGGCGTGAGCGAGGCGAGGCCCGACGGCGGGGATTCCTGGCGCAAGGGAGGTGAGGCCCGGCAGCGAGCGGCCAGGGCGACGGCAAGGTCACGGCCAGGGCGGCGAGCTGCGAGGAAAACGAACGAGTTCCGTTTGCAGGCTCGTGCGTGACTAAGAGAAACAGGGGCAGTATAGTCATTTTAGATTTTCGTTAGCCTCTAATAAAAGATACAAGTTTTAGAGTACTTGGTAATTTTATTAACCGAAAATCAAGGTTGAGGTCGTCACAATGTTCCAATGTTTATTGCTTCTCCTCTACCGTACCTGCTGAAGGTTTCGATCAGCCGCTGAAGGTTTTCGTACGAATCGCCTCCTTTCGACATGGCTCCACGAGCTTTCACCCATACTCCTTGGCCTTCCTCCTCCTCTCCGCCGCCTCCTCCCCTCCGTCCATGAGCGCCGAAACCGCGCGCGCTATGTCTTCACGCAGCACCGGGACGGCCGCTTGGTCGTCCAGGATCATTACGGGCGTCGTCACTCCGATCGGGAGGCCGCCCCCGAGCACGTCCACGGCCAGCTGCTCGTTCAGGAACTGATCGGCGAAATGCGGCCACGTCACGACGGGCACGCCGTGCGCGATGGACTCCAGCAGCGAGTTCCACCCGCAGCGCGTGATGAATCCCCGACGGCGCTGTGTGACAGGACGGCGAGCTGCGGCGCCCAGCCACGCACCACAGGCCACGCCCCGCAGTGCGCGCCTTCAGGGCCTCCAGCCATACTCGAGCCTCCGGCAGGCCAGCTCGGACTCCTTCACAACCCAGAGAAACGGCTTCCCGGAATCCTCCAGGCCGTGGCCGACCTCGAATAGTTGCCTGGGAAGTTTCCGTGCGACGCTGCCGAAGCTGACATACACGACGGAGTCGGGTACTTGATCGTCCAGCCACGCGGTGACCGCGCTCTCGCTGACGCCGGGCTTGTCGCCCCCGCGCGACTCCCTGTCCTTGGCGTCCTGGCTTTGCAGGCAAACGGTCCGAGCGTCCACACCGGTTGCCGAGAGCGGCCTCGTAGCACTTGACGAACTTGTCTTCAAGGTCTAAGAAGGTGTTGACCACGACGCCGTCGGACGCACGCATGGCCGCCATGGCTTCGTCACGCAGCTCCTTGCATCCAGGTGAGGTGAGGAAGTCGGGCACCCTTCCCTTGCACACCTTTACGGACGGGCATCCCGGGCACGACGTGCGGCTCCCGGTCGTCGGTGGCGGCTATCCGCTCGTGCAGCCCGTGCGCCGTAGCGTTGAGGTCACAGAGCGAGAAGAAGCACGACGGCCCATGGAAGAAGAGCCGCGGGATGCCGAGGCTGCTGGCGACGCCGGCCGTCCACGAGTTGAACCAGTCCGAGATGATGCAGCTTGGGCGGGGCGCCAGTGCGCGCAAGTAGGCCTGGAACGGTGCGGCGAGGTCGTGCAGGGCGAGGAAGAAGGGGAGGATCTGGGCGTTGTCGGCGTTCTTGTCGGCGTTCTGGCAGTCAGGTGGCAGGCCGTAGTCGGCCGGCGAGAACGGGATTCGACGATCTCGAGGAGCGCATGGTCGACGCCACCGTCCCGCAGGCGCCTGGCGTTTAGTGGCGTGGTGACGAGGCTCGCGCGAGCACCGCGGGACGCGAGGAGGCGCGCGAGGTCGACCATGGGGATGAGATGGCCGTGCGTCGCCAGAGGGACTAGGACGAAGTGCGGCGGCGGCTTTGCCGTCGCGGCAGCGGCAAGTGCTTGCTCGGTTGGCGCCATTGTGGTTGTGGGCAACGTCGTAGTCGCAGCTCACCACAAGTGGTTTAAGAGAGTGATGAGGGTCTGAAATATGTAACGGGTTTTAATGGTCACTTTAAGAACGTGCTGATTATCTGAGGCTGCTTCAGCATTTCCCACTGTCCCACTAATTTAACTTCTCATCGTGCTCAACTATTTCCTTCATCCATGGCTGGCACTCCACGTTGCTCTGCTCCCGCCTTATTGTATCTCCAGCTTAAAAAAAAAGCTTTCTACTATTTGAAGAAAAATATCGATTCTTTTATGGAACATGAAACCAGAAGATGTGATACATGTGTGGTTGTCAGAACACGTGGAGTGGAATTGTAGTCGTGTTTCAAGAAATCAGAATTTTATACTCATCTCTGATTTTCAGAGCTCCCATTTGAAAGGTACCCGCCATTATACAATTTGATTGAAAGGCCGCAACATCAGCTGACTGCCATCTTGGAGCTATCATGAGAGTCAATTACAGATTTGTTTAGCGCATCATATCAAACTAAGAAAATGACGACGTGATAGGACATCTGAACGGTGCATATGATCGAGCGTCATTATTTAGATCTCACCGATTTGAAGCATCCCAATTATGCTTTGGCTCAGAGGAATGAAGGAGAAACGTGTCGACTAAGATTAATGGCCATGCCTTCCAGGCTAGAGCACAGGGCCAAGTCCTGAAACTTAAAATTAGCGCCCTTAAAACAGACAAATTAACGAATTTAAGGATGTCTCAAGCAACTCTAAATTTGAATATATTAAGCACAGATCGTTGTTTATGTTTCCATTCCGAGTTGCAGGATCACCATCGTGGTATCTGGTCCAGAGATTAAGCACGTCACATTCATTTGGAACGCGGCCAGTACTAGCGCGCTCGTCCGCTTGCATCAGCCTGTGACAGACTGAAACCTTCCTTTTTCGTTTTCGTTTTCTTTTTTCTTTTTATTCATTTTGGTAACACTAACTCATGATTTTTTTTCTTTTTCAAACTCTTGACCATCTTTTGAAACCCGTGAGCAATTTTTTCGAACCTGGGAATATTTTAACCCATAAACATTTTAAGTGAACGAGGACATTTTTTATCTCATATTTAGCATTGTTCAAGATATCTTCCGATATGCCGATTAATCGGCCGACTTATCTCTTATCGATGTCTGACCGATAAGATAAATTGGCCAATAAGTCAGCCGATATGCCGATAAACCGTCTGATATGCCGATAAATCGGCCGATTTACCCCTTATCTTGAGTCGACCGATAAGTTACTGATAAACGATATTCCCAACATTGATATTTAGTCTTTTTTTAACCTGTGGATAATTTTCAAACCTGTGAATATATTTTAAAATTGTGAACTTTTTTAATAAAATTTAAACACTTTTTTAGAGTCTGCTAAACATTTTATTTACCCGTGAATATTTTTTAGCGAACACATTTTACTAGGGAACAATTTTTTACCTGCAAAAATGCACTCACCGACATAAAATTTACATAATTTTTTGATAATTGTTTTATGAAGGTTGAAAAGTTGTTCATGACGTCAAAGTATATGCTCTCGAGTTTAAACAATGTACACATTTTTAAAACATATTGAGGTAGTTCAACAACTAAAAGAAGACAAATCTAGGCATTGTCCGAAAAATATAAGAAACAACAGAATAATTAAACAAAATTGAGATCGTTCATGGCTCTTGTTCCTACTTCACTTGAATCCTTGCGGCCCAACCCGCAGCGACAACGCTCTACGTAGTCCTCTTCACCCTTGGTTCCACGCGATGTACCCTGATGTACCCTGATGGGTTCTTCTTCTTTCTTTCTCACTCACGTACCGTCTCAAAAGATGCTTGTACTAGACCGCTGATGCACCACCTTATCGTTTCAGGACACAAGAAAGAAGAACCGAAAACAAAATTGACGCAATATATCATCCGATGATGCAAGATATTTGTCCTCAGCACTCAGCAGGTATACAAGCCAAGTTCTGCAGGTAGCTGGTACTCCGAACAACGAACATCACCAATGAAAGCACGCTCAGATAATCTGCAAGATCTGCGCCTTAAATTCGAGGACAGACATCTTTGAACTAGAAGACTTTGTAGTCAACTACTAGAAGGTTTAGATACCGAAATGAAATTGAAGACACCGCGTCACAAAAAGAAAGAGAAACATTGTAGGACATGGTGTTTTGACTAGTAGGTCGAATGTGTGGAAAATATATTTTAATTACATTTAAAATTATAATAATAAAAAAGAAAAATCTGTTGGGTGTACATGAACATTCTATGTTTGAAAAAAAAGTTTTTCGAAGAAAATAAATTTTTGTTTGGCCGGCGCAAAAAAGGCACCGGTGTTTCATAATTTTTTTCACGAAACATTTTTTTTTTTTTATAGCGGCCACAAAAAATGTCTTTTCTTCGCGAAATTTGTTACAAACATAGAATGTTCATTGTATGTGCACCGATTGTTTGTTTGAATTTTTCCACATTTTGAAATTCAGTTTTCTGGTGGTGAGAGCATATGGTCCTAAAACCCAGAACTGATTTTAATACATTGTACTCCTACCTCGTACAATAAGCAAACACATGCATCCAAGAATAAGTACTGAAGTGTCCCAGCGCAGCGTTAAGCCTGAAATTTATTCAAGAAGATCGAGTATTCATAATTCAACATTACAATTTCAGGATCCCAAGTGCTTTCATGGCTAACAGATTAGCTTCTGAGCATGTACTTTTCCTGCTGTTCCTTCTGTAATCAACAGTTATTGGTCTCCCTGGCGCCACTGTGCATGAAGCTCTGTATTAGCCGCGTCAGGTTTTCATACGACGAGCCTCCTTTCTCCATGGCCCTGCGAGCTCTCTCCCCGTACTTCCTGACCTTCTTCCTCCTATCCCCAGCAGGCCAGCAGACTCCCCTCCGCCCATGAGCTCCGACACTGCCCGCGCGACGTCGCCCCGCACCACCGCCACGGCCTCGTCGCCCAAGTGCGTCACGGCCGGGAAAGTCGTGCCGACCTTCACGCCGACGCGGAGCACGTCCACGACAAGACGCTCGTTGAGGAACTGGTCGCTGAAGTGCGGCCACGTCACGACCGGCACGCCGTGCGCGATGGACTCCAGCAGCGAGTTCCACCCGCAGTGCGTCAAGAATCCCCCCACGGCGCGGTGCGACAGGATGGCGAGCTGCGGCGCCCAGCCACGCACCATGAGGCCACGACCAGCCGTGCGTGCCTCCAGAGCTTGCAGCCACTCTTGCACCTCCGGCGAGGCAACCTCGGACTCCTTCACTACCCAAAGGAACGGCTTGCCGGAGTCCTCAAGGCCGTGCCCAACCTCGTACAGCTGCTTGGGAAGCTTCCGCGCGAGGCTGCCGAAGCTGACATAGATGACGCACCCGGAATCCATGGTATCGAGCCACTGAGTGACAGCGCTCTGGTCGACGCCGAGTTTGTGCCCGCGCAACGCCATGTCTTCCGCGTCCATATTGTTGTTGAGGCAGAACGGCCCGAGTGTCCACACCGGCTTGCCGAGCGCCGCCTCGTAGCACGCGACGAACTGTTCCTCGAGGTCCAGGAACGTGTTCACCACCGCGCCGTCCGCCGTGCGCATGTCCTCCAGAGATGCCTCCCTGAACGCCTCGAACCCAGGCGTGTCTAAGAATCCGTGGCATGTCTCCTTGGTCACCTCCACGCGCACCGGCATGCCCGGCACGATGTACGTCTCGTCCTCACCAGAGCTGGATGCCAGCTCACGAAGCCCGAGCGTGGTGGCGTTGAGGTCGCAGAGCGAGTAGAAGCACGACGGGCCGTGGAAGACCAGCCGCGGGATGCCGAGGCTGCTAGCGACGCCGGCAGTCCACGAGTTGCACCAGTCGGTGATGATGCAGCTCGGGCGCCGCGGCAGCGAGCGCAGGTAGGACTCGAGGGGACCGGCGAGTCTGTGAACGGCCTGGAACAGGGGAAGGAAATGGTCCTTGTCCGTGACCTGGTCGATGTTCTCACAGCCTTGGGGCAGGCTATCGGCGGCTGGCGGGAAGGGGAGCTCGACTATGTCAAGGGACAGCTTGGCGTGCTGTGCTCCGTCGGCGACGCCGTGCATCCGCGCGGCGTTCACTGGCGTGGTGACGATGCTCGCTCGCGCACCGCGTTCCATAAGGATGCGTGCAAGGTCGACCATGGGGATGATGTGGCCCTGCGCCACGAGAGGGACGAGAACAAAGTGAGGCGGCGGCCCTGACGTCGCAATAATGGATACCTCCGTCTCCGTGGGCGCCATTGTAGACGTGGCAGCAACTAAGAACTAGCTAGGCAGTACGAGTGGTTCAAGAATCGGATGATAGTCTCTGATAGACATGTGAGCAATAGGGTGGAGACGAATTTATGGCGACGCGAAGTTTGGCATCTTCCCTTTTCTTTCAGAGGCTCGCTTTGGCACCCGAGCTCATATCCTCTTGTTATACTCCCTCCGTGTCAAAATATAAGGCGCCCTTTAATTTCGTTGGTCAACGTTGTGTAACTTTGATCATGATTTGTACTTATAATACGTAGCCAAAATTATTATAAAGATCTATCAAATTAAAGAATTTTGCAAGACGAATCCAACGGTATCATATATACATTCCCATTCAATATATTTTGTTATATATTAGTGATCAAAGTTAAGTATCAAAGACCGCCTTAAAAATAGCGCGCCTTATATTTTGGCACGGAGGAAGTATTAAACAAGATTTTCTATTATATACTAAAAGCAAAATGAGTTAGTTATTCGAGCCACCACGTTAATCCACATCATCACAGTTATTTAAACAGTTGGATCTGTAATTAATGGGTGAGATTTAAAGAGAGACATAATCGAAATATTCATGTACGCAACACCGACACGTTACGTGGGAAAATTTGCTAAGAAACAAACTCACGTACAACACCGGGTACAGGAGTCCCGCAAAAAAGAAATACTCGCGCTATACCGGAATTCTCCATCGGACCAAGAATGAATCATGCGCCACACCACCAGCGGTCCATCCTTTTTGCATGCTTTTGAATTATTTTATTCAACGAGTACAATCTGTATAACTCGGCCGGAGGTACATTCTAGCTCATTGATCGATTAAACTCATGCATGTGCTCCATGTAAACTCCAGGCCCCTAGGAACATGCGTGCTTCCATGGTTTTATAAATATATTGATCGGTTAATCAAATGCTTTATAGCGTTCTACCATATTTTTTACATAAAAATATATTTTTGCATTAATTATTGTCTTTTTGAAAATAACACGGTCTGCCGATCGTGTGTCAGAATAACGATTCATTTTGTTCTACGTATTCTTGAATCTTGGTTAATCAAACGTGCTTTTCAAAACTCTAAGTCGGTCATAGCAGAGGTGTTCTGTTTCTAGCCATATGAGTTTGTTCGAAAAGGAAAACAAAATTTGTGAATCAATATTGACTTTGTTCTAGATTGCACTATGTTTCATATCATGTTAGAACTTAGAACGTCTGGTGTCAACTGGAAGATAAAGATCAACCACATGAATGATGTCTAGAGATACACCGTAGAAATGCCAACAACAAACATGGTTTTTTGTCAGAATAAGCCATCCATAACTTATCCTCTTCAACATCGGCAACATAGATTAGTAGCATTTTCTATTTTTAAAATTTAACTCTTAGGGATTTTTCGTATAGATATTATTTGATCTTCAGGATTATAAATCTTAGAGATTGTAATTTCTTTCCTAGGTCATACAAATGTTAGATTAAAATTTCTTTGAGTATCTACTTTAAAAATATGTATATCTCATGTCTCGTGTCTTTCTATGCCCTTTATTAAGATGTAATAAAATGCACTTTTAATCAGTAGGATTTTCAGCAGACACACTGACGAAGCAATAAAATCAGTGACGGTTAAAATGTCTTAAGTATGTCACATGTGCTTTTGTAGCCATGTTGAGTGACACAAGAAATCTAAGTGAGCGGATGAATAGACTAATTTAGCTAAAGTGTAGGATATTCTAGATGAGGAGAGAGTGAATATAGAAGCGTATGTTTTCCATGCATAATAGAAATATGTTTGACTAAGCAATTGTAGTCAATCAATTTTGAAACACTAATCAGAAATGTCGGAATGTGTGTCATGGTATTATTTTGGAAATTTTATAGTAATTACTCTTCATGCATTAAAATGATTCAGAATATTTCTCACACGTGATGTTCTACCTCAATAAGTTTTGTGGCACCTAGAAAAACTTTTGATTTATAATTTCATGTTTCCATTATCTATGACATAATAAATTTATCTCATGAGTAAATTTGATACCCTTAAGACACTGCCCTCGCATTTGCGAGGACCACCTTGCTAGTTTTAAAAATTGTAAAATATTTTAAAACTTCTGAAACAATTGGAGGTGAACACATACCCATGTCCAACATATGTGCCAAGTTTCGTGACGAAATGATATCGATATGCCCTGTGCAGGAAAACAAATCTATGATAGAACGTAATTTCAAAAACGTACTTTTTAGAGCACTGATTTTGTTATTTTTGCACAGAGCTCCATACATGACATTTCGTCACAAAACTTGACACATTTTAAAAAATCATGTGCATGTTCATGACCAAAATAGTTCAATTTTTTACAAGTTTTAGTATTTTTATAATTTTGTATAGTATAACAGGATCATATGAGCTCCGGAGCCAAAACGATTTTGTTATTTTTGCACAGAGCTCCATACATGACATTTCGTCACAAAACTTAACACATTTTAAAAAAAACATGTACATGTTCATGACCAAAATAATTCAATTTTTTACAAGTTTTAGTATTTTTATAATTTTGTATAGTATAACAGGATCATATGAGCTCCGAAGCCAAAACGTCACTCCCTCTTTTCTTTTCCGTTCCTTAGATTCCCTTGGAGTCACTTCTTATTTTATGAAGCTCGTGCTAAATAGACTCGAGAGAGACAGAGACAGAGAGAGAGATTTGAAGGCTTGAAGCTCATGCTAAATGGAATGTAGGATAGAGGAATGGATAGGAACGACCACATTCTATGATCCAAAATGTTTTCATAAGAAACATTTCTATGAATTCAAATTCTACAATTTTCTATCAAAGTACTAGATTCAAATAGTTTCTAGGATATCTTTAAACTTTGTCAGCAAAAGTTATACACTACAGGATATCAATTTTTTTTTTAAACTTGTATCAATTTATGTTTCTTGGTTTGTGATAGCTTATCACGTGTACGTGTGCCAAGCGATTGAACAATTCGAGTCTGCTAAATTTTTGTTACTTATGTGAGCCAACCAACATTGAAGACGACCTCACATTAGGCTACAAGTCATTATGATAAGGTGTGAGGTCGGCTCGTCTAGTTGACATAACTAGACTCAAACTCCTCTGGACTAGTTGACATAACGAGACTCAAACTCCTCTCGACTCGTATAACTCGGGAGTTAGCTCATTAACTAGTAAATCGCGTCACAATTGTAAATTATAAAATACTTCAACAGTCTACAAGCAAGCGACATATTATTGGTACACTAGTTGAATGCCCGTGCGTTGCTACGGATTTCCTTTTTTCAAAATGTTTTGTCAACAAAATATATACAAAAATTCATGTGTAAGAATAAAAATATTCACTGGATATTAAAAAGACAATAAGATTCCAATTCAATTGAAGTGTATCGACAAAACGTATAATCTGACATCGTTTGAACATGAAATTAGCACCCCACTAATATCTACTCATTCTCATTGATGCTAGCTAGATATTGCCGTGCAATGTCTGGAATGTTGTCTTGCGCTTCATTTTCTTCGTATTTGAGCACGTGTAACAAAAATTTCTTCCTCAACTTAAAACCATCCTACACAAATAGTAGTTGTCGTTAGATTGAATAATTCATGTGTAAATAATAAAAAATTGTAATGATGAAACGCACCTTGCATAGTGGATGAACCAATTCTTTACCATTTCATGAGAGCATAATGTAAAAAAGAAGAAATCCAGACAAATTCCTGTAGATGGATGCGTCATCGTTATGTTGAATGGTAAATAGACAAAGTAAAACACCCTGAGTTTATTTCGTAAGATAGTCACCTTGATGAGATTCTTGGAATACCAACCGGTTTACGTGGCCATAAAAAGATATCAGAATTCCAACCAGGTTGTGCTATTGCAAGCGCATCGTTAAAGTAGAAAGAAATTCTTTGTAATTTCAATTCGATGCTATGAGTTCGCCTCATTTTATCCTCCATCGATGCCGATACAGAAAGGGGATCCAAAATGTATACACGACGTGTGTCCTTGTTGACGCAAAACAAGACGAAGTGGTCGATGGATGCATACGGAAGATAAACCTGCATATAGAAAATCATTAGAAAGAAACTAAACATGAAAACAATGTACAAGTGAATTATCTTTACCATTTTGCGAGTTGAGATTTTATAATCTATCCCAGGCCAGCTATGGAACAACGTTGCCAAAAACTGGACATTTGGCTTTATGCGCCACTTGTCGCCTCGTGTGGAATCAACCATTGCCGTCTAAGAAAAACAATATTTAGAAACATGGTGATACCAATGATAATAGATGATTATAACAACTTACACAAAACCGTAGATCCATGTAATGCACGTCGGTCTCAACCAGCTGCAACAATGGGTCGCATGCCACTATGCGTATAGCTAAGTTGAAACAATCGTTGTTCATAGGCTGGTCCATCTTGATTATATCCTGAATTTTCTTAAGACTCAAACCTATAGGGTAAGGTTTGGAGCTCCGCACCCATTCCATTCTGCAACACAAATGTAAAGACTTACTAAGAAATCATAACAATGCATATTAAAACTTTCGAATAGGTAACATGTTATAAAAAAAAGTACTTACTCCAAAGACTTTTCATTTGTAATCGACAATATTTGCTTGCAAAGCCCATTATATAACTCACGTGGGTCCGTGGGCATGTTGTGGACAGATAAATCTAATTGATTCGGACCCTCCACCATCGTAACATCAGAATTAGATCTGTCAGAATCAGACACGTCTTTTGGATATATTGGTGCTCCTTTTATCTCATTCAGAACAGACTCGTGTAGAGTTATAGCTACATGCTCCCTAAAGGGTTTGATACCCTCCTGCAAAGTATTAATTAGAAATAATTCATTGTAACAATATATTTCATATGAAACTACTTTAATGATTCCTTTGAAAATACCTGTGTTACCGCATGTGCAAGACCTTCACCCGTAAGGTATTCCATGAATTGCAACATGAACAAGCCGCATGATGAGCTGCAATATTAAAAGGAAATCACTTCTCTAAAATAAGTATACACGTTAATATTTATATTTGTATTTGATCATATAATAAGTATTTAACGCACCCATCCGATTGTATTGGCTCATGAACACACTCAACTACTGGCCATTGACTTACTCGAAGGTCTACCCACTTATCACCTATTTTAAATTCACTCATTTGGGAAGCAATCATAAAGTGATTGTCGAGCCCCTGGAGCTGTTAAATGAAAGAGAGCATGATAATATGTAGAATTAAATATTATTGAAAAAGGAAAGATGAGTACGACTGTAGTAAATACTCACCGTAAGATGCAGGTCAGACCGGCTCATAGCAGAACCAAATGAATCAAATACTTGTATCAGACATTTTTTGGGATCGATATGACATAGATACCAATGGAATTTTGTCACATTAATCGGAATCAAGAGCTGACAAAAATAATGTAAGTCATACGAGAATAAATGGTAAAGTAAACCCAAAAAGTTATCTAATTAGTCTTACCATGTCATGTTCTAGATAATTAAGAGCTCTTCGAACAATATTGGGATGACTTTCTGGACTTATGGGAATGTCACCATCTCTTTTTAGTTTTGCAGAAATATGCGTATCCACTAAAAATGCATATCCACCCGCTCTGTTAAGTAGATGACCCTGAGTCCGCATGTAGTAGATATATGCGGTTATAACCTATACTTTTAAGTAAACGTTATAACAAATAAATTACAAATTTGTTATGCAAATAAGTTTGATTGTGTGCAGAAATGTTAACTTACTTCACCATCCAACCATCTACCATCATGTAATAAGCATTCCAAGTCTGCACGCGTCAACCAAACGTCCTGGATCCGCACCAATATGGTTTTTGGTGGAAAGGACATGATGTACTCCTTCATTTTTGTAAAATCAACCTCAATATGCACCATATTGTCCATGAGAACCACAGTTGAGGAGTATGGCAAAGGGAACGTGAGAGATATGCTTTTTGGTAGTAAACATCACCTTTTGTAGTTGAGGAGTATGACAGCTGTGTGAGAGCTGATTGTCCAGTGGCATTTCCTAGAGTGTGAGAATCTGGCATGACAACTTTTTATGTGTGAGGAGTGTGAGAATCTGGCATCATATGAAATGATCCATCAGAATGAACGTACCAGTCAATATGTTCACAGGGGTGTTAGATGTACTATGTTCTCCGTTGAGCATAGCTGCTGTTGCTATCTTCCTAACATATCTCTCCCGTTCCCTTTGTCGTTTCAGTCCTTTTGGATCAGCTATTTGTCCTAACACATAAAAGTAAGTACGAGGTGGTGCACTGCTCAATTGAAAAGGCATTACATTTTGAATGTACTGAGTTAGATGTCTGTAATGTAGTCGCGCCCAAGGGCGTCGAAATTGTCGGTATGCCAACATCACCCCCTGTAGTTGGGGTGAATGGCTGTTGGGTGATAGCTGACTGCCCAGTGGCATTACCTGGAGCGTGAAATCCCGTAATTATGAATTTTTATAAAGATATTGACTGCCCAGATGATGTGTGTTGAATAATGCACGTACCAGGTGATTGTGCAACTTTATTCCGAGCATATCTTTCCCGTTCCCTTTGTCTCTTCCGTTCTTTTGCATCTGCTATTTGTAGGAATTATAAAAAAACATTTAGAACATACAGTCATGGAAGTAGGTAGACGGTACTGCAATCTTTACCTGAATTGGTGCTGTTTGTTATGTCTTGGAATGGAGCTCGTGCCGTAGTAGGCTTTTTTGGTGCCATATTCTCCAGAATGATCCTTCTTTCTGTGTCAAGCCACCGTGCAAAGTTTCGGAATCTCACCTTGTCAGTGTCATTCCATTGCAGGAGTCGAAGGAGACCTCCCGTGGGTTCCCTGGTGGGAACGAATCAGGAATGGAGTACGGCGTCGCGGAAAGCAGTCTTGCTGGGAGTATTGCACGAGGATTCCCTAATGGCAACGAATCAGGATTGTAGTCTTGCGTCGAGGAAAGCAGAAGCTGTCTTTCTGGGAAGGCGCTATTTCGGGAGTATTGCAGGGAGCAGTATAGGAGCAAGTAATTGATTTGTTTATTCCTTGACTGATGCGTTATTTGGCAAGTAATTGACTTGTTTTATTTGGGCCGTCACACAATTTATTCCTTGATTGATGCGTTATTTGGCCGGCACACAATTGGTTGATGCGTTATTTGGCAAGTAATTGATTTGTTTTATTTGGGCCGGCACACAATTGGTCCGCGGAGGGCAGAATCGGGAGGCAGAAAAATTCTGCCATGGGTTACACCATCACCAACTCCCATTTAATAGTAGAGATATTTTATTTCACAGTCACAAAATATTAACAATTTTCCGGAGGGCGACGGCGATGGCAACTACGCCAACCTCGACGACGGGGACGCAATCACGGCGTTCCCGGTAGAGATTCCTACGCCGTCGGTGGCGGGAGTGGACGCGCGACTTCAGCGATACTTGGCGTCGACGCCTTCGTCCTCTACACCGACGCGTAGACGAACCCGAGCCGTGAGGTTGGGAGGTGAAGGTAATTCGAGACACGGGATTGATACTCGTGATGATGTCGATCTGATATCCCCCATTTCCCCTTGTAGATTGGATTTTTCCGCCGCGGATTCCCCGAATTTGGGGAAACGTGAGCTCCACGGGGGTGTGGGGATTAGGACTCCGACTAGTGGAACGGAGGTTTTTCGCACTCTCGCGACGAATCCGTATCCCGCGATCCCATCGAGGTTTGATCATGACGAACTTGCTGCGGGAATTGCGGCAATAGGAATTCCGCGGCGGGAGATTCCCCACCATGAAAATTTGGTTGGCAAGCATCATGGGCTGCATTTGGGCCGTGATGACACTGATGTAGGGCCAGAAACCCAGTGTATTCCGATGTTTTGGGAGATGGTTTTTGAGTTTACGTCTCAGGGCACGATTTCGCATATGGAGGCGGTCGCATCTCTATGGAAGGAGTATTCGCAGATTGGCGACAATTCATTAGGGTTAGCCACTGACGGCGGCCAAGGGGAGAAGCTCTTGGCGACAGAGCAGAATTGGCAGGACATGGTGGGGCAGCAGCCTCAAGGAGGGTTCCAGGGCCGCGCGGGCAGAGGAGGACCGGACAGATTTAGGAGCAACAACTTCCAGAGGCGCGACAACCATGGGGGAAACCAGGGTGGAGGAGGTTCATTCAACAAATCCAACCAAGGTAACTTCCCGGTCAATTCTCAGAGCTCAGGGTTTGGGAACAATGGATCGGTGGCTCAGAGCTCAGGTTTTGGAAGTAGTGGATTGATGGACAGGGTATGAGAGCTGAGGAAGTGATGGGAGTGAACACCGGGATGCAGTTGATTGGATCTAAGCCAGTTACGATTTCCTCTCAACAACAGCAAGCGTCTAATTACAATCAGGGGATAATTCCACAGAAGATTAGTGGGCAGGGAACTCAGAATTTCATGCATGGAGGGGCTAGTAACCAGCACACAGCGCTACAACAAATGAATGTTGCTGGCGTGGGGCAACAACAACAGTTTCTCGTTGGATATGATCAGAATGGGAACTTGGTACAGATAATAAACCCACAGTTTGGTGGAAATTTGGTGAATGTTGCGACAGGAAATATTCCAGTTACCCAAGTTGGACAGATGGGAGGAGTGTCAACTAATCAACAACAACAGATGATGAAGAATGATCAGGAGAACAAGAAGACAGATGGAAACTCGAGTGGAATTAGACAACCATGTGGCAAATGCAAAAATTATGGGCATATAGCCAGAGAATGCAAGGTCTTGCTTCATTGCATAATATGTGGCAAGGATTCGCATATTACAGATGAATGCACGTGGCTGAAACAACTCAAGCCGGTTGCTAAGTATGTGGGATATGCTGCTAAAGGGTTAGGCTGCTTATTGGTACCAAATATAAAGGAGACCTTTGCAGCTGAACATGTTAAATCCCATGGCGCAGATTGAGGTGAAATCAGGCGGCTTAAATGAAACTCAGTTGATACAAGCGTTCTCATGCATGTTCAGCTGGAATTGGCAGTGGCGGGCAAAATCACAAGGGCAGGGGATCTTCTTGATGCGTTTCCCCAGTAAAGCCAAGTTGCTGGACTTGAGCAAATTTAATGAGTTCAATCTCCTGGGCACCAATGATGTGGTTAGTGTGTCTGGTTGGACTCCTGAAAGCCAGGCAAAAGGAAAACTGCATACAGTTTGGGTCGGCTCTTGGACCTGTTCTTGAGATCGACATGGATACTATTACATATGAGGAGATTAAGCTCAAAGTTGGAGTTAGAGATATACACAAAATACCAGAGGTGACCGAGATAACCACAAAGGACCTTTTCTTCTATGATATATCCTTTTCACTGGATTCAGTGGCAGAGCAGGGATGGTATAACTGCAACTACAAGAGATATGAAAGAAGTAATGTGACAAATGATTTGAATGGGAATGGTAAACAAACTGAGCAAGCTAAGAAAGCCAGAATCGAGGAAGAAATAGGACATGCGGTTACACTTGGTAGTATGTCTCTGGTACAATATGAAACTCTACAGAAAGAAACAAGTGGGAAGGTTTCGGTTGAATCACTATTGCTGAAAGAAAGGAAAAATACACCTCAGATCGAAAGTGTGGCTTCTGAAAAAGAGGAGGGGAAGTGTTACGTAGAATAAGATAGATGGAGGAAGAATATGCACGGCAGACAACAAGGATGGCTGTGGAGGAAAAGAAATGGAAGGAAGCTGAGGAAACAAATAGGAGATTACAATTGGAGATTTCCAGACAAAATGAGATGCTGAGAATTGCAATGGAAAAAGTGGCAGAAAATGAGAGGAGCTCTCAACCAGAAATACCTCCTGAAGATGGGAATGAAGCTAAAGAAGATGGCGAAAAGACTGAGAGCGATGACGAGGAACGAGTCGATTACTCCAACAGCCAAGAATCGGTGGAATCCTTCAAAACAAAAATGGAAAAGTTCATGGGGAAGCCTTTACCTGAAAACAGTGACAAGAACGAGGAAGAAGTCGCTAGGAGGAGGTGCGAATGGTTCAAGGAGAGAGAAGATACCAAAGTGGAGGATTTGGCTAAAGAAAGGGCAGCGGCGAAAGACAATTACGGTAACAACGATGGCCTTGATATATTTTCTAATGATAATGCATCTCTTGCTAAATGGATTCAATTGTTGGCATTGATCTGGGCTGTTCTTTAGATTTTGTTGATTCCAACTTAGAAATTATGCGAAATCTGGAACAAGCTAGGCGTGATATTATGAAACAGGGAGTTATTAATCCTGTACCTGAAAATACACACAGCTCACCGGTTCATATTGACACTGGTGATGCGTATTTAGAAGAATTACTATCAGATGATGTAGATAGTAATGATGATAATGATATGAATGTGGATGAATTGAGACAAATATTTTCAGTTAAGAAAAAATGGGCCGGCACTTCAATAGCGATGAGCTGTGTGAAAGTTGCCACCCCTGTTTCCGTTAAAAAGAAACGAGGAACAAAGAAGAAGAAGTAATTTTCTTATTATTTAGAAAAATGACGGGCTTTATTTGGAATTTGAGGGGAGCTGGTGATGATAATAAAATTAGGATTGTTAGAGAAACGGTTATTGATAAGAAGTTAGATTTCCTGGGATTACAGGAAACTATCAAACAATCCTTTTCTAAAGCTGAATTACATAGAATATGTGGAGGTAGAAATTTTCTTTGGTTTTGGTCTGCTTCTAGAGGAAGGTCAGGTGGGATCCTGGTTGGCATTAACCAGGACTCGCTAGAATATGTGGAACATGAAATTGGAAGATATTACATTCATAAAGACCTAAAATGCGGGTTTGAGAGATTTAGATCTAAATGGGAGACAATATACTTGGTGTAACAATCATAAAGACCCCACATATGAGAGGTTGGATAGGATTTTGATCTGTCCTAATTGGGAAGATAAATATCCGTTAACTTTTGTCATAGCTTTAGAGAGGGAATTTTCTGATCACACTCCTTTGTTATTAGACACTGGAGTACCTAGTGGGAATCCACCAATTTTTAGGTTTGAAAATGCTTGGTTTGAAAGAGAAGGACTCAAAGAAATAGTGGAAAAAATCTGGAACAATTGTAGGATTAAAGGGAGCAGTATAGATATCTTTCAGGGGAATCTCCGTCTTTTGCGGAAGAACCTCAAAGGGTGGAAAAGAAATTTGGAAGCCCTGTACAGGAAAACTAAAGCTGAGCTCCTTGAAAAACGAGATGATATAGATAAACATTGCGAACAATTTGGTTTGACTGCTCCTGTGAGAAATGAACAAAAGAGTTGAGAACACGGTTGGATTTCTTACTTAGACATGAAGAAATTAAGTGGAAACAGAGATGTAAAGAAAAATAAATTAACGAGGGAGATCTTAATCCTCAAGCAGTGCCAGATGATGAGAAAATAGCGGATCCATCTTATGGAATTTATACAAGATATTTCCATGCCAAAGCTAATGGAAGGCAGAGGAAAAATAAAATTATTTCGTTGGAACAGGAAGAAGGTTTAATTGAGGGTGAGGCGGCTCTTAGCTAATACATTACTAATTTTTATAAAAACCTCTTTGGACATCCGGAGAATTCCCACAATAATCTTGATATTGAGGAGGCACCTCGTATTAGTACTGGGGAAGCTAATGATTTAATTAAAAAAATCTCTTGAAGAAATTAAAACAGTGGTTTTTGGAATGGAACATAATAAAGCACCTGGACCGGATGGTTTTAATATTGAGTTTTATCAAAAAAATTGGTTTCTTGTTAAGGATGATTTGAAGAAAATGTTTGATGAGTTCCATGCTGGCCACCTTAATTTAGCCAGATTGAACTATGGGGTAATCACCCTGATTCTGAAATGCAAGGAGGCGAAACAAATCCAGAAGTTTCGACCTATTTGTCTATTAAATGTATGTTTTAAATTTTTTACTAAGGTACTAATGAATAGATTTGAGAAAACAGTCGCTAAAGTGATATCCCCTATACAAACTGCCTTTATTAAAGGTAGATTTATAATGGAAGGGGTTACAATTCTACATAAAGCTCTGAATAGTATTCATGTAAGAAAAGAAAACGCTATGATTTTTAAAGTTGATTTTGAAAAAGCTTACGATAAGATTAAGTGGCCTTTTGTGTGTAAAATGTTACAACTAAAAGAATATCCGGATACTTGGATAGATTGGATTATGAGTGTAATAAGAGGGGGACATGTAGCGGTGAAAGTAAACGACAGAATTGGTAAATATTTCATCACACATAAAGGGTTGAGACAAGGATATTCCTCGTCTCCGCTGCTTTTTGATACTGCGGCAGATGCGTTGGCCATTATTATGGATAAAGCAAAAAAGAGTGGTTTAATTACTGGACTCCTCTCTAACATAATTGAGGGAGGAGTTAACATGTTACAATACGCGGATGACACCGTCTTTTTGTTGCCAGATGATATTGAGAGTGCTAAGAGACTAAAATTTATCCTGTGTGCTTTCGAACAAATGTCTGGCCTGAAAATTAATTTTCATAAGAGCGAACTTTTCCTATTTGGGGAGGCTGCTAATAAAAGAGCAGCATATAAACAAATATTTACTTGCCAGTTTGGTACATTGCCGATGAGATATTTAGGTATTCCAGTAGATAAAATTAAAATAAGATCAAAAGAATGGGGACCGGTCGTGAATAAAATAGCGAAAAATTGTGCTGGGTGGCAAGGCAGATTACTGAACATAGCAGGGAGGACTAAATTAGTCCAAACCTGTATGTCTAGCATGCCCACATTTATGATGTCTTTCTATAAAGTCTCGGTCGGGACTATAAAGAAAATGGACCTTTTCAGATCTAAATTAGTTTGGCAAGAGGATAAAGATAAGAAAAAAATACCATCTGGTTAAATGGTCGATCCTTTGTCAACCTAAAGAACAAGGAGGGCTTGGCATAACAGACATTGAGGTTATGAATCAAGCTCTGCTTGCAAAATGGTGGTGGAAACTTGAAAGTGAAAATGGACTCTGGCAGGAAATTATTAAAAAGAAATATATACGTGGTGGTTGCCTAAGTATAGCCAAACATAGACCGGGAGATTCCCAAATTTGGTCTGGTGTTTTGGGAGTTAAGGAAATCTTCTATAGATATTGTAGAAAAAAGGTTGGTAATGGAGAGAACACCAGGTTTTGGGAGGACTGTTGGATAGGGGATAAACCACTTAGATTGAGTTGTCTGAGACTTTATGGAATCTGCTTGAAAAAGAATTTTACTGTGGCTGAGGTTTTGAGAAATAGGTGGGAGTGGATTACTTTTCGACGAACGCTGCTAGGCGATACCTTGTTACTATGGAAAAACATACAAGATAAATGTAATAACATTGTTTTGATACAAGGCAATGACCGTGCGATATGGACCTTGAATGAAAATGGTATTTTTTCTGTACGTTCATTATATAAGAAGTTGATTTCCAATGGCATTGACTATCCACATAAATTTATGTGGAAGGCAAAAATTCCACAAAAAATCAAGTTCTTTTTATGGCTTGTTTTGAGAAATAGTATATTAACCAAGGACAACTTGGTTAGAAGAGGGTGGCAGGGTTCTACTTCCTGTCATTTCTGTGGAGGCCAAGAAACGGTCGAACATCTGTTCATAAACTTCTCTATGGCGAAATTAATTTGGAGCATTCTACATTGTGCATTTAATTTCAAGAAAAAGCCTTATTCGGTTCAGGATTTATTTGGACCATGGCTTCGTGGTTTCTGTGAGAGCTGATACGTCTCCAACGTATCTATAATTTCTTATGTTCCATGCTTATCTTATACCAGTTGCTACATGTTTTATTCACACTTCATAGCATATTTTTTATGCATTTTCTGGGACTAACCTATTAACAAGATGTCACAGTGCCAGTTCCCTGTTTTCTGCTGTTTTTGGTTTCAGAAAATCTGTTCTGGAAATATTCTCGGAATTGGATGAAACAAAAGGCGAAGTCCCTATTTTTCCAGCACGTACACGGAGTCCAAAGGAGAGACGAAGGAGGGCCGTGGGCCGCCCTCCCCACACCACGGCGCGGGTGGGCCCAGGGCCGCGCCGCCATATGGGGAGCGAGCCTCGTGGCTCCCCGACGTCGCCCCTTCGCCTATTTATTCTTCCAGACGCGAAAGCCCTAAAACACCGAGCCATTATTCCAGAAAACATCCGCTGCCGCCGCGGCCGTCAACCCTAACTCAGGGGGTTCTGAAGCTCTTCCCGGCACCCTGCCGGAGAGGGGGGTCATCACCGGATGGCTCTACATCACCATGCCTGCCTCCGGTGTGATGTGTGAGTAGTTCATCCCTGGACTATGGGTCCATAGCAGTAGCTAGATGGTTGTCTTCTCCACTTGTACCATCATGTTTAGATCTTGTGAGCTGCCTATCATCATCAAGATCATCTTATGTAAAGCTACATGTTGTGTTTGCTGGGATCCGATGAGTATTGAATACTATGTCAAGTTGATTATTGATCTATCATATATATGTTGTTTATGATCTTGCATGCTCTCCGTTACTAGTGTAGGCTCTGGCCAAGTTTGTACTTGTAACTCCAAGAGGGAGAATTTATGCTAGATAGTGGGTTCATGCCTTCATTTAACGTGGGACAGTGACAGAAAATTCTAAGGTTGTGGATGTGTTGTTGCCACTAGGGGTAAAACAGCAATGCTTTGTCTAAGGATATTAGTGTTGTTTACATTATGCACATTACTTAATGCAATTACCTGTTGCTTGCAACTTAATACTGGAAGGGGTGCGGATGCTAACCTGAAGGTGGACTATTTAGGCACAGATGCATGCTGGATGGCGGTCTGTGTACCTTGTTGTAATGCTCAAATAAATCTCATAGTGATCATCATGACCTGTATATGTATTGTTATGCACCTCTTTACTTTGTCAATTGCCCAGCTGTAATTTGTTTACCCAGCATGTTAGTATCTTATTATGGAGAGACACCACTAGTGAACTGTGGACCTCGGTCCATTCTTTTACAACTGAAATACAATCTACTGCAATCATTGTTACTTTTCATTCACTGCAAGCAAACATCATTTTCCACACTATACGTCTAATACTTTGTTTTCAGCAAGCCGGTGAGGTTGACACCCTCACTGTCACGTTGGGGCAAAGTAGCTTGGTTGTGTTGTGTGCAGGTTCCAAGTCAACAAGTCAGAAGTTCGCCTCCCCAACAACACACCACCACTTTTTCTAGCGCCGTTGACACCTCCAAGGCAACCTCGAGTTCCTACTGGTTCGATAACCTTGGTTTCATACTGAGGAAAAACTTACTGCTGCACTCATTATACCTTCCTCTTGGGGTTCCCAACGGACGTGTGACTTTACACGCATCAAGCACTTTTTCTGGCGCCGTTGCCGGGGAACTCGAGTTGCTTCTGCGAGGGGAGTCTCTCACTTTCAATCTCTTTCCTTTTTTTTCTTGCTTACTTTATTTTTATTTTGTCTTGTTTGTTTCTTATATCAAAAACACACAAAAATTAGTTACTTGCATTTATTTTGTTATTTTGGTTTTGTCTTTATTTTGCTAAATGAGTACTCCTGAGAACACCAAGTTGTGTGACTTCACTAGCACAAATAATAATGATTTCATATGCACTCCTATTGCTCCACATGCTTCTAAAGCAGACTTTTATGAAATTAAACCTGCTCTTTAAATCTTGTTATGAAAGAGCAATTTTCTGGTGTTAGTACTGCTGCCCATCTTAATAATTTTGTTGAACTTTGTGAGATGCAAAAGTATAAGGATATAGATGGGGATATTATAAAACTGAAATTATTTCCTTTCTCTTGAGGGAAGAGCTAAAGAATGGTTGTTATCTTTGCCTAGAAATAGTATTGATTCATGGATAAATGCAAAGATGCTTTCATTGGAAAATATTATCCTCCTGCTAAGATTATATCTTTAAGAAGTAGCATTATGAACTTCAAACAATTTGATAATGAGCATGTTGCCCAAGCATGGGAGAGAATGAAATCTATGGTAAAGAATTGCCCTACCCATGGACTGACTGCTTGGATGATCATCCAAACCTTTTATGCAGGATTAAATTTTTCTTCAAGGAACTTGCTGGATTCGGCTGCTGGAGGGACCTTTATGTCCATCACTTTGGGTGCAACAACAAAGCTTCTTGATGATATGATGATCAACTACTCTGAATGGCACACTGAAAGGACTCCACAAGGTAAGAAGGTAAATTCTGTTGAAGAAACCTCTTCCTTGAGTGAAAAGATTGATATCATTATGTCTATGCTTGTGAATGGTAAATCTCATGTTGATCCTAATAATGTTCCTTTAGCTTCATTGGTTGCTCAAGAAGAGCATGTTGATGTGAACTTCATTAAAAAAACAATTTCAACAACAATGCTATAGGAATAATTTTGGTAACAACAACTATAAGCCATATCCTTCTAATAATGGTGGTAGCTATGGTAATTCTTACAACAATAGTAGGAGTGTACCCTCTGATCTTGAAGTCATGCTTAAAGAATTTATCAATACTCAAACTGCTTTTAACAAATCTGTTGAGGAAAAGTTTGGTAAAATTGATGTTCTTGCTTCCAAGGTTGATAGTCTTGCTCTTGATGTTGATCTTTTGAAACTGAAAGTTATGCCTAATGAGGTTAAAGATAGTAAGTCTTTTGCTACAGCAAATGCTATCCAAGTTAAAATTGACAACAATATTAGGATGTTGGCTGAATTGCATGCTAGGTGGGAAAGAGAAGCTGAAATTGATAGAAAAAAGTGTAGCTCGAGTTTACATTACCACCACTAGTAACTGAAGCATCACATGTTAGTAAACCTTCTACTATCAATGGTAATGTTATTGGTGTTGGCAATGTTTCCACTTCCACTTCAAAGCGTGAAAATTGCCTAAAACTATTGAAACTGTTTCTGATAAAGTGCTGAAATTTTTCGAAGTATGGGAGACAATGGTCCCATTACTTTTGATCATAATGATTTTGATTTTGATGGTTGTAACATTTCTGAAGTTATTATGTTCTTGCAAAAGCTAGCTAGAAGTCCTAATGCTAGTGCTATAAACATGGCTTTTACAAAACATATTACAAATGCTCTCATGAAAGTTAGGGAAGAGAAATTAAAACATGAAGCTTCTATCCCTAGGAAGTTAGAAGATGGTTGGGAGCCCATCATTAAAATGAAAGTGAATGATTTTGATTGTAATGCTTTATGTGATCTTGGTGCAATATTTCTGTTATGCCTAAGAAACTTTATGATATGCTTGATTTGCCACCTTTGGAACACTGTTATTTGGATGTTCATCTTGCTGATAATTCTATGAAGAAACCTTTGGGGAGAATTGACAATGTTCATATTATGGTTAACAATAACCTTGTCCCCGTTGATTTTGTTGTTTTGGATATTGAATGCAATGCATCTTGTCCTATTGTTTTGGGAAGACCCTTTCTTCGAACTGTTGGTGCTATTATTGATATGAAAGAGGGAATATTAAGTATCAATTCCCTCTCAAGAAAGGTATGGAACACTTCCCTAGAAAGAGAATGAAGTACCTTTTGATTCTATTATTAGAACAAATTATGATGTTGATGCTTCTTCTCTTGAAACACTTGATTTTCACTTTCTGCGCCTAGCTGAAAGGCGTTAAAGAAAAGCGCTTATGGGAGACAACCCACATTTTTATTTCTGCCATTTTATTTTTTTGAGTCAAGGAGGTTGCTTACTTCTGTAACAACTCCTTTGTATCTTTATTTTATTGCATTGTTGTGCCAAGTAAAGTCTCTATGAAAGTTGTTACTAGATTCGGATTTCTGCACAGGGACAGATTTTTGCTGTCCACGGTTTTGAGCTTTATTCACTGCAAAAAATTCGAAAAATTCTGAAAAAATCAGCGTGTTCCTGAGATATTTACGCAACTTTCATTAGTTTTGAGTTTCTGTATGAGCAAGTTAAGTGCCTTGAAAATTCGTCTTTACGGACTGTTCGTTTTTGACAGATTCTGCCTTTTATTTTGCATTGCCTCTTTTACTATGTTTGATTGGATTTCTTTGCTCCATAAAACATCAGTGGCTGTAGTTAATGTCCATAAGCATTGGTAATGATTGTGTCACAGTAGAACATGTGAGTTTTGATTATGCACTAACCCTCTAATGAGAACTACTTTGAGTTTGGTGTGGCGGAATTTTCAAGGATCAAGCGAGGGATGATATGATGTGATCAAGAAGAGTGAAAAGCCTAAGCTTGGGATGCCCCCGTGGGTCACCCAGCAATATTCAAGAAGACTCAAGCGTCTAAGCTTGGGGATGCCCAAGGCATCCCCTTCTTCATCAACAATTTATCAGGTTTCTCTAGTGAAACTATATTTTAATTCTTCCACATCTTATGTACTTTACTTGGAGCGTCGGTTTGTTTTTATTTTTGCATTGTTGTTTTTATTTTCTGAATAAATTGGATCCTAGCATTCTTGTGTGGGAGAGAGACACGCTCCGCTTTTTCATGTGAATACTCATATTCTTCACTTATATCTTTTGAGTATTCTTATCTAGCTACTGCTATGTTTTAGCTCCTGTTTTTCATGCATCTCTTGTTCAAGAGCTGTTAATTCTTGAGGAGTAGAACTCTCTTGTTTCTTTTGTAAATTACTTTAGAGAGTTTTTGTTGAAATAAGTTGATTGGTGTTTGGTTGGAAACAGAAAATGCAACATGTGGTAGATGGTATATCGAAAAGACACATCTTTGGATAATTGTCTTGTTTTATTTGACACTTGGCAATTGTTTTGAGCTCTCAAGTATTTCATGTTTAAGCTCTTGCATCATGTAGTTAAAGCCTATTAGTAGAGAACTACCGTAGAGCTTGTTGAAATTTGGTTTGCATGTTTGGTATCTCTAAGGTCTAGATATTTTCTGGTAAAATGTTTGAAGCAACAAGGAAGACAGTGTAGAGTTTTATAATGCTTGCAATATGTTTTCATGTGAGTCTTGTTGTACCGGTTTATACTTGTTATAATGCTTGCAATATGTTTTCATGTAGTTAAAGCCTATTAGTAGAGAACTACCGTAGAGCTTGTTGAAATTTGGTTTGCATGTTTGGTATCTCTAAGGTCTAGATATTTTCTGGTAAAATGTTTGAAGCAACAAGGAAGACAGTGTAGAGTTTTATAATGCTTGCAATATGTTTTCATGTGAGTCTTGTTGTACCGGTTTATACTTGTGTTTGCTTCCAACAACCTTTGCTAGCCTAAACTCTGTACTGAGAGGGAATACTTCTCGTGCATCCAAAACCTTGAGCCAAAACCCATGCCATTTGTGTCCACCATACCTACCTACTATGTGGTATTTCCTGCCACTCCAAGTAAATACTTCATGTGCTACCTTTAAACTATTCAAAAGCTATTACTCCTTATTTGTGTCAATGTTTTATAGCTCATGAGGAAGTATGTGGTGTTTTATCTTTCAACCTTGTCATTTACTCCTGACAGACTTTCACCAATGGACTAGTGGCATATACATCCGCTTATCCAATAATTTTGCAAAAAGAGCTGGCAACGGGGTGCCCAGTCCCAATTAATTACAACTTTCATTTTTAATTCTCTTCACATGTTTTGCCCTAATTTATCAGTAAGCAACTTAAAGTGTTAATCATGCAAATAGACACTCCTCCATGGTATGTGATTGTTGGAAGGCACCCGAGGATTCGGTTAGCCATGGCTTGTGTAAGCAAAGGTTGGGAGGAGTGTCAACCAAATAAAAATACATGTGTAAACAAAAGAGAAGAGGGATGATCTACCTTTGGGTAGAGATAACGTCCTTCATGGGAGCCGCTCTTGAAAGTCTGGTTGACAAGGGGGTTAGAGTGCCCACTACCATTTGTTGACAACAACAAACACCTCTCAAAACTTTATTTTTATACTCTCTATATGTTTTCAAAACCTAAAAAGGTCTAGCACATGATTTCATCCTAGCTTCCCTCCGCGAAGGGCCTATCTTTTACTTTATTGTTGAGTCAGTTTTCCTACTTCTTTCTATCCCTGAAGCAAACACTAGTGTCAACTTTGTATGCAACAATTCTTATATGCTTACTTATTGCACTTGTTATATTGCTTTGTGTTGACAACTATCCATGAGATATACAAGTTACAAGTTGAAAGCAATTGCTGAAACTTAAATCTTTCTTTATGTTGCTTCAATACCTTTTACTTAGAATCTATTGCTTTATGAGTTAACTCTTATGCAAAACTTTTTGATGCTTGTCTTGAAAGTACTATCTATGAAAAGTTTTTGCTTATATGATTCAGTGTTTACTCATTATCTATTTGTTAGCAAACTATAGACCATTGCCTTGAGTCACTTCATTCATGACATATGCTTTATAATATTATTTGATCAAGATTATGTGGTAGCATGTCACTTCAGAAATTATTTGTTGTTATCGGTTTACCTACTCGAGGACGAGTAGAATTAAGCTTGGGGATGCTTGATACGTCTCCAACGTATCTATAATTTCTTATGTGACATGCTTATATTATATGTGTTGCTACATGTTTTATTCACACTTCATAGCATTTTTATGCATTTTCTGGGACTAACCTATTTACAAGATGCCACAGTGTCAGTTCCCTGTTTTCGGCTGTTTTTTTGTTTCAGAAAAGCTGTTCTGCAAATATTCTCGGAATTGGACGAAACAAAAGGCGAAGTCCCTATTTTTCCAGCACGTACTCGGAGTCCGAAGGAGAGACGAAGGAGGGCCGTGGGCCGCTCTCCCACACCACGGTGCGGGTGGGCCCAGGGCCGCGCCACCATATGGGGAGCGAGCGTCGTGGCTCCCCCGACGTCGCCCCTTCGCCTATTTATTCTTCCAGACGCGAAAACCCTATAACACCGAGCCATTATTCCAGAAAACATCCGCTGCCGCCGCGGCCGTCAACCCTAACTCGGGGGGTTCTGAAGCTCTTCCCGGCACCCTGCCGGAGAGGGGGATCATCACCGGAGGGCTCTACATCACCATGCCTGCCTCCGGTGTGATGTGTGAGTAGTTCATCCCTAGACTATGGGTCCATAGCAGTAGCTAGATGGTTGTCTTCTCCACTTGTACCATCATGTTTAGATCTTGTGAGCTGCCTATCATCATCAAGATCATCTTATTGTAAAGCTACATGTTGTGTTTGCTGGGATCCGATGAGTATTGAATACTATGTCAAGTTGATTATTGATCTATCATATATATGTTGTTTATGAGTGCATGCTCTCCGTTACTAGTGTAGGCTCTGGCCAAGTTTGTACTTGTAATTCCAAGAGGGAGTATTTATGCTAGATAGTGGGTTCATGCCTCCATTTAACCTGGGATAGTGACATAAAGTTTTAAGGTTGTGGATGTGCTGTTGCCACTAGGGGTAAAACAGCAATGCTTTGTCCAAGGATATTAGTGTTGTTTACATTATGCACATTACTTAATGCAATTGTCTGTTGCTTGCAACTTAATACTGGAAGGGGTGCGGATGCTAACCTGAAGGTGGACTATTTAGGCACAGATGCATGCTGGATGGCGGTCTGTGTACCTTGTTGTAATGCCCAAATAAATCTCATAGTGATCATCATGACATATATATGCATTGTTATGCACCTCTCTACTTTGTCAATTGCCCAGCTGTAATTTGTTTACCTAGCATGTTAGTATCTTATTATGGAGAGACACCACTAGTGAACTGTGGACCCCGGTCCATTCTTTTACATCTGAAATACAATCTACTGCAATCATTGTTACTTTTCATTCACTGCAAGCAAACATCATTTTCCACACTATACGTCTAATACTTTGTTTTCAGCAAGCCGGTGAGGTTGACACCCTCACTGTCACGTTGGGGCAAAGTAGCTTGGTTGTGTTGTGTGCAGGTTCCAAGTCAACAAGTCAGAAGTTCGCCTCCCCAACAACACACCACCACTTTTTCTGGCGCCGTTTACACCTCCAAGGCAACCTCGAGTTCCTACTGGTTCGATAACCTTGGTTTCATACTGAGGGAAAACTTGCTACTGCACTCACCATACCTTCCTCTTGGGGTTCCCAACGGACGTGTGACTTTACACGCATCAAGAGCCAAAAGGATTTAATCATTGTCGGTATAGCTGCCGTTTTCTGGACCATTTGGAATGCCAGAAACGAGCTGTGTTTCGAAAGAAAGAAACATCAAGATCCCTGTGCTAGTCCGAAGAACTAATTACTGGATTGACTCTTGGGCAATTTTGCAGAAAAAACAGGAAACAAGAGAGGTGCTGAAGTGGGAAGCAAAGCTGCTCGAACGGGTGGCAAATGAAGCTTTCCAAACCACGCACGGGTGGAGACCAGGAGCTCTCAGGATCACCCAGTGACACAGAAAAATGATGCGGAGCTTTGAGGTTGAAGATGATGTACAATGGGACATCGATCTTTTTACAGAAGCTGGTGGACGCAATTGTTGGATAGGATCTGGTTTCGTTTTGTTTTTCTTGTTGATCCTGGTTGTTTTACCTGTGAGAACCAAAAAAATGTAATCTTTACTATACTGCTTTTACTTTACGTATGTAAGCCGGACGGATATGGTTTCTATTAATAGAAATCGGAGGGGATACTCTCTTTTATCAAAAAAAAAAAAAAAGTAAAGTGGCAAATGGTTTTAGTCGTGTTGCCACTTTTTGTGACCCATGAGATATAAAATTGATAGTTAAAACTTTGTAACAAAAACGGTTGTGTGCATCGGTTCAATGCAGATGTATGTTCCCCATTTCGAAAGAAAAAAATGGTATCACTCAACTTGAAGAACAATCAACAATAATATCGTTGATGAAAAATGGTTTCGTGCCTAAACCTCTTCTGAGGGTGTTATAAATCGTTCGAAACAGGCAACTTGTTAAGACTACTCACTGGTCAACGAGTTTAAACCGAGTCAAGTCAATTTACTCATTTTGGTGGCGGGCTCCGAGTCTTAATTCCACCGTTATCCCCATGTTCAGCTCAGCGATACTCCCATGTCGCCATGCCTTCACCGACGCCGGCATGGGGGACTGTTCCCCGTTGCCACTCCCCATGCTCCATTACCGCCGGGATGCCTCCCAACAAACCGCCACCGCGCATAAAGCATGTTCGCCGCGTCTCGACTTCGGCCGCATTTCCACAGCACAACCGAGACACGCCAATGGCGACACCCAGCAAAGTCCCGCCGCCGGCGATGAAGTACTTCTGGGGAAACTCACCGGAGCCCGACGACTACTACGCCTCGATGGGGGTCCGCCACACCGAGTCCTACTACCAGTCCCCCTGCGGCCGCGTCTTCACCCACTCCTTCTACCCGCACTCCGCCGCGCGCGACGGCGACGTCAAGGGCGTCGTGTTCATGACCCACGGTTTCGGCAACGACTCCTCCTGGCTCTTTCAGACCATCTCCATCAGCTACGCGCAGTGGGGCTACGCCGTGTTCTGCGCCGACCTCCTCGGCCACGGCCGCTCCGACGGCATCCGCGGGTACCTCGGCGACATGGAGTCCGTCGCCAGGGCCTCGCTCTCCTTCTTCCTCTCCGTCCGCAAGGCCCCCGTCTACGCGCCGCTCCCGGCCTTCCTCTTCGGCGAGTCCATGGGCGGCGCCGCCACGCTGCTCATGTACCTCCGCTCCCCGCCGGACGCCGGGTGGACGGGGCTCATCTTCTCGGCGCCGCTGTTCCTCATCCCGGACGAGATGTGCCCGTCACGGACGCGTCTGTTCCTCTACGGCCTCCTCTTCGGGCTCGCCGACACCTGGGCCGTGCTCCCGGACACGAGGATGGCGGGCACGAGCACGGGGGGCAAGCCGAAGTCCAATCGGGACACCGAGAAGGCGAAGGTGATCGCGTGCAACCCGAGGCGGTACACCGGCGCGCAGCGGGTGGGCACGATGCGGGAGCTGGCCCGCGTCACGGAGCTGCTCAGGGAGAGCTTCGGGGAGGTGACGGCGCCGTTCCTGGCGGTGCACGGCACCGACGACGTGGTCACCTCGCCGGAGGGGTCCAAGATGCTGTACGAGCGCGCCGCGAGCGAGGACAAGTCGCTCATCTTGTACGATGGGATGCACCACTCTCTTCTGCAGGGGGCGTCCGACGAGAACCGCGATCGCGTGCTCGCCGACATGCACACCTGGATCGATGAGCGTGTCCGCCGTTACAGCGCCGCTGCGAACGACGACGCCAAGCAGGTGGCGATGGCCTGATCAGACGTGTTTTTTCTGCACATTTCTCTTTGTCCTTCAGTTCACACAGTACTGTTCTAGGGGATGATGTTATTCGTGTTCCGTTTGCGTCTACAGATCTGAAACTCTGTTTCCAGAGAGACTAAAGATCTTTTTTTTTTTTTGAACAACAGAGGGCGCCGAGGGCGCCAATTTCATTCAGCTCAACAGCAGTGAACAGAAGTTAATACAAAGTCCTGTAAAGAAAAAAATTGAAAAGCTAACAATACAGGACAACAACTTGAGCTGTGAGCCGAACTTGCACAACTGAAGATAGGTCTGTCTAGGCGCCGCCTAAGGACCTGTTTCGCACACTCATGCGCTATCCCATTTAAATCCCTTTTGATGTGGTAAATTTGAGCTGAAGATCTTGAGGTGGCCTGTAGGTAGCGTGCCACCGTATCCCTGGAATCCCATCGGAGTAGTGGATGATTGAGTGTCCGAGTTGCCGCCACTTTGGCCAGGACCTGGTTATCAGTCAAGAAGGTTGGATTTTGGATGTGCAAGCCCTGTGCCATAATCGCCGCTAAAAGTAATGCTTTCGCCTCCGCTTGAAAGACTGATGAAGTTCGCTGAACTGTGGCCTGGATCATTATGGAATAGCTTCCTCCATCTTGCCCACATCTGAAGAATACTCCAATACCTGTGGCCTGTGAACCTTCTGCCCCTGGGAAATCCCTGCAATTCCAAGAGGCATCGACAAAAATAACACAACCAGGGAGTGTTCTATCCGTGGCAATAGTGTCCCCTTGCTTTGCATCTTCTGGCCTTGGGAGCATGTGGCGATTTTTGTCGTGTTTCACCTCTGAAACCTCACCATGAGCCAGCTCCTGATTCGCACAAAGCGCTTTAGCATTGATGCTAATCTGGTAAGGTTCGCCTTTTTTCCTGTTAAAAAGCATATCGTTTCTGGATTTCCAAGCACACCACATGAAGGTCAGGATATTGGTTAGAGAAGCATGTGGGTGATTCATGCTTAGCAAGTTCAAGATGATTTGAGTTAAAGAGTTGCAGTTTTGGATAAGTAAATCAGTTCGTATAAACCAGGGATCAAGAAACCAGGCCGCTTTGACAAAAGGACATGTGAAAAAAAGGTGCACATCATCTTCCTCAAGGCCACACCTGCAACAAATTTTACTAATGTTCTTGGAATAACGACCCGCTCTTGCTCCCGTGGGAAGGGCCCTGCGAAGAAACCGCCAAGCAAAAGTTTGAATTCTCGGAGCAAGACTTTTAGTTTTCCATACCTGATTGAGCAGTTGTATTGTCTCTGAAGAGGGTTGTCTCGGTCTGTCCTCCCCAGAAGCATAAAGATCCTACACACATGCATAATAGGCACTTTTTGCATGGCACTTGCCATTATTAGTTAGTTTCCAGCAAAGCAAATCATCCTCGTTTGAATCAATAATAGGAGTGGTTTTGATGATGTGAGCAGTCTCAGGTCTGAAAATAGTATCGATGAGTTCTTCATTCCACCTTTTCTGGCCGGGAGCCAAAGGTCTTTGACAAGGGCCGGGTAGATAAAATTGGACGGCTGAATAATTAGATGGTCGTAAACCATTGTCCAAGCAGCACACCAGGGTGTGCTCCAGATAGAAATGTTGCCCTTTGTCAATTGATAGAAAGAGTGGGTTTTTAGGATATGAAGAACTTTAAGCACCGAAACCCAGAAAGCAGATTTTGGCACATTCGAATTAGGCCGCCAGATGGAAGAATCAGGGAAATATTTCGAGCGAAGGACCTTGTGAAGGTGATCATCAGGATTCTGGGCTATGCGCCAGGCTGACATAAGAATTAAGCTCTGATTGACTGCTTGAAGATTCCTGATCCCTAGACCTCCTTCTTTCTTTGGCGCGCAAATGTCTTTCCAGGCTCTAAGACAAAGAGAACGAGTGGTTTCCTCTCTAACTCCCGTCCACCAGAAAGTTCTAATTATGGCTGTTAGCTTAGCAATGAACTTTTTGGAGAAAAGGATGTTCGACATGTAATATACTGGGATGGAGGAGAAGACAGATTGAATTAGCTGGAGTCTAGCTGCATGGGAGAGTTTATCCGCTTTATAAGTACTCAGCTTGGATTTAAATTTATCAAGGACAAAATTATAGGCTGAAGCTCTGTTCTTGGCGGGAAGGATAAGCGGGTGCCCCAGATGAATGAACGACCCGTCAATGTTCTGAACCCGGAAAACAGATTTAACAGCGTCGACATTGCTGGGATGGGCATGTTTACTAAAGATAATACCTGATTTAGACCAGTTAGGAGTTTGCCCCGAGGTCAAACAGAAGGAATCTAAAATTTGTTTCATTGTGATGGCCTCTTGAATGGTTGCTTTTCCACAGATCAACAGGTCGTCAGCAAAGAGCATCGAGTGGATAGGTGGGCAATTTGGTCCAAGAACAACTCCCTCCAAAGAAGCACTGGCCATAGCTTCTTGGAGAGCCAAAGAGAGTTCATTAATGGAAAGGACAAAAAGATAGGGAGAGAGAGGGCATCCTTGTCTTATACCTCTGTCGCTTCGGAATCTTGCAAACGGTTGGCCATTGATGATGACGGAGAAAGTCGGCGAGGAAATACAAGCATGGATCAAGTTTATAAAATGTCTATGCAGCCCTTTACGTGCAAGCGCTCCTACAATGAAATTCCACTCTAGACGATCAAAGGCTTTCGCAAGATCGATCTTGAGCATAAAAGATTGATGTTTCCACGAACTGAGAGCAAAGGAATGAGTGATCTCTTGGGCAATGATGATATTGTTATTAATACGACGCCCTTCTATGAAAGCCTGCTGAGAGGGATGGATATAGTCTGGCAGGTGAGGCTTGAGTCTATTCGCTAGGGATTTAGCAATTAGTTTATAGACTACATTGCAAAGACTAATGGGTCTATAATCTGCAGGCACCATAGAAACTAGCTTTTTGGGTATTAGAACAATATGTGTGTCGTTGATATGAGCTGGCATAACACCACTGTGAAAGAAGGATCTTACCAAGTTTACAACATCATCTCCAATCCAACTCCAAGTGGCAAGGTAAAATTCGACGTTGAAGCCGTCAGGTCCCGGCGATGCATTCTTCTTCATGTCTTGGAGTGTATCCAGGAGTTCTTGTTTGTCCGGCACCGAATACGTGTAGTCGCCACTGTCCAAGGGAAGTTGAGAGGCAATATATGGCCTGCCTAAATTCACATTGGAGGAAGCAAAAATATGCCTAAAATAGTTCACAAACGTGTTACTGATCTGCTTTGGCATGTAATGAACAATATCATTTTCATCTTTGATAGATACAATGGTGTTCCTTCTCCTACGTTTGAGAATGGCTCTGTAAAAGAAAGATGTGTTTCTATCGCCATCTTTGACCCATTGCTTCTTCGCTCGCTGCATGTAAAAGTCCGTTAGTTTCGTAAGGTTTTGCTCATACCTGGTGACTAGTGAATTCTCCAGCGAGTGGTCCTGTTCTTGGATGGGCTGCATCTGCAATTGGTTAATCTGCTCCTCCAGATCATTGAGCTCCTGCTGCAAAGGCTTCTTTTTCCTACACCAAACTTTGAGAACTCTAGCCAATTTGTTAGTTCTTTGCGAGAAATAATTTCGCGACGTTTTATTCCACTGATCTCTCGCATACTGCTGGAAATCTTTCTCTTTTAACCACCAGTTCTCAAATTTAAAAGCTCGTTTAATTCTACGGGCAGGACCGTCAGTTGAAAGTAAAATGGGAGCATGATCACTTATTGTGTGCATCAAAGGCATATTATAAACATTTGTAACCGGGAACGAGGCACACCAATCAGCATTTACCAAACAACGATCAAGCCTTTCATAAATAGGTTTGGAAGAAAAACGCTTGTTGGTCCAAGTGTAAGCCGGCCCACTGAAACCGAGATCGAAAAAACCACAGTTTTTAACAAGTGAATGAAAAGCATTGAGCCTAGAGCGATTAGTAATTGGGGAGTTTTTATCCATATCATATAGAAGTTCATTGAAGTCACCCATACATAATATAGGCAGATTGTTGTTATCGTACACAAAAGTTGCAATTTGCTGCCAGATTGAACCAGTTTCGCGATGGTAAGGGTCACCATATATACAAATAAGACCAAGCTGTTGGTGACTAGCTCTAATAGTGGCAGTGGCCATAATAAGATAAAAGCTAGAACTATGCACATTCACTTCAATGTCATCTGTCCACATCAACCAGAGGCCACCGGAACGTTTTCGAGACGGAACAACAAAGCACTCATGCATATTGAACCTTGTAACAAGATCGGCAGAGTTAACTTTAGAGGATTTGATTTCAGAAACGAAAATTACCTGCGCTTTAGTGGAGTCTACCATTCGGGCAAGATGGATCATCTTAGAACTACCGAGGTCCTTACCCATACCTTGGCAATTCCAACCCAAAGCCTTCATGGCGCCTATGCCTCAAGGACCAGCACCATTGCCTTTCGATCCAAGTCCATGTTGAGTTGTCCCCTCCAAAATCCTGATGTAGAACGGATTCCTGGCCAATCTTCTGCCGCAGCTACCACGAAGCTCGCAACTGCAGATCTGATCTTGTCGCAAAAGAGAAGGCTGGCTCGAGGCAGGGGAGCGGAGAGCCCCAATCAATCGGGCGATTCAACCTATACCGGGGCAGATCTAGCGAAATACAGCTGGAAGAGTATTCTATCCTTTCCTCGAACAGGGGAGTGCGGGAGTTTGGAAGAAATGGAGATTCGTATGTGGAGAAAGCTGAATCTGGGAAGGATTGGAGGAAGCAAAGGATCTATAGAAGAAATCAGGAGGGAGATCAGAACGGCATCACGCCAGACAACGGCAAATCGCCACAGTCGCCACAACGGGCAGAGTCCTTTCCTCACTAAAGATCTGAAACTGATAATAACAACGGTACTCTGATCGAGTTTGCATTTCCATAAGTTCTGTTGAACTATGAATTGTGTGCAAAACCTAACAAATCTTCAGACTTCAGGCTATAGTAAGAGTACTAAACCCGGAACCGTTGTTTCCAAAAAGATGCTAAAAGGATTTCGAGATCAGATCAAAGTAGAACTAAGGCTCAGTCCACCGTTGATTCTCAGACTACACATTTTAACACCGACACACCGCACACTTCTTCGCCGAATGCTTCGTATCGGCGAATGTTTTATGTCGGGTTTCGTCGTTCTAATTGGGCATTTCCGGTCCTAAACTTCTAAAGGCTCGTTTGATTTAAAATAGTTATTAGAAATTTTAGGGCCTCTTTAGTTCACAGGATTTCAAAAACGTTGGAATGGTAAAAAGCACAAGAATAGGTAGTATTGTGTATGCATTATTCAAGATAAAAAAATGTGAAAACACATGAATTTGAACCGTGTGTTAAATTTACAGGAATAGGAAACCAGCATGAATTCATAAAAGTTAAAACAAATACAAAGTTAATATTAGGTCATTTTATGCAACTTATCATCCCTAACTTGTTTTTTATGCATACGAATGTAAAAAGGAGGTTTGATTGTGGATTTTTTGTTTTCCCTTTCGAGACCGTAATCTAAGGAAAATATCCTCCTTTTTCCTATGCTCCATTCTATGAATCAAATGGTTGAATCTTGTTAGTAAAGGAAGATTTTCCATTCTAAGTCTGTCCTCCACTATTCATGTGACTAAAAGAGACCCTTGGAGGATTCAGTTTCTTAGGACTTTGTTTCCTATGAAACTTGTTTGGTTCGTTAAGACTTTTCTATGTTCTTTTTTCCCATGTAATTTCATATGAAGTTTTTCCTTATGTTCAACGTCATGAAAATTTCCTTTGTTTCCATGACAACTATGTGAACACATAATTCTCTAGAAAATTTATGTGGGTTTCCTTGGAAATGTTTGCTCTATATCTTGCTTGGTTTGTATGAGTTAAAATTATAGGAAAACAACCTTATTTTACATTTGTCACAACAAGAACAAAATCAGTATATGCAAATCAACAAATCGTCGCAACCACCTGACGCTAGTGCCAAGGGAGCCGCGACACGGCATCTAAAATTATATATCGATTATCACCCAGGACGGGGTGACCACAACGACGCCCCCGAGAGGTGCATAGGCAAGAGAAGCACTGATATCTTTATTTATTATTAGGTATATAGATAAGAGGTGATGTGTTAGTAAGAAAAAGTAAGGCATTTACTAGGAGTCGGAACGAACTCACGAAGCTATCCTTCTTATGTTTCCACTTTCAGAGAGAGAATAGGTCGTACGAAAGGGGACCCACCTTGAGAAGGGTGTCCCCTTGCAGAGTAGTTAAACTAGTATTTTGGTATACCACATGTGCACCTATACCTATGCTTAAGCTTACTAGAACATCAACCTCAAGTTCAACATCTATGTGTCATATATCTTCTCGAACCTATTGTATTGTGTAGATAAAATGGACATCATCTGTCTCCTGAGGGCAGCTATCCATCTTTTTTCTTTCTTTCAAAATACTATAGTAGCAAAGCAAGTGAAATATGCCAAAGGGAACCGCTCGGATATAGGCAGCAAGGAAAAAACGCCGGCTAAATGGACTAATTAGTTTTTAAGAATGAGAATACTGATTGAAATATACCATATACCGTGTACTGTTTTTGTCTGTCTTTCGTAAATGACGTGAAATTAATTAAGAAAATGCCGTCTAGCTTGTATCAACCTTTACCCAGGGCTTTTTTTTTTTGGGTTGAGAATTTGTACCCGGCCTTGTGAAGCTAAGGAAAGGCCTGGCTGTGTTCGCGGCCTTGTGGTACGATCCGGACCTTGTGAGCCCACAGTGCAATGCCACGCTTGTAGAGAGAACCGTCACGGCTCTGTGTTAGGGCCCTCGCTAGCCCAGGTATCCGTTGCTGCTGGCCCAACTAGATATAGGGATGCACTGACAGAAGTCTGAAGTTTTATTTAGAATCTCAGAAGAAAAAAGGTGTGAAGTTTTTCTGCTGAACACGCGACGCGAAGCAAGCAAGTCCCGCACAGAAGTCTGAAGTTCTAACCCACGCGGCGTCGAATTCTAGCTGAGAAGAAGGTTCGGAAAAAATCTACCGGAGAAGGAAAGCCGAATTACAGCACGCGACGTCGACGCCGGCATTGCCTCGTGGAGCCGTGATGCGTCGACGAAAAGTGCAAAAGGGAGAAGACGTCACGGCATCGATCGAGCGAGCGAGGTAGTTTCACGTTTCCTTTCCACAAACAGCGTGGGGTGGGGCGTGGGCTCGCGGGACGTCCGTGACGGCGAGCCAAAAAGAGATTGCACCGGGCGGCGAACAGCACGCCGCTCCAACCGCCGGTTGAGTGAACCTTCTGTCTGTCATTCCGACCACTCTCACAGCTCGACCGCTAGTTTTTTTACGGGACGCCGTGAAGCGTGAGAGAGGGGCGAGCACCTCACGTGGTACGGCCGGGCAAGGCTACGAACGGACGGCCCAGGCGGAGCGAAGGGCTTGCGCGTTCCTGGCCGTCAATCGGAGTGCGTCGCCTCGAACACGGCACCTGCCCATACGGGGCACGACACATCGCCCCCAATGAGAGGTTCAAAGTGAGGAATCGGTTATTAGTATTGCAGCAATCTTATAAGATGATGTACTTTGCTGCCTAATGTACGTTAATATTGTTTCATGTGACATCATTCATGTTTTCAAGTACAAATAGGATAACCAAGTGCAACCTTGAAAGTGTTCTTACCTTCGGATTTATTACGTAAATACTTCTGAAAAAGGAAAATGAAGGTTTCCCCAACCTCTGATAGGTAATTAAGGTTTGTATTTATATGTATGTCAAATGTTCGTTTCATAATTGGCGTTTCACAATGTGATTAATGATGGAAGTATCATGCAGCCAGAGTGCCATGATTTCCCTTTTGCAGTATATTTCTTTTTACAAACCCTGATGATGCTAGAATGAGCTTTATGTTCTACATTAACATTGCATTGTTGTATTCAAAAATCATGAACATAAGACATGAGCTGCATATGTGACTCCTCAAAACTGATAATCTAAAATTTTGCAACCCGCAACTCTTCCCCAAGTACACTTTTGTTGGCGTAAAATTTGCATCGTACATCCACGTAAATGGTGTGAACTTCACTGGTCTCTCCTCTCTTGCGGCCGGCCTCCTCCCCACCCCTGCTCAATTATTTCCATATTTTTTCCTATCTTGCTTGCCCAGTACCATTACCAAATCAAAGTATTTCAAGACTGAGACCACCACACCAATCATGGCCGCAAACAACAATAGCGATGCCAAACGAGATACATACAGAGAGGGCGCGAAGGAAACTCCCTTGCTAGGTTCGCGGCGGCAATGCATGCGGCAGGACTAGGTCAAACCCAGTTGAGGTTGAGACCACCACACCGACTACGGTTCTCGGGCTGATGGCGGGTGAAGAGCTCGACGGTCGCCTCCACCTTGGTGATGGCTACATCGTCGTGATTTCATCTCATGTCGTTTCTTAATAGGCGCACACAGATCAAACCACGCCAAGTTTAGCCCCACAGTGGAGTTCGAACTTAACTGCGGCGGTTGTCGCGGCACGAGAGCATGCTCTTATAACCCCTTATTTTCGATCATATTGGCCGGCGACATCTATGATTTCGATTTCCCATGAGAAATAAGGTAAAGAAAAAACATTTAAATCCCTATGAGGATATTGTTACCCTAGAAGTTTTCTCAGTGCCCTTCTCTCCCTAACCAGTAACCACAATTAAGAACGTTGGTTATACTATCAATCTCGGACCAAAGCCACTGTCATCTTCCCTAATCTCTCCCCGGCAGCGGCAGAGCAGAGCAGCAGGGGAGTGGTATAAGAGAGAACCCTCCCTTCCCCAAACCTCTGCTTGCCCGAGGCGCCTCACCTTATCTCCTCCTCCAAATTCCATCCTCCATCCCGAGGCCATGGAGTCCGGCCTCGTCGCAAGCCACCGCCTCCGCCTCCCGGCCCTCCCCTCCGCCGCCCATAGCCACCTCCTCCGCCACCGCCACCGCCTCGCGGCCACGTCCCTCCACCGCCTCCCCACCACCACCCGACCCCTCTCCGCCAGCCCGCCGCGCTCCCGCTCCGCCCCTGCCTGAAGCCCCTCCGCGCCGCCTCCCTCGCCGCCTCCCCCGCGCCGGCGCCCGCGGACAACAACAAGAAGTTCCTCGGCGTCGACGCGCTCACGCTCAAAAAGATCGTGCCTTTGGGCCTCATGTTCTTCTGCATCCTCTTCAACTACACCATCCTGCGCGACACCAAGGACGTGCTCGTCGTCACCGCCAAGGGCAGCAGCGCCGAGATCATCCCCTTCCTCAAGACCTGGGTCAACCTCCCCATGGCCATCGGCTTCATGCTCCTCTACTCCAAGCTCGCCGACGTCCTCTCCAAGGAGGCCCTCTTCTACACCGTCATCTTCCCCTTCATCGCCTTCTTCGGCGTCTTCGGGTACGTGCTCTACCCGATGCGCGACGCCATACACCCCACCGCGCTCGCCGACCGACTCCTGGCATCGCTCGGACCCAGCTTCCTCGGACCCGTCGCCATCCTGCGCGTCTGGAGTTTCTGCCTCTTCTACGTCATGGCAGAGCTCTGGGGAAGCGTCGTGATCTCCGTCCTCTTCTGGGGATTCGCTAATCAGGTACTAATTCGAATCTTGCAATAGTTACCTGGTGATGTAGGTCAGGTTTGCAAATTTTCTGAATTGTCGTCGGGTGTTCCCTTGTTCGAAAATATTGGGAGCAGCTAATTTCGTGCGGACATGAATTTTAATTCCTGTTCTAAAATCAACTTTGTTTAGATAATTATGTTCTGTAGTTTTGCAATTTCTCAGGTGCCCTTACTGTTTTTGTTTGTTTGTTTGTAGATTACTACTGTTGAAGAGGCTAAAGAGTTCTACCCACTGTTCGGGCTTGGGGCCAATGTTGCTCTCATCTTCTCTGGCCGCACGGTGAAATACTTCTCAAACATGAGGCAGAATTTGGGTCCAGGGGTGGACGGATGGGCAATTTCACTCAAGGGCATGATGAGCATAGTGGTTTTACTGGGTTTTGTCATTGCTGGTATCTATTGGGGAGTGAACAAATTTGTTATTGATAAAGCAGCTCTGCCAACAGTCGAGCGGAAGAAGAAGGTTAGCTTTGTTATGGTTACTGTGATTTTTTTTCCCTAGTTGTGTTTATGGACTTCTATTGACGTTTCTGTAATTATAATCCTTACAGAATAAGCCAAAGCTTAGTATGGGGGAGAGTTTGAAGGTGCTGGTGTCATCTCGATATGTGAGGGATCTTGCCACACTGGTCGTTGCTTATGGTATAAGCATCAACCTTGTTGAGGTCACATGGAAATCAAAATTGAAGGCACAGGTAATTTGTTTTTGCATAGAACACGGCTTATAAATTGTTTGTAGTATATAGACGGCAAGTAGTTAACTCTATGTTTTCATGTTGCAGTTCCCAAGCCCTAATGAGTATTCTTCGTTCATGGGCGATTTCTCAACAGCTACTGGCATAGCTACGTTCACAATGATGTTGTTAGGGAGAGTAATCTTTAGAAAATTCGGCTGGGGAGTTGCAGCTACAATCACCCCTGCAGTGTTGCTTGCCACTGGAGTTGGATTCTTCTCATTGCTTTTGTTTGGTGAGCCATTGACTCCCCTTCTAGCAAAGTTTGGAATGACGCCTTTGCTTGCTGCTGTCTTCGTTGGAGCACTGCAGAACATTTTCAGTAAGAGTGCAAAGTACAGTTTGTTCGATCCTTGCAAAGAAATGGCGTACATTCCTTTGGACGAGGACATGAAGGTTAGTATTGAAAGTTTATTGTTCATAATGTACAAAATATTTCTGTTATTACTCATCTGATATCGTAGTAGTGTGGGAACACGGCATGTAAGCCCTGTCATACACTAATTTTGCACAAACCAGGTCTCAGATCCCCGTGTACTTCCAGCCTTTGACTGCAAACTATTATTTTTACCTGTTAGCGGCAAAACCAACCAGTCATGTTCCATATGGTTTTGGACAAAATCTGAACTCGAAATGACTAGTGTTACTTTGAAGCCTTGATGCTTTGTAAAAAATATATTTGACTATTGTCGAGTTCTCCATACATGTTGAGTAACTTTTTCTCTTGTCGTGATTGTAGGTCAAAGGTAAGGCAGCAATTGATGTGGTATGCAACCCACTGGGGAAATCTGGAGGTGCCTTGATCCAGCAGTTCATGATCTTGTCATTTGGATCTCTTGCGAATTCAACCCCATACCTTGGAGGAATATTGCTTGTGATTGTTCTTGCGTGGCTGGGCGCTGTAAGGTCCCTTGACTCGCAGTTCTCTTCCCTGGCAAAGGAGGATCTGGAGAGGGAGCAGACGGAGAAAGCAGAGGCGATTGAAACAACAGCTCAAGTTGTTGGGACAGGAAATGGTTCCCTCCAAGAAAGTGTTGCTCCCACAAACGGTGCTCCAACAAACGGCGCGGTCATCAAACCGTCGCAAGAACCCGAGAGTACTCCCTCTGAAAAATCTGGCCAGCAGTCTCAATAAGTTCCCTCCCAAGAAATTTTGTTAGTACAGGTCTTTAAAGGAACCAAATGTTGCTTGCTTAAGGCCTGCCATTGGGAGCTGCTAGGTTAGGCAGCAGTGATAAGAAAAATAAGGTGGCATGTTCTTCTGTTGTTGTAGCATATTTTGACTTCACCATGGGAGTATCTGTAGCTGTTTGGTGTGTGCCGTTCGGTAGATATGGAACCGTTCTTCTCTTGATTATATTACTCCCTCCGATCCATATTAATGGTCTCAACATTGTCTAGATACGGATGCATCTAGTCTAAACACTTAACTAGATACATCCGTATCTAGATAAAGTTGAGTCCATTAATATGGATCGGAGGTTGTACAATTTTGCCGAAAATCTGCTTCTGTATTTTTTTTTCCCGAATGTGCTTCCATAAATCTATTAGCTAGTGCATCTTCCCAAGTTACTACTACTTGTTATTCTTTTTTAAACTTGATTAGACAATCTGTAGTCAGGACTTGCCAAATTCTTGCATTTATTTTACAGCCTTACATAAAATTCATGTGTTCCATACGTGCCCAAAATATAACACAGCTTCCTACAAAGTTCAGAAAAGGAGCCCGCTTCAGAACCATATTTCTGCACATTTTGCAGACTTATGTTGCCAATCTATAAGCTGTATATAATGGAGGATTGTCAGCCCTTAACAACTGTCGAATTTTGTATAGGACAAAATACCTAGCTCTTCATTTTTCAGTCTTCCCCTCCTACATATCTAATATAAACCCCTAATTTCTGGTGTTAGGCATAACATGTCAAGTACCAATTATGTTCCCTTGTCAGCAGTAGAACATCACCCTCTTCACCTTCTCTTTTACCGCTGGCATGGTCTTCATGGCGGTTCCATTCGCCCTGTTGTCATTCTTCACCGAGCGGTTTTCCGGCGTATCTTGGTCCATGTAGAAACGTGCCCGGAATGCAGCCAGATGAGCATAGTAGACAGGCGGCACTGCTCAAACAGCACAACAGATGAAAGACCAAATTTCAAATTCGTCACCAAATTTTACGTAAGAAAAGGAAATATTTTCCAGTGAGTGCAAAAGGAAGAACTTACCAACAGAAACGGATCGTGTGCAACGCGCATACCTGTAACAAAAATCACACGGCTAGTAAGGATATTCTTCAGACTGAACGTCAAAATTATTTTGATTTTGAAAGAAATCATGAGTTATAGGATGGCAACACCATACGTGTAACAAAGGTTGTTTGTCAAAGTCTGCATTTCGTCTGCCGTGAAATTGTTCTCGTCCCACAGAACATGATAATGTGCTGGCCTACTAGTTCCCTGGTAATGTCACACCCATAAAGACAATCTCAGCATTAACAGTAAAACTATTCTACGGAGCTGTTCTTTGGATCAAGAACATGTATTTTCTACATTCATGTCAATAATCAGAGCCTTTGCAAATCAATGTGTTCCTCTCAAAATCTAATCTGACACATCCTGAATTCCAGATTGCAAATTACTGTATTAACTTGTGTTGTATCGAAGTTCAGATGGTTATTTTACCTGAATTCCAGCATGGCTGCACAGGTAGAAGTCAAACTGTGTGGGATGACATATCTTCGAATCAACAACAGTGCCTATTTTAGGAGGAAGCAGTGAGCAGATATGGAATTTATTAGGGTAAAGATAAGGCAAGTTAATACAGTAGCTATCAATATCTTGAAAATGGAAATGGCGTGACATGTACCAGGAAGAATATTTCCGCTCTTGTCTATGCTACTTCTGTCGTTGTGATTGTCCGCAAATAGTTTCGTATGGTGACGCTTTTGGACTATCACGAACGTCACCGGAGGTTGGTAATTTGGTTCTAAAGATGCACAAGCCTGAAAATATTGTAAAGGTTACATTAGGATATTTTAACTTGTAAGCAAGTCAAAATAATAGTCTTGACATCAGTTGACAACCTTGCGGATAGCATCTAACTCATAAAGTAATACTTGGTGGAACTGTCCTGCACTGACACCATCCCTGTAGAAAGGAGAATTTGTAATTATCTGAACTAGACTACAACATAAAAAATAACCATCTGAACTTCGATACAACACAAAAGCTGGTGACACTAGCAAGCCTTTATACTCAGCAAGATGTATCCAAGATGCACGGTGAAGTACCTGTAGAAGATGATTCTTAATGGTTTCTGCCCTGTGGCTTTCCTGAAGGAAATTAAAAGCTCCCTGCATAATGTCAAATGCAGAAAAGGAACTTCGTCAAGCTCATTCTGTGCATGGTGGTTCTGATATTTTCAGAGTGATCCAATGATATCCAGTTGGATGCTCTATTTTAACACTTCCACCAATGCATGATGACAGATAATCAAAATGCGCATATTTTTCTGTACTGAGTGAAGGTGTGTATCGTCTTTACACATGATGTGTTATTAAGGGTGAATCACGGCACTATGGCGCATCAAATGCATGAGAAATACCTGATCATGCCTCCGGTTACAGTGCCTCTCTGAGGATCATGCCATGTTTTGTAGAGGTCCTGGATGAGCTCTTGCCGATGAGGTTGAGCACACACCAATCCAGCATACTTCGTAACTTCTGGCCAGTCTTGAGAAGCAACAACCTGTAAGCATCCTATTAGAGGAAAATCTTATGGAAAACCCGGTGAAGAAGCAGCAGAGCGATGCTAATCTTACTGCAGCAATCGACGGGCTGGTATCTTCTCTGGTTTCAGGATGTGTTACATCGGCACCAAATATTATTGTCGGTATATCACTGACCAACGGAATCCTCCGACTTACCGCATCCAAAAGTACAGTATTTCTTCCACCCATCTGAATTCACCAAAATTGTTAAAACATGAAAGTGGTGCATAATCTCTATTGGCAGAGATTAACTTTCTGAACATGTAATCTACGAGTAAACGAGGACCAGTTGATAACTACCTTAACATTGATTTTGAGCGAGACATTTGCCAAGTATCGTTTGCAGATCTTAAATACATGCTTTGTTAAGAAACACTGTGATAATAATCCCAATTCAGTTTCACATATGCGTTTTATGTCGCCTGAAAAATAATACACATTATGTGTGAGAAAACCAGAAAGGATGTATGCAAAAAAAAAGTAGGTTTAGAAGAGTAGCAAGAAAATTATGCAACAATCAGACGGACCAAAAGAAAATGCAGCTCACCATACAATGGACCATTGTTGTCAGGTAGAATCACCAAAAGAAGCTCAAGCTCCTTTCCCTTAAGTTTGTTCAGTGCAGCTCTGTATACATGCTTAAGTGCCTGTACTGCTTGATCTGGTCTACCCGAATATATCGGCATAGCAGGCTCACTATTGAACTCCTGCAATACACAGGAGTCATCATTAACAATTGAAAGAACATTGCTACCTCGCAACTCAAGAAAGCATGTCTCTATACAATACTACTACGTAGAATAAAGCAGATACATACCATGCCTAGAATTTTACACGTTTGTGCTAACTCCTGGCAAAATCCACTGGCAGTGCTTTCTTGAACACTTCTTGAGAAGTTAATGCATGCCCAATAATTCACAGTGCACCCATTGACAACTTTCTGCAAGAAAAAATATTTTATTTCAGTGGTGAAGACAGTATCTCCTCCTAGCTCGCCACTAAAGTAACTGTGCTACAAATGAGAGGTGACAAGTTCAGAAAAGTTGATATTAACCTTGTTTTTCATGTCCCATTGACCATCACGAGGTAAGCACTCCTTCTCTTTTCCGTTATCATGATATTTTAACTTCCCTCACAAAAAAGTAGTCAGTAATAAGCAGAGAATATAGCTGGTAATAGTAAATTGGAAAATATCAATTATCTTACCCAGGGTGCAGGCAGAACTCGTGCTTCAACACAGGTGAGTTTGTCACTTATGTTTATACCAAATTCCTTCGCATAGGGATCTTGATCATATTCATTTTGGTGAACGGTCTGAAAATAGTCAATTATAGTCTTTTAGGCAATTTTGGTGGGACCAGAACATGTATCTACGTCAGTAGAAGTTGTGTAATGACACTAAATAAGAACAATATAGCACTGAGCAATGAAAAATTGATAATGTTTGTCAGGTTTTGATTGAATTATGTCGTTGCACTGAAAAAAAATAGAGACCACAAGCATGTTTGGTTCATAACCAACTAACCAAGCTTTGCCAAACTTTTTCCTGATATACTGTACCAAGCTAGAAAAGGTATGGCAAAGAAATTGGTCCTAGAACAGGTGGAGCAGGTCGCTGAAGTGCTACATGACAACTACAGCTGTGAATGTGAAACAATGAAACTTATATTTTAAAGTGTGCCAATGAGACAAACCAAGTTCAATGAGAAATAGACTTGGTAAGTTATGATCTGAATGTTACAAACGGCCACTGCAAATATTGCCAAGTTCATTCACTTCTGAGTATACCAAGAAACACTTCCTACCCGTCGAATATCCATTTCCTTCTCTCTCGGCCTTTGGCATGTAACCTTCAGTAATGATGTGATCTGCTTTTCGTTCAACTGCTTCTTATATCTCTGACCTTCAACAATCTTGCAGGCCTGTCAAAAAGCATCATGTATTGTACTGGCTGTGGCTAATAGAAAGCTGTGACAGCACGAGACCAAAGGACGTTAGTTACTGACCTCCATTGGTAGATAATTTGGCTTCTTTGGGTTTCCTACAAGAAGGCAGGGAAGATGTGGTTGCTTTATGGTAAACCCATACATTTCCTTGAAATACTCTACAACTGATTTCATTTCATCCTCGATTGGAAAACTGTTTTAAGAAAAATAGCAAACCAGGTGCAGAAATGTTAGCATAAGCAAGATTACTATGTTTTCAACATTTTGCATGTTTAAGTACACACTACAACAAAATCATCACGTAGGGACGCTATATATGGGACGCATTTGTTTTCGTCTCTAGGGTGATGGAACAGCTCAATGTAAGGACGTTTCTTTAGACGTTTCACATAACGTCTTACAAAGAATATCTATAAGCTACTCAAATAAACAAAACTTATAATTTATTAGTACGTAGAGACGACTCTTACTACGTTTTGGAATGCGTCTATACACTTATTATTTCGGACTGGAAAATTTTTTTTTTTATAGGGTGAAAAGTCGGTACAAATCTTGATACGCCCGTGAAATACATACCCAACGGAGAAAAAAAGCGCCTGGTGAATATTACCACCATTTTTTTTAGTTGGTGCTTTTTTTGCGAATTATTTTTGGTTTGGCGCTAACTTTGGTAGTGTTACCGCTAAACAAAATATCCCCGCTTATTTTTCTAGAAAAATACCGGTAATATATATTATCGCGGAGCTCATGTTTTATCCTCGTCCCCATCTAAGACGAAGGGGAACCCTCGCACTGCATCTCTCCAGCCGCCACATGAGCTGATCATCAAAGATCGGATCCGCTGCCGTGTCCCTCGGCCCAGGTTTGTGCTCCCTTGTATCCGTCTCGTTTAGATTATACTTTCTACTATGAAGTCAATCTATGGCCGGCCGTTGAAGGCGGCTCCGCCGGTGCCTTCGCGGACGACAGCGAAGAGGTAGGGGTTCTGCGGCGTGCGGGTGATGCGGTGAGTGTGCGCGTGTGCGATGGGAGGAGTACTAGGTGCAGCCGTGCAGGGGTCCCGTGGATCCATCTCGTGCACAGGGCCGGCAGCCTCCCGCACGTCGCCAGTCCGCCGTTTGAATTACCTCTCCGACTATGTATATACTCTGAAATGTAAGTGACAAGTGTTGTAAAGCCTGCATCATTGGGATATCTGCGAGCCGGATGAAATTTCTGCGTCATTTGGGCCGAGGGGTGTATTGTTGAATCTTGAATCCATATTCTACAGTATCCCTGCATAATTGCTGGTGCCACTGCTTTGTTCAGAATCTGCAGCTCTTCTTTTCTACCCGTATCCTATTTGTAGAGCAGGGTCGATGGGAAATTCAAGGAAAATGATCAGAGGCGACGCATATTAGTTATTGCTCGTTCTTAAATCACAGACTCTACGCACTAGCATCTTACTAGTTGTACCAGAATGCATGCATGAGCAGCTAGCTACTAGTACGGCATATGATCATTTGTAATGCAGTCATGTGCATGTTAACCAGGCAATTCTTAATCACCGTCGTCATCCACCATTGCTTGCCCTATCCTTTTTTATGATGTATGCTATGAACTAGCATTACTGTTTCTCATGCCATGGATGAGGGCGATGGCATCCAGCCATCCATCAGTGATCATCTATGCCCTTTGTTAGATTTTTAATGAAGATTTTTGCATGTGACATATAATGCGTAGCATAACCAAATTAAAGTGATCCTATATCTGCAATTTCATAAGCACAAACTTGTTAATTCAGTTTTTGCACTGTAGAATGGCTGACTCATTTTGCATTCATTATGACAGATATTATGCCGAGTATACCTTGATGACTGCGAAAGATCAATTTTCTGAACATGATACAGAAAATGTAGAGCTCAATGAAGATGGTTTAGAAGGTTCTCCAGAGATCAATAATATATTACCAGTGATGCCTCATGAATGTACTAGCCCCATTAAGATAATTTGTAAGATTTGCTATATTTTTTCCATGTTAAATATGATTGTAATTTTCCACCATTATATGCATCATTGTGATATTCCTACATGCAGGGCCCAATGGGGACATGTGACAGATAGTGCAGTGTTTCCGAAGTAAATATTTGTTGTGAATTTAAAAGGAGAAAAGATTATTGTGGGGACAGATCAAAATGGAGTTCCAAATGAAAGGTCGGGCTCCATTCTCAGCGGTTATATTGTTTACTACATGCATGCAGTATTATTGATTATGTATATTCATTCATAATTGCAGCGACCATATCCTGAAAATTATGGCAAAGAGAGTTATGCCAATTCATCTTTAGAATGTTGAAGCATAATTGCTATAGTGCAAAAGAATTTTCACTCAATCATCAGACCAGATCTAAATCTTATATGATCTTTGGCTGCAGACAGCAAACAATGAAAACTCCACTGAAGCTGATGACGGTTGTGATGTATGATCTTTGCCATATAAGCAATCTACTAACAAGGTACTTGCAATCAACCTATCTAAACCAACATGGATTTTCTTTTTCATACAAGTAATAGTGCCATTTTTATATGTTGTATTTCTTCAAGTTACAGGATTCTCAAGTCTATTTGTTTTTGGCAAACCAAGAAACAAAAATAAAGTTATATGGAACAAGAACTTTGATGACTCAAGACAAAACATATGCGGTTGGAGAAAACATGTTTGGAGATCAATATTATCGAGTTGTTATTGAAGGTCTTACAGAGATTTCAGATAAAAAATTGCCTAGACCATATAAAGATACCGAAACTGTCAAAGACGCTTTTGGTCATGTTATCGTGTGGCCTAAGTTCATCGTAAGTACATTTTCATATGTACAGGCATTGCATCCCCTTGTCAGTTTTGATGCTTGCTTTAAGTTTTTATAAACTTTGTGCATTGTAGGTCAAAAAGAAGAAATCTAGCTCAAACCAGACAAATAACAACCTGGCATGTTACGTCACATCCTTCTGATTTTTCTTCTAAAGTGGAAGACTAGGGAAATGTGACCATTCAGTTTAGGGCTGTTGCATCTAGCTGGGCATCCTAGGCAGCCTGTGTCGATGTTCTCTGTGGGGTCTTACATATGCCTCCAACACAAGTACATAGAGTATTTGATATGGGTGTGCTTTGATTCAACATTAAAATGTGTATTATGTTTTGTGCCAGTACATAGGCAAAAGGATGCATGTTGTAGCTTGTGATAGTAGATCTTTGTCATGCGGGATAGTCATAGATCCATTTTATATTTTAACAAATGAACTTGTCCTCTGTCCCTTTACTTGATTATTCTAGGAAATTTCTCACCTTCGCTGTGACTTCCTTTTTCAGGTCAAGTGTTGAGCTAAACGATATTATAATGAATGGATATGCAGGGGATGAAGCATTAGTTCTTTGCCTTCACAAAACTATGGAGGGCTTTACTATCAGTTTAGAAAGATAATGGATGCTATACGGATATTTTATGATATTTGTGTTTACGATCCTTCCCAGTGTATCTGCAAATTATTAATATTATATTTGATTCAATTCCAGTTTTAATTGGCTATTACCGCAATTATTTCAGTCATCTCTACAGTTTTTAGTGTTTGCTTCTTATAATGGTCCAGCCGTGTACGATGGATGAACCTAGATAAACATATATAAAAAATATGTTTCCCCTATACAAGCATGTGTCTTGAGACGCTTTATCAAAAGGACAACTAAAATTAATACGCATATACATAATGCATATAAAGAAAATATACGGAATACGTATGAACTCTTGTATATAATACTAGAATGTGTACACACAAAAAACATCTCTAACCTTTGTTGGGACGCAAATATGGCGTGTCTATAATAGTAGAGACGTTACAAACACGTAGCTATTAAATCGTCTTTACGTGTGTAGACATGCTTTCAAGCGTCTCATTGAAGCGTCTTTACATATGTAGACACGCTTATCAAACGTCTTTATATTGTTTGAGACGGTGGATAAGGAGACGTTTTAACGACGCTTTACAGAAGCGGCTATACAGTCCTCTAGTGATGCAATATCACGTCTCTATCCTTAAATTTAGCGTCTCTACGTGCCTAGTATGTTGTAGTGACATATTTGTTTACAAAACAAAAATCACTAACAATTACTATGTTCAGTTTAACGCATCAAGTAGTTCAATGCTCAAGTTGTTTAAAATATTAATCACACTAGATCATATTTTAAGTACAAAATTTATGCTATATGTTTTACAGCACATCCATCGTGACTATTGTATGCTTGTTGAATGATCTTTCTTCCAATACCTTTAATTACTGCATAAACATTTTAGCTGCCAGTACAGTGTTAGGAATCATCCTGGAGTGAACTAAAGTAATATATACTAAAAAATTCATAGCATTTAAAAATGTCCAATCAGGTCAATTTGTGAGATTAAAATTGACAACCCACAGTTACTTGGAAAAGGAAATGGAAGGCATAAACAGAAACATGAGATAACAATGAGAGATATTCCAAACCATACATTAGCTCATGAGTTGGTTGCGCTGTCAAGCCAGAGACGCGGTATTTCCGCCTTAGACTTCCTCGGTGAGTGATTTCGATCTTCAGATCTCGTAGAGCTTTCTTAATCTGCTTAACATTGAACGCAACCATATAAACTAATCGTTCCCGTGGGGACGGCATAAGGCACGAAGTACTGACAAGCCTCCAGTTCACAACCAAACAAACAAGTAGCAATTGTGACATGGCCTTTGCCTATATAAGTAGTAGACATCACTAGTTCGGATAGCATGTAACACGATTTACCTTGATTCGGTTCGCGTCAGACAACTTTCTTGACATGACATCCTTCCCCAGGATCTGCACCACGAAATCGATCACCGGTAGCGGCTCAATAAACGCCGTGGCTGACATGTCTGAAACCGGCACCCAAACGTAAGTTCGAAAACACAGAAGAAAACAATCACTTGGATCATCAAGAAACCAAGGCATATCTCACCAATGTTCAGTGACAATCCCATTTGGGTCGGCCGGATGCTTTGGTAGAAGCCAAACCACGACTGCAAGCCATCACCAAGCCTCTGCGGCGTCCTGATGTCCGGCGAATAGAAGGACCGTCTCACGGCGAGGTACCTTACCCAATAGCCAAGAAGCCATTACGCACCACGTCCATGAAGATACGAATTAGCCTGAAACATGCAATCCACCACAGTTGCCAGCTACCTCTGGTTGGCGACTTCCCGGAGCACGACGTCGAGGACCTGCAGGGCCTCCTGTGGGGCATCGGGCTGCCGCCCCGCGATGAACTGCCGCAGGTGGTGCAGGTCAGCGCGGGCCGCGAATTTGATGGCCACCTTGTACTCCCTCTCCCTGCAGGTACAGGCGAACCGAACTAATCAGTTGTCAAAAGAGGTGGCGCTGACAATGTGGCTGTGTACGGATGAGTCGATTGTGTAAGAATGTTCATACCGGGCGGTGGCGCCGGAGTCGTCGTCGACGGCGAGGCGCACGACGAACTCTCGGGAGTCGAAGGGGAGGCGGCCGGCGGTGTAGAGGTTGCTGCGGCCATCGTAGGCCGGGAGGCGCATGCCGAGGTCGGACGCGCGGTAGAGGCGGACCAGCTCGGCCACGATGGCCCGGTTCACGCTCCGGCACCTCGAGTCCGGCGTGATCTTGATCTGCAGGACGGGTGTCAGCGTCAGTAAACTTGCGCATTGCACGACCACACTATGCTTGGCGAGAGGTTTGGCAACTTACGTCGTACTGGGTGAGGTCCTTGTCGGCGACCTCCGCGAGGAAGTGGTTGGCCTTCACCACGCAGCGCGCGCCCACCGTCCCGAACCCCGGGCGCCGGCAGAGCTCCAGACCCTTGCTGGTCGACACCGGCAGCGGATCAGCTTCCGCGATGATGCCGGTGCCACGCGCTACCGGCACCCGCTCTGCCGGCGCCGCGACCTTGTTCCGCGCCTGCTTGCCGCGCCGCGGAGCGCTTGTCCCGGAATTGCATTTCTTGCCTCCTGCCTCCGGCAGCCGCTGCGCTGCCGCCGCCTTGGGCTGCGCCAAGCTACTTTGCAGCGGCGGCTTCCGCCTCGGCGCTCCCGGGCGTCCGCGCCCACGCCCGCCGCCGCCGCCGCCATCGGCGCCCTTACCGACGACCGTCCACGGCACTTCCAACACCTCGAGCATCGCGCCGGACGTTGCCACCAGGAGCCGCACTCACACAACAAGAAACCGCAGCCGTCTCGCGATCAAGCAGGCAGGAAACTCGATCGAAATGGCCGCGCCGCCGCCGCCTCAACGGGAAGTAGCAACAGTAGCGGCAGCAGAGGAAGAAAGCCAAGACTTTAGCAGCTAGAACGCATCAATGCGAACAGGACGGCTGGACGCGATCACCGGGACAGGAGGCGAGACATTCGAGCTCCACACGCCATAAAAGGGAGAGAGGTCGGCATTGACGGGACGGCCGCAGCACGCGAACGAAAAGGCTTCGCGGCAACGGGCGGGCGTGCCTCCCTCCGGCATTAAAAACCTTCGCCGTTGCAGTGCCCAAAGCGTTAACTCCGCCTGAGCAACGGCGTTTTTACCGAACGGAGTACTCCAGCGTCGTCAGTGAGAACGAGTGTAGCACTGTAAAAGGTTAAAGAAGATCTGGAGAGGGTGCTAGGCCATGGTCACCAACAGTGGCGCAGGGCGTAGGCTACAGAAAGGCGGTATTTTTATTCAACCGGAGGGGGTGGGCCGGGAACTGGGGAAGGGAAGCCTCGGCGAGCTCGCCGGAGAAGGAATTAATATCGCGGGCTGTGCCAGTGGTGGTCGCCGTCGGGTCGAAAGCAGCGCCGGCGCCCCGCCCAGGTTGGGGGTGCGTGCTCGCTATTCTCAAAGACGGCACTACTTTCATGCGAATATGCGATAAATATGCTATTCTTTTGGTGCTGCCCAAGATGCCCAAAAGGGGGAATTTGTGAGAATGAGACTTTACCTTTGATGGTAGGAGGGGACTTTAATATTGTTAGGAGGCAGCACGAAAAGAACAATGATAATTTTTATGCTAGATGGCCTTTTATTTTCAATGCGATCATTGAGAGTCTAGACCTGAGAGAAATAGACCTCTCAGGTAGACAATATACCTGGGCAAGCCGTAGGTCTAACCCAACTTATGAGAAGTTGGATAGGATTCTTACAAGCGTGTCTTGGGAACATAAATTCCCACTGGTGTGTGTCCGAGCATTGACGAGAGCTGGGTCCGATCATACACCTTTGCTTATTGATTCAGGGGAACAAGCTTACACGGGCAATAAAGCATATTTCTCGTTCGAGTTATCGTGGTTACGACAAGAAGGCTTTCATGAGATGGTGGTCAAAGAGTGGACATCAATCTCATATGGAAATAGTCCCATGGAGATTTGGCAAAACAAGATTCGTCATCTCCGTGCGTTCCTTCGGGGTTGGGCAAAGAATATTAGTAGTCTTTACAAGGAAGAGAAAACTCGACTTCTCAGCCTTATAGATCTTTTAGACATAAAAGCCGAGTCCACATCTCTAAATGAAACCGAAAGGGTTGCTCTAAGAGATGCTAATGATAAGTTAGCCAACCTAAGAAGGGATGAGGAGGCTAAATGGGCTCAGAGAGCAAAAGTTAAGCATATACAGGAAGGGGGCAGCAATACAAAGTACTTTCACCTGGTTGCAAATGGCAAACATAGAAAGAAAAGAATTTTCCAACTTGAACAAGACGAGGGTACTATCATAGGGCAAGAAAACATTAAGAATTATATTACCACTTTTTACAAAAATCTATTTGGGGAAGCCGAAAAACACTTTGTATCACTAGTCGAGACGGAGGTAGCGGATATTCCTCAGATTTCAGTGGAGGAGAATAATATACTCACATCAGACTTCACAGAGAAGGAGGTGTATGAGGCTATTATGCAGATGAAAAAGAATAAAGCTCCAGGGTCTGACGGGTTTCCAACAGAGTTCTATCAAAAATTTTGGTCTACGATTAAGCATGATTTGATGAACTTATTCAAAGCGTTTCAAAAAGGGGAGTTGCCATTGTTTCAGTTGAACTACGGTAATATCATCCTCCTACCAAAAAAGGAAAATGCCGTTCAGATTCAGCAATATCGTCCTATTTGTTTATTAAACGTGAGTTTTAAGATTTTCACTAAGGTAGGCACTAATAGAATTACTGAGGTAGCCCATAAAGTGATTAGGCCGACACAAACTGCTTTCATGCCTGGGAGACATATCCTCGAAGGGGTGCTGGTTCTACACGAAACAATCCATGAACTTCATAGGAAGAAAATGGATGGTGTACTGTTAAAAATTGATTTTGAAAAAGCTTATGACAAGGTCCAATGGCCCTTCTTGCAACAAGTGTTGCGGATGAAAGGTTTTGACCCAAAGTGGTGTAGATGGGTTGAACATTTTGTTAGCAGAGGGAGTGTGGGTATTAAAGTGAATGACGACCTAGGTAATTATTTTCAGACACGCAAAGGTCTAAGACAGGGAGACCCGTTGTCGCCAATTTTGTTCAATATAGTTGCGGACATGTTGGCTATAATTATCGCACGGGCAAAGGAGGATGGTCAGGTAGAGGGACTTGTACCACATCTAGTAGATGGAGGGGTTTCGATCCTACAATACGCTGACGATACAATTATTTTCATGGAACACGATTTGGACAAGGCCCTAAACATGAAACTTATTTTGTGTATGTTCGAACAGTTGTCGGGCTTAAAATTTAATTTCCATAAAAGTGAGCTATTTTGCTTTGGAAAAGCAAAGGATGTTGAAGAGGATTATAGAAATCTGTTCGGTTGTGAGTCTGGGTCCTATCCTTTCAGATATTTGGGAATTCCAATTCACTTCAGAAAGCTGAAAAATGGTGAATGGAAACCGATAGAGGACCGTTTTGAGAAAAAGCTTGCTTGTTGGGTCGGCAAGCTTTTATCATATGGAGACAGGTTAATTTTGATAAACTCAGTCCTCACTAGCCTACCCATGTTCATGTTATCATTCTTTGAAGTACCCATAGGGGTTCGGAAGAGAATGGACTTCTTTCGCTCTAGGTTCTTCTGGCAGAGTGATGGCCATAAAAGAAAGTATAGACTTACTAAATGGAACATCATATGCAGACCGAAGGATCAAGGTGGGCTAGGGATAGAGGTGTTAGATATTAAGAATAAATGCTTATTAAGCAAGTGGCTTTTTAAGCTTTTATCCGAGGATGGGGTTTGGCATGAGTTGATTCATAATAAATACTTACATTCAAAATCCTTATCACAAGTAAAAGCTAGACCCACCGATTCCCCATTTTGGAAGGGTCTTATGAAAGTAAAGGACACTTTCTTTGATAGGGGTCATTTCTCTATTGGGAATGGAGAAAAAACGCGCTTTTGGGAAGATACGTGGTTGGGGGATAAGCCTTTATCCAATCAATATTCTTCTCTTTATAATATTGTCCACCGAAAAGAAGCTTCGGTGGCATCGGTTTTGTCTAATGCACCTCCCCTAAACATAGGGTTTAGGAGAGCGTTGACCGGAAACAAATGGACAAGATGGCTACATTTAGTCAATCGGTTGATGGATGTCCAGCTCACGAATCAACCAGATGTTTTTAGATGGAACCTCACTAATAATGGAGTTTTTACGGTCAAATCCCTCTATCTTGATTTCATGAGTGGTCATACTGGGTTTCTCCGAAAATATATTTGGAAAATGAAAGTGCCACTAAAGATAAAGATCTTTATGTGGTTCTTATATCGAAAGGAGGTTCTGACAAAGGACAATTTAGCGAAGCGAAATTGGGATGGTTGTAAAAAATGTTGCTTTTGTGATCATGAGGAAACAATTCAGCATTTGTTCATATCTTGTCCATTTGCAAAAATGATTTGGCGTATTGTATTTATGGCCTTTAATATTAATCCCCCAAATAGCATACCGAATTTGTTTGGTAATTGGCTAACGGGTATACCTAAGAATGATAAAGCTCAAATCAGAGTTGGAGTTTGTGCTTTACTTTGGGCCATCTGGAACATACGCAATGACTATATCTTTAACAGAGCAAAAACTACAACTTTTATGCAGGTTATTCCAATGGCTACCCACTGGATCCGTATGTGGTCCTTCCTACAGTCAACGGAGAAGCGAGGCGCCATGGATTTTGGGTGCAACCAGCTGGAATTGGTCGCGCGGGATTTATACAACCAGTACAGCTGGCGTTCTGATCTGAGGATAACATATTGATGCAGAGTCAATTTGTGTTGTCATTTCTATTTAGATGGTTGATTCATGTTGCAACTTTGTGCGATCCATGATGTAATCTTGTAATATGACTTGAATTTCAATAATATAATAAAAGCCGCATGCATCACTTTGATGCAGAGGCTGGGGCTTTCCCCTTTTCTAAAAAAATAAAATAATACTATCATCCCTGGGACTTCACTGGAACACAGATTACAAAACGCACTAATTTGACAAAATTAAAGTGCAAAACAAACGATTATAAACTAAAAACGGCAGAAATAATCATTTTTAACAAAGAAATCATCATTTGAATGAACTAACACATGAAAAATATAGAAAAAAATGTATTATCCTACGTGCATGAGTGTAAAAACATATTAGTATTTAAATTCCTATAAGTTGAGTTGTAGGAATACACTTCATAAAAAATTTAGAGGTGTCATTCGTATGATCAAGAGGATTTCTTAGGAAAAGTCCTATAGATTGAAATCATTCAAAAATATTATGAAACTCTTTCGATTTTAAGACGCCCTCACTCTATTTTGTGTAAATAGGCCAATTAGTTTCTTAAACTTCGTCCTCAAAGTTTTGTTTACCAAAAATTAGCTAACATGTTAGGTATGATAATGGATTTTCCTCTGAGCTCCTATTTAACCGTCCGCCTTATATTAAATTTAAATATATTTATAAAGATCGGAGTGACAATCCATGAGGTGCTACATTATATGGCATATTTGTAAAAATCTAATTATTATTTGTACGGAGCACCGCACAAATTATTTCACTGCGAATATTGGCACTTTGTGAAATACTTGTATATCCTCGTCACCATTTTTTTCATAACATTTTGATTTTTTTCTTTAAAAAAACATATTCGTGTTTACTCAGGAGGCATTATTTGCAGCTTTGGCTTCTTCGTGTATGTATATGAGATGAAACTATAATGGTTTCGTTCGAATAATGAAACCGAGGCCTCCCGTGGAAAGGGGACTTATTGATCTACTCCCTACATTGTAAAAGATGACTTTTATTTGGCTACATCCAGATGTATCTACCTATGTAAAGTGTAAATAAATCTGTATTTAGATAAATGGAAGTCATTTATTTTGAAACGGAGTAAGTATTAATCTTTTGCAATATATCATGTGAATGGATCGTAGCAGAGATTCGTGGGGATCCAAATCCTACTAGGAGTAGTATTTTAGTTGGAACCCTCATTTTATTTTATCTGGTGTGAGGCAAACAACGCCGGCAGCGGACTCACGAGGCTGCCGGCGTGCTGCGAGACATGCAGCCGCCGCCCAGCGACACAAACACATGCGCGCCTCCTCCGCCCAAAGTCGCACCTGGCAAGCACTCCGGCAGTCCGGCTAGCTAGGATCATCTTCCCCCTGGCGCCTGCGGCTGCCGCCACTGTACACGATAGCTTGCCGGACGCGGCCGCGGTCCGTGCATGCGCGGCAGAGAGCTAGTTTGCGGCAGCGGAATTTGTCAGGCCGGCACAGTGCGGCAGCGCTGCACTGCATGATCCTACGGCTGTACTACTACTGTAGTACTTGTATTGCCACGCCAGCCCATCATTGCGCTAGAGCTAGACCCTACGTAGTAGTAGTAGCGTTGCAGGGCAGCAGCGCGTGCAGTAAACCAAGAAGGAGATCATGCAAAGATCGCGCGCGGGCGCGTGCGATGCGATCCAACTGCCACCCAACCGGAGGAAAAGGCGAATCCGGCGAGCGGCGCGTGCCGTGTGGTGTCTGTCTGGTATACATCGCCCGCGTGCACGCCGCATCGCCACGCGCGTCGGCGTACTGCCATCTCGCTCGCACGGGCACGGCTTCCAAACGTTTCAAAATAAAATTGGTGGGTGCTCACAATTCCTATATTTGCAAAACCAGATTCAAAATATATGATCAGTTATAAGTACGATCTCTCTGTCTCCATGCAAACGATCGGTAGGAGGAAGACGACGTGAACAAAGCAGCCAACATTCAAGAGCGCGGGCGATCCGCGATCATGGTGTTTGATTTCTTCATGGATGATCTCACGGGCGGCAAAACGGGATTTTCATCTTGCATCCGGCCACTCCGCCTTGCCTGGGTGAGAGAAACAAACAAGGACCTGATGCGTGTTCGTTTGGCGATTCAAACAGACAAAAAACAAACCAAATATACATCCATTTGAGTCGACCCGTCGGAGTTACATTTTGCGTCCAGCCACTGCACGCAGCGAGTGAAACAGCAAGGACCGCTGGCGTGCGTACTTACGCGGCATGGAAGTGAGTAAGTGACGTGTGGCCGGGATCTCGACCGTACCAAAGTGGAGACGAGAGAGGTGGGGGAGAGCCTTTGTCTTCGTCACGCGCCGCGCTCCCGGCCATGGCGTGCGGTGCCATGCAGCTTTCGTTGGATGCTCTGCTCTGGGTCTGGGGAAAGAAAAGCAGAGGCCTCGGCTCCTGCTCTCCTCAAAAGCACCCATCGAGCGCACCCAGCAAGAGGAGTTTCAAAATGCGGCTAGATCGAGCTAGCACGACTGCGACAGGAGAACAATGCGGCAGGAACGATTTAGCCAAGTAAGGTATAAAGATGCTACGAGTTCCAATCAACTTTTTTTTGACAGTTTTGTTGTGTGCATTCTAGGTGTATTGACGAACTTTTCATATCGTGTGTATCAAATACAATGTGTAAGGGCACCTCCAACGGCCCAGCGCATACGGACAACCAAAGCGGACCGATTATGTCCGCTTTGTGCGGTCCGCGGACAAAATTTGGGCCTTTGTCCGCTTTGGGCTGGAGGTGTCTCCAACGGCCGGGCGCAAAACCAGTCCGTTTAAAAAAAAGATTGGCTTCTAAATCAAATTCTAAACAAATACAATAGCACACCAACATTCAAATAATAATATGAAAATATATGTCAAACAAGCATAACATAGACATGTTCGAAACAACTAAATGATCCATAGTTCAAAATACAAATGATATCAAATGATAGAAACTAGAAACAAGATGCAAATCAAACATCGCCACGGTCACGAATTATCTTCTGCTTCTTGAGCACCCAAGCTCTTGTCTCCGGGTCCATGATGGTCAAGTCGGCCATCATGATCCGGTTCTCCTCGGCCATCACCGCGAGCTTGTTGCGCTCCGCCTCGTTCTTGATTCGGTCGGCCTCTATCTCAAGCTTCTTCTTTTGCATTGCAAGATAGCATGCCATGGCCTCCTCTTTATCTTTGCGTTTCTCGACATACCTTGCGGCGATGGTAGATTGGTTGGTTTCGAGCAACCCCTTCAACGCCGCCTCCAATTTGGCCGCGGCCTCCTCGCGCTTGGCATCTTGGCCCGTGGACTTGTGTCCTCTCGGCCGCACCGCCCGGCCATTGGAGCCTTGGCCGGGCTCAACCTCTTCATCACCTTCAATCGCCCTTTTCTTCGATCCATTTTTCAAAGAGTTGTATAGCTCGATCCACTTGGGGCAACCTTTGATCATCTCCCAACAATGCGTCAAGTTGAACTTGGTCTTGTACACCTTCTTGAAGAAGTCCATTGCTTGAAAGCCAAGGGCATCAAGGCCAACCCCACTCACCTTCCGGGCCTTCATACGATCATAGGAGTCTTGAAATTTGCTACATTCGGTTTGAATGTGTGACCACCTCTTGCTAAGGACCCGTCGGTCCGGTCACTCTCAATTTGGTAAGGGCGCAACTTCCTTATCTCATGGAAGTGCTTGTGCACCCGAATCCAAAACATTGTGCCCTTTTGTTGAGCACCAATGGTGGCATTTTGGCTCACCGTCATCCACGTCTCACAAAGGACTTTATCCTCCATGTCCGTGTATGACGCCGTGCGGGCATTCCTCTTCTTGAGGTTGGCGACGAGGGCGGCGTGCTCCTCATCAAAGTCGAGAGGCTCTTCGTCAATTGAGACACCCTCGGCCGATTGGGTCTCACCCATTCCGGTTGGGTCTTGTGTCTCGGCGTCTTCGACGTTGACGTAGTTTGGGCCGGTGAAGATCATGTCGTCCATGTAATCACCACCGCCCTCCTCATCGAAGAAAGCCGGGTCGGACGGCGTCAAGGGTGGCTCCTCGAAGTCGAGCACCCGAGGCGCGGGTACGGAGCCCGCCGCCAACATCGACCGGCTCTTCGGCTTGACGCGCTCGCGGCTCGCGGCCGGGGTGACGTTGAGGTCGATGGGCGCCACAGGGGCTGCGGGGACGGGGACATGTGTGCCCATCTCCGGTGACGCCTCGCGGGACCCGAGCCGCGAAATGCCGGCCGTGGCAGGGTGCCCTGCCGGCGAGGCCGAAGAGAGCACGGGGGACGCTGACCTTGGAGGCTCCCCTTTGGCGGACGAGGCCGAACTCGCCGCCGAGGCCACGAGTTCGGGGACAGCGGACGGGATGAGGCCACCGAGAAGAAGCACCGCCCGGGCCGCGGCCTGAGTGGCTATGAGGTCAGCGGCCGCGCGGGCCTCGATGGCGGCAATCCGCTCCTTCTCCCCGGCCGCCGCCACGGCCGCCAAGGCCGCGTGGTCCTTCAGCCGCTTCTTCTCCCTCCGCCCTGCCCTCTGCTCCGACGCCGGCAACCTCTCCTTCTTCACCTTCAACAGGGCGGCGCCGGAAGCGGCCGTGGCCGCGGAGAGTCCGTCCTCCATCGTCGGCGGCGGAGGTAGCTAGGGCGGCGGCGCTGGGGCGGCGGCGGCAGAGGGTGGGAGCAGGGGAGGGTTTGTGTGGAATGGGGTTCGTTTGGGAGGGCCAGGCGCGGACAAGGGAGGACAAGAGGCTGTCCGTTTTCGCCCCCAAATCTGGACCAAACTTGGGCCAGGTTTGGAGCCGAAAACCTGTCCGCGCGGACAGTTGTCCCTATGCGCCGGGTTCTCTGTCCGGAAGGACAGATTAGGACAAGCCATGTCCATATGCGTTGGGCCGTTGGAGGTGCCCTAATTGCCCATACATATACCAAGCATTTTTTTTGGAAAACGTATATATTTCGGTATTTCCCTTTATCGTAAAATAAAAACAACGGGAATGGTTAAGTAACTGAAGCTATTTGAAGTATATTTCTTATTTAAGTAAAAGTAGTTTAAAAATAATTATGGCGCCAATTACCAAAACGCAAACCACGTGACGATTGGTCGACTTTTGCACCTTATGAAACAAGCTTGCGTTGTGTTGTGTCACTTATTCGGGAGATTCATGCGACGAGAAAAGGTTTTATTTCCGACCTGCATCGGCACGTGATGCAGGTCGAGATCATGTTACCACCTTTCATGCTTAAGCAGTTGCAATTGTTCATATAATTAGTATAATATGTGAATTGATTTAATGAAGATTAGTACCATGACAAAATGTTTTTATAAAGAATGCGGTGGGGAAGATCCTACAGCGTTTTTTTTACATAATAAGAACCGTAACCCATGTCCGTGAAGATTTGAACCTGTACGGCTGGGTTGTACATATACTTCCTAACCAAGTGAGATGGGCTCACTTCTTACCATGACAAAAATGTTAGCTATATTAATTACATACGATAAACTAGACATACGAGTTTGTGGGAAGTACAAAGTAACGTATATATCATACATTCACGTTGCATAACTTGTGAGCACATAACCAACCAAGAGAAAAGACTGATAGTCGAGAAGATCAAAACATATGTGTCGACGTAGCCAAGGAGAGAACTTGTCGCCCCTTATCCACCATAATTTTCCAACATGCCCGGTTTCGGAGATGGCTTTCACGCGCGGTCATGCATGCATGATGGAGGATAGAATTTGAGCTCAACACACCGGGAAAAAACAATGACAACCATGAGATAAACCAAGTCCATCCACGTTCTGAGTAAATTGAGAAGTTCAAAACAAAAATAAGCCAGCTAAAATCGTTTATGAAACCCGACACATTGCATGGTGAGCGAACATGCATTTTTGTCCCATGTTCTCATGTTTAAAAAATAGTGTGATAGAACAACCATAAATAGGTGTCAAGCCTGCAAAGTTTCCCAAGTTTTACAATGGCGTGGACTTAAATAGTGGCGAGATGGGTCCAATTGAGGACTGGAAAGTGGAAGAATGATGTAGAATTTCCTACAGTGTCACTATTCATCAGTTTGGTTCAAAAGAATTGAGTATTAAATTTTCCTTTCATCTCACATTCGAAAGAAAAACACAGGAATTTTTCAGTCCACTCGGACCTTATCGTTGGGCTTTATACGGGCCGCCCATTTTCATCCCACTCCTGGCTTTATGCGGGCCACGTCTGAAGAGATCAACTTGGGCCGCCCATTTTCATCCCACTTCTGGCTTTATCTGGGCCACCCATTTTAGAAACTAGGAAAAAGTCCATATTTGACCCCTTAACTTTGGCCGAAGTCCAAATCAAACCTTCAACTTTGACAAGGTCCAGCTTTGGCCCCTCATCTTCATAACCCGTTCAGCGTTGATCCTCTCTGCTGTGATACCGGTTTTCACTAATAGACCATAGCCATGTCACCGGTTTAGGGTGCTAACCCTCCACGCAATCTAACACGTCATTATGCCTTGATGTCAATTAGGAACGTAATCAAATATAATCCTGGGCGAGCGGGATTACTGCGGATCCCGTGCTCTCGCAGGCAGTTGGCCTCGTTGCCTCGTTCTCTATCTTCTTCTCTCCCTGCGAAGAACCCTAGCGGAGGCGAGCCTGGTGGTGGCAGCAGCGGGTAATTCAGTGGCTGCACTCGGCCCCTACAATCCACAACAATATTGGGTGTGTCGCTAGTTTAGTTGATGGAATCATGAATTTAGTTTGTTTCTCCTGGTGTTGTTTTGTAGGATTTTAGAGATGGAGGAGTTTGTTCTGGTGAGATTTCATTGGGGTGGTTCGTTTTTGCATGATGGAAACGAGCTGACATATGTGGGCGGATCAGAGGGGACCTCTTCAATTGAGATTGACAAAATTGGACTGCCCGAGGTACGAGGTCATCTGCGTGATCACTTCCCCGATTATACTGAGGATATGTTGATGCATTGGTGCCAGCCAGGAAAAAAATTGTTTGATGGATTGACTGTGTTGAATCATGACTCGGCATGTCAATCAATGGGTATTTCGATCCAAGGAATTGAAGGTGCCATTGCTGAAATTTATGTAGAATCTTTTGCTGCGGAATATTACGAAGATGGGGAGCAAGAAGTTGTGGATTATGATAGTGATGTTCAAGTAGTAGGTCCATCGATTCCTACACAAAACTCTGTGGCCGTTGATGCAGCGCAGCAGCAAGGAATTGTGCACAAAGTGGAGGAGTTTGTTGCAGCTCAGGATGATACAACACAAACCTCACGCATGACAGAATATACCAATTTTGGTAGTAGGGTGCATGCAGAGGTGATGCAGCCTCAAGATGACGAGTCTGAAGAGGAGGATGAGGACTACCTGCCAGTTGATGCCGATGCATCTGATGAAGATGAGGAGGCCATGCAATTGAGAAAAAAATTCAGGGAATTCAAAAAGAAGTTTAATGCCATGGAAATGCCATCCTTGGACGACATGACTTTTGATGTTGGCAAAACCAGTAGGGGTTGTACGGTAGATGAAGAGGCGCTTTCAGATGATGGAAACGACACTCCATATTATGACACAAGCGATAATGAAGATTCATTTGATGAAGAAGACAATCACACTGAGCTTGTTAGAAGGACAGAACTGTATGCAAGGTTTGATCCTCGAGCTGAAGTGCCAGTATTCAGTCTTGGCATGCGTTTTAGCTGCAAGGGTGATTTCATAGATGCAGCAAGAGAGCTAGGGGTGGTTGAGAGGAGGTGCATCAAGTTCAAGAAGAATGAAAAGAAGAGATGTCGAGCTATATGCACTTGGAAAAATTGCCCTTGGTATTGCCTGCTGTCCAAAACAACAAGGCATACTAGCTGGCAGATCTCAACATTTAACAACAACCACACTTGTCCACCAAGGAAAGATAACAAGGTGGTAGTGGAGGTCATGCTGGTGCCGAATCAAATGCACCACAAAATATGGTAAGTTTCCTTAGATCCAATTTTTTGTATTGCAAATAATGTAGAGCCTATTTCTTTACAACCTATTTTATGGTGCAGGCGGCAGTCCATGCTACAGAGGACAGTTTTGCAAGTGTTTTGAGCAAAAGGAAAAGAGATGGTGATTCAGGCAACAGCACCATAGTTTCAACTCAGTCAGGCCCTTACAATTTTGTATGTGTAATTGTGCATTTAGCTCTGGTAGAATTATGCACAACATAATTAAATGCTAACAATTTAACTTATTATACATGACAGCCTCAGAAGACAAGTGCAACTGTAGGAGGAAGCAAGAAGCCTGGAGGAAGCAAGAAGTCCAAAGCGACCGCAAATGTGCAGCATAGCAGCTTCTGAAGTGTCAAGTTAATTATGCCTTTTGAGTTCCACATGTTGGGGATTTCATGTACTACTTGTTGAATTATGGTCACTTGTTATGTCAGTAACTCAGCTGTTTGACTATCCCGGCCTTTTAGTTCCTTCCTAAGAAAAGTAAACTCCAGAAATATTCATGGCTATGGACTCTTGCTGTACATCCTGTAATTGTCATGTTTCCAAAAAAATGTGTGTTCCGACACTGCAACATTCATAAGAAACAGAGCACAAATCATCCCAGGAAATTCATTCATTCTCATTGCCATTCCAAAAAAACAGAGATGTTGCATATATCATTACAAATACACTGCACAACATACTAGCTAAGCCACCCACAACATACATGTCTACTTCTCTGCAGGAGTACAACCGTAGCTTCTAGGTCCTGCACTAAAATAGAAGACTGAATACTGGTGTGTTTGCTCTCAACTCGTGAAGAGAAACCGGCGCTGATCGTTGCTCATTGCCCATTTGCCACAACTGAAATTATTTTGCAGCATCACCTTCCGAGCTTGCCCATCGCCTCCGTGCTCCATCTGCGCAGTCCGCTGAAATCAATCAGATCAAGAAATTCTGTCAAAATAAAACCAAATAAATATACTACAGAGTAGTGTAGTACGCACAAGGCAATTGTGCAAAGCTGAGCTAGCACCACTAGCTAGCATTTGGGAATTTTTGCTAGACAGTATGAACGCGCAACAAATTGGTCATTAGCACCACCTATTAGCTCGTACTAGCATTCTAGCAGTGTTCTGTAACTGATAGCAAGATAGTGGTTGCGACAGGTAGTGCAGAGCTGCAGGCAAATAGAAGAATGTGTCCGGGCGAGGGCAGCAGCTACCTAGGTGCCGGCACTTCCCTGGAGCATATGGAGGGACGCGGCGGTGTTGGCGGGGCACGCCAGGAACGTGGACCAGAGCACTCGGCCGAGATGCCGCCGGCCTCGAGCAGCATCTGTGCGGCGTCGGCATGGCAGGCGAGGTAGGCGTACTACAGCCCAGGATGGAGTCCCAAAGGTCATGCGCCTTGACGCTGGAGCCGCTCTCGAGGAGGATGGCGAGCCGTCCGGCGTGGACTCCGCCAACGCCATCGCATCCTGCGGCAACGCCACCGGAGAAGACTAGGGTTCTAACTTCCAACGAAATGGGGAAATTTGACCGCACCCAAGATTTATCTGTCGCCTGTTTCCATAACTGACATGGCTAAACTGCCAGTATGATCAAAATACGTGGAGGGTAGCACCCTAAACCGGTGACATGGCCATGGTCTATTAGTGAAAACCGGTCTCACAGCAGAGAGGATCAACGCTGAACGGGTTACGAAGATGAGGGGCCAAAGCTGGACCTTGTCAAAGTTGAAGGTTTGATTTGGATTTCGGCCAAAGTTAAAGGGTCAAATATGGACTTTTTCCTAGAAACTAAGCTAAACTACGTCTGAAGAGATAAACTTGGGCCGACTACCAAACCGGGCCAGCTTTTGCACTTTTGGGCCAAAAACTAGGAGAGCAGTTCCTTCCGACTTTCAACCCCACGATCGAAACCGACGGCTGAGATTGCCCGAGCGCAGGATCAGACGGGAGCATGCCGGCGTCTTCTCTTCCTGGATTACTCTGCGAGATCCGTCACGTTCTCTGCTCTGCTCTCCGACGCGAGATCGAGAGGAAAAAAAGCCACCAAAACCCTAGCACCCGTCGCCGGCGGCCGGCGAGATGGCCGTGAACGAGGAGACCTCGGTCTACGTCGGCGGCCTGCCCTACGACGCCGACGAGGAGATGCTCCGCGGCTACTTTGAGCCCTGCGGCTCCATCGTCTCCGTCAAGGTAGTATTCCACCCCCACCTCTGTTTTGCATTGCGCACCCACCCTGCATCTACTTGTTGCCCCCTTCACCCTTTGAGCTTCGCCTTGCTGGGGTTGGCGCGATTGGAGCGTTTGGGATTGTGCTATATTCCGTTTGATTCCGGAGGAAAAAAGTGTTTTTTGTTTTGTTTAGGGTTCCGTTTTGCTGTTACCGCTTCGATGCGGAAGCATGCGCAATAGACACTCCCTTTGTTCATGTCTTTTTGTATGATTACGTGCAATCGAGATGATTGTATGGAGTTGTGAGATAAATTTGATTCCGTAAGAGCTCCACTAACTGGACAAGAAAGGACTTTTGCCTCACTGAAGATGAAATGGAAAGGCGGGGGTAGCAGATGCAGTGTTGCTTCTCTCGTTTGTTGCTTAGTTCAGTGTTAAGATGGATAGCGTTTCATGTACCTGTTTCGTGTTTTGTGGTATTCTTATCCTAGAATGGAGTTTGTTAGGATTTCAGTTATTTATAACGCCTAGAAGTTTTGGATGTGGAATAAAATTCAAGCTAGTGTTAGATATCAGGGCATTAATATGACTGTGTGTGTGTGGAGGTTGTAATCATTGGAGGCCAAAATCTTGGGAAAGCTGGTTAAAAACCAAATCTTTTGCTGCATTCTGGTCCTTCAAATCTCTTATGACTGAGCCATGACTCTCCTTGACATTAAAATTCAATGATGCACCAGAGCATCTGGAGGCCTACTTATGTCCAAACCATATCACACAATGTTGCTTTTCTTCAATTCTGTCATTTTGATTTTGGTCGTTCCTTGTATGACCACAGATCCACCATAGCATACAACATCTGCTGGACTCGTCTGCTGGACTATTATCCTATAGTAGGCCAACATTATGCGCCATACAACATCACAGGCCATAAATGGCTATCCATATTTTTTGCTTGTTTGCTTTGAATTATTAGATTTATTGCTACAGTTTTCCTTGAAGTGGTTCCTTGTGATATGACCAATGTGAAATTGAGATTGTCCCTGCAATTAGATACCATCCTTTCCTGATCGATTTGTGGCAATTTGCAGGTGATAAATGACCAGAGAGTCAGGGGCAAATGTTATGGGTTTGTTACTTACACCCACCCTAAGGCTGCTCAGCGTGCCATCATGCAAATGGATGGCAAGGTATATTTCCTACGTGAAACTTGAAGGCCTGTTTATTTTTCTCCTCTTGTATTGAGTATTTTGTTGTTTGGAACAGCAAATAGGCAATCGTGCTGTTAGAGTAAATGAAGTGCGCACAAGAGGTAATACCCGTGATTTTGTGCGTGATGGCTTCCGACGGGATCCTATAAGAGATGAAAGGGATGGATACTGGGACCGAAGGGATAGGGAGAGGAGTTATGATCGTCACCGTGATAGAGATCCATACCATGACAGGGATGTTGATAGACCTCGCGACCATGGTAGAGACAGATACGATGACCGTGGGGGATTTGATCAAGAAATTGACTATCCCATGGATCGAGATCATGAAGGAGATGAGAGGCGCGCTAGAGACCATTACCGGGGAGACCATGATCGTCCAGTGGAGACACGTAATATGGATTCTGATAATGATAGAGAGAAGGAAACTTCAAAAGGCTATGATAGTGAAAGAGATAAAGACAAGGAACAGCCACCAAGAAAAAGGTTCAGGTATTACTTTTTCATAGTTACGGCATGTTCATATTGCCAAGTTACTAGTAATGAGCTTGTTGGATGAGAATGAGATCATTATCTTTTAGAGGATTGCTTTAATTTGCTAAAATGCACGCCGTTAGTCAGTGGTTAGATTGCTTTTAGAGGATCTTTTAGAGGATTACCAAGAAATTGTATATCGATCATTGTCAGTGGTTAGATTGCTTTAATTTGCTAAAATGCACGCCGTTAGTCAAACGAGCATCATTAGTAGAAATCTGACAACCAGCTGTTACATATATGACCATTCATTGTTAATTTGTGCTTTTGCATGGTAGATTGCAAATTAGTTTAGTTAATATTACTTGAATGACAGTATTGGAGGTACACTGTTGAAGTAAGTTTGCACTATAATATTAATGACCAGGAATGACAATGTTCAGATCAACGTTATGCACTTGACGTGCTGATGAGGTGTTAAGAATGATTTATATTTTGTATTTTAATCTTTAAAAACAAGTTAATCTATTTCTCTTTAAGATATAAGTAATGTACCTGGACCCATGATATTGTTTTGAGCAATAACAATACTTACTCATACTTCTTGAAACTTGGTTGCCCAATATTGCTAAATAAATTATTGGTTAAATTATTTATTTAACTCTGAAATGTAACACGGGTTTCGACGTTCAAAATGTTTGTTTCTGCTTCTTCAAAATCATAGTATTTAGAAGCGAGCTTTTATGTAGTTATGAAGTGGCATAGAAATCTTCCCAGGATTAGGTGCTCACTTTCCTATCTTTTGCATGCAGCCGCCCGAAAGGTCGTGATAGCAGAGAGATGTCAAGTTCCAGTGATGAGCTTCAGAATGATGTAATTGCATCTGCCATTCTATGTTTTTTTGAATGCTTCTTTGTCCACAAGTTTCCTGACTCTTGTCACTTGCTCCCTATATCTTCTTGTTTCGGGAAATTAACGTCTCTCTTTGTGTGTTTGTGTCAGGTAAAACATCAGCTGGACAAGGCCATTCAGATGCACGAGGATCTTGAAAACGAGGTACTACTACATTTTTGTGTAGAGCTCTGTACTATATTACTGTCAACGTGTTTGCTCAAACTAGTATACAATCTCAAGAAAGTCGTGTAAGGCTGTAAGCAATGTGAATCTGTTTCTTCGTAGGATCCATTTGACCAAACAATTCTACATTCCATAAGTACGAGCAGAATGCCAACAAAGACCTAAACATAGAATGTGCTAGGCCTTTTATAGTCAGTAATGTGAATGTCCAGTATCACTTATTCTGGTTGAATCATGCTAGTTACTTACTCTCAGGCATATATGCTCGCAGGTGACTTTACAACTGTTGTACTATTTGTTCATTGCAGAAATATATCAGCCACAACAACAGAAAACTGATCATAGACTAATAATGTAATTTAAGTTTACTAGTATTGGCAGCTGCTATACCATTATTTGCATTTCATGCTATGATAGAATGTCAATGTCATGGTTTTGCAGGTTTCTCAGTTCAGAGATAAAGTTACAACCAAAGAACACCACATTGCAGATTTGCAAAAGAAATCTCTGGTAATCTCTATCTGATATTAGAACCTGTCTTCTTATATTACTTGGCATTTTCTTGTTTTAGCTAGCCTGTGTTAAATTGTGATGGCAAGTTCAAAAACATTTTTCTTACAATGCAGAAATTAGAGGAAGAACTGGCTACTGCACGTAAAGTTTCGTCAGAGCGACAATTGGTTGTCACGAAAGTATGTGTTCTTGTCTTCACTGGTTAGCTGCTGCTTTTCTGAGGAGAAGCAAGTCAAGCAACTGATATTTTATACACATCTTATTTGTGCAGCTGTACAAATGCTTTCTTCAACTTCAGGACTTCAATGAGAGGGCCAAGAATGCTGAAAATGATCTCAAGGTTATTTTTCCATGAAGTCCTTTTTTATGGCAAAATTGTCTGTGGGGGCATCATTGTCTTGTGCCTCAGCAGTGTTAATAAAGCTGGCTGCAGCTTGACAGTTCCTAATTCTTACAGGCGAATTTTCACGCTGTAGTACATGCTGTCTTGACTTGCACTGTATTTCCACATGACAGGCCCTCGTCGATGGTGCGATGGCTGAGATCGACATGGCAGAAGATGCCACAACCAAAGACGGTTCAGGGTATGAGAACGGTGTGGTCTGAAGATCTGTTTGTTGAAACTGAATTATGTGCCTTGATTGATTCCATCAAGACCTATTTGTCCCAGTACCTGTCTGACTTCTCCGTTTGTAATGTAAAAGCTTCCCGTAGTAGTATGTCAATCAGCGCAGTAATTTAAGTTCAAGAATCTCTTCATTGCCTGGCCATAACTTTTAATGGACGCTGTTCAGAAATTTCTGCGCAAGTATTTGCGTGCATTGCCCTTTATTTGAGGGACACTATCTAAATGTGGACCAAAAATGACTCTTACTCCGTAGATAAAAATGAAGTAACCAAAAACACAGCCAGGTGTAAACCATGCTTCGCTCTGAGAAGGAATACTTGTGCTTTTAGGTTTTGGTGTGAATACATATCTAGACACCAAAAGGATAGTAGGATCGTCAACAGTTACCAACTGAAATAAATTTGGATTTGAAATTATATAACACCGAGTACTCAACAAGAACGATCTAAAAAGAAAGACACTATTACCCATATATCTCTGTACAATTCTCAGTTGAAAGAAACAAGGTACGATCGGATCATCCATCCAAGTGCTGGCTAAGTGGCTATCCATCCTTGACTAGTGACTAGACCCGAGAGCCCTTGAAATGATCTCCGTTGGAGTACAGATTTACAGACGTCGTTGCTGCCGGCTTTATTGTCTTTTGCGCCGGAGGGGAGGCGCAGGCCCTTGTTGACTGATACCTCGCTGTACTTCCAGTCGAAGGAACCAGGATGACTGAGGTACACGTGACACGGTCGTCGAGAGGACTGACGTGTTGCTCGTGATTACCTAGAGATTAGTCGTTTTTAATGTTAATTAAATGGTTATTAAGAGGATCCCAATCACTGGAGAGATTCAGTTCTAATTTTTTTACTCGCTGAAATCACAGATTTTCTAACAGTCTGAATGTGACAAGTACAATGTGTGATGGCAACACTAGCTGTATTAGCAAGATCGATCAGGTGCGACGCGTAAGAAAAAGTAACTATTTCCCTAATATTCGATATACCAGCTGGTCCAGTGTCCACACCTTATATCCGATGATATCTTCCTAATATTCGACAACAAAATACGTTTATGATGGTATTCCACAAATGTGAATCTCAGGGACTGTCTAGCTCACGAACACGCAGCCACAAATCGATGTTTCTTTCACCTACATGGCTGACTTGAGCTCCAGGACGACACGTGTAGCACCGCAAGCCGCAGATCCGCGGACGGACGGCTGCGACGAGCCCGATGCCCGGGCTGGACGGTAGCGGGCGGCCGGTCCGACAAGAGCGACGTGAACCGGTCAAGCCGTTGCGGCGCCGGGAAGGTCAAACTATGCACGCTCGAGACCGCCCAATTAAGAAAGAAAGCTGTCTAGTGTGGTGTAGGTGTAGCCATGCAAATGCAGCGCAATGTCACGCCCGCCAGGGGCCACCCAGCCCACCGTCGTCGCTGTCGGCGGACGGCGCGAGGGCGCAGGTATTTATACTTGGCGCTCCGGCTTCTTCCTCCTCAGACACTTCTTTCATCCTCCATGAGATGAGAGCAACGAGCAAGAACACCAGGTAGAATCTCGATCGAACTGGACAGTGGAAGAAGAGGATACAGTCATACTACGAACTAAGGAGATCAGCAGCAAGAGAAGGAAGGAGGTGGGGTTAACGATCGATGGAGGAGATCGTGAGGATGGGGAGCTCGGCGGGAGGGAGCGTACGGCGGACGGCGTCGTCGTGGCGGGGCGCGTCGGGGAGGAGCGACGTGTTCGCGAGGTCGGTGCGGGAGGAGGACGACGAGGAGGCACTGCGGTGGGCGGCCATCGAGAGGCTCCCGACCTACGACCGCATGCGCAAGGGCATCCTCCTCCCCGGCGCCGTCGGCGGGGCGGGGCAGGAGGTGGACATCCAGGGGCTCGGCATGTCCGAGAGGAAGAACCTCATCGAGCGCCTCATGCGCACCGCCGAGGAGGACAACGAGCGCTTCCTACTCAAGCTCCGCGACCGGATGGAGCGGTACGTACGCCATCCGACGAGCTTGAAGATGATTCATTCCAACTGTTTGATCGTGCAGTGCAAAATTATTTCCAGTATCATTTCTGTTTGTTTCTAAAAAACATTTTTCTTTTTTTAATGTTTGGCAGAGTTGGCATCGACAACCCGACAATCGAGGTGCGGTTCGAGAAACTGAACATCGACGCCGAGGCGTACGTAGGCAACCGGGGCATCCCGACCTTCACCAACTTCTTCTCCAACAAAATCATGGTATGCATATTCAGTACATCAGCTTGATTAATTATGCTTTCAGTCATGGAAGGACCACAAAGTTCAGTACATGCAAATGTTTGATCGGTTTCTGGTTCTTGAGAGACTGTTTGGATTCTTTAGGACGTGTTGAGCGCGCTGCGCATTGTTTCAAGCGGGAAGAGGCCAATCTCTATCATCCACGACATCAGCGGAATCGTAAGACCTGGCAGGTGAGTGTGAAACCAAAGAACCGTTTGTTTACATGATCTGACAGCTCTTCTGTAGATTGGAGTTCTAACGATGTGGATTTTCTTCAGGATGTCCTTGTTGCTTGGTCCCCCGGGATCTGGCAAAACCAGTCTGCTCCTAGCCTTGGCAGGGAAACTGGATTCGACACTGAAGGTACCACATCTTCGCGTCATCCTTGATCTTGCTTTCTTTATCATACAAAGCACAGTTAATCAGAAGATAAGTTGTAAGCTGCAATATCGATGAGTTCTGAATTGGATATGTTCAGGTGTCAGGGAGAGTGACCTACAATGGGCATGACATGGATGAGTTCGTCCCCCAGAGGACCTCCGCATACATCGGGCAGCACGACCTTCACGTCGGTGAAATGACGGTGAGGGAGACGCTGGCCTTTTCTGCAAGATGCCAAGGAGTCGGAACCCGTTACGGTATGTGACACACACACACACCCCCTGCAAAATAGGAAATGACAATTATTCACATTGTGCAGAGTGAATCTTATGATACTTTCATGTTACAGACATGCTTTCTGAACTCTCACGAAGGGAGAAAGAAGCTAACATTAAGCCAGATCCTGATATTGATGTTTACATGAAGGTGGGATGCATTTACTTTGACCCAATCTCTTTATTTATTAAGATTTAGATGAAAATTCCCTTTTGACTGAACAGAAATAAATATGAATTACTGAAGTTACTCTACTTGTCTGTCCAAACAGGCCATCTCTGTGGAGGGTCAAGAAAGTGTGATCACAGATTACATCCTTAAAGTGAGTGCCATATATTACATGAAATAGAAGCCAAAGAAACACATACTATAACCCTAACAAAACTTCAATTCTCGTGCAGATTTTGGGTTTGGAAATTTGTGCAGATACAATGGTTGGTGATGGTATGATCAGAGGCATCTCAGGAGGACAAAAGAAGCGTGTAACAACAGGTATGTGCAATATGCAGTTAAGGAAAACACAAAATTGATTTTCTGGGTCATGGCAGTAAAATCTCATCTATCAAATTGCTGAATTTACATAGGTGAGATGCTTGTCGGGCCAGCAAAGGCACTGTTCATGGATGAAATCTCCACTGGTCTGGACAGCTCCACGACGTACCAGATCGTCAACTCCCTCAGGCAATCTGTCCACATCCTGGGCGGAACAGCGTTGATCGCATTGCTACAGCCTGCACCTGAAACATACGAGCTCTTTGATGACATCGTTCTGCTCACCGAGGGGAAAATCGTGTACCAGGGTCCTCGAGAAAATGTCCTCGAGTTCTTTGAGACCATGGGATTCAGATGCCCTGAGAGGAAAGGTGTTGCAGACTTCTTGCAAGAAGTAAGGATCCACAAGTATTCTCTAGGCTGCATGTTGGAACTAGAAACTCCATTGACAGTGTTCATTGTGATATCACAGGTTACATCTAGGAAGGATCAACACCAGTACTGGTACCGAAGTGACGAACCATATCGATACATCTCGGTCAACGACTTCACAAAGGCATTCAAAGAATTCCATGTTGGCCGTAAGATGGGCTCAGAGCTCAGGGTGCCGTTCGACCGATCCAGGAACCATCCCGCAGCACTCACGACTTCGAAGTTCGGTATCAGCAAGATGGAGCTTCTGAAGGCATGCTTCTCTAGGGAGTGGCTTCTGATGAAGAGAAACTCATTTGTTTACATCTTTAAAGTAGTCCAGGTATGCATTTGCTCCTTGAAGTCCTCCTTGATCCTAAATTTGGATAGCAAAGTCTGATGGAAGTTACGTGTATGTACCAGCTCATAATCCTTGGGAGCATTGCGATGACTGTCTTCCTGCGTACGAAGATGCACCGGGACACAATCGAAGATGGAGTGATCTTCATGGGTGCAATGTTCCTTGGCCTAGTCACACATTTGTTCAATGGCTTCGCCGAGCTCGCCATGAGCATTGCGAAGCTGCCCATATTCTATAAGCAGAGGGACCTACTATTCTATCCATCATGGGCATATGGTTTGCCTACATGGCTGCTGAAGATCCCAATATCATTCTTGGAATGTGCTGTGTGGATCTGTATGACTTACTATGTTATCGGCTTCGATCCAAGCATCGTAAGGTTCTTCCGCCATTACCTGCTGCTTGTACTGATCAGCCAGATGGCATCCGGTCTCTTCCGGGTTCTTGCTGCATTGGGAAGAGATATGGTTGTTGCAGACACGTTTGGGTCATTTGCTCAGCTTGTGCTTCTGATTCTCGGTGGCTACTTGATAGCTAGAGGTAGACGATTCTCCATTCAGAGATATTCCAGGCAGCGTCAATTTCAAGACCATCGTGCTGAGTTCTCTTTCTGCAGATAACATCAAGCATGGTGGATTTGGGGCTACTGGTGCTCCCCTCTGATGTATGCCCAGAATGCTATAGCGGTGAACGAGTTCCTGGGCCGTAGCTGGCGGATGGTAATGCAGTGTCTCTGTCTCCTAAGCCCTTGACCCCTATATCTAAGACAGAAACTCAAAAATGCCAATATTTGTGCAGGTTGTTGATGCGACCGTGAGCACCGACACGCTGGGGTACAAGTCTTGAAAGCACGCGGCATCTTTGTTGACCCAAACTGGTACTGGATCGGTGTTGGTGCCTTACTTGGATACATCATGCTCTTCAATGTACTCTTCATTGTGTTCCTCGACTTACTTGACCGTGAGTACCTTGTTAGCTCTGATTCACTGATTCGCACATCGTAAACATCATGTTGGTGCTGACATCCTTTTTGTAACTACAGCACTGGGAAAGGGCCAAAATGTTGTTTCCGAAGAGGAATTGAGGGAAAGCATGTGAATCGCACAGGAGAAACCATCGAGTTACAGCTTCTTGGAACGGAAAACCCGAATTCACCTTCCAATGGTCAGTAACAATCATTGCATAAAATGCATCAAGGAACACATATCACTGCTGCATCCTTGTAACAAGTGTAATGAATGCAGGAAGAGGGGAAATCACTGGAGCTGACACCAGGAGTAGGGGAATGGCACTACCATTTACTCCTCTGTCGATCACTTTCGACAATATCAGATATTCTGTGGACATGCCTTCGGTAAGCATAACCCAGAAGTCCTTATCCCGTGTTCAACACCAGTCAGTGCGAATGTCGCATACTAAATCTGATGCACACATCTTTGACAGGAAATGAAGGACAAAGGTATAACTGAAGACCGGCTATTGCTCCTGAAAGGTGTAAGCGGCGCTTTCAGGCCAGGAGTTCTTACAGCATTGATGGGGGTCAGTGGGGCGGGTAAACAACTTTGATGGATGTGTTGGCGGGACGCAAAACTGGTGGTTACATTGAAGGAGACATCAGCATCTCTGGATACCCGAAGAACCAAGAAACTTTTGCCCGGATTGCTGGTTACTGTGAGCAAAATGACATCCACTCTCCGCATGTCACTGTCTATGAATCCCTCGTATACTCAGCATGGCTTCGATTGTCCCCCGACGTAGACTCGGAGGCAAGAAAAGTAAGTTGAATGAACTTTATTCTGATAGTTGACAAGTACTCGTAATAGTTCATTGCACATTTCTTATTGCAACGGACACATGAGTACTGAACTGATTCACTTCATGGTTGCAGATGTTTGTGGAACAAGTCATGGAACTCGTCGAGCTGACATCACTGAGGGGAGCATTGGTGGGACTGCCAGGAGTGAATGGTTTGTCCACAGAACAGCGTAAAAGGCTCACCATTGCTGTTGAGCTTGTTGCCAACCCGTCCATAATATTCATGGATGAACCAACTTCTGGACTAGACGCAGGGCTGCCGCCATCGTGATGAGGGCGTCAGAAACACGGTTGACACAGGAAGAACAGTTGTCTGCACCATCCATCAGCCAAGTATTGACATCTTTGAAGCTTTTGATGAGGTAAACTGCAGCAAGGATGACAAAATCACAATCTGTAGAAGCATTGGATGTCTCTCATATGAGTACTCACATGTTATTCTTGAACTTGTACAGCTATTTCTGATGAAACGGGGAGGTGAAGAAATTTATGTCGGGCCCTTGGGACACAACTCATGCCATCTGATCAATTACTTTGAGGTGAGCCTCAGTACTGACCTAATGAACAGGACACCCATATTCCAACTTATGGCATGCATCATAACTTTGTTTGGTGCTCCAAATGTAGGGAATACAAGGAGTGAAGAAAATCAAGGATGGTTACAACCCTGCAACTTGGATGTTGGAAGTGACCACCCTAGCTCAAGAAGATGCCCTGGGGGTCAACTTTGCTGAAGTATACATGAATTCTGACCTATACCGGTATGTTCAGTCCCAGAATGATGTTTCGGTTTTTCAGTACTTTTCTTATTTCTCTGATTCATATGCATCATGGCAGGAGGAACAAAGCTTTGATCAGTGAACTAAGCACACCACCTCCTGGATCGACGGACCTGTACTTCCCAAGCCAGTACGCGCAGTCCTTCTTCACACAATGTATTGCTTGCCTGTGGAAGCAGCATTGGTCATACTGGAGAAATCCATCATACACTGCAACTAGAATCTTCTTCACGATGGTTATCGCCCTCATCTTCGGCACAATTTCTTGAACCTAGGCAAGAAAGTGTAAGTACCTTTGTTAAAGCTCCAACTGAGACCTGATACATAATGCCATGATGAGAAAATAAACTTATTTGTACTCTATCTTTCTTTCAGAGGCAAGAGACAGGACCTGTTCAATTCTCTAGGTTCCATGTATGCAGCAGTTATTTTCATTGGAATTCAGAATGGCCAATGCGTTCAACCAATTGTAGACGTAGAACGAACAGTCTTCTACCGAGAAAAGGCTGCTGGGATGTACTCTGCTCTACCCTATGCTTTTGCACAGGTAATGGTGCCACAAAATTCGAACATAAAAGTTTGCAGTTTTCTTCCTCCAATTTACGTCTAAGTTCTAACAGTGTTAACCATTCAACAGGTTTTCATTGAGATCCCACACGTGTTCCTCCAGACCCTTGTTTATGGTCTGATTGTCTACAGCTTGATTGGTTTAGACTGGGCATTTATGAAATTCTTTTGGTACATGTTCTTCATGTTCTTCACCTTCCTATACTTCACCTTTTATGGCATGATGGCAGTCGCCATGACACCAAACAGCGACATTGCTGCCATAGTTGCAACTGCATTCTATGCTGTATGGAATATCTTTGCTGGCTTCCTTGTCCCTCGACCAGTAAGTGCCTATGACTAGTTCAGTTGTATGAACCAAACTCTATATCTCTCCATATCACCGATGCTAATATTTATGTCTGGCTTGCAGAGGATACCAATTTGGTGGAGATGGTACTCCTGGGCATGTCCTGTGGCATGGACTCTCTACGGACTTGTCGCTTCACAGTATGGAGATATCGCAGACGTTAGGCTGGAGGATGGAGAAGCGGTGGATGCTTTCATCCACAGATTCTTTGGATTCCGGCATGATTACGTAGGTTTTATGGCAATTGGTGTTGTAGGTTTGCTATTCTCTTTGCTTTTGTCTTTGCCTTCGCCATCAAAGTCTTTAACTTCCAAAGAAGGTGAGAGAAGCAATCTCAAACAGATCAGCTTTGGCTCAGCTCGCTGTGGAGTGATGACAGTTTGGCACCGGCGTAAGTAAACGAGGAGACAATATACTCAGAATTAGATTCATTCTTAGGCAGTTAACAGTGTTCCTAGATCAGTAGTTCAATTATGTACAGTCTGTAATTAACAGAAAAGGGGGCATTGTAACTTTGTAAAATAATCTAGAGTTCAGTGATGAATATTTTTTCAACAAGATTGTTTTTCTTTGATTCAATTGCCTACTAGTTTCCCTCGAAAAATGGTCAACGATTCGACATGTTACATATAATGCCAAGAACATTGTTGGAGACTCGACAAATTTCCTTTAAAATCTAGCTTTGGAAACAGATGTAAACTTCAATTTTGTTATTTCAACAAATTATAAAGTGGAAAGCTTTTTTTTTTTCGTTTTAACGGGAGCTGCAATTTTCTCAGCAACATGAGTTTGTGGGGATAGAAAATTAATTTTGTATCATAAGACCAACGCGTTTCTTTTTGAGTTAATCAACTTTGACAACAGGTCCGCTACTCTGAGCAATGAATAAATTACAACACCAATTGCCATAAGACCAAGCCATAAGGGAGGTTGCTGTTCTCACCTCCCCTGCTACCAATCGGCCCTGCCGGCGGCCGATCCCGTGTCCCCCGCGGCCGAATCGACATCGAGTCCTCTGTTCCATCACGGACACCGGGACACCTCAACATCGTCTCCTTCGACATAGCTTCCTCGCTCCCCTTCCCTACTTGTCTTGTGGATTTGTGCCTGTATTGCCCGGGCCCAGGCCGCGCGCACGAGCGTTCGGCTAGGACGTCGACGGCACAAGCCTCTTGCGGCGGCGGCCGCTGATGCGCGGCGAGGGGTATCTGGCTATCCGCGCGAGCCGGGCAGTCGGTAGTCCGTGGCTTACCTTTTCCCTTTCGATAAAGCCGATATTCAAGATCATATGATTTACCGTTGGCCCAGATCGGATTAGAAATTAATCGCTTATGGGCCGATTAATCGATTTATAGATTGCTTATTCATCGGCTACTAGCTCTTTTATATATGTCAACTTCCCTTATAGAGTTGTAAGCAAACACCAAACACTGGACAACAATAACTACATCATATACCGCGACGGCGCTCTGGAAGGTCATGCGCTCTCGCGACGCAATAGGCGACGCGGGCAACCCGCCCAGCGCCACTCCGGCGTCGGACGGCCCCAACCCATCGCCGCCTGCTACTCCGGCGGGCGGCGCACACAGCCCCACGTGCGACGCCGCCCCGGCGCCGGGCGCCACCCCCAACGGTCTCTGCTGCTCTAACCGAAGGCCGCCCCCACCCGGAAGGTTCCCGTGCTCGGGCGGCCGCTGCTGCCGCCTCCCCTCGCCGTCTCGCTCTGGTGACTGCTGGCCCAGGTACTGTCTTCCAGAGCTACGTGCTCTCCCGCTTCTCTTGCACCGTCTCCCCTCCTGGGACCTCCGCCCTCGGCGGAGAGCTCTGGGTCACCCCGCCTTTCTCTTCCCCTTGCTTCTCCGCCACCTCCATGGCCAACATCCTCACCTTCTTCTTCTGCGCCCACCCGCTTCGCCTCAGTGTCCACGTCCCTCATCCCCTTGTGTTCCATGTCAGCGTCGCGTCCCCGGAGATCGCCGCGTTCTTGGTCGCCGCCGGCCCCAAGCACTGCGCTCGTTTTCGCCTTGGGTTTCATGCCTCTGCTGACGTGGCGCGCGACGCAGTCAACGGTCTTCCCACCCTGCCCCCACCTGTCATACGCACCCCCTCTCACCGTAGACGCCACGTCCCCGTCTGGTCACGCGTTGCTTCTTCCTCCGCGGGTTTTCGGGGTCCAGGTCTCCTGCCCACCCCATGCCGCGAGAAGAAGGAACAATTAACGTCCCAGGCCGCTGTCGAGTCCGCTGTCACCTCCCCCCTGCTGGAAACCGCGTCTGCCGCCGCTCCCTGCGTAGCCTACGACGACGCTGCCCGTACCCCTCCCCTCGAGCCTAGGCCGGAGCGTAATGACGCTCCCCCAACTCCGGTCGCGCCCAGTCCCGTCGACTTCAATGCTGCGGACGCTGCTGTACCTGCCACTCCACCCCCCTGCTCTTATCTTGAGGTTGCTAGCCGGCCTCCTTCACCCCCTCTGCGTACCCCGCCCGCTCCCCTCAAGCTGCTTAGCCTGGACGGTTGCTTCCGGTGCCTCTCCTGCGAGCACTTTGTCCGCGACTGTCGCAACCCCATCCGGTGCCGTGGTTGCCGCTGTTCCGGCCACCGCATTCGCGACTGCAAGATGCCCTTCCCCCAGCCCACCTTCATCCCCACTGCCACCTCCCCGCCCACTCCCTCCGCCAATGGCGTCGCCAACCGCCCACCCACGCCGTACCCCTCCGCCCTGACTGCTCCGCTGTCCCCGAGCCCGCTTGCTCGCCGCTCTGGCGGCCTGTTTGAGCTTGGAGAAGGCTCCGCCGCCTCCACCGACCTGCCCGCTGAGCGTACGATCCTTGAGGTGCCCCCTGCAGCCCAGCCCCTGCCAGCCGAGCCTGTTACTGACGACGAGCTCGCCGATGATGAAGAGGAGGTGGAGTCTGACGACCTGGGAGAGCCGGTCGGATGGCGGTCATCTACATCGAGTCTCCCGCGCCTTTTGCCTCCCAGCCTCCTCCATCGCCGAGGCCATCTGCTCCGAGCTGCCCGGCCTGCACGTCACCATGGTGCCGTCCTCCGTCGGCGACATGTACGCCAGGTTCCTCTCGTACGAGGACCGCGAGATCGCAATCCTGCACCAGCCCTTCATCCTCGACGGTACCACCTTCCGGCTTGTGCGCGAAGAGGAGGCCGATCGTATCCCCTGCGACATGCAGGCGCGGACGATTGCGGTGGTGTCGGCTAAAAGGATGCCATACGAGCACCTGAGCTTGCTGGGCATTACGGTCGCTTTCTGCACCTTTGGAGAGGTTCTTGAGGTGGATCCCATCTCTCTCTCCGACACGGACTGCTCCCTGGTCAAAGCTGTCGTGCTGCTCAAGCTTGGCATGGACGTGCCCAGCGACGTGACGGTGTCAAAAGCGCCGTGGGGCTCGCGGCTTGTCGTCCTCAGAAAACTCCGCACGTGGCCCGCGGCGGACTCCTACTCTGAAGATGGAGAGTACATTCCGTTCTTCACCACGCCGCCTCCGCCGCCGTTCCGTCGCCGTCAAGGTCACCTCGCTTTGGCGCCCCCGCCCATGCCGGTCGCCCCTCCCTCCGATGGCTCTTACGATGGCCAAGCTCCTGGCGGCCACTACGACGCCGCGCTCTCCCACAACTTCCTGCTCGCCATGTTGGACAGCGTGGCCAGCTCGGCGCAAGGTGCCAGCTCACCCGAGTCCTCCCTCTCATCGCTCTCGCTCTCCTGGTGCGACGGCGTTGGATCCGACGGCGACTCGGGCTCCCTCGGCTCTGGACCACCCCTCTCTATCACCCGCCGCCACAGCGTCGTGATTACTGAGATCTCTGACGAGCCCGTGGCCCCGATGGAGTGTACGCCGAGCCAGATGGACGTCGCAGCGCTCGCCTCGCCCTCAAAGCGCCTGCCTTCTACGAACCTGTTGGGGCTCGTGCAGAAAAGCTCCGCGGCCTCAAAGACGCTCTCGGCGGCTGCTCCGCGGCGCTGCAGAAGCAGGTCAAGAAGCACGGTGCCCTGACTGCCCACGCCAAGCCTCTCAGCAAGCGCGCCCTCGCCGCCCTTGCTGCCTCTGTGTGCGTCCCCACTGGATCGGTGCAGCGCGTGTCCGATGATTAGCAAGCTCCAGCGTAGTTGCCGCCTGGGCTGCGGCTTTCTAGCCCCTACCAGCGCTCTGTGTGCGCCCTCCCCCCCTTGTGTTAGCTCTGTCCTCTTTAAGCTCAATGCGTGTGTTGTCCTCGCTGTTAGTTTAAGCATAAGTGTGTGTGTCTGCTGTTCCCCCCCTGTAACTCTCTCGGTGTTCTTCGTTCTAATGATTAGTGCTCTTCGTGACATTACCATTGAGACGTGGAACACGCAGGGCCTTGGCTGCTTGACCAAACGCCCTGTTGTTCGTGACGCTATTTCCTCCGCCTCTCCCTCTATCATGTGTATTCAAGAAACTAAACTTAGCTCGATGAATCGTTTCGTTGCCGCCTCCTTCCTCCCCTCGCCCCTCTCGTCTTTCGACACTGTCGACGCCGTGGGAAGTTCAGGCGGAATCCTCACCGCCTGGGACCCCAACCTCTACACTGTCTCCTCCACCCACCATGCCCGTTTCTCGCTCACCACTGTCCTCTCCTCCACACTCACCGACCTCACCTTTGCCGTCACAAACGTCTACGCCCCTGCTGACCACGCCCTCACGCCCTTGTTCCTCTCTGAATTCGAAGGCCTCGGACCCCTCTTCCCTCTCCCTTGGATCATCCTTGGTGACTTCAATTTGGTTCGCGACCCGTCAGACAAGAACAACGACAATTTCAACCCCACCATTGCTACTGCTTTTAACGACTCGATCAGGAACCTTGCCCTCTTTGAGCTGCCCCTCCTTGATCGACGTTACACCTGGACCAACAACCGCGCCTCCCCCGTCCTTGCTCGTCTCGATCGCGTGCTTTTTAACCAAGCCTGGAATCTGGCCCTGCCTAACTCCTCTCTCGCCTCCCTCCCCCGCCCCACCTCCGACCACTTCCCTCTTCTTGTCACCGCCACCACTACAATCCCTCGCTCGCCCTGTTTTCGTTTCGAGAACTCCTGGCTCCATGACCCTCTTTTTCTCCCCACAACTCTCCCATCCTGGTCCAGGCCGCCACCCTTGCGAGACGCCGCAGGAGATTTGGCAGCTCGGCTGAAAGCTTTCCGCTCTGCGGCCAAGGTTTGGAAACGCACGCACCGTTTCACCCCTTTCATTGAAAATAATTGCAAGTTCCTGATTGACCTCCTTGATCTGTTCGAGGAATCTCGTGTTCTTTCTCCAGGGGAACTCTCTCTACGTGTTTCATGCAGGACTACGCTGGCTAAGCTGATTCTCGAGCGAGCATCGCGCTGGAAACAGCGCGGGAAGTTTCGCGCGGTGAAGGAGGGTGACGAAAACACCCGCTTCTTCCACGCGTGTGCGTCCCAGCGGCTCCGCCGCAACACCATCCGCGCCCTGGACGTCGACGGTGCGATGGTCGTGACCCACTCTGCAAAGGCTGCGGCCCTCCACAGCTTCTACTCCAACCTGCTGGGGAGCGCGCCGGCGACGGCCTGGGACTTCGACCTCGACAGGCTCTACGACGGCTGCCCCTCTGTTGACAGCGACGAGCTAATTGGGCCCTTCTCGGCCCAAGAAGTGCAGGCCGCGCTGAAGGGGATGGACTGCACGAGCGCGCCGGGGCCTGATGGGCTTGGGCCCAGCTTCTACAAGGCTGCTTGGGCCACGGTCCATCCCGCGCTCCTCCGGCTGTTTGAATCCTTCCACTCCCGCGCTGCGGACCTGGAGCGCATCAACCGCGCGCATGTCGTCCTCCTGCCCAAGAAAGACGGCGTGCTCATGCCGGCGTCCTTCCGCCCCATCTCGCTGCAAAACTGCTCCATGAAGATGGTGTGCAAGGCCCTCACCAGCCGTCTCCAGCGCCAGATGCCCAAGCTCGTCGACGTGGACCAAACCGGCTTCCTCGCCGGCCGCAGCATCTCGGAGAACTTCGTCTACGCCACCGAGCTCGTCCAGACCTGCTTCAAGCGCAAGGCCCCGTGCATTGTTCTAAAGCTGGATTTCGCCAAAGCCTTCGACTCTGTCAGCTGGCCTAGCCTTCGGAAGGTGATGCTCGCTCGCGGCTTCCCGGTGCTATGGTGCGAATGGATGGATTCCATCTTCAGCTCGTCGCGCTCGGCCATCCTTCTCAATGGGTTGCCGGGGAAGTGGATAAAATGCCTTCGAGGGCTGCGGCAGGGTGACCCGCTCTCCCCCTACCTTTTCCTCATCGTCGCCGACGTGCTCCAGCGCCTCATCCGCGCAGCCGACGTGCTGCAGCACCCCCTGGTCGACGGTGCGCCGTGCCCCGTTCTCCAGTATGCCGACGACACCCTCATCATCCTCCGTGCGGACGTGGGTGCGGCGCGCCGTCTGCGGATCCTCCTCCAACAATTTGAGCGCGCGACCGGACTGTGCATCAACTACTCCAAGAGCACGCTGGTCCCGATGCACGTCTCGCCTGCCGTGCTCGCCGATGTCCAGGCCGCTCTCCAATGTCAAGTCGAGGGGTTCCCACAGACCTACCTCGGGCTCCCTCTCTCCGCCGAGAAGCTCCGCCTCGCCGCGTTCGCCCCGCTCATTGCTAAGGTGGACAAGTACCTCTCCGGATGGCGCGCCCTCCTCCTCTCGCCTGGCGGCCGTCTCGTGTTGCTTAATGCAGTGCTCGACGCGCTCCCGGCGTACGCCATGGGCGCCATGGTCCTGCCGCCAGGGCTGGTCGCGGCTCTGGACCGGCTCCGCTGCGCCTTCCTGTGGGGCGCCGTCGACAAAGTGAATGGAGCCCAATGCCTTGTCGCTTGGGACCGCGTGTGCCGCGGCAAACATGAAGGCGGACTCGGCGTCCGCTCCCTCGTGGACCAAAACTCCTGCCTCCAAGTGAAGCTCCTCCACCGCCTCCACACCGCCATCGGCGAATCCTGGCCGCGCTGGGTCTGGAGCGCCCTTGACGGCACCCCGATCGACATGGCGGCTAGCTCAGGGCTCCTTAGCGGTGCTCATTGGGCCTCGCTCCTCCAACTGCTGCCGCTCTACCGTAGCATCTCCCGGTTCCTGGTCGGCGATGGGCGCCGCACTGCGTTCTGGCTCGACTCGTGGCGCCCCGAAGGTCCCCTTTCCAACTTCATGCCGGAGCTGTTCTCCCACTGCACCCTCCCCTGCGCCACTGTCCAGCAAGTGGTGGTGCACGGGATCGACAGCTTCCTTGTGCCCCGCCTCACCGTGGTGGCTGCTCGCCAAAAACAGAAGCTTGCCGGCATCTTGGCGGTCACCCACCTCTCCCCCGACACCGACCAGCGCACCCTCCCGCTCTGTGGCACTAAAGATGGGAAGCTGAAGAACTCACGGCTGTACAAGCTCTGCACCATGGGCGGCGTGCTCTCACGCCACCACGACTTCATCTGGAGGAGCCACGTTCCGTCCCGTGTCAAGTTCTTCGCCTGGCTTCTTGTCCAAGGCCGCATTCAGAGCCGCTCCAATCAGCTTCGGAAGACCATCATCACCACCGAAGAGAGTGAATGCCCCATCTGCAGCGCGCCACTCGAGACGCCGGAGCACATCATGCTCACCTGCCCCTTCGCCCGCCGTTTCTGGCTCTCTCTTGGCTGTACACCTGGGCCGCCGATCGAGCTGCAGGACATCGACGCCTGCCCCGTCCCGGCCTCCGCCCCGCTGCGGACAGCCTCTACTCTCCGCCTACTCTGCTGCTGGCACCTGTGGAAACACAGAAATGGCGTGGTCTTTGATGGACTCGCGCCCTCGCTCACCCTGCTCCGCAAGCTGTGCCATGAAGACGCTGTCCTCTGGCGCGCCCGCCTTCCCCGCGATCATCAGTGTGATGTTGATCTTTGGCTCACATACTTACTCCCTGTACGATACTACTGTGTGTGCGTGCGTGATGTAACTGAGACACACCTCCTCGTCGAGTGTTGGGTGCTGTCCCCCCCTCTTTCGGTTTACTGATAAATGGAAAATTCAGGTGGGAGCCTTGTGCTCTCCCCGGTGACGCTTCAAAAAAAAACTTCCAACATAATTTTTAAAAAAAATATGTTTTACAAAAATTATATTGAAGTATTGGATATAATGCTTCGTTGATTCCTTTCTTTTGAATCAACACAATGGACAAATGTCAAGCTAATATAAAGTTCACAAAATGGGTGTCCGACCAATGAAATCGCCCAAGCAAAAATTGGAGGCGCTTGCTCGACTACGTTGACAATGGACGGACATGTCAACCAACACACGGGACTCGCATGTTAGGCATAACACTGCAGAGGTTGGTAGTAGTTTGCCTCCACCATGTTCTTTAGTTTACCCTAACCACTGAATCATGTTGTAAATGCACGCAGTAGATCATTGCAGAAAGTAGAGGGAGAGACGACATTGGATAACGCGGTTTGGTGACATTGTCGACAACTGCGGGGCATGCTTACGGGCGCTCCTCCCATTGTACTATTCAACATAGTACCGTCGACGAGAAGCCCACCACGGTGTACATACACGTCAGATCACACACGCCACGCCGGTCCACCGCCCCTGACACAGGCGTCGTCCGTCCTCATTTAGATCTGATGTCTAACCTAACTTTTTCGTCTAGTCAATTTTGGCTACCACCGGTGCCTTAATATATTAGGCTCATATTACAAGTGTTCGACTCCAACAACTAAAACTTACCGTAAACCAAGTCCAATTGTAGCCTATACACATATTTGACACATAAAAATAACAAATCGCACCACCGCCGCCACCTCTTGGCATTGCGAACTCACTGGGAGTATGTAGCGATCACACAAGACAACTAGCAATTGCTTCTTGTCCTCGTTTTGAGCCCTCACAACTTGTTTTGCCGTTGACATCACTAGGTCACTCCCACCCCGCTCGAGTCAGGAGTTCGGCCGTTTGCCAACTAGCTTGTTTGCATTGTTAATTCACTATAATCCAATATATTATTAATAGCGATGATGAGATCATGTTTCACTAAACGATGGAAGACAATCGAATAGTTATCGTTGTTCTTTTAGCTACAATACGAGGATCAAAGCCAGGACGGTTAGCCAATAAAAACCGTCAAAGGATGATACATGCTAAAAATGTATGTAATTTCTAATTGATATATGCTATCATTATATCAATACTTATTTCTTTTGCTATGTTTTCATATCAATTTACATCATTTTTATTGGACCAACCTATTAACCTAGTGCCAAGTGCCAGTTCCTATTTTTCTACATGTTTTTGCATCACAGAAAATACCTATTTGCGGAGTCTAATAAATATGGGAAAATACCAACATTCTGATTTTTCGAGGTGAATGCAGGAGGCACCAGATGGGCGATAGGGGGCCTCCCTATCCCTGGCGTAGTCACGTCGCAAAAGCCAGGGGCTACGTTGCCCTACCGCGCCGTTTTCTCGGGTACCCCCTCGAGACAACTCTATGCCTTTATATTTCGTATGACCTAAAGACATCGAAGCCGAGTTATTTTACGGAGACTAGACACAGAGCCAAAGCTCGTACTGTGTCACAAGGAAAGTCTCCCACTCGAGACTTTTCATCAACCTTGTTGCCTCCATCATGACGTGTAACTAGTACACCATTAGTTGATGGGTCCCAACTGTAGCTAGGTGGCATCCGCTCTCCCTTGTGTTTCAATGCAAAAGTCTTGTGAGTTGCCTTAGATGATTAAGATTCATTCGATGTAATAGCTGGTGTGTTTGTAGGGATATGATGAATGCCAATTTGTGATCAAATTGCTAATGCTATATATTTGATATCTCTTCTTATCTTGATGCATTATTTATAATCTTAGATGCTCTCCGGTCTAATTGTATACTCTCGCGAAATTTATGTTTAGATCTCCCAAGAAGAAGTTTATGTATTATAGTTGGTTCAACCTTAATTGTTATATATCTCAATGACAGAAAGGGACAATGTAATCGTTGTCCAACCGTAATTTGTACAACCAACTATATTTTATTTATTTGGAAAGATGCCTCTCGTGAAACTATGGTGTACAATCCATATTTTAATATTGTTTACAATTTTATTCTACTTATTTTCATATTGTGTCCTCACTAGGCCGTTACTCTATCTATTATATTTTATCACTTCCATCCACACCATTCATTTAATCCTTGTAACTACCATAACGGGAAGCTTGACAAACTTTCTAGACATTGGGGACAAGTTGGTTTTGTGTGTGTGCAGGTACCATTAACTTGGTTGACGTTCAATAATTCTTTGTTCTCAAGGTGAGAGAAATACTTTTGCATTGGTGTTCTCGACAACTAGGGGCGACAACACAGAGTGATTTCGTTTCCGATGATGCTCTTCGAGCACAGAGTCTCGTTATTCGAGGTGAAAATCTAAAGTTCGGCCTTCATTGGTTGTACCTACCCAGAGGCATTGTATGGAAATTTGTCAGTGATGGCGCTTGTGCACCGTTCCCTTCCGAAGGCGTTGTCGTTGGTATTTGTTTTCTACTGATGCGAGTCTTTGGCAGGTGCACTTTTGTTTTGCTATGTGCATCTTCCGACTACTTTTTGACGTTTCGTTGTTGCATAACACCTAGTACCCGCTTTCCAAACGTTTTTTTGTACCATGAAAATCTTGCAATCAAAGAGACTCTGAGATGTTGAAAGTGCATGTGTTGCCCCATGCGTGGTTTTGGTAATTAATGACAATCCTTATGGACTAATGTTTGCATTGAGATATACTTGTAGGTCTTGTCCATAGGAAAAGATTGGAGTTCATGTGTTGGACTCTAGAAGATTTCATCATGACCAAGGTTCCATCCAAGGGTTTATATGAAGAATGGTCATGTGAAGAGTTGAGCTTATTGCAAGCATGGCTTGGAAAAGAAGATTGAGTGAACTTCATGTTTATCTCCAAGCCATCATCTATATCAAGAAAAGAAGATGAAGTACAAGTGGATTCATGAAGACGGAGTTTAGCAAGACTCTCCCATAATGGTGTATGGGGGAGTATTTGGAGAAGTCTTCATCAAGCATGTGCTAGCAAGCACAATCAAGAAAGGTGTTCCAACTTGAGAGAATCAAGATCGTCATCATCCAGCTCAAGTGGAATGCGCAAGGCAAAGGTATGATCTTGATAGGTTTTCTATTTTACCGGTCTCGTGGTGTTAGTGGGAGACCGGGTTATAGGATAGACGGCGTACTATCAAGAGGGGCTCTCAAGTGAGTAACTTGATCGCACCTTTGTGGAGAGCTCAAACCTTTGCATATTTGGCATATCATCTTTCTTGGTTCTTATTTGGCTTTTATTCATGTGAGAATTTAGAGCTTGTGTTCATCTCCATACCAAGCTCTAGTTCATCAAAAACGGATTTCGGTTGGAAAACTTGTCGTGTTTTTGTGTTGGAAATATTACCGGTCCTCCTCGAGATAAGGTCCACACCTCCCATGTGTGATATCTCCTCTATATTTGTGACCCTTAATATTTCCAACCTTTCCAACCTCATTGGTTTCATCTCGTTTGGAGTTTCCTTGCAAAAGTTATTGCATTTCAGGATTTACCGGTTGTTCTTTTTTAGAGAAGGTTTTCCTTTCGACATTTGGTTTTATCTTCACATGATGGACTATGATGTTGCGATTCCAACGAGCCCAAGATCATCGAAATCGGAGTCCGGATGAAAAAGTTGTGGGTGTTTCATTTTTGGCAGCTGGGTGGCCAGCCCCCAGACCAGCCTCGGCCGGCCCCCAGGCTGGCCGGCTCAGCTGGGTGGCCAGCCCCCAGACCAGCCTAGGCCGGCCCCCAGGCTGGCCGGCTCTGCTGGGTGGCCAGCCCCCAGACCAGCCTAGGCCGGCTCCCAGGCCGGCCGGCTCTGCTGGGTGGCCAGCCCCCAAGCCAGCCTAGGCTGGCCCCCCAGGCCGGGCTCCCGTACCCCTCCAACGGTCACTTTTTCAGGGGACCTATTTAAGGGGGTTTCTTCCCCAATGGTTCCCTAAGTTCTTGAGCAAGTTTTTCTCCCCTCTCTCCTCCATTGTTGCCCTTTGGAAAAAGCTTGCCTTCCTCTCATTCCCTCCCATGATTCTTGCATATCTTTGAGGGAAATTGAGAGGAGATCTAGATCTACATATTCATCCAATCCATTCCTCCTTTAAGTGAGGGGAACCTAGTAGATCGTGATCTTGAAGTTCCATTTGTTGTGTTCTTCGTTGTTCTTCCTCTCTTCTCCCCCCATAAGCATTAGTTGCTTGTGGTGGGATTCGTGAGTGAAGGATTTGAGCCTTGTGCTCTTGCCATTGCTTCATTGCATCGGTTTGTGCTCTCCACGAGGATTCGTGGAAGTTGAAGTTGAGAAGCTTGTTACTCTTGGGTTCTTGGGGTGCCCTAGAGCTTGTCCTCTTGGGTACTTGGAGTGCCCTAGACGGTCCTTGTTGATCTCGGAGTTTTGGTGGCTCGCGGATAGTTGGGAGCCTCCAATTAAGTTGTGGAGTCGCGCCCCAACCTTGTGTTTCTTGTGGTTTTGGGAGCCGCGGGAATTCGGTGAGAGCCTCCAATTAAGTTGTGGAGTGTGCCTCATCCTTGTACGGGTTCGGTGACCACCCTCAAGTGTCCCATAGTGGATCGTGGCACTCCGCATTGGTGGAGGCACGAAGGAGATTACGGTGTGCCATTTGACGGCTATTCGGGGATCACTTTGTGACTCCGCACCGCTCCAACGGAGACTAGCTTCCATTGGGAAGTGAACTTCGGGATAAATCATCGTCTCCAAGTGCCTCGGTATTTCTATACCCGAGCTTCTTACTTATGCAATTTACTTGGTGATAGCCATCGAGCTTGAAGTAATATATCTTGCTATCACTTAGTTGCTTATCTTGCATAGCATAAGTTGTTGGTGCACATAGGTAAACCTAGCTTGTTTAGGTTTCGTGCTTGATAAATTAAACGCTAGTTTTATTCCGCATTTATTCAAGCCTAAACCGTAAAGAATTTTAAATCGCCTATTCACCCCCCCCCCCCCCCCCCTCCCCTCTAGGCGACATCCGTGTCCTTTCAGATGTCCGATCATGCTTCCAAATATTTTTCCACGGTCTTTTTTGAGTTAATTTTCCACGGTCTTAAGGCCTTTACATTATGATGAGGTAGTCTTATCAAGAAATTCTTGATTTTATGGAAATGCTCTTACTGATTCGGTATAGTATAACAAAATATCTCACTTTTCTGGCATTTCGGTTGCGTGCTATATCTCTTCCTTCTTCTTTTTCCCCTTGAAAAGCTTGATTGAGTCAATGTTTTGGAATTTCTGAAATATGGTTCAGATTGCTTCACCCACTGCTTGCTGTACTTGCAAGGGCGTCGTGCAATTCCTAACCAACCAATGTCATCTGAACGACATTTTTTATCAGATGATGTATGTAAGTAAAGGCAATCTCGGCGGCAGAAGTGTGTTTTAACAAGCCTACCAATGTTCTTACTATCGTTTTTCAAAATCCCAAAGGGGGTTAGAAAACGATTAGATTTTTATCGTTCTCGTTTTTTTGGCAAAGCAATCAACTCAAACGGATGTATAGACTAACTAAATGGAACTTGGTTTGTAGACCAAAGGATCAAGGTGGATTGGGAATTTCGGTTTTAGAAGTGCAAAATAAATGTCTTCTTAGTAAATGGTTGCATAAAATTTTGAATGAAGAGGGTGTATGGAAAGAATTATTAGTTAACAAGTACTTAGGAGATAAAACGTTATCTCAAGTACAAGTTAAACCTATGGATTCACCTTTTTGGAAAGGCATTATGAAGGTAAAAGATGATTTCTTTAAGCGGGGCAGCTTTTCAGTAAGTAATGGGGAGCAGATTCAGTTTTGGGAAGATAGCTGGTTAGGACCTGTTGCTCTTCAAACTGAATATCCATCCTTATATGCCATTGCTTCCAACAAACACAGCACATTAGCTAATGTTCTTGGGACAGTACCTATTAATCTCCCATTTCACCGGGTATTGGTAGGAAATAATAGAACACATTGGCTTAACCTAGTTGAGAGGCTTATGCGAGTTAACCTTGTAGATGAGGAAGATAAATTTAAATGGATGATTACTTTCAATGGAACCTTTACGGTTAAGTCATATTGTGAGGACTTATTAAATGGACATACTAGATACCTGCGTAAGTATGTATAGAAGTTAAAAATCCCGCTAAAAATAAAAATCTTCCTATGGTTTCTAAATATAAAAGAAATCTTGATGAAAGACAACTTGATTAAAAGAAGGTGGATTGGATGTAAAAAGTGTGTTTTTTGCGATGCAGATGAGTCCGTTGAACACCTATTCATTAAGTGTCCGTTTATTCGTGATATTTGGAGATTATTGCACTTCACTTTTAATGTTTACCCACCTACGAGCATTGCGAATCTGTTTGGTAGTTGGTTAAATGGCATAGATAAAATTACTAAAGCTCGTATTCGTATTGGTGTTGCGGCCATCTTGTGGGCTACCTGGAACTGTAGAAATGACATTGTTTTTAACAAATCAAACTCCACTCATTATTTGCAGGTTATACACAAGGCGTGCTATTGGATCCACTCATGGTCATTCCTACTCCCCGCGGACCAGCGTGGGCTTATGGATGCCGGATGTACCCGTATGCTAACGATTGTGCGGGCTATCTTCAGCCGGGGAGGATGGCTTCAACCTAGACGTCTAGATGTTTAATATTCATTTGTTCGAGTGGTTGATCTTTGTGGCCACCTTAAGCGACCCATGAATTGTGGACTTGTACTCTTTAATGTTAAATAATTGCGGGTGGCTGTGTGCATCTTTTGGATGCAGAGGCCGGGGATCCGCACCCCCTTATCTAAAAAAAAAGAAGTGTGCATCATAGCTAGGCAATAAGGTTCCTTTTTTACAACAACAACTTTTTCTTAAATCATCTGAATTCTACAGTTTTCTCATTCTGCATCTCTTGGTATACGGCCTTTCAGATGCAGGAGCATGAGCTAACTGCGAAGCAAGTTGGTAATAGAAGCATCTGCTGAATTCTAGATGTACACACATGGACTGCACTGCACGACTGCACTACAATGGTGCAAATTGGCAACCAAACTGTAAAGATACAATCACAAATTAGCAAGATTTAATCTATGGATGAGCGACTCCAGGCCTTGAGGCACTTGTTGCGGAGCCGCAGAAGCACTTGAGGCAGTGCTCTCAGGCCTCGTGGCAGCAGAAGCAACAGCACAACATGAAGAAGCTGCAGCAACCAAACGGGGAAAAAAATGAGGAACCACATCTATATTATATACATAATATATACTACTCCCTCCGATCGCTTTTGATTGTCGCAGACATATAGCTAGCTTAGTATAAACTGGTGTACAACCCGCGACAAATAATTCCGATCGGAGGTAGTATTAGATATGTTTTCTGCAATTTCAGCAAACTGCAGGACACTCGAGAGGTGAGACCATTGACATTGACGGTACTGCAAGCAGACACCAAGAAATATGGAGATTAGGATCGTAAGGGCGCGTGTGTGCGCCTGCAACTTGCTCACCAGGCATAGAGGAATCCCTTCTCTTCATGGTCGCCCTGTGAAGGATCGTCTGCCTTCGTCGTTGCCGGTAGCCTCTTCGTCGGGACGGAGGCGAATTGGAAGTTGGAATCTAGTGATGAGAACATGAAGAAAAGTGTGGGATGGAGGGCGAAGAGAGCGGGGCTTGGAGTTGCAGCTTGTTCTTGCCTCTGTCTCGTCATGATGCAATATACCTCTGGTTAGGCTAAAGATCACCTATTTGACCCCTTTGCTTCGTATCAGACTGTCTTATCCAGTACAAATTTACCGACTGCATTATTGTTTCTTCGTTTTGAGTATTCGTTTGTATGGTTTATGCTAATACACGCGCGTTAATTTGCGTCGTAATCAGCGTGTTCCCCGCCAGTTTTTAAGCCAGCGATGTGTGTACCACGGAAGATTCCTCAAGTGTCACCGGGAGAGTGACATTGTTGTTGGTTTGTGTCTCTAGCCTTTGAATGCTTGTGCTAGTTCCTGTAAGATGGAGAAAGGGAACAGTCTCCCGTTAAAACGTCGTTTTAAGTTAGTACATGATTGGTTTGAGGCTCAGAAGTCTTTGATTTGTTCCGGACTCGGGATCTTCAGGATTGCAAAGGACAAAAAACATCATTCGCAGGTTACACCGGCATGGAAGGGGCCTGGAGCTGTCTGCTAAATAGGTTAAGCAATGCGATCAGAATTCAACTGGCGAAAGCGATTTGCTCCCTCAAAGTGTGGAGAAATGTGCCGAGACTTCAAAGTGATACGTGAAAATAGAGACAAAATAGACACCACGTAGGACAGAGCTCTCTCTTATTATTCAGAATTTAAGGAGATAAGGGACATATTGGATCTTAAAATTGCTAAATAGTTTGAAGACAGATATGCGGGCTAGGTGGTTGATGATGCTCTGGCAGTCATGTAACATGAGGAATAACCCCGCACACGGAAAAGGTGAGGCGACTATGGCTGCAAGTGTTGGATATTTGAGGAATCAATTGGATATACAATTCCAATCCGACAAAAAATGGGCAATGCAAAGGGTAAACAACTGGAATGTAGAGCAGAACTTGAGAACGTGCCCACTAAGGGAGGTACTCATCTTGGCATGGGGTCTTTACTTGTTTGCATGGATGCAGGGGAGGTAGGGTTGACGGCCTTTGCTGAAGGCCTCTGCGTATCCCAGGAGTAAATCCACATGCCTGCTACTATTATTGAAGGAGATTGTGATGTTGTTATATCTGGGTTATCTAGCAAGGGAAGAGCGTATCAAAAAATGGCATGATCATCCAAGACATCAAGGAAACCGCATTATCCTTTCCTGGTGCTAGTTATAATTCAGTGAGAATGGAGGGTAGCAGAGTAGCAAACTGCTAGATCAGTTAGCTAAGAGGGGTGTAGAAGCTGCGGTCTTGCGGTTTGAGTCACCCCCTCAAATTCATGAGCCCTAAACTATGATTGTAATTCTGATTTGGTGTATCAATAAAAGTATAAAACACTCCATTTTCCCTGCAAAAAAAGAAAAGAAAAGAATGGTTGGTGATGAGGAGATGTAGCTTTGGGTTCTTAAGTGGTATATACAATTAAAATTTAAATAAAAAAGTATGAAGGTTTAGAAATGGCCCAATCCTCTAATGTTTCAATATGATAAGCATGTGTTTGTGCTTAATTATAAGACACAAACGTTCTCAAGGGCCAAACAGACATTTATGCACATATATTTCACAAAAAGTATGATCAATAAGTTGTCATGTTTTATTCTTGCTACACGGATCCTAAGATAGGTGCAGCCATATAGATGCAGAATTAGGACCACATGGTTTTTGGGAGAAGCACGCAGCGCGCCATGGGCCTTCATGCTCCCAAGTTTCTTCCTCTGGTTGTCTACCAGTGTTGGTGGCCTCTGCCTTTATAAAGGACCACATGATTTTTTTCTCATTGTTGAGATGGTCCATCAGACTGAAAATTCAAAAGGAGGGTTTTCTGGCATGTAGGATTAAATAGCAAGTAGTGTGTTCTTTTTTTGTAAAGTCTTTAAAACACCTAAAAATTCTATAGTTATTGCATAAATAAACTAAATAAGCATACGAACTAAAGAAAATAACGTGAAATTATACGATACGAAATGCACATATCAGCCTTCGAGTGAACAGATCCAGAAATGCATCGATGTGTGCTAGAAGTGTAAACAATTGATCTTGTAAAGAATCGGAATCATAGGATCAAGAAGAGCGGTAAGTTATAAACATGAGCAAATATCATGAGGAAAATGGATGATATGTATATAACATTGTGATGGTTCATCTAATATGAATTTTTTATGTGTTTGGAAGTTGGCATGTCCTAATATGGACCGCTACAAATTAGTGACCGAGTTGGAGTACACTTGTCATGTTTACCGTGCTTAAACCATAGGGCCTCACAATTAAGTTCTTGTAACCTAATTTGGATGACTTTGGGCACTGAGTCCTAAGGGGACTCGGATGTAGAATCCCATTATGAGAAGTCTATAAATGGGAGGGATCAATGTTTTAGGGTTGCTTAATTCTGATTTCTTGGAACCAGTCACCACCTCTCCCAGGCGCCAGTTACTACATAAATTCTCGCAATCCATCGAACACTCTCCTTCCTAATTGTGTGGATACCATGGAGGTATCGATGTGATATGATGAAACATCGGCAGGATCCGTGTGAATCTCTCTATGTGACGCCGTGAGCAGAAGGAGAGGCGGAAGTGAGCCTAGCTAACTTGGTTTGAGAATTGGATCTACAACCCAACCATCCAGGTTCAAATCCTCATGGACGTAGATTTAGGTTCATGTTATTTAAGAAAAATAACATTGCAAGAGCTTCCCCTACCGCATTCCTTTAAGAAAAACTTGAAGGAGAGCCGGTATGAATACACTACCCTGACGTGGTACGCCAACTTTATCTTCTGATGCGGGGGTGATTTCTAAAATAGCAATGTTTCTTGATTTATATTACCATCTTAACTCCTTATTTACATAGTAGACATTTTTAATTTTGTGCTAGTGGAACCTACCTATATCCCTAATTATGTTTCATAGCTTGTTTATTTATTGTTTAAGTATGGAAAATGGATCGATAACCATATTTTTTTAATATCTTATTATTGCTAAATTATGGATTATTATTTAAAACAATTATGGATGTATGTTGCATACCCAATAAGTTTATTGCGCAATAATTATATGTTTATTGGGATCATAGATGAATAGTATTATCTGGCAACAAAATTACCTATGAATGATGAGTATTAAAACCTCAACATGAGTAATTTAATTTATGCCTAGCTTAAGCCGTAAACGTTAAGGTAATAGCTGAAAATCCTTAACTCATTTGGTTAAAGTTGGCATGCTTTGAACTTAGAGCAAGGTATAGTACATATCAGGCCTATGATAGATAAATTATTATTTTACAAGTTTTATTAGTAATATTTCACAATTTTTTATTATTAATAGTTTTCTAAAAATAAGATATACTCTAAGTTAGATAAGTAAAATAAATAGTTTTCCTATGATACTAAAACTGTCCATAATAAACACTTAATAAAGGTTAGGGTTCATAATATATTTAGTTTAGTTGTATTAAAACCAAACCCTAACTGTATGTAATGTGACTCCAAATTCTGGAATGGGTATAATAGTGAGGCATTTACATGCTTCAACAAACAAAAAATAGCTTATTTTTTCATGTACATTTTTTTATCAGGTAGTATAGTTCATATCTCGAACCATTTGGGCTATTGTTGTCGTATCAACAATAAAGTATAGATTTTGATACGGCTACACGTATGTATTGGTTGGAGACATTTGCTATTTAAGGAACTCTACCAATAGAACTTGAAGGATATGACTAACTTATGCATGATTTCTAGACTAATGATCAATATATTCTCTACTATTACTCCTATAGTAGTATCCATCCCACTTTAGTAGATGCTTGTCATTTCCATAGGATATGAAAATTTGAAATGAATGATCAGATACTATAAAATGATGTGGTCCAGTACTGGGAGATGGACCCCTAAAATTTGCATTTTGGTTCAACTAGGTCAAAAGCGAGGGAACGAGGCATGTAATACTAACTCGTCCACACTAGCGTGAAAACGTGACAACTCCCTCAAGAATCATGCACATTGGCTGGCCATAGCCTCTCCCTCTACGCTTCTCAAGCACATCACGGTTGGTGGGCAATGATGGAAGATGTGGATGACAAACAAACGAGGAGAAGCGGGATAATCAACGACCCTTGATGTGGTCTATGTTCACTATGTGCTTCATTAGGACTTCTCACATATGCAAAGTTGCAAACCATGTGTGACTTGAAACGGTCGGATGATGGCATGCTACGATGGACAAATATGCCTTATGTTTTTTATTTGGATTAGAGTGAACCTACAAGACAAGTTAACTAATAAGTTTTAGGCGGTTTCCAACTTGATATGCTAAATTTACATGTGTGGAAAAGTTTATGAATCTTGGATGCAATTGTCTCGGCGCATCCTATTTAGCACCAGATTTTACCATCTAGCGTGAGAAATTCTATAGTGGATCAAGACAATAGGTTAAACTACATGAACTACCAAAATGGTTGTTTATAAAGGACATTCTAATAAACAAACCGTGTGATACCACTAGTTAATATCTCCTGTGGATCTTAGTAAAAACCAACCTAGCATTAATGCTTTCACATGGAATGTAAGTTGGTGCTAGACTTAATCAGTAAAATAAAATTTTGAGTTTTCATTACTGGAATGAAATGGTATTAGAGTTAACATATTGGTGTCCAATATTAGTGAGATGCACATCACCACCCATTCCTCTACTCAGCAAAATCATGGGGTCTTTTAGATATAAAAATCCTATGGTCGTCGTACATCTCAAGAACTCCTCGATCCAAGGCGTGCACTAACACGGACAAGAACAACCTCAGACTAGAACAAATTAGTGTTCTTCACCTCATGAGACAAAGTACGTGCTATGGATGCAGGGAAGGAAGGATGTACAAGCCTCTTATATGATCTGCTAAACTAGCTACACTCGTTAGCACACTATCAATGGAAACATATGACACACGTGAGCCATGTCGTATCGTTAATTACCACAATCAAGATTATTATGCCAAGTAGATTCACTAATCCAACTACCTGCTTCAAAGACCTCTATTGGGCATGGCAAGCGGAGGGATCATACAAATGGAAGATTTGAGAACTCAACATTCTGAACTAGATATGGATCACTCCTAGGTATATGACAAGACGATGCATCTTACTATCGGGCGACAGATCTCACGATACATACCCTCCACCGTTGTTGTAATAGCATTTCCCTTCCGATGTCGAAATCCACTTTCCCCATCAATTATCATTGTTCTCTGCCACAATCATGTTGTCATCTTTTTTTAGAAATGGGAGCCTCGCCCCAGCCTCTGCATCAAAATGATGCATATGGCCGGGTTTTTTATCATTAAGTGTCCAAATTCAGATAGTACCGCAATATTACAATCCTGATGTCATATGCCATGTGGGATCCATCGGGCGTCATTCTATGACAGTAACACAAGTGAAGGGGGACTTGAGTGACGGGTGCTTCTATGTTTGGAGGCACCTAAGCAGCTCTACCAAGCAACAATGGTTGTACTTATCCCAGTATTCATGATATGTGTGATGTTTTGTATTCTTATCTAATAGCTTTTATTCTTACAATGTTTCATTGTGACTTTACAAGCCCATACGAATGTTTCTTGGACCTTTTGCTTTTCTTTTGTACGAAATATTTATGGAAGGGTGTGTTGCATACCTCGGTTCCACGCTGCTTGGTCGACCTTGTTGTGAAGGACAATGCTTTACGAAGCTAATATAAGTATCTCCTTACATAAAACAGAATTAACGAATGCCAATAAGTAGCATTGGAGTGCAAATCAATATAGAAATGGTAATACCTTATTGGACTTATTCAACTATATCAAATTACATTTTATTATACACTTATATGTACCTCCATTTAGAATACTACTTTAAAAGCGAAAATAATTCCTTCCTATTCAAGTATTAATTATGCTCTATCTTTAGGCTATATGGTGCCGGTCCAAACCCCGAGCATGTGATGAACCATGTGAAGCCCAATATTTGTATAGAAATTAATACTTGCTTAAATCTTGGGTAGTGCCATAATTTCGCATAGTTATCGACTTATCGCTTTAAATGCCGACGCTATATATGCTTTGCCTCCTACCAATTTCAGATCTCAGTCAGAACATACCATACTCATGTACTTTTGTCGCCTACCCTGTTGCTAGTGTACGGAAGACTGCTACTTAATTCAACGGTATTTCCATGCACTAGACCATCCAGTTTATGTTAATTGGTTACTCTAACTTTTCGTAGATCTATAATGTCTAAATTTAATCACGGGCTCTCCGCATCTAGCATCCCACGTGTTCTTGGAAAGACCATTAGATCCACAACGGTGTGAGTAGCACGTGGACGCACAAAGTAGCGTGCCCCGTGTTGTTTTGGGATATGTAGTATCTTGCTGTAAATAAGATTTAAATTGTAAAAACATATAACATAGATGTTATTGGTATTGCACCTATAGCGGGATTGTTCATGGATAGTATGTTCTCCCTCCAAACGATCTTTGTGTAGGAATCACATCATTTGATTATTTATGGTATGCATATCAATAAGTTATAGTGTAGTATTTCTTGAGATCCTTCTTTTTTTCTAGAAAACATTGCTCCAATAGTGGGATTATGGTTTTTTTATCCACTCAATATCTTTGCAAGATCACATCGTTTGGCTGTTTATGGCATGCATATGAACATGTCACCACTAAGTGTTTTTTTAGATCTTGCTCCTATAATGGAGTTGTATTGACTAGCATATTTTCCAAGAATCTTGCTCTTAATTTGAGATCTTTTTTTAATCGGTCTATCCGTTAGATCTGTATGTGGTAAGCAATCAAAACAACATAGTACCGTGAGACTATTATGGGAGAGTCAAGAAAGTACGTCAATATATCTTTTTATAGGGGCGATGTAAGGAAATTCTAATTTGTTAGATCTGCATCCACTAGGTCGATCTCACTCACCGTCCTACTCCTGTTACTCAATAGTAGGTGAAGAAGTACAGAATTGTAGATGTACTTTGAGATCTAAACTGTTGCACATCGGTCTTTTTTTTCATCGCTATTTTGTTTTCACTCGTCCATTGGGGAATAAACGTATATGGAAACTTATTGTGCAGCAGGATTCTCAAGCATTATTTACTAGTGATATATGTCCGCACAATGTTTTTTTAACAGATCACCATGGACGGACAGTGGCAGCAGCATAACAGTGATGTGCACGCTGAGCATGACCTCGCCATGGCAAGCCCCGGTGACTTCAACCTGTTGTTGCAAGACCTTGGTGATGACTTTGATGGCCTTCTTGAACTCGAGCCAAACGCCACCATGGGCAACACTGATGATGCTAGCGCAGCCTCTGCAGCTAACCAAGACAACAACGGCGGAGAGACCAAATCCAACAGGAAGCGTCACCGCAGGGACCAGATCCAGGAACTTGAGGCGTATGCAATCGATCTATCTTTCTTACTGAAGAAGATGCAGGCCGTACTGAATTACTGATCCATTTATCACTATAACGTCGTGTGTGTAGTCTGTACCAGGTAAACCAGCATCCAGATGATAAAGAACGTGCGAACCTTGGCATGAGGACTGGCATGGCGAAACCGCAGGTCAAATTCTGGTTCCAGAACCGACGCTCCGCCCAAAGGGTAGGTTACCAGTCCCTTCCACGGTGGGTTACATGAGATTTCATTGTCACCACCTGGGTCACAATATGCGGGTTATGGATAAATGCAGAACCAGGACAAAAGGCAGGAGTCGACTAAGCTTAAAGAAGAGAATCAGGCGCTACAAGCTGAAAGCCGAGACCTCAGGTTGGCAACACAGAACCGTAGTTGCCTCTCATGCCGAGGAGCTGGGGAGCGACACCACCTGCTCTCCCAGAATGAGAGGCTCAAGGAGAAACTCCGGCGTGCAAACGCCTTCCTTGAAAGGGTTTCAGGCGGAAGGGCGGAACCGATGCCGGTCACCGTGCCCTGTGGCGGCGCCCATGGCCCTGCGACCAACCACAACGTCGTCGGTGCCGGCAAGGGCAAGGCTGTGGCGACTGACCATGCACCACCTCACCGTGCTCTCGCCGGTTCAATGCTGTCAGCCAACGCGGGCCTTGAGCGCAGCCAGCGTGACACCAACGACATGCTGATTGACATTGCTGCCCGAGCGTTGAATGAATTCAGGGCTCTCGTGTACAGTGGCTCGCCCATGTGGATGCCGGCCCCTGACGGCGAGGCGGAGCTGCTCAACTTGCAGAATTACGTCGACGCTATGTTCCCAAGCGTCTTCGGGCCATACCGAACGGGGTCTCTCGTGGATGGAACTAGGAAGAGCGGTGCCGTAATGTGCACCGCCGATAACCTCGTCGGCGTCCTCATGGACTCGGTACAGACGACCTCCATCCATTATTTCATTCTAGTAAAACTTCTCATATCTGTAAAATGATGCTCATATCAGTATCATCATATATAGAGGAAATTCGTGTTTGAATTGTTTGCAGGCCAGCTGGTCGGAGATGTTCCCGGGGATCGTGGTGAGCGCCAGCCACATCGTCATTCCCACCACTACTTCAGGACATGAAATGATTATAGTGGTGAGAAGCAACGCTCTGCATGCATGCTGTTTGAACACGGACGCTATATATATATGCCAAGTTTAGCTGCTTCCCGACATAAATATATATGGCACACATTGCAGATGGATGCAGTGTTGAGGGTGTTGTCCCCGCGGTTGCCGGTCCGCAAGGTCAGGTTCCTGAGGCAATGCCGCATGGTAGAGCCTGGCACATGGGCCGTGGTTGATGTGTCCTTTGATGGAATTCTCGGGGAGGACGGCGGCGGCGCGCCACCAGTACACAAGGCCAGGGTTCTGCCGAGTGGCTGCCTTATTGAGGAGAGGAACAATAGCTACTGCAAGGTATACTTTACCGCTATAGCTAGATTATTCAGTATGCGCATCGTGTAAATAGATGTGTGTTTACAAAGTATTTGGTCAAACTTGTTGGTGTATCCTTGTTCCCAAAAAAATCATCTATCTTTGACAAAACTAAGATATGAAAATTGAAAAACTATTTATGGTTGGTAATATGATAGTATCTTTAACTTCAAATCTATATAGTTCAATAATATATTTTGTAATGAACTAAATTTAGGTTTTTGATGTTGCTATTTTTTTCAATAAACTCAGTCAAACTTAAGGCATTGTGACGACGGGAAATCCTAATATTTCAATTATTTTGAAACGGGTGAAGTACAACACATTATTTATAATGGTTCACTATTTTCACTTGCAAAAAAAGGTTTGTGGTGAACATATTAGAATATTATTTTTATGTTTTGTTTTGTAGGGCCTCTATTGAAGTTTACAACAAAATAAACAAATAGCATTCTTTGCCACCTAGCTTGTTCTGATGACACGGATTTGTAACAAATAATTCCCGCTCAATGCCATGAACCTGCAATGCAACATAGCCAAATGTCTAAGTGGAAAATATAAATTCACAGTCTTATTATTTCATTGTTTAAAGGAATACATAGATGACATTATATACTTCATTTTAACTCTTTATTATTTATTTTCTAACTTATATAAAGTGAAAGTCCATACTAACCCTATAAGATCACTTTTAAGCTCCCAACAGTTAATAGTGTATAAAAAACGTTGGATCACATGAACTTGACGGCTATTGGGGTCATCTTAGAATTTTTCATAAGGATATATACCTACGTGCCTAGCTTATGCTTGGCTGATTCATATCAAACAAAAAAAACATTATTTTCTTTCGTATTTCAGTTTATGATATATTGCACAGTAAAATAATGTTTTCTTGTAGACGTGATACTGTTCGAAATTCGATATAGCTCCTGACCTCATATGCTCCTGTTTGAGTACAAAATTTGTGAAGAACAGAAAAACACTTCAAAACAATTCTGAAGATCAGGACAAACATATTCAAAAAATTTAAAAATGTACAAAGATTCGCGAAGGAATACAAATTTTGTGCCATGTGTGGAAAAAACAAAAAATACTGGCCAACATAAAATTTAAAAATGTATTTTAAGATCATTGATTTTTTTTACATAGCACAAAAATGTTATTTCTTTATGAAATTTTGACCGTATGTCGAACACTTAAACATGTTTGTTTCTGATTTGTTGCATAATGTTTAAATTTTGTTTTTTTTGTTTCGAGTTCTGTACTCAAAAGTAGCATATGAACTCGGGAGCCAAAACTGCTTTTGCTTTTTGGTTTTTGCCCAAGGTTGCCCTACCAAATTTAGCTAAAAAAATAGTTGAGGTATTTCTTGCCCACAACTTGGCCAACATTGACTAGAAAATCGTACTAGAGTTGTTAGTATGAGCATTGGCATCCCAAAAGTTGACAACTATCCAAACGATAACCAACTTGATCGTTGGTCATGACCAAAATATTGGTATGGTACATATTTTGCTCACAATCCAAACACACCCTTATGCTTTGTTTGGATGTTTGCATTGAGGCTTGGAATTAGACATTGGCATTCAAATTGGTCGAATGCAGTTGTTCGCAACTTACCGTTCAACTATTCTGCATGCTAACCTAAGTTGCATTTAACTATGAGTCAAACTATTCTGCTATTATATGTGCATTCCGTTCGCAACTTACATGACAATGAAACCAGACATGATTGCCACATGTTAAGAAAATGTTCAATTTTCACATCAACTCCAGGTAACATGGATCGTGAACATGGAGTACGAGGTGGCCACTAAGTCAGAGGTGTACCATCCACTCCTTCGTTCCGGCCATGCACTCGGCGCGTGCCGCTGGCTTGCATCCCTCCAGAGACAGTTCGATTATCTTGTCATACTGCATTCCTACACAAACAACGGTGAGTCATCCATGAGCATGACTACATGAGCATCCATAATTCCAAAGGTTGTGTAATGTATCTATGGTTTCCTACTTTCCTAAATATGGAGCAGGTGATATGACGCCCAAGGGGAGGATGAACATCTTCCATGTAGCACAGCGGATGACAAGGAGCTTCTACCTGGCGGTGTCTGGCCCGTGGAGGCAGCCATGTAGCAGCATTGGTGAGTGGGATGGCGCCTGTGGCATAGGCACAGAGATGTTTAAGGTGGTTGCCCGCGTTGTGACCTTGGAGCAGGCTGGTGCCGTTGTGCTGAATGCCATAGCGCCGGTACGGCTCCCCGGCGTACCGCCGCAGCAGGTATTCGACTACCTCTGCGACGTGAATCGCCGCGGCGAGTGGGACAGCCTTGCCAACGGTGCACCCGTTCTCCAGGAGGGCCATTATACCACTGCACAGCTCCCTGGCAACGCCGTCTCAGTCCTCCGCACCCGTGTAAGTTTGGTGTGCTCCTACTCGATCTGCTAGTTCTGATAATGTTTAATTTGTTGCTGCATACATTGATCACTACACCTCTACACTTGAGTTGAAGTTGTGCTGCCATGAGACAATGTGAAGATTACTAACCAGAAAGTCGTGTTCTTGTGCTCCAAATCTCTAATGGTCTTCAAATTTCCATCAAATTCTTATAGGCTTCTGACGTAACCAATAGCAAGCTGATCCTGCAAGAGACGTGTGCCGACACATCATGCATGGTATTGGCGTATGCTACATTGGACGAGCAATACATGATGCAGCATGCCATGAGCAATGGCGGCCCCGCCTCCCTCCCCCTCCTGCCGTCCGGGGTGGTAATCCTCCCAGATGACGCGCCTCCGGTTTCGGCTGCGTGCTCCTCCAGCACCGCCGTCAGTCACGGGAGCGGATCGCTCGTCGCTGTCATGTACCAGAAACGGATGAATGGCCAGCCACCAGAGGTGCCCTCCCACGAGGACATCGACTACGCCGGGAACCTGCTCTGTCGTGTCATCAGGAAGATCAAAGATGCCGTCCATGCCAACATCGTTGAGGATGCCTGATGCGCCATCTGCAGGTTGAGCTTGATGGACACAAATAAAGGTCTTGCCGACCATATTATGCACACCGTTCACTTTCAGTTGCTTTATTTATGTCTTCCTATGCTTTCGAATAATGTTAGACTGATTTGGGACAAAGATTCCGTGTAATAATCAGGTGACTACAGACTAGCCTTCTGAATACATTTTCAAATCCCTGTTCTGATAGTATTTAGTGGAATTTCTAAAGCTTAAACCTTCGGGACATACGACTCTGTTTGATGCTTTTATTCAAGGTAAATTCAAATATCTTGGTGCTTACCATTCCAAGTGGAAAGGCATCCAATGTGAACATTGAGTTTAAAATCTCAACGACGGCCTTACTCTTCAGTACTCGTATAATGGGAGAGGCTGCTGGAGAACCATTTAAATTGTTCAATGGCTAGTGTACTCTCTTGTGAGAACTAATTCATATCTCTGGTTCCCATCATTTCAAGAACTTTTCGAAATTCCAACCATAGTTACTCGAATAAAATTTTAAATGTAATGAAATTTGGTAATTGTCTAGATTTCGAATCCACTTCCAAAGTATGTTGTTGGTAATTGTCTAGGCTTCTGTTCCCAGTTCTAGCATGCATCTTATGCAATTTTAGCCATAAGTGTGGCAAGGGTACCTTTTGCACTTCATATGAATTTAGTGTAGTTTTATGTTGAAGGTGCATTTTAGCAACTTTTTATTAGATGAATTGATTTTCAAAGGATCCGGCTAGCATGCGATGTTCGCTGGTTAATCTTAGCTCTCGCTATGTTTCCACCGTACCTTCGGCCATGTCACGTCCCTATACAACACAAAATCCATAGTCCTTGCATTTAGCATATATGTTTTCTGTCCAAACTAGGTTATCAAATATATATATTATCAATGCTTTAAAATTCAAATTAGATATGTTATGTTTGGTTCAAATATGGATATTCATTGGGTATCTTTTAGCGACTATTTTAGACGCCCATGATTATATGGCAGTATAAGATGTGGGTTACCTGACCGTAAGCTTATGTGGGCAATAAGTATATTGTCTATTTATGGAACCCTAAACCTCTATTGATAAATACTGTCTGTTCATACTTATACAACATTTTAAGATTTTGTTGTACTCCCTCTAGACAAAGTTGAGACATCCTTTTACGAACGGAGGGAGTATATATGTGCAGTCGCACAATAATGTGCCCCTCACAAATCTGTTAAGGCTAATATATTAGTAGCAACCACTTCCTCCGTCCAAATTATAAGATGCTCTACAAAAAATCGCATGTAAATAAACACGTTTTAATATGTTTGCTTACTCATTTCAGTTTGTACGTGGCCCACATTAAAATATCCAAAACATCTTATAGTTCGGAACAAAGGGAGTAAATTTTATGATTTTGTGCTTCAAGGTGGAAGATAAAATCTCTGACGAACCAATGAAATTGTTATTTATCAGGGTATAAAACTACATACGTAACCCTCGCACTGAAAAGGATCGAGCCAAAACAAGGCAAAGTGGTCCCAACTTTTCCATCTCAAGCAACCAAGTCATCCGAAGTCAAAGAAAGAGGAGACATTACAGATTAGCATTAACTAGCAAAATACCCGTGCGTTGCAACGGGTCAATAATAAGTTGAAAAAAGCAAATATGTCGTGGGTTGTTACGAGTATATTATAAATTTTAATATGCTCACCCAGTAAATATAGTAGAGATAATATAGTAGAACAAATCTAAAGTTTCGTAGTGGAGACTATTTGTAGTTCTTTTTACCACATTTTAAGATTCCAACCAGATCCTCTTGTTTAATACTGGATTTTTTACTTCGTCCCTTTTTTAATTTCTTCAATAATTAATTATTAATCATTTTGGCTGACTATTTTGAACACTACATATTGTTTTGGGCACTAATTTATACATGAATACGTTGGTAAAAATAAATACTACTGCATTACGACAGTTCCTAGGTAAAGTTAGTGATATGGGGCTATTCAAATCAAACCATTACTTTTCTGTAATGGTTTACTTTTCTGTAGGCTACAGAAGCTGCTGCCGCATGTGCTTCTCTCGCCGGCACCTAGTTTTTGAATTATCATGAAGCTGCAAGCTGCAAGTATCTGAACAACGCCTCTACTAATCAATTCAGTATTTTGCTATCGAGTTTATGCAAACAGGACACGCGAACCCTGTCCATGAACTCATTTGTGCCCTCCTTTTAAAGCCACGCGCACACGTATCCACCGCAGATGATTTGTCAAATTTCTTGACTCGTGGCACCATGTCGCTATTCAAGCCTGGCTGGTAGCACGTTGACCCCGACGGTCACCGGTCCTCGGGCACGCTGTGGAGACGGGAAAAGCACGCGGCGTCTTCCTCGCCGAAGAACATGGCTGGCTGGCGCAGCGGCTGCAGGAGCCGAAGGACCTCCTTCCTTGGCCGGCTGGTGTTGCAACCGCAGGCACCGGACGACCACGTCGGAGGAGGACGGCAGGGCAGCGCTGGTTTCCGGCGGTGATGCGTATGGGCCTATGGAGCGAGTTAATTAGTGGGTGTAGGCGCTCGCGGAACTGCCATGGCAATCCGTCCTCTTCTCCTACCTCGGCTCGACGCCGTGGGTCCTCTGCCCCAAGCCCACCACCGGTCCACCGCAATGGCATTGGGGATTTGGGAGGAAAGCTATCCGGTGGAGGTAAACGAACGGGTAAGAAAATCTAGGCAGACTGGACTGCGGGTTGATATGTTAGTTATTGAGGGGGTAAACTGCAAAAACTTCCCGACGTACCACGGACACAGTTAACGATATTATATAGTAGAGAAGAGATTTGGACACGACCATGCCATGAGAATAGCAGTCCTTGAAGGATAGTACATTTATAAAAGCATAATAGGAATTAGCACGACAAGATCACAGCTCCTTAGGATGTATGACGCTTCCATTTCAACATATCTTCCTTTAAACAGCTAAAAAAGCCTACCGACCGGCGACCGGACCAAGTCTGTTCCATTTCCAAAGCGCAACTACATGAGCTGGTTGCCCACGGGGTCAACGATGAAATACAGGTCGAGAGACCTCGTCGTGACCTGATGAAACTTCGATGCCCACATCTGCATTTCATGAAGCAAAACAAAGAAACTATTGACTTATGACTTGATAGGCGTTTTTTAAGTCGCACGAGCTGACAGTTTGAAGCTGTGATACATTATGATACTGCTGCATTTTTACCATAAGCTATAAAACGGGTATAGTTTCAGAGTAGAAGCTGGCCAATAAACAACAAAGGTCAATATTCATCATCATTCTGTGCCTAGTGAGTGTTTCTTGTGTGCAATGAAATTGTTTTAATCTCGTGGCATTTCCTTCCTTTTGATACAGAAAAACAATCCCTATCCTAAATCTTTGTGAATAGAATTTAGCAAAAGTCAAATTGCAATCGGTCAAAATGCAGAAAAACTTACATCCTTGTATTCCATGCTCCCCCTGAACAATTTGAAGTCGTCGACTGCCGGAAACAAGAAAGAAGAGTAATCAGCCTTGGTATTAGGCAAGATGTCCATCATCTAGCTCTGCTTAACATCAATATGGTTCATGGATTCTAAAAAGCAAAAATGGAACACTTACGTGATGGAAAACGGATGACTGCAGCATGAGTGTACTGATTGTCGATATGATTAAGACAGCAACCTAATTTGAAACATGATGACATGATTGGTTCTATCAGACCAAGGAAAATATATCGGGGAAAAGTTTGTGAAATTTGATTTATCTATATGTCTGAAGCAACGGAGATAGGTGAGCCAGGAGCATTAGGAAATTCACAAATTGGCAATGAGACTGAAGAAGTGAAAGGAAGCCGTTCGTTGTACCTAAGGTTGCTTGCACAATAAAAGAACTGTATTGCATGATCAGATTCTGAAGATGAGCTAATGCATCCTCCACTGCCTCTTTGGATGCAGTCTCTGAGAAAGATATCAACAACATAAATTCAACTCCGTAGTTGAAATCCTGTTGGGCAAAGCAAGCTTGTGCTCAAACACAATGCTAAGCAAAAGAAAGATAAAATTTTATGCCATAATAACGTCAATTATATTACCTCACCCCTACGAAAGAGAGGGGTAATGTCATCTTCCACCTCAGATTCAAAATCTACAGAAACCAAGCCCTGTAAGTCATCCAAATAGTGACTCACAATGCTACGAGCATACAAATCAGTATGCTGAAAGGAGATTACATGGTGAGGCGTACATAGGAAACGGGTTTCACGTAGTTATCAAGAACTCTGGAATGGTATGCGCTACTTTGAAATTTTGCAATGTCTTCTTTCTGTTGGAAACGCATGAAAACAGCATGCGTGAAGTTCTCACTGTTAGGGTCTTCTATGCGGCCTGCATCCAACAGACAGATGTGAACACATCGAAGTGAAATTCATAACTTTAATGAAATTATCCATCAACAGATAGATACAAGTCTCTGACCTAATGACACTGTAAGTATCCCTCTCATCTGATACTGACATGTATACAAGTAATCAAGCATGTCCTTTTCTTCAGCATCAGAGATGTTTGGCTTGGCTCTAAGCAGAATAATATGCTCCGCAATCTTCCTGCCAAAGCTACCACGTTAGAGTATGCACATTAAATACTATATTAAGCTCTCTAAAGCACCATTTCAAGGAAAATATTACACAATGTAAATCTCATGATGACCATTTCATTTTGGTGATCTTAAGGTAAATTGTTAGCATAAAACAGAGTACCCCACCTTTTCTTCACATTATCACCAGATGGAGCGCCATTGCCGACTCCAATTGCACACAGAGGGGAAAGAAGCACCTTACTCCTTCTAGCCCTCCACCGCTTGTTATATTTCACTCGAAAGAAGGCTGGAAACCATTACAGAGATTGAACCGATATAGGTTAAATAAGAGATATACAAGGGAGGGGAACATCAGAAAACAAAGAAGAAACACAAAACACAAGCAAGGAAGAAGCGAAATATTGAGGCCTACGGTTCCTCCCGGATCGGAAGCATGCTGGAAAACACTGGGACATACCAACACAGGAAGATTTAACTCAACTGTGTGTATACTGTATATGCATACACTTGGATAAGTATCAAGATTAACTAAAAAGCTGAGATCAAGAACTCAAACGGCCAGAACTCTTACCGTGGGGGTGATGCAGCCCAGAGAACCTTGGAGCAGGCTGTATAGTCTGAGAGATCCAAGCTGACAAAGGCATCAGCATCATGAAATTACCGTGCTAGGAACCTTATCTCTCATTGTTGTTGGGAGTTTTTATGGATTTTGTGGTGAGCGCTGGTGTGGCATCTGCGAGAAACACCTCACAAGAAGTGGGTGGTTCAAGAGTATAGCACTGTCCTTTTCTTTTTCTGCCTCCCACTTTCCTTGTGGCCAGAAAAATTGTTGATCTCAACTTTTTTTGTGCACCCAGTGGTACAAAGACTAGGCAGGATCCAACATGCCAATTGCCAATCGCTATCACAAAACAGGAACCCAAATTCTGAACCTTACAAACCAGAGACCTGATCCATAAATCAGTAGTACTCTTTCCAAATTGAAGACCGTATAAGATCAAAGCGGCATAAGACATGCTTGTGTTAGTACAGCACTTTATATTTGTACAATAAATGTGAAAAAATAGCACTGAGAAATGAACATGGTGAACAGCAGGCACATATCCTGTTACAATTAACAGATATCAAACATGTTGTGGTGAAGAGTCGATGATTACCTCATGACGAGCTTCCATTTCAAGTTCTATCTTAGTCAATAGCTTCCTTGCTTCAAATTTTTCTGCGGATTTGTTTATTTTAGTTTTTTACTTGGCATAAATCCGTGACATGGCACGTCCACCCTCTTCAATTGTTTTCTTTGCACTAGATGCTGGGGAATGCGAAAAGCACGCTGCCGCACAGATCCGGTGTGTTCATCGTACGATCTGCTAAATAGAAACAATGGAGATTAGACAAGTGCAAAGGGCGCTCACATACAACTGTATACTGAGGCACCTGTGAGATGGATTAGAAAGCTTAAAAGATTCGTCACTTAGATCTGGCAAAGAGCATTCTGCATCTTTTGTCAGTTAGCATACAGTGGGACAATAATACATAACAAATTCATCAGCCATAATTCAAAGGAAAAATAAACACTAATCAGCCATAGTTAGAAGCAACCAACCAAACAGAACACTCATAAATGTAAGCGCATTAGATGAAATCTGGAAGCATGTCGCTTAGTACAACCGTATCAACTTAAAATGAATAACATATAGATTTGTACCTCCCTATCTTTTACCAGCTCCCCTCGGTGTGGTCCCTTCGGAAACCAAGTAGATATTCCATCTCATCACGCACAAATGAGCAGCATCTACGACATCGTTAAGGTCAAGTGCAGCTTTCAATGTGCATTTCGTCGAGTAGCTCAGTGCATGTTCTCTTGCGAGAGGCTAAGGCGTCGATTCTCCAACAGTACAAGGCAGTGTACGGGGTGAAGCCACACACCACACCACTGTCTCGATTTGTGCCCTAAGCTTGCTCACCGCATTCCCAAATTGCATCCACAGCCAAGAACAAGCAACATTCAATCTACCACGAAAAATCCCAAAGCATGTCCAGTGATCGATTGTCACCGATGTGGTATGGTGAGAGTATACCAATTAGAGGATGTGGAACTTGAGCATGTCCAGTGAGGAATTTGATCGAACATGTTATGATCATGCACATCAATTCCGGTGGAAGCACTCCAGCACATGCAGAAGTTGCCTACCATCGTACCACATGCGCCCTCGTCTTCCACAGCGGAAATACTCCCCGTGGGCCGACGCAATTATCCGATGGAGGGACAGCCATAGGCGAGCAGCAGGAGGGAATCATCTCAGTCCGGCGCCATGAAACCGCCACGAGGCTTGCTGCAACGAGAAGGACGAGCTGGTGCCCATACCCCTCCCCATCCTCCGTCGAGCGCCGCGACGACGCTTTTCCCCCCGTTTCCATCTGCCGGCGCTGCAGAGGGGACGCCCAGCGTTGCGACGCAGGCGAGGCTCGGGCCGCTCCTCCTTTCCATCTCTGTCCGCCGGTGCTGCGCAGGGGAGGCCGTCGAGCGCCCCGATGCACGCGCGGCGACTCGTCGCCGCTCTTCCTCCTCCTCAATGTCCTCCCCAGACCCAGTCCCCACCCTCCGACCGGCGGCGCCGGCGAGTGCAACGACAATGTTTTTTTTTAATATATGGAAGGCTGACATTCCATTAACACTCAACGGCAGATTCGCCGTACATGGCCTTGGCTACGTTACTTGGGAAATTCTCAGGCCCGGTCCTTAGGGGGGGGGCAAGTGGGGCGGCCGCCCCGGGCCCCTGAACCGAAGGGGCCCCATCTAGGTACGCATATGCGTGTAGGGAGGAGTTTCGAGCTGCTATGACCGCGCCATTTGAGACAGGTCTGAAGCTCTTTCCCCCGTGCGGTTTAGGCTTCAAGGAGACGAAAGGAAACAGTCGTTCTAGTGGGCTGGAACTTGGGCCCTTATGTTTTGTTCATGAGCCTTTTCTCTTTAATTAGCCTGGACCTTGTTTTGTTATCACGTGGTGATTAAGTGGGTAGGGACGGTGGGGGTAGACAATGGCTACATTAACCGTTCAGGGATTGTTGCACACGATCATGTTAAATATTTCCTTACAAAATTTCCCGTTTCACTCCATGCTGATTTCGCCAAGTTAAGAAGGACAACACGTTTTAGTGAAACGTGAAGTATAATTAAGGTTCCGTCGAGAAGGAGGCATATGCCTAAGTGATCGCTGCCGTCAAGCTCTGCAGTTCCTGTTCGTCTGATCGGTCAAGAAGGCTCCTGGCAAGAGGAAAGAAGATGGCGAAATTGTTAGTCTAATTTGTTTTGTGTCACGTTTGTGTTTGTATTTTTTTTTTTTTTTGGCCTAAGCTTGTGGTTGTTTGCTCCTTCTATATCAATATAAAATGCAAAACTTTTGCCTTTGTTTAAAAAAAATTAAGGTCGGATCCAAACAAAAAATTAGAATCTCATTGCGACCACCAGCCACCACGACGACACGATTCCAGTCAAAGTCGATGTAGTAATCGATAAGAGCAATATTAGAAGTTCCCATGTAGGCTGCTAGAAGACTGAACAAGAAAATGTAGAGACCTACACGAGAAGGATGACTTTATATGTATGATCAAGTCGAGACAATAGGGTTTGAAAGCTAGTCACATGATACGACTTTGATCGTTAAGGATTGGTACCAATATCAAGTCCTAAGCATGCGGAACTAAATTTAGTAATCAAGACAAAGGATGGGTTCGGTGTGTATAATAAAATCTTATATAACACAACAGTAAATTTATATTTTAACGCACTAGTGTTGTAAAATTTAATGTACACATATTTGAATTATCATTATTATATATGTATTAAGGGGCCCCGCGTTCTACTTTCGCCCCGGGGCCCCCGAAATATCAGGACCGGCCCTGGAAATTCTCCAGCCAGGCATTGTTGTAGCCCATTGGTTCAGCTGCGCCTTTTGCTGCTAGATGATGAGCAGGGACGTTGCAACGACAGTGTTAAGGTGACTGAAATGACCGGGCCGGAAACCCCACCCAACCGACCCCTCTATGGTCAGTCCAAACGTGCCGGCGGTCCGACAATGTAGGGCGGGTTTGGGGCCGCCGTACGCGACCGGACGCGTCCGCCACGTCGGATTTGTCAAGGCGGGCCTACCCAATTTTCCCCCTTAATCGGACGGAAACCCTTACTTCTTCCTCTTCCACCTCCGCTCCGTCCAGTTTGCCCGCACCACTGTGCTCTGTCGCCGTCCCACTTCGACTTCGCCGCCGCCCCCGAAGTCACAGAGTTTGCGGCCAAGTCCTCTTCGGTCGCCGGAGCCCGTTGACGGACGAATTCACCGTTGACGCTTCATTTCCGGTACGTTTTGCATCACCCGACATCCACCTCGCTCTCAAAGTGTTGGTTGAAATGCCAAAGCCAGATTTTTGATTAAGTGTTCATGTATGTAGGCATGAATTCTTCGTCCGATGAGGAGTACGATTACTCGGTCGTCGATGAGTTGATTTTCAAGGAGTACGTCGACGGGTCTAGTGATGAAGACATGCTTGACGACGGAGACGAAGAGGACGTCATGTCGATGATGAGCATGCAAGAGGAAATGGAGAAGAAGAGCATGCTCTTAACTTCAAGGGATCAATTAAGGGGCGGATCACCGGGGCATGTGATAGGCTTAAATGCGCTCGAAATCTCTATGATTATTACTTCAAGCATCTGAATCCGGTGTTTCATGAGGGGTTTTCCCGACATCGGTTCCTGATGAGCTCAAGTATTTGAGCACGTACAAGAGGAAGTCACAGAGTATTACTTCAAGTTGAGGTATGATTGCTGCCGAAAACTATCCTTCTGCCCTATGCAGAAATGCACTGCTACTTTGAGAATGCTTGCTTATGGGAAAGCCGCGGATGCCATAGACAAGTATGTCCGAATGGGAGAGAGTACATGCATCGAGGCTATGGAGCACGTTGCATACGCTGTCGTGAAAATTTTTGGGCCAAAATATCTGAGAGAACCTAATGCCGAGGATACCGCAAGGCTACTTGCCCTAGGAGAAGCAAGATGATTTCCTGGTATGCTAGGTTTAGTGGATTGCAGGCATTGGCAATGGAAAAACTATCCAACGGGGTTGTGTGGGCAATGCCAAGGGCACAGCAAGGAGGCCACTATTGTACTTGAAGCTGTGGCATCTCAAGACTTGTGGATTTGGCATGCCCGGTTTTCACAACGATATCAATGTGCTTCAACGCTCTCCCATGTTCAAGAGGCTCTGTGATGGGGAAGCTCCACCATGCAACAACACCGTTGATGCATGTAAAATGCATACATGAACTTTGCACTATATCACTTATATTCCAATCATATTTGCATCATATAAGGGTTATACCACTGTTATTTAATGATTTTAGGAAATAAATTAATTGTTTCCTATTTTTATGGAATTAACTCTGCGCAGGCAGAAAACCCTATTTCTTTCCTTTTTTGTTTCAGGGACCCAAACGACGTCCAAATAATATGGAAAAATACAGGCATCATTATTTTGGAAGGAGGAAGACCTCGGAGCGAAGGAAGCAAGCAAACGGAGGCCGGAGGGCCGAAAGAGGGTGGCCCACGCAGCCACTGTACCTGGCCACGTGGGGCCCACCCAATTGTCCCTCGGGGCTCCGCAGTCGTCGATCTTTTCTCCACCGCCTTCGTCTTGACCTAAAAACGCCTATAAAAGAAGTCCCACGACGTTCCCGTACACAAGCGCCGCCATATCACAAAAACACGAAAACGAAGATCTGGAGCTGCAGATTGGAGGGGGAAAACTCCGGCGGGGCGCTGCCGGCGTGGTCTCCTTCATCTCCGTCGACATCTCCACCGTCTCCATGATGAAGAGGGAGTAGTCCACCTCTGGACTATGGGTTTGTGGAAGTAACTTATGTATCTCTCCTCTCTCTTGAGCTTCACTAATGAGTACCGGATGAGCTGCAGAACATGATTACGGTCATATTTGTATTACCTATGTGGTGGATCTTTTTGTGAGTTAATATATGTTGAGATTGCAAATGTTTGTTTCAGTTATGAGTATAGATGCATATTATGTACCCCGTTCTTATCTACTTGTTATGATCAAGCATGTTTATAAGGTCGTGTGTGGGGAGATGTGTGCATTAGTTGGAGTAACGGGGGATAGTGAGTGCGGTAAGCTGACAACTTAATATCGCGATCCACTTGGGTGTTTACCTTACTTTATTGCCTCACGAGGGATAAACAAAAATACCATGCTACAAGGGTTGAGGGTGACCAAGCTTCTTCCTGTGACTAGATCTAGCATGTTCTTATTTTTACTTCATGTCATGAAACTTAAAGCTATACTCTGAGTCATCTTAATTACCGAGGTGTTATGATTTGGTTCGCATCTTGGTGGAGTATAAGTGAGTAACTTGATATCAAACTTTGTGTTGCAATCTCATATGTCAACTCTATGTCCACTTGTCTGCCACACCATTTAAAGAGAGAGTGCATAAGTGAAACCATGAACCCCGGTCCATTTTTAATCATAAGAAACACCTTTCCAACCACTTTTGCCACCTTGCCATTTTCTGCCATTTATAAATCCGAAAATACAAAAACACTTTTCCATCTTGCATGCATTCATCATAAAAACCCAAAAATATATCATATATCATTGCCATCATCATCCTAGCATATTCATCCACCATCATTGCATATTTATCTTGATATCATTCTACACCTTGTGCTTGACAACCACAGGTGAGGTTGAGGACCAAAACATTTAACTTTGTTTTGCAGGTAACCAAAAGAAGGATAAGGAAGATAAATCTACCACTACTGATTCCCCGAGAGTTCGATATTAAACCCTCGAGTCACCCTCGTGGGGAAAACACGTCTTCCACTACTACATACTCTGCACTTGGAGGCTCAACCTAACCCCGTATACTTTTCACTGCAGGTAGCTACTGAAGGCTATCACTTCTACGGGTATCAAGACTGTTTTCTGGCGCCGTTGCCGGGGAATCATAGCTGGAAAGATTTATCCAAGGATCCCCTGCAAAAGATTGTTTTCTGGAGCCGGATTGATCCAAGGATATCACAACAAAGTCAACTTCATCACCAACTTGTGCTAACACCTAAGCTTGGGGAGGTTGCACCTACGTGAGCATCATCTTATCCATCTTTACCTTCAAAGCAAATTCATTTGTTTTGTCATTGTCTTGCATTGTGTCTTGCATTTGTAATTCGGTTTGCATTTGTGAGTCATATTTATTTTCAGTTTTGCATAAAACCTTAAAAACACATAAAAACTTGCTAAAATGGAAAAGAGAACCTTTTGGCCATTTAGTGTTAGGAATTTTCCTCAAGATAAGAATATCCCTATTGAAAAAGCTGAGGTAGATCCTAACATAATGAAGGCAATCTATGAATACCGTTTCTATGGGAAACCGAAAGAAGATCCCATAGCTCATCTTAAGAAGTTTAATGAAAGATGCAACATGTTAAATCTGAACCATGCTAATGTTAAACTTAAGCTTTTTCCCTACTCTTTAGGAGGAAAAGCATTGGATTGGATATTTTTTAGAACTATTTTTTTAGAACTATATTGGATTGGATATTAAGATGGCCACCTGGGAACTTTAGCACTTGGTTTAACTTAAAAGCTGCATTTGTTGAAAGATTTTGTTCCACTAAAATGATCTGTAATTTTAGACAATTAGTTATCACCTTTAAACAAGAAGAAGATGAACCTTTGGTAAAAGCATGGGAAAGGTTTAGAGGTATAGCTTTTGGAATGGAACAAGGTCTTAGAGATTGGATGCTCATGCATATATTTTATAGAGGATTGTCTGAAAACTCTAAGGTCTTTTTGGATAATGAATGTGAGGATTCTTTTATGAATACTGCTGCAACTGACACTCATTATCTACTTGATGGCTTGCTTTTGGAAGTGAAAATTAAAGAAAGTTTAGAAAAAGCCCAAGTACCTGAAGATGTTTTTGATGACTGTTATGAAATATTTAATCTTTATAATAGGAAAGACAAAATTGAGAAAGTTACAATGCTTAGTGAAGTTAAGGATCCTTTGCTTGACTTAGAAAATTTTAGCTTGCATGAATTGATATCTATCCTACAAAAGTATGCAAGTGATCCTTCTATCAACACTAACCAAGCTGGCTTTGGCTCCTATATTGCTAATCATGTCTTGAAAGAGAAAATTGCTAGGTACAACCAAGAGGCAATGATACCACCTAAGCTTGGGGATATATGGATCCCCAAAGTGCTAGTAACTATTGGAAAAGAGACACACCATGCCATACTTGATCTAGGATCTAGTGTCTCTGTCTTGTCTAAACAACTATATGATATACTTGAGTTGAAAAATCTTGAAAAAATGCTCTATTGAACTTGCACTTGCTGATGATTCCATTAAACATGCTTTAGGGAAAGTAAGTGATGTTATGGTAGAGCTACATATGACTTTTGTGCCTGTGGATTTTCTAATCATGGACATGGGGAATAAAACCTCTAGTCCTATTATTCTTGGAAGACCTTTTCTTCGTACCACAGGTGCTATCATTGACTCAAAGGAAGGGAATGTGAAGTTTCAGTTCCCACACAAGAAGTGCATGGAACACTTCCCAAGGAAGAGGGGCACATCATTCAAGCTCCCTCATGAGGTTCATCTTCGATAAACAACAAGTAAGAAGCCTAGCTATATGGCTATAAAGAAAGCGCTTTGCGGGAGGCAACCCGGTTATTTTTGTGTGTGATTTTTCTTTGTGTCCTCTTGCTGTAACAAGAGACTTTGTGTCTAGTTTAGTTTCTGGAGTTTTTAATAAAGTGCCAAGTTTTACCCATTTTGGTCTTGAAAAGTTGCTTATTGAGTTTGGAGATTTTATTCCTGCACGAATCTGTGCACGGTATGATTTTTAATTCTTATTATGTAACTCAGAATGAGCTCATATTTGAACTGTAGTTGCAACTTTTCATCCTCTGTATACATGAATGTTTTCGGAATTTTTCGACAAAGTTCAGTAGGGTAGAAAAATACGTTTTGCTGCTGCTGTTTTTCTGGACAGATTCTGTCCCATTTTGTTTTATGCATATTTTGAACTTTTATCTTGAATCTTTTTGATTCAAATGAGTTTATGAGTAGGCATAAAACATTATACACTTTCTGGACATTCATATGTATTTTTTTCCAAGGATTATATGCAGCAAGAAACCTATTTGTTTATCACTACTAATGCACCCCACAGAAAAGAAATGGGAGAAACGGTGTTTTGAAGTTTTTTCACAGGGATTGGAGGAGATGCACCAAGAGTTATCCAAGGATGGTGAAGACCATAAGCTTGGGGATGTGAAGACAACCCCACTGGACCTACACACTCTCGGTTTGCACATGTCTAACTTCTGTTTTTCGATCGAAACACTTTATCGCATAAACTTGGAGCGTCTTTTTGTTTGTTTGTTGAGTCTTGTGAGACCACCACATTATAATTGTATATGGGAAAGTTTCAGGAAATTTGGATTGAAATATGTTGGATGCTATTATCATATTGGGAAAAGGGATGTTTGAGTTGATTTTTAATGATACATATAGTTGCATGATTCATGAGTTTGTTAATGAGTAATAATATGTAAATGTTTTATCAAGAGTTATCACTTATTCATGTCTTGATGCTGAAAGTTATTTCACTTTGTTTAACATGATAAGTTAGTTTTATGGACACTCATGCATGCATCTAGATGGTCAACTTTCTCCCTCTTGCTAGCCCAAACATTCCAACAAGTAAAAACTTGTTTCCAACACCTTCAACCAAAGTTATTCCAGTGAGTCCACCATATCTACCTACTAGCTATATGCTATTCCGAGTATGTTCATCATGATATTTGTGTTATCTATACCTCTGAATGAAAATGATTATGTTATTGATTGCCATGGGAAAAGTTGGTTATATAGCTCTCACGAACTTGATGCACATTTTACTATCACTGCAATAAATAAAACATGACCCATTGTGATTAAGATTATGATGCTAGTGGCTTGATAAATGTTCGAGGTTGGGAGTTAGCCCATATGTGCTGTCACATGCAAAGCTTTCAACATGCTCCTTCATCTCATTTAGTTGATATCATGTGCTTTTGTATATGGATGCCTATCATGGTGAAATGAGTTGGAAATGAAATAGTTTAAATGAGTTTGTATAAATGGTTAGAGAGACGCCTGGGCCGCTAATCTAAGCCATGCATCATTCATGGTGGAAATTTACTTACATGCTATGGTGAACCGTCTGTGATACACCTTATAATAAAAAGCTATTCCAATGGTAAATAAAAAGGGTGTTGAGCTTGTTCATCTTGTTTGTTTGTCTTGTCATTTTGATATGGGCTTGTTCCATATCCTAGGACAAGAGGTACCCTAGTTGACGCTCTTGATGATACTATTATTACTTACAATGATATATAACTTGAACTTGCTTTGTTTCTTAAGTTGAGTAATCATGGTGTACGTACTTGTATTCAAGGGGCATGAGACACCTAACCTTTACTTTGTCAAGCACACTACTCATATTTGCTCTCACATTAAACTATAATCATTCAAGATGCTATGATAGGGGAATGAGAGCTTGACACCAAGTATTACCACATTGCAATCATTAACTTAAGTAGAAGAGTTTGGAGGTTGGATGAAACTTATGCATGATTTACCTCTACTCACTTATACTTCTTTTCAAAGTGTCCACCAAACATATTCAGATTTTCATCATCACTCTATGACCTATGTAGGATGTTCATACTTATCATTATGCATACATGTGGTCCATATTACTATCTTCTATGTTACACTTTGTGAACTATCATTGAACATCCTTGCTTGAATACTTGATATCACTTCATAAACTATTTTGCATATTGCTACTCCTTTGGAGAATGAATCATTTGACTCTATGTAGCAGTAGCAATCATCTTTGATATCCATTGTTAGTGCTATATTGCAAAGCCCATGTTAGTTTTATCACCTTCATACTCGAGGACGAGCATTGGTTAAACTTGGGGATGTTGATGCATGTAAAATGCATACATGAACTTTGCACTATATCACTTATATTTCAATCATATTTGCATCATATAAGGGTTATACCACTGTTATTTAATGATTTTAGGAAATAAATTAATTGTTTCCTATTTTTATGGAATTAACTCTGCGCAGGCAGAAAACCCTATTTCTTTCCTTTTTGTTTCAGGGACCCAAACGACGTCCAAAAATATGGAAAAATACAGGCATCATTATTTTGGAAGGAGGAAGACCTCGGAGCGAAGGAAGCAAGCAAACGGAGGCCGGAGGGCCGAAAGAGGGTGGCCCACGCAGCCACTGTACCTGGCCACGTGGGGCCCACCCAATTGTCCCTCGGGCTCCGCAGTCGTCGATCTTTTCTCCACCGCCTTCGTCTTGACCTAAAAACGCCTATAAAAGAAGTCCCACGACGTTCCCGTACACAAGCGCCGCCATATCACAGAAACACGAAAACGAAGATCTGGAGCTGCAGATTGGAGGGGGAAAACTCCGGCGGGGCGCTGCCGGTGTGGTCTCCTTCATCTCCATCGACATCTCCACCGTCTCCATGATGAAGAGGGAGTAGTCCACCTCTGGACTATGGGTTTGTGGAAGTAACTTATGTATCTCTCCTCTCTCTGAGCTTCACTAATGAGTACCGTATGAGCTGCTGAACATGATTACGGTCATATTTGTATTACCTATGTGGTGGATCTTTTTGTGAGTTAATATATGTTGAGATTGCAATGTTTGTTTCATTTATGAATATAGATGCATATTATGTACCCCGTTCTTATCTACTTGTTATGATCAAGCATGTTTATAAGGCGTGATGATCACGAAGAGCAAGTCTTGATGCCTGCACAAATAAACGGGATTTAGGTTGAGACTCCAAGTGCAGAGTGTATAGTAAGTGGAAGACAGTTTTCCCCACGAGGGGTGACTCGAGGGTCTAATATCGAACTCTCGGGGAATCTGCAGTGGTAGATTTATCTTCTTATCCTTTTTTTGGTTACCTACAAAACAAGGTTAGATGTTTTGGTCCTCAACCTCACCTGTGGTTGTCAAGCACAAGGTGTAAGAATGATATCAGGATAGTTATGCAATGCAAACAAGAAATAAATATGCAATGGTGGTGGATGCAATGATAAATGATATTTTGGGTTTTTGAATGATGTATGCAAGATGAAAAGTATTTTTGTATTTTCGGATTTAATGATGGCTGAAAATAGAAAAGTGGTATATGGTGTTGAAAAGGTGTTTCTTATGATTAAAAATGGACTGGGTTCATGGTTTCACAAATACACTCTCTCTTTATAAAGTGGTAGACAATGGAACACACAAAGTTAACATATGAGATTGCAACACAGGGTTTGATAATAAGTTACTTAGATATATGGGCATCACGTCCTAACATAGAGATCTTTTGGTTATTAACCTCTCTTATACTCCACCAAGATGCGAACTAAATCATAACACCTCAGTAATTAAGATAACTCAGAGTATAGCATTAAGTATCATGACATGAAGTGAAAATAAGAACATGCTAGATCTAGTCATGGAGTAGTGGCAATGGTCACGCCCACATCCCCGGTAGCATGGTATTTTAGTTTATCCCTAGTGAGGTAACAAAGTAAGGTAAAGATACCAAAGTGGATCGCAGAACTTTCTCTCACGTTCACTGCACTAGCCACCCCCCGTTACTCCAACTAATGCACACGTTCCCCCACACACGCTCTCATAAACATGCTTGATCAAAACAAGTAGATAAGAACGGGGTACATAATATGCATCTATACTCATAACTGAAACAAACATTGCAATCTCAAACATATATTAACTCATAAAGATCCACCACAAAGGTATTACAACGGTAACCGTAATCATGTTCAGCAGCTCATACGGTGCTAATTAGTGAAGCTCAAGAGACGAGAGATACATAAGTTACTTCCACAAACCCATAGTCCAGAGGTGGACTACTCCCTCTTCATCATGGAGACGGTGGAGAAGTCGATGGAGAAGATGGAGACCACGCCGGCAGCGCCCCGCCGGAGTTTTCCCCCTCCAATCTGCAGCTCCTGATCTCCGTTTCGGTGTTTCTGTGTTTGTGCGGCGCTCCTTCCAGAGAACGTCGGGGACCTTTTTTATAGGCGTTTTTAGGTCAAAACTATGTCGGTGGAGCGAAGATCGACGGCAACGGAGCCACGAGGCCCGAACGGGTGGGTCCCACGCGGCCTGGTACTGTGGCCGCGTGGGCCCTGCTCGTTTGGCCGTCGGGCCTCCGTTTGCTCGCTTCCTTTTTCCGTAGTCCTCCTTCCTTCCAAATATTGACGCCCGTAAATTTCCAGGTGATTTCGTTGACGTTTGGGTCCCTGAAACATTAAAATACAAAACTAGGGTTTTCTGCCTGTGCAGGGTTAATTCCAAATAAATGGGAAAACTATGAAGTATTCCCAAAATCATGATAAAACATTGATATAACCCTTATATGATGCAAATATGATTGGAATATAAGCAATTAAAGTGCAAAGTTCATGTATGCATTTTACATGCATCAGGGCGTGTGTGGGGTGATGTGTGCATTAGTTGGAGTAACGGGGGGTGGTGAGTGCGGTAAGCTGACAACTGAAATATCGCGATCCACTTGGGTGTTTACCTTACTTTATTGCCTCACTAGGGATAAACAAAAATACCATGCTACAAGGGTTGAGGGTGACCAAGCTTCTTCCTGTGACTAGATCTAGCATGTTCTTATTTTCATTTCATGTCATGAAACTTAAAGCTATACTCTGAGTCATCTTAATTACCAAGGTGTTATGATTTGGTTCGCATCTTGGTGGAGTATAAGTGAGACTAATAATCAAAGGTCTCTATGTTAGGACGTGATGCCCATATAATTAGTAACTTGATATCAAACTTTGTGTTGCAATCTCATATGTCAACTCTATGTCCACTTGTCTGCCACACCATTTAAAGAGAGAGTGCATAAGTGAAATCATGAACCCCGGTCCATTTTTAATCATAAGAAACACCTTTCCAACCACTTTTGCCACCTTGCCATTTTCTGCCATTTATAAATCCGAAAATACAAAAACACTTTTCCATCTTGCATTCATCATAAAAACCCAAAAATATATCATATATCATTGCCATCATCATCCTAGCATATTCATCCACCATCATTGCATATTTATCTTGATATCATTCTACACCTTGTGCTTGACAACCACAGGTGAGGTTGAGGACCAAAACATTTAACTTTGTTTTGCAGGTAACCAAAAGAAGGATAAGGAAGATAAATCTACCACTACTGATTCCCCGAGAGTTCGATATTAAACCCTCGAGTCACCCTCGTGGGGAAAACACGTCTTCCAATACTACATACTCTGCACTTGGAGGCTCAACCTAACCCCGTATACTTTTCACTGCAGGTAGCTACTGAAGGCTATCACTTCTACGGGTATCAACCGTCAACGGACACGACTACACCATGGGATACTATCTTGCAAATGGTATATATCCTCAGTGGGCTTTTGTGAAAACTATCAGTAATCCCACTACTCCCAAAAAAATGTGCATTTGCAGCTGCACATAAAGGAGTTAGGAAAGATGTGGAGAGGGCACTTGGTGTGTTGCAAGCTCGTTGGGGCATAGTTCGTCGAGCCGCTATGATGTGGGATCCGGAGGTTGTATGGCAGGTCATGACATGTTATATAATTTTGCACAATATGATTGTGAAGGATGAGGGAGAAGGGGTTGCTCGCACTAACTTTGAGAAGTCTGAAGAACATGTCCACCTACCTGAACAAGAAGCAGAGTATGTCATGCAATTCCTTTAGATGTATCGACAACTTCAAGATCAAGTAGCGCACACTCAACTACTCACTGATCTGGTGGAACATATGTATGTCACTATGTCTTCATGGGGAAGGACTAACTTTTAATTTGCAATGATTTGTGTCCGAATAATGTGAATTTTTATGCCCGGTTACTTTTATTTGTTTAGGTACAATTATTTGTTGTAATAACGTGAAGTGAACTATTTATTTCAACATCAAAACTATCTCTATGATGGGCGTGCATGGCTTGCATGTATTTGGGTGTCAATATTTGAACATTGTGGTTGTAGGACACTACTTTGGGTTTTCCGGTCGGTGTCCGCGGACTCTAAGAACGGTTACATTAGCGTCCGTAAAATAGATATATTCCGATAAAAAAACAATGGAGAGAAACACAAGAGCACACGTCAACGAGAAATTCAATGACATTGGATAGTCCCAGCAAATGAACACGCGAAATTTCAAAGAGAACGAATATAGAGATATAGGAAGAATGTATACGGGACTTGTGCCGAAAAAATGAGTTTTGAGCTTAACAACTTCAATCGGGTTCTTACATTTATTATGAACCTAAAAATCCATTGTTGTTGCAAGTAGATAAGTCAATTACCCAAAAACAATGGACAAAAACACAAGAGCAACGAGAAATTCAATGACATTAGATAGTTCCGAGCAAATGAACACACGAAATTCCATGTGGTGGCATATGACTCTCGCCAACTTAAGCCGCATGAGCTCAATTACCCTACTCATGATCTAGAGCTTGCCGCGGTGGTTTATGCTCTGAAGCAATGGAGACCATATCTTTTTGGTAACCGTTGTGAGATATTCTCGGATCACAAGAGTCTGAAGTACCTTTCACTCAGCCGGATTTAAATCTCAGGCAAAGGTGTTGGTTGGAGTTGATCAAGGACTATGATGTGAGTCTGAACTATCAACCCGGCAAAGCAAACGTCGTGGCTGACGCGCTAAGTCGGAAGTCCTATTGCAACAATTTGATGATTGAAAAGGCCCAACCTGCCCTTCATGAAGAGTTCTCTCGTTTGAACTTAGAAATGGTTCCCTCCGGCTACCTTGCAAATCTGGAGATCAAATCTACTCTTGTAGACCAGATTAAGGAAGCTCAAACACGTGACAAGGGTATTCGAAAAATCAAGGAGAACATTGCTAGCGGGAAGGCCAAATGCTTCTCTATCAAAGAATCCGGAGTTGTTTATTTTGGTGACCGCTTGGTAGTGCCAAAGAAACGAAAATTGAGGGAGTTGATCCTCCAAGAAGCTCATGAATCTCCTCTCTATTCATCCCGGTAGTACCAAGATGTACCAAGACCTTCGACCGCAATTCTGGTGGACTCGGATGAAACGAGAAATTGCCAAGTATCTTGCTGAATGCGACACATGTCGACGGGTAAAGGCTGAACATCAAAGGCCTCCTGGCACTCTCCGCCCTATTGCAGTCCCGGAGTGGAAATGGGATGAAATAGGTATGGACTTCATCACCGGGTTTCCCCGATCTCAAAACGGCAACAATGCAATTTGGGTAATCATTGACCGGCTGTCCAAGGTTGCTCACTTCCTACCAGTCCGTGATGATATACGGGCGAGTCAACTGGCTGACTTATATCTGGCTCGATTGTTCCATTACATGGGGTCCCTCTGAGGATCATATCGGACCGTGGAAGTATCTTTGTATCCAAATTCTGGCAGAGTTTCCAAACTGCTATGGGGTCCCGTCTCAACTTCAGTACCGCCTACCATCCTCAAACTGATGGTCAGACCGAAAGAGTGAACCAAGTTCTGGAAGACATGCTTCGGGCATGTGTAATCTCTTTTGGCAAGGGATGGGAAAAGTACCTTCCTTTCGCGGAGTTCTCCTACAACAATAGCTATCAAGCTAGTCTGGGCATGGCTCCCTTTGAGGTTCTCTATGGAAGAAAATGACGTACTCCGCTGAATTGGTCCGAGACCGGAGAGAGAGCACTCTTTGGTCCGGATGTGATCAATGAAGCTGAGGAGAAGGTGAGAATCATAAGAGAGAATATGAAGATTGCTCAGTCTAGGCAGAAGAGCTACTATGATAAGCACAATAAGGAAATTCACTATGAAATTTGTAATAAAGCTTATCTCCGCGTCTCTCCCCTTCGTGGCGTTCGCCGCTTTGGTATCAAAGGGAAATTGGCCCCTCGCTATGTTGGCCCATTCACCATTCTGGCCAAGCGAGGAGATCTTTCTTATCAATTGGAGTTACCGGTCAAATTCCCAAATGTACATGATGTGTTTCATGTCTCCCAACTTCGCCGGTGTTTTAAGGATCCTATCCATGGGGTCAATCATGAGGAGTTGGATCTCCAGGAAGATCTCACTTATCGCGAGCATCCTATCCGTGTCCTGGATGAAGCCGAAAGGAAGACCCGTAACAAGACTACCAAGTTCCTCAAAGTTCAGTGGTCTCACCATTCTGAGGAAGAAGCAACTTGGGAAAGAGAGTCTAGTCTTCGTGAGGAGTTCCAAAATAATATTTTGCCCTTCCCTAAAAATATGAAAGGAGCAACACTTTTGAATTTCGCAAAATGCCTTATCCAACCTTTCTAAACAAAAGTGGTTCAAAACATTTTATTTGGAGGCGCCAATTTTTGTGGAGCTTCCACATGATATGGGGAGGCAACACAAATTATTCCAGATTTTAATAAAATGTTCTAGTGCCTCAACTAAATACCTAAAGCACTACTGGGTTTTAAATAGAAAATAGGAAAGGACTTGTTTGTGATGGGAATATTTCTGCCGGGGGGTTTTCTGCGATTTGGGCTTCTTCTTCCTGTAGCTCGCGTGGCAGCGGCATGGCGCCAGTGGCAAGCTCGCCACTGGGCCCGCGCGCCTCCTGCGGCGCCATGAGGAGAGGGAGAGTACCCCGAGTCCGCCCTGCTCCCCCCTATCCACTCGCTCACCTGCCCCCGAGCTCTATTCTGCTTTCCCCACGCACACTAGCCCGCGCTCGAGCTCGCCGCCGTGTCATCGTCGACTGTGAGCACCCTGAGCAAATCGAAGACCGTAGGAAGCTTTGCCGCGTCGCCTTCAACTTCTCCGCCAGAGGAATCGAGCCGAGGTTCCGCGAATCGCCGCCGCCGTCCACGTTTTCGCCGCGGCCGTCCGAGCACCGCCGCGGGCGATTCCGGCCGATCCTGTCCACCGCCGCCCCTTCTGAGCCCAGCCGCGAGTTCAGGGTGAGCACGCCGTTCCCCGGAACCTCTCCATCCCCTTGCTAGCTCTCTTTTTCGTCGAATCACGAGTAGCATCTTCATCGGATATTCCGAGTCGCTTCCGAACCGGATGTTCCGCTTTCTTCCAGTACGTCGAGCAACATACGATTCCCCTCCATCGGATAATCCGGACCCAGTCCGCACCGGATTATCCGGATTATTCCAGTACCCCAAATCCTCAAATTTTTCTCCCAGTCGGATATTCCGAGTTAAAAGAAATCGGAATTTCCGAAAATGTACAGCACCCAAAAATTATACTTTTCCATTTATTCTCCTTCTAATTTGGATAAACAATTGTACGGTGTTAAAAATAACTAATTAAAGGCACATAATTAAAAGGGAAATTTGCAAACGCAATAACTTTTTATCGGTGTATCGGAAACTTGTGTGGAATATACCAAAATGATCATGAATTTGTGAAATATCCGGAAGCATCTCCTTAATGCATGTCTAATCACCGAAACCCTGCATCTCATCTCCTGATCATGGCATTTCACCTACAAGTTAAATCCTAGGTTTCAACTACCTTAATCAACAAGTAACGATGATTCATGACCTAACTCCACGGTATATACGAGATGTGCCCCTCTAAGCATCCGAACTCCGTTTAATTTGAATAGTTGAATCATCCCCCTCTCGGGGATTTAAAATGTCATGTCATCATGTGTTTGCGCATTGCATTTGGTAAATCATGTGTGGTGATTGATTGTTCTTCCGTTGTTATGCTTCGATAGATCAAGCAGCCGGGGTTACACCGCAATACCCCGACGATCCGTACTACCAGCACGTTGAGCCAGGCAAGCGTAATCCCCCCTCTGAGCATATCTTATCCTATGTTTCCGCAAATATTTTCTCCACTATAATATTGCATGCGGTTCTAAATGTCAATTTTATTGGATTAGAGTATCCTATAGTTGCATTAAGTTTCCGATGCCATTACCTGTTTCCCTCCTATTATCCATAGGTTTGTATTGTTGGCCTGAGATACTAAACTATGCTATGTTGATGCTTAGCCATGCTTAGTAAATGCTTAGCTGTACATGGATGGTTCATGTTGGAAACAGGTGATGAGATAATGGTTGATGGTGGAGAATTGTGGTGACGGTAATAAAATGCTTAAAGGTGGGGATGAGAGGCCACTGTGGTTGTGGTGCTTTGTCTCGTTCTCGCCGCCTAGGTGCGAGTTCTTTACCTCCGAACCAAGACTGAGCGTGCAACCATGCGTGAGGCCTATGCAATTGCAGGAACCCTCATAGACTAAATAACTCGGGCGGGCTAGCCAGGGTCCTCTAGTTCGGGCTTCCATTTGCGCGTGCGTGATGATGGTGGTATGAACTGGGATGAGGATGGTGGTGTTAGGAAAATGAGTGGCCGTGGGGCAGGGTGTTGGAGGCACTGCCTGTCCTGCCGCACTGATGATCCTGGAAAGTCCTTAACGAGGGAGAAGTCGACACCGCTCCCACCCAGCCGGCTTTCCAAGGAAGAGAGCTAATGCGCAGGTAATGGGCCGGACGGTACGCGTGGCAAACATTGTACACCCCTGCAGGGTAAATCTTTTCGAAAAGCCGTGTCCACGGTTATGGACGACTTGGGAAAGGACGATAAGATCATAGAATAACTTAACGGAATGATTAAAAACTGGGTACTAAAGGTACCACTCAAGATGCAAGGTGACTTCCTCGAGGGTGATTCGGGGAGGTGCCTTTGTGAACAGGTACATGTGATGATGGTGATGTTGAGAAAGGTGAGAAGAAAAGTTACTTCTTACCCTTTTAAAATATCTGAATAGTCGATGCCATTGAGTTATGTTTTCATAAATAAAATCAGCTTTATGCAAAACAGCCATAAAACTTTGAAAGCCTCATCGAGCTAAAGCTCTATTATAATCTTGCGAGTTCGTCGAACTCAACGTCGTTTGTTTTGTTTCAGAGGAGGACTTCACCGACCTCGAAGGTGGGTTCTTTGTGGACGTCGACGAGTAGTCTGGGGTTCCCAGGTGGCAGCTTGGGACATCCCGGAACAGCTGGCGCTGGATGTTTATCTGTAGGCCTCTTAGGCCATAATTTGGATCTTGTTGTTTAGAACAACCTAATTTGCTTCCGCTTGTTGTAATGTTGGGTCTGTGACCTCTGGTTGTATTTGCTATCTTTCTCTATTATAAGAGTTGAACTATATGATTTGTGTCGTAGAGTCTGTGATGTGCCAGTTGTTCCACAAGTCTTGATCTCTCTATTATGCATTGAGTTGTGCCTGTGTTAAGGCATCAATCGGGGTTTGCGTTGCCGATGATCCATTCCGAGCAACGCCTGCCAAAGGTTTTGGCCGGGGATTGGTAAACCCGTAACCTCCGGTTGTATCGCTTAACCGGTGACACACAGCATCACTGTATAGCAGTCGGGTCGGGGCGCCACAAGTTGGTATCAGAGCAGTACTGCCTGTAGGAAACCCTTCTACTGGTCGACGTTGAGTCTAGTGTTTGTGAAAATATTTTTAACCTAAAAATGAGTTGTGAAAACCATCTTAGGATTCTTTTTACTCCTTATCTGGTTACCCTCTAATCTCGGAGCAATCTTACCTCGATTTGAGTTAAAGGTTTTACTCCACGTTCTGTTTAAAAGATTAGAAACGGGGTGGGTTCGACCTTTAGTGTTATGTGTCACGTTGCTCCCGCTGCGTTGCAATCCCAAATCAACTCAGATGTTTGAACTGTTACCAACATTTATCCTCTTTGGGTTTTAACCCAAGGACTTGAACATAAGGTCCCGGATTGTGCCAACTAGAGTGTGTTAAGTTGTGATTTCTTAACTCTCGCTAGTAGCACATGATGCTGATCTTTGACCCAAGTTCTATCTTGTTGATTCCTTGTTAGTTGTTCACAATGTATTATCGTCCCTAGTCTGTGTACTTGAGTAGACGCTAATGCTATTGTTCGACCATTCGGAGAAAGATACTAACTGTGTCATTGTCAAATCTCCAGAATGGCTCGAGGAGGCCGTGGAGGCCGTGGAGGCGCGGTAACCACAATGATGAGAGGATGATCTGCCGCCACCACCCTCGATGGCTCAGGTCTTGATGGCCATTGAGGAGAACCGTGGGCGCAATGAGCGCTTGCTTGAGCAGTTGGTGCAGCAGAATGCACGGAGGAACGAGTGCAACACTCTCACTGAGTTCCTGCGCTCGCAGCCACCCACTTTGCTGATGCTAAGGAGCCACTGGAAGCTGATGATTGGCTTCGTGCTTGGAGCGCAAGTTCTCCGCGCTGCATGTCCCAGTGGCTGAGCAAGTCAACTTTGCCACCTACCTCTTGGTTGGTGCTGCTGGCTGTTGGTGGGAAAGCCATGTGGCTTTGTTTCCAGCCAACCATGTCTTCACTGGGCTGATTTCCGCACTGCCTTCCGTGCGGAGTACATTCCCAGCCGATCATGGATTGAAGAGGAGGGAGTTCCTGGATTTGCAACAGGGACGGATGGACCTCCGCACTTATGGTCGTGAGTTCAACCATCTCTCTCGTTACGCCCCAAGGGACGTGACCAATGATGCTGACAAGCAAGAGCTGTTCCGCAAGGGTCTTACGCCGCAGCTCCGCTATGAGTTGTTGCCCTTCAGGTTCCAGACCTACCAGGAGCTGTTCAACCAGGCTTTACTCTTGAGCAAGGAAGAAAGGAACTTGAGGCTTCCAAGAGGCCCGCACACGGGGACCACCAGAGTTCCTCGGGTTCTGAGAGCAAGAAGCGCAGGGTGTTTGTTCCCTACAGCGCTGTGCCGCGTGCTCCATTCATGCCAGGCCGCGGGATACAGGCCACCACCTCCGCGCCCCACTACTTCGACACTTGGGGTAGGCGGGAGTGGGTACCGTCCTATGCTACCTGCTCCACCTGGACTCACTTGCTACACCTGTGGCCAGGCTGGCCACTACTCCAGGGAGTGCCCCCAGAAGGCACCTCTCGCGATAACTCCTGCACGAGCCCCTGCCACTCCAGCTGGCAAGGCTGGACCTATTGTGCGTGGTCGCCTGAACCACATCTCTGCTGAAGAAGCTGAAGAGGACCCCGGCGTTCTCATGGGTGAGTTACGAATCAACAACAATCTGCTACAGTTTTGTTTGATCTGGAGCATCGCATTCATTCATATCCATAGCTTTTGCAAAAGACCACAAAATACCGTTCGAGAAAATGAGCATCCCTTGGTGATCGCCACTCCTGGCTCCAAATGGCAAACCGATGGGGTTACTCCTGAGTCCAGATTACTATCGGTTACTACTCTTTTCCTTTCGCTTTGGTAGCTCTGAGGTCAAGTGGCATTGATGTCATACTGGGCATGAACTGGCTAGCCAAATACCGGCTAATCTCGACTGTGCTGCCAAGACCGTCACCGTGACCAATTCTTCCGGTGACAGTGTTAAGTATTGGTCTGCACTGTCAAGACCTCCATGTTCATCATACCCAACTCACCTGAGATCCTCCTTTGCTTTATGGAAGGCGAATCCCCTCCTGAAATCCAGGACATACACGTGGTGTGTGACTTCCCGGATGTGTTCCCGGAAGAATTGCCTGGCATGCCTCCTGACCGAAGTGTGGAGTTTGTCATAGATCTACTTCCCGGTACCTCCAATTTCCAAGAAGCCCTACCGTATGCCGGTGGAAGAGTTGGCTCTGTTGAAAGAGCAAATTGATCAGCTGTTAGCGAAGGATTTCATCCAGCCTAGCAGTTCACCTTGGGGTTGTCCGGTACTCTTTGTCAAGAAGAGGGATTCTACCGTGCCTCGTCTAGTCTCTGACTATACCGTTGAATGCGGTGACAATCAAGAACAAGTATCCTATTCCTCGCATCAATGATCTGTTGGATCAGTTAGCTGGTGCAACGGTATTCTCCAAGATGGATCTGAGGTCAGGATACCATCAGATAAAAATCAGAAAGGAGGATATTCCAAAGACGGCATTTGTTACTCGTATGGCTCATATGAGTATACCGTCATGTCCTTTGGTCTCACAATGCTCCAGCTACTTTCATGAGGCTCATGAACTCCATCTTCATGGATTATCTTGACAAGTTTGTCGTCATTTACATTGATGACATCCTCATTATTCCAAAACCAATGAAGAGCATGAGAACATCTTCGTTGGTTCTGACACGACTTCGAGAACACCGCCTCTATGCCAAGTTCTCCAAGTGTGAGTTTTGGTTGGATAATCTTGTCTTCCTTGGTCATGTGATATCCGCTAATGGTGTGGCTGTCATTCCCGACAAGATTCAGTCCATTCTGGATTGGAAAACTCCAATGTCAGTCAAGGACATCCGTAGCTTTCTCGGATTGGCGGGTTACTACCGCCGATTCATCGAAGGTTTCTCCAAGATAGCCAAGGCCCTGACTGACCTTCTCAAGAAGGATAAAAAGTTCGTATGGACGGCCGAAGCTGAAGAGAGCTTCAAAACACTGAAAGCCAAACTCACGTCCGCTCCTGTGCTTGTCCTGCCGGACACAAGCAAGGATTTCGTCGTCTTCTGTGACGCCTCTCTACAAGGCTTGGGCTGTGTGCTAATGCAAGATGGCCATGTGGTGGCATATGCTTCTCGCCAACTTAAGCCGCATGAGCTCAATACCCAACTCATGATCTAGAACTTGCCGCGGTGGTTATGCTTTGAAGCAATGGAGACCATACCTGTTTGGTAACCGTTGCGAGATCTTCTCGGATCACAAGAGTCTGAAGTACCTCTTCACCCAGCCGGATTTAAATCTCAGGCAAAGGCGTTGGTTGGAGTTAATCAAGGACTATGATGTGAGTCTGAACTATCAACCCGGCAAAGCAAACGTCGTGGCTGACGCGCTAAGTCGGAAGTCCTATTGCAACAATCTGATGATTGAAAAGGCCCAACCTGCCCTTCATGAAGAGTTCTCTCGTTTGAACTTAGAAATGTTCCCTCCGGCTACCTTGCAAATCTGGAGATCAAATCTACTCTTGTAGACCAGATTAAGGATGCTCAAACCTGACAAGGGTATTCGAAAATCAAGGAGAACATTGCTAGCGGGAAGGCCAAATGTTTCTTCAATGAATCCGGAGTTGTTTATTTTGGTGACCGCTTGGTAGTGCCAAAGAAACGAAAATTGAGGGAGTGATCCTCCAAGAAGCTCATGAATCTCCTCTCTCTATTCATCCCGGTAGTACCAAATGTACCAAGACCTTCGACCACAATTCTGGTGGACTCGGATGAAACGAGAAATTGCCAAGTATGTTGCTGAATGCGACACATGTCGACGGGTAAAGGCTGAACATCAAAGGCCTCCGGCACTCTCGCCCTATTGCAGTCCCGAGTGGAAATGGGATGAAATTGGTATGGACTTCATCACCGGGTTTCCCCGATCTCAAAAGGGCAACAATGCAATTGGGTAATCATTGATCGTCTTCCAAGGTTGCTCACTTCCTACCAGTCCGTGATGATATACGGGCAAGTCAACTTGCTGACTTATATTTGGCTCGTATTGTTCCATTGCATGGGGTCCCTCTGAGGATCATATCGGACCGTGGAAGTATCTTTGTATCCAAGTTTGGCAGAGTTTCCAAACTGCTATGGGGTCCCGTCTCAACTTCAGTACCGCCTACCATCCTCAAACTGATGGTCAGACCGAAAGAGTGAACCAAGTTTGGAAGACATGCTTCGGGCATGTGTAATCTCTTTTGGCAAGGGTTGGGAAAAGTATCTCCCTTTCGCGGAGTTCTCCTACAACAATAGCTATCAAGCTAGTCTGGGCATGGCTCCATTCGAGGTTCTCTATGGAAGAAAATGCCGCACTCCTCTAAATTGGTCCGAGACCGGAGAGAGAGCACTCTTTGGTCCGGATGTGATCAATGAAGCTGAGGAGAAGGTGAATCATAAGAGAGAATCTGAAGATTGCTCAGTCTAGGCAGAAGAGCTACTATGATAAGCACCATCAGGAAATTCACTATGAAATTGGTGATAAAGCTTATCTCCGCGTCTCTCCCCTTCGTGGCGTTCGCCGCTTCGGTATCAAAGGGAAATTGGCCCCTCGCTATGTTGGCCCTTTCACCGTTCTGGCCAAGCGAGGAGATCTTTCTTATCAATTGGAGTTACCGGTCAAATTCCCAAATGTACATGATGTGTTTCATGTCTCCCAACTTCGCCGGTGTTTTAAGGATCCTATCCATGGGTCAATCATGAGGAGCTGGATCTCCAGGAAGATCTCACTTATCGCGAGCATCCTATCCGTGTCCTGGATGAAGCCGAAAGGAAGACCCGTAACAAGACTACCAAGTTCCTCAAAGTTCAGTGGTCTCACCATTCCGAGGAAGAAGCAACTTGGGAAAGAGAGTCTAGTCTTCGTGAGGAGTATCCCGACTTCTTTCCGCAACCTTAGAATCTCGGGACGAGATTCCTGTAAGGGGGGTAGAATTGTAACAGCCCAAAGTTGAGAACCAAAAAACCTGTGTAATTTTTCTACTTTTGTGTTCCTTGCATCAAGGCATCCATGCATCATGTTGTTGCTAGGGAATTGTTGCTAGGGAATTGTGTGGTTGTTAGGGAATTGTGGTGGTTTGGCACCATATAAAAACAACATGCCAAATTTTGCTTCAACAAATTTCAAATCAATGAAGGCACTCCAACTTGCAAAACAAAAATACTTGACATCTTAGAGTTGTCAAGGAAGTTTCAAGAGTTCCAAAATAATATTTTGCCCTTCCCTAAAAATATGAAAGGAGCAACACTTTTGAATTTCGCAAAATGCCTTATCCAACCTTTCTAAACAAAAGTGGTTCAAAACATTTTATTTGGAGGCGCCAATTTTTGTGGAGCTTCCACATGATATGGGGAGGCAACACAAATTATTCCAGATTTTAATAAAATGTTCTAGTGCCTCAACTAAATACCTAAAGCACTACTGGGTTTTAAATAGAAAATAGGAAAGGACTTGTTTGTGATGGGAATATTTCTGCCGGGGGGTTTTCTGCGATTTGGGCTTCTTCTTCCTGTAGCTCGCGTGGCAGCGGCATGGCGCCAGTGGCAAGCTCGCCACTGGGCCCGCGCGCCTCCTGCGGCGCCATGAGGAGAGGGAGAGTACCCCGAGTCCGCCCTGCTCCCCCCTATCCACTCGCTCACCTGCCCCCGAGCTCTATTCTGCTTTCCCCACGCACACTAGCCCGCGCTCGAGCTCGCCGCCGTGTCGTCATCGACTGAGAGCACCCTGAGCAAATCGAAGACCGTAGGAAGCTTTGCCGCGTCGCCTTCAACTTCTCCGCCAGAGGAATCGAGCCGAGGTTCCGCGAATCGCCGCCGCCGTCCACATTTTCGCCGCTGCCGTCCGAGCGCCGCCGCGGGCGATTCCGGCCGATCCCGTCCACCGCCGCCCCTTCTGAGCCCAGCCGCGAGTTCAGGGTGAGCACGCCGTTCCCCGGAACCTCTCCATCCCCTTGCTAGCTCTCTTTTTCGTCGAATCACGAGTAGCATCTTCATCGGATATTCCGAGTCGCTTCCGAACCGGATGTTCCGCTTTCTTCCAGTACGTCGAGCAACATCCCATTCCCCTCCATCGGATAATCCGGACCCAGCCCGCACCGGATTATCCGGATTATTCCAGTACCCCAAATCCTCAAATTTTTCTCCCAGTCGGATATTCCGAGTTAAAAGAAATCGGAATTTCCGAAAATGTACAGCACCCAAAAATTATACTTTTCCATTTATTCTCCTTCTAATTTGGATAAACAATTGTACGGTGTTAAAAATAACTAATTAAAGGCACATAATTAAAAGGGAAATTTGCAAACGCAATAACTTTTTATCGGTGTATCGGAAACTTTTGTGGAATATACCAAAATGATCATGAATTTGTGAAATATCCGGAAACATCTCCTTAATGCATGTCTAATCACCGAAACCCTGCATCTCATCTCCTGATCATGGCATTTCACCTACAAGTTAAATCCTAGGGTTTCAACTACCTTAATCGACAAGTAACGATGATTCATGACCTAACTCCACGGTATATTCGAGATGCGCCCCTCTAAGCATCCGAACTCCGTTTAATTTGAATAGTTGAATCATCCCCCTCTCAGGGATTTAAAATGTCATGTCATCATGTGTTTGCGCATTGCATTTGGTAAATCATGTGTGGTGATTGATTGTTCTTCCGTTGTTATGCTTCGATAGATCAAGCAGCCGGGGTTACACCGCAATACCCCGACGATCCGTACTACCAGCACGTTGAGCCAGGCAAGCGTAATCCCCCCTCTGAGCATATCTTATCCTATGTTTCCGCAAATATTTTCTCCACTATAATATTGCATGCGGTTCTAAATGTCAATTTTATTGGATTAGAGTATCCTATAGTTGCATTAAGTTTCCGATGCCATTACCTGTTTCCCTCCTATTAACCATAGGTTTGTATTGTTGGCCTGAGATACTAAACTATGCTATGTTGATGCTTAGCCATGCTTAGTAAATGCTTAGCTGTATAGTGGATGGTTCTTGTTGGAAAACAGGTGATGAGATAAATGGTTGATGGTGGAGGAATTGTGAGACGGGTAATAAAATGCTTAAAGGTGGGGATGAGAGGCCACTGTGGTTGTGGTGCTTTGTCTCGTTCCCGTCGCCTAGGTGCGAGTTCTTTACCTCCCGAACCAAGACTGAGCGTGCAACCATGCGTGAGGCCTATGCAATTGCAGGAACCCTCATAGACTAAATAACTCGGGCGGGGCTAGCCAGGGTCCTCTAGTTCGGGCTTCCATTTGCGCGTGCGTGATGATGGTGGTATGAATTGGGATGAGGATGGTGGTGTTAGGAAAATGAGTGGCCGTGGGGCAGGGTGTTGGAGGCACTGAACCTGTCCTGCCGTCACTGATGATCCTGGAAAGTCCTTAACGAGGGAGAAGTCGACACCGCTCCCACCCAGCCGGCTTTCCAAGGAAGAGAGCTAATGCGCAGGTAATGGGCCGGACGGTACGCGTGGCAAACATTGTGCACCCCTGCAGGGTAAATCTTTTCGAAAAGTCGTGTCCGCGGTTATGGACGACTTGGGAAAGGACGATAAGATCATAGAATAACTTAAACGGAATGATTAAAACCTGGGTACTAAAGGTACCACTCAAGAATGCCAAGTTGACTTCCTCGAGGGTGATTCGGGGAGGTGCCTTTGTAGAACAGGTACAATGATGATGTGGTGATGTTGAGAAAGGTGATCAGAAGAAAAGAGTTACATCTTACCCCTTTTAAAAATATTCTGAATAGTCGATGCCATTGAGTTATGTTTTCATAAATAAAATCAGCTTTACGCAAAACAGCCATAAAACTTTGAAAGCCTCATCGAGCTAAAGCTCTATATATAATCTTGCGAGTTCGTCGAACTCAACGTCGTTTGTTTTGTTTCAGAGGAGGACTTCACCGACCTCGAAGGTGGGTTCTTTGTGGACGTCGACGAGTAGTCTGGGGTTCCCAGGTGGCAGCTTGGGACATCCCGGAACAGCTGGCGCTGGATGTTTATCTGTAGGCCTCTTAGGCCATAATTTGGTTCTTATTGTTTAGAACAACCTAATTTGCTTCCGCTTGTTGTTATGTTGGGTCTGTGACCTCTGGTTGTAATTTGCTATCTTTCTCTATTATAAGAGTTGAACTATATGCTTTGTGTCGTAGAGTCTGTGATGTGCCAGTTGTTCCACAAGTCTTGATCTCTCTATTATGCATTGATAGTTGTGCCTGTGTTAAGGCATCAATCGGGGAGTTGCGTTGCCGATGATCAATTCCGAGCAACGCCTGCCAAAGGTTTTGGCCGGGGATTGGTAAACCCATAACCTCCGGTTGTATCGCTTAACCGGTGACACACAGCATCACTGTATAGCAGTCGGGTCGGGGCGCCACACAGTCTTCGCCCCTCTATGATTTAGACAACACTAAGGAGACAAGGCATCCCATCGTGTGTTGTATAGACAAACATATGTGATAGTGGATCAATGCTAACACGTTGAACAATGGAGATCAGGGCTTTCAGGTAGGATTGTTGGGGACTGTAGACTCGGTTCCGTGATTGGCATTGTGGATCCATGTTTTCAGAATCTCGTGCTTAGGAAAGGAACAAGTGGGTGTTGGTGCGGAAAGTGAAACCAAATCCAATGGAATAAGTGCATGTGAAGCTGCTTATTGGGTGTTCACGACAAGATTATCCATTGGTAAATTCCATTCCAGACTCATATATTGTTGTCTTTATTTTACTTTGATACTTCTAAATTTGGACTAACCATGACCCATGCTAGTATGTGATACGTCTCCAACGTATCTATAATTTCTTATGTTCCATGCTCATATTATACCAATTGCTACATGTTTTATTCACACTTCATGGCATTTTATTGCATTTTCTGGGACTAACCTATTAACAAGATGCCACAGTGCCAGTTGCTGTTTTCTGCTGTTTTTGGTTTCAGAAAAGTTGTTCTGCAAACATACTCGGAATTGGACGAAACAAAATCCCAGATGTCTATTTTTCCCGACACGATCACGAAGTCCGAAGGAGAGACAAAGGCGGGCACCGAGGCGCCGTCCCCACACCACGGCGCGGGGGCCCCCTGGCGCGCCGCCACGTGGGGAGCGAGCCTCGGCCTCCACCGACATCGCCCCTTCGCCTATAAAATCCCTCCGAGGCGTAAACCCTAAAACACCGAGCCATATTTCCAGAAAACATCCGTTGCGCCGCCGCCATCGAACCCTAACTCGGGGGGTTTTGGAAGCTCTTCCCGGCACCCTGCCGGAGAGGGAATCATCACCGGAGGGCTCTACATCGCCATGCCTGCCTCCGGAGTGATGTGTGAGTAGTTCATCTTTGGACTATGGGTCCATAGCAGTAGCTAGATGGTTGTCTTCTCCTCTTGTGCCATCATGTTTAGATCTTGTGAGCTGCCTATCATGATCAAGATCATCTTATTGTAATGCTACATGTTGTGTTTGCTGGGATCCGATGAGTATTGAATACTATGTCAAGTTGATTATTGATCTATCTTATATATGTTGTTTATGATCTTGCATGCTCTCCATTATTAGTGTAGGCTTTGACCAAGTTTATGCTTATAACTCCAAGAGGGAGTATTTATGCTAGATAGTGGGTTCAGTCTCTATTAAATCTGGGGGAGTGACAGCAACCCCTAAGGTTGTAGATGTGCTGTTGCTACTAGGGGTAAAACATCAATGCTTTGTCTAAGGATATTTGTATTGTTTACATTATGCATCATACTTAATGCAATTGTCTGTTGCTTGCAACTTAATACTGGAAGGGGTGCGGATGCTAACCTGAAGGTGGACTTTTTAGGCATAGATGCATGCTGGATAGCGGTCTGTGTACTTTGTTGTAATGCCCAAGTAAATCTCATAGTGATCATCATGACTTGTATATGCATTGTTATGCGCCTCTCTATTCTGTCAATTGCCCAGCTGTAAACATTATCGCATATTGACATTAATTACTAAAACAATGTTCATCGAAGTTCATCTTATCTCTCAAGTGCATGAGTGCAATGTTCATCGAAGTTCATCCTTCTTAATTAGAGTAGTTTATATCCTTATTCACGAGCATAACTAATGGTATACTGCATATGTATTTCATTCAGTGTTCTCTTAGGTCAAGGTTCAACCCTGTTATCTTACGGTCGAGAAGAAGGGCAAAATTTCTTGCAAGCAACATATCCACATCATCTATTTTTCATCCATGAAATTGTCCATGTCAAAGTTTAATCATCAAATACAAAAAAGTCACCTCAATTGAATTTATAGCCTTTTAACAATTGTGACCAATTGAATTTTCCATATTTTTACAAACAACTTCATATTTCATTGGTCTTATACGACTTTATTTACCCACTAAAATTTTGAAACAGATTTCGCCGCAACGCATACAATCAGCTAAAATCCTCTCCCAGGTGTGCACTCATCATCATCCTCAACGCGTCCTCCGGAAGGAGGAGGACAAGAAGAATACGAGGAGGGAGAGGGAGAGAAGGCAGAGGTGAAAGACGCGGGGACGCCACAGTCTTCACCCCTCTATGGTTTAGACAACACTAAAGAGACGGGCATCCCATCGTGTGTTGTGTAGATAGACATATGTGGTAGTGGATCGATGCTAACACATTGAACAATGGGTTTCGGATCTCTCGCGTAGGATTGTCGGGGATTGTAGACTCAGTTCCGTGATTGGCATTGTGGATCCATGTTTCTAGAACCTCATGCTTAGGAAAGGAACAAATGTGGTTGTTGGTGCAGAATGTGAAACTAACTCCAATGGAATAAGTGCATGTGAAGCTGCTTATTGGGTGATCACAACAAGATTATCCATTGGGTAAATTCCATTTTGGACTCAGATATTGGTGTCTTTATTTTACTTTGGTACTTGTAAATTTGGACTAGCCATGACCCATGCTAGTATGCGCTATGGTTTAACTTATATGGCAGAGCATTCTTCTATCGAGTTGCACATAATAAACTTGTATTCATCTTTATCCTTGGAAAAAACATATGGTCATCAAATATTGTGTATGCAAAATCTCTTCAAATATAACTTAATGAAAACATTATTCCATAGCAACCGTCATTAATCACTGTTCATTTAAGTTCATCTTATCTCTCAACTGCATGGGTGCAATGCTCATCGAAGTTCATCTTTCTTAATTAGGACAAATTTATACTCTTATTCATGAGCATAACCAAATGGTATACTGCATATTTATTTCATTAAGTGTTATCTTAGGTGTAGGTTCCACCCTGTTATCTTACGTTGAGAAGAAGGGCAAGATTTGTGCACACAAATTTCAGCCACTAAACATGCATGTGAATACAAACTCAACTATACCAACTTCGTGTTAAATAAATCCACATTTATTGAGTTATTTTTAATCAAAATACATTTAACCGTGTCAAATTTCATATTTGTTATATGATTTTATTTACCTAATAAATTTTTAAAGAGATTTTCGCCGCAACGCATACAATCAGCTAATCAGCCTTCTCAATAAAAAACGGTGACATCCATGTGCCGTGTTGCTTGCGTACAGTACAGACAGCGGAGTACTACTACACCACAGCGTCTGGGGCAGGAGAGAGAGGACCAGATCTTGATCCGGGTTCCGGGGTGCCGGATCATGGATGCCAGCCAGGCCGCGGCCATCCGCCGTCCGTCCCCGCGATCCGACCGCCGCCGCCGCGCCGGCCCATGATGATGGCCGCATCATTCGCTGACGAGCCAGCCAGCCAAATCATTTGTCCGCGTCGCACTCCCACGCAGCCTTCCTTTCTCCTCCACCCCGCGGCAGCAAGCAGAGCTCCATCGCCATCAGCTCCGCTCTCTTCCTCGGATCGATCGGAAGGGGCCGACGAGGAGGAATCGGCGGCGGCGGCGGCATGAGTCTCTTCGGGCTCGGGCGGTGAGTTGCCTTGCTCTGCTCCTACCACGATCCTGCCGTTTCATCTCCGGAGATCTCCTTCCGCCAAGGCGCGCCGGAATTTTCCGCCGTAGTCGTCCGTTGGGCTGGACTATCTGGAGTGGGGTGGAGATCCACCCGTGTCGACTAGAATTCTGTTCTTCTGCTGGTGATAAGCCCTAGGTTGCCTGGAGCCAGTCGCGGATTTGTAGCCCGAAATCTCCGATCCATCCAGTTCGTTACTGATTTCTTAGATTTCTGTTCGACGCCTGGTGGTGGAGTAGCAAGTAGTAAGTAGTAGTAGCAGTGTGTTTCACAAAATTTTGCTGCTATGCTCAATTTCGTTGTCCACGGTCGGTGCCTTTTCTGTTCCCGTCCCGAGAAGGAAAAGGCCAGCGCGGATCATGTTCACACGCCACCGTGCTTCCTTGTCTCTTTCCCGGCATGTTTTGCTCCTTGACGCAATCACCCTCACAAGCCTTCTCCCCTTTTCGGCAGGAACCAGAAGACGTTCCGTCCCAAGAAAAGTGCTCCGTCAGGCAGCAAGGTGAGGACTCTGACCTCCCAAGCTCCTCATTCATAAGAGCCTTGCTCTGCTTTTGCTCATCTCATGGAATTTGATCTGATCATGCATAAGAGCCTGGGCCTGGCTAAGTAGCAAGCAGGTGTTGATTTATTGCCACAACTGCTGTTACCAAAATAGCGCTACAACCAGGCACCCCATCAGTTGTCATGAACTATCTAGGGGGCATTCGCACTTTGCTTGTTGTAAAATGTATACATCGGAGTTGGAACAGCTCATTTGCTTACATTAACTTGAGGATTATGGATTTTTTGTTAGTTGTACATGGACTGTTGATTATAAATCAGGAAATTGTGCTCGTCTTGAAAGTAGACAAAACTGCTAGTCATCTGTTTGTTTTTATCATTCATTCTAGACTTCTAGTTCCAACGTTTGCAAAAGCAAAGACCATGTTGCCAGTTAACATTATTGTTGGCTTTGATAGGGATTTAAATGTGCTTGCTATTTTTTGTTATGTTAATGTAAGCAAAAATATTTAAGTGCACTGTCAATGTTCCTACTATAGTCCTATGGTCTCATCTATTCCAAAGCAGCCGGTATCAAGCATTTTGTTGTATCCAATTTCCCAGATTCCATTCATTATACCATATACCCACCGCAATAAACTATTTTAGTAGAGATACTTTGATTTCACATCGTGCTTCATGTATTATTGTATGGGAAATGGGATGTCTTACAGAACTATGCCATGGCTCAGGGTCTACAGTCTACACATGCTTGTGTTGGATTGATTGCTAAGCCTTAAGCAATGTTTATTAGTTGTTACTTAGCAGATTCAATCTTCACTACATGTCCTTGATGCCTGAATCACCTAAGGTAGCTGCAGATTTCGGCATAAAATATATTTCATAACTACATTTGCTAAATGGAATGAACTTATATTGCTGGGTTGTCCTCAGTATTTTGAATTTGCCAGAGTTTGCTTATTATATATGCCACTCACAAACTGGGAACAAACATTTATATTACACAGTGAGTAATGCCGCACATAACTTGACATTATCCATTTCTGTCTTGCTTTTATCTACAGGGCACAGCTCCGAAAGCACATAGATGCAACCCTCGGCAGTGGAAACCTTAGGGAAGCTGTCAGGCTGCCTCCTGGAGAAGATATCAATGAATGGCTTGCTGTGAATAGTAATGTTCTTCAGTTTCCTTTTTAGCCGTGGGCCATACTTGACATGTTTCATTACATTTTAGTTTTTGGTATTTTTGGGATAAATATTCTGTGGTTGGTACTGAATAAATACATATGTGCAATTTTACTGGAAACCTTCATTTCATTAGAGCTAACATATGTGTTTTGCTTTGCAGCTGTGGATTTCTTTAATCAAGTTAACCTGCTGTATGGCACACTCACAGAGTTCTGCACATCCGAGAGCTGCCCAACAATGACTGCAGGCCCGAAGTACGTCCATCAATCAGTCTTATTATTTGAACTTCTAAAAAAAGAACAAACTGAAAACCTTTATCTCTGCAAGATTACCATTTACTTTTGATAAAAAATACAGTGCTGTTATTATAGCAGCTGTTAATTATCTACTTGAAACCTTATAAACGAACATATTATTTGTAATTTTTCAAGGCTTCATACCTAGCAAAAATGTAAATATGTTTGCCTTTTTTATTTTTTGTCCGTGTTTATTGCAAAATGCTTAACTAGTGACTCAAGCTGTCTTCAGTTATTTCCCTAAATTTTCTGATAATACTATACTATGAAAGAGGGAGTTCAAACTGATGGTCCGTCTCCTGTTGCGTTCTTCTCTGGATAGAAATAAGAAAATGCGTGGTCACCTGGATTTGAAGTGCACATCTCTAGCTAAAAGCAAAACGAACAATCGAACCAGCTGCCACGTTGTGTTTACATGGGAGAAGTGGCCTTTCTGATAGAATCGAACAATTCCTGCCAGCCTACTGCCAAAAAATAAATTAAAAAATAATTCCTGCCAATCAAACGCCCACTGATGTTCTTTCTCAATCGATCAGTATCCTTGCTTTGAACTTCAAATCTACACTCATAGGAATAGCCCCCACCCGAATCCCAATATGAAATGAATGTGTGTTTGCTGCTCGTAGATTGCTGGTTGTTATAGTAATTTAAGTAATTATAATCTTCTTTATATTTGCTGATTATCCTTTTTATGGCGATTCAGCTGATTATTTTTGCTCATATAATGGTATTAATTGGTGATAGTGGTTGGTTGATCTTCTTCTCTGCTCTTTAAATGCGATAACCTTAATCCACCTAAGGTTTTGCTTATCCACATATGAGACAATGTTACGGTTATATAATTGTTGATCCGTAGCAACTAACAAGTTTTTAGCTAGTAATACTATATACATCAGTACGTAAGCCGATTTACCTTTCTCTGCTTGAAGCTAATATACAAATGAAGTAGTTCATCATGTTTGAAAAAGAAAGGATTACTGCACCAGGCAAATCTGTTTAGGAAGATCACTGCACCAGGCAAATCTGTCGCTCCTGGTTCCATGTTATTCTGTACCCACAATTCTCTTCGGTTTCTTACTATTTTCACTTGTCCTGATATAATTAGGTTTGAACGTCAACTAAATGGAATGTTGTGATTACACCCCTTTCTGAAAAAAGCAAAATTCCAAAATGTTTAAGCATTTAGCGAGCAGTATGAGCACCCCATATGTTATCAATTAGACTTTCTCATGCCCATAATCCCCTGATTACGTTCTCTTGGTAATTAGTTGCATATTTAGGTGATCATGAGTTCATGACAAAAGAGTTGCTACTTGTACCTAGGTATGAGTACCGATGGGCTGATGGTGTATTGATAAAGAAGCCCATAGAAGTGTCAGCACCAAAATACGTGGAATACCTGATGGACTGGATTGAAGGCCAGCTCGACAACGAATCCTTGTTTCCTCAGAAGCTTGGTATGTTGCTTGCATCATGGACCATTCTTCGTTTCTCATGAATGCTTCTTCTTATTGGAACAGTCAAGTTTACCTGATCTGTGTTAATTTCCTTTGTCCAGGCACGCCATTTCCACCTAACTTCAAGGATGTTGTGAACACAATTTTCAAGCGCTTGTTTCGTGTTTATGCCCACATATATCATTCACATTTTCAGAAGATTGTCAGCCTGAAGGAGGAGGCTCATCTTAACACCTGCTTCAAGCACTTCATTCTGTTTACCAACGTAAGTCTCTTGCTGACACGTTGCAGGCTTGCCATTCACAGTGATTGTGCCCTTGAGTTCGAGCAAAAATTTACATGTATTGGCTTGTGATGCAGGAATTCGGGCTGATTGACAAGAAAGAGCTGGCTCCACTCCAGGAGCTCATCGAGTCCATCATCGTTCCTTACTGAGAAATAAATACCAAGGCGGAACTGAACATGGCTGCAGGAATGAGAATTCGGCTGTCTGCGCCAATAATTTACTGGCATGAGAGCTTGTTGTTCCATTTGTTTGACGTAAAAAAATAAAGGACGTGGTACATTACTAATGTTGTATCTGTATGCACCTGATCTCCCCGATTCCACTATTATTGGTCGTGAGAGCACGATTGTACTGTGCATGCACTATAGTGTTGGGTTGTGATGATATTGGAAAGACGGAACTGCCTCACGTACGACGTTTTCCCGTCCGAAACATGTACGACTCAACGTGGCTAAATACGATTGCCTTGATGAATCTTATGCTGGGACCACCAAGGGCATCGATGAGTGTTTGATGCGTGTGTCGCTGCGGATCGTACAAACGTCGGACACAAAGTGTCGTACGTATAGCATCGCTCTTGGAAAGAATAGTTTTATAGTCTCTACTATATAATATGGCTTCAGGTGATGGTTGGTACGTTTTTAAAATTTCCAATTTTACCCTTGCATTGTTAGGTCAAGTTAGAAAATATTACACATTTGCCACTGCTGAGTGGAACTTACCGGTTCGGGCTCGCAGCTCTTCTTTCTCGAGTCAACCCTGGATGGCTCGATCCAAAACAGAGCCTCCTCCGCGCACCGCCAGGCGCCGCCGCCGCCGCCGCCGGTGCCTCATCGGCAGCCTGTCCGTACTTCTCGCCCTCCTCCTCCTAATCCTATTCCTCACCGTCCTCCGCGTCCGCGACCCCACCATCCGCCTCATCTCCACGGAGCTCGCGGGCGTCACCGCGCGGTTCGTGCTCCTCCCTGTCCCATCCCGTACTGCTCGGGGGCGGCCACGCCGACATGCCCTACAACGGCGCCCACGCCGAGGACGCCCAGATCGGCCCAGGCGCCGTCCCGAGCCATCACCTGAAGGCGGGACACGGTTGGTCTGCACATAGATGTAGGTGTTGGCAGAGCCCACGACGACGATGGGCGGCGGAGAGAGAAGTGGAAGTGGGTTTGATGGAGAAGTGGAGTTAGTTTGGGGGTGGGATCCGGCGAGGAAAGCGGCGGCCGGAGTTGGCCTGGCGAGCGGGAGGCGGAGTCGCGCGCCCATGGCCATGGATGATGCAGGGTGTTGAGAAAGCGGTGGAGCCAATGGCGCTCTATGCATGAAGTCATCGGCGAGGCTGCTACCTCGATGCTGAGGGCGAGATCCCGTCTTCCAAGTTGTCCTGTGCCTCAAGTTCAAAGGAGGTCAAACCGGCCAGCAAAAGGTTATCCACTCCACCGCCGCGTTGGAAATCTTTGTCCCCACCACGAGCGTCGCCGGCTCCGGCCGCTACGCCGCTGAGGGAAACGGGCAAGGTGAAGCACAGGAAGGAGTGCTGGGACAATGCCAGGGCGAAGGCTGTTGCACTGAAGGTGCTCGATAGATTGTCCCTGGATTGCTCGAAACTGCTCATTTGTGAAATTCAGACGCCAGCATCTACAGCGACCTCTCTGCGCTGAATCGCTACATCACTTTGGACAGTGCCGAGACTGCACCTGAAGTGCAGTTTTGAGAAGGGATCATCCGGCGTGCTGTGGTATACATGTTCCCCTGAAGATGCAAAATCACCTCCCACCACTTAAAATCTTAAAGCGGTGAACTGGATGAGTTGTGGAAACAAAGGAGTAAGGTCCCTATGATTAGCACATGAAGTATCTTTACAACCTATTATTGCTTGCTTTCTCTATAAGCAGGTGCGTTGGCAGCTTAGACTTTGTGTCTTTATTTTTTTTCCAGTCTAAGTCACATCAAATTTGCTCAACCTTCTGAAAACCGGAAAAGAAATACATCTTTAATGGCATTTCATCAATCTGATCTAATATATTTGCCATTCTGATCTTCTCTGTATTTTGCAATTGTTTACTCATATTTTATTATAATGAATATTTACCACTCCTCCTCATATGCACAGAAGGAGTGACACACAACATATATGACTGTTGATTCGGTTTGAGTATCGAAAATTGACGAGGCTAAGATGTCTGCTTCATGTACTTGAATCAAGAAATTTCTTTCTCAACGCCTACTTCCATTTCTTCTAGCATGAACTTCCAAATTCCAGCGCAAGGGTATTAGCACAAACAACCCTTGATGCTGAATATGAAGCATCTGGACTGGAACGCTCCAATTGTGCAGCAAGGTACGGAGAAGGTCATAGCCTACTTACATCAGATTCAGAACTTTAGGTACCTCAATGGAAGATCATTGTAGATTCCCTCTTTAATCTCTAGATCTACATAGTGTGACTTTCTGATAGCTCAATTATTTCATTGTATTTCATCTCTAATTCAGATTGTTGGGAATTAATATATCTGTTAGTATCTCATCTGTTCCTGCATTGTATCTGTGTATGCTTCAGATTGTTGGGAAGATTATTTCGTATGCCCGTTGCAATGCACTTAGAAATTGCAATGAATATATTTTAACATAATTCAATTGATATCTCAAATAATTTTTATATAGGCCCGTTGCAACGCACGGGCATTTTGCTAGTTTTATTTAAGACGACAGTTATTAATGGATGTGCGCGTGCAGTGTTTGCTTCCTAATGAAATCCGATGGGACCCTTGATGCTGCTGCCTTCTCGTTGGGTTATTTTTTGCTGCAGGTTTTTTGTTCATGAACTGATATGTATAAGTTCTAGTGCACGGTGCAAGCTTTCCGTACTGTGGCGGATCACCGAATCCTTTGGAATTCTTTTTGATTGTAGTAAAAATGAATTTTCATGAGGTCTAACATAATGCTGTTTTCTCTTTGAAATCTGTACTACAAGATTTCTATGAGATTGGTTCATATGAATCTTATTTTGTTTGGTTTGATCTCCAAAAACAATGAGAAGAAAGCACTCTCAACACGTTACTATAAGGAAGAGTCACGAGTGACGTTTTGGGTTTATTAATTTAGGGTGTGTTTGGTTCAGCCGTCGATTTCAAAAAAGCTGATGTGAACTGTGAGCTGTGAAAAACCCGCTGTGAGATGAGAACCGTGGTAAAGCTAAAAGTCGTTTGGCTGAAACAACTGTGAAACTATGAATTTTTATATGAATCATCTGTAATACTCTAAGTACTCTAAGACCGTGGGAGATCCGTCGGCACGCCTCCCGGTCCACCGTGTCGGACTGCCTCCGGCCACCTTGATATCGCCGGACCTTCGCCGGAATTGGTCGGACAATGACGAAACCTCGCCGGAGATAGGGGAAGACACGCCAAACCTCCAGAGCCGCACTGAAACGCCTCTGGCCACCTTGATATCCTCGGGCCCTTGCCGAAGTTGGCCGGACCTCGCCAGAGCCACTTTGGACCCCCTCCAGCCACCTTGGTTATCGTCCAATCAAACAGTCACCGGAGTTGGCGGGACCTCATTGTAACCTCGCCGCAGTCGGCCAAAAACATGAGCCGCGCTGGACCGCCTCCTGCCACCTCGATTATCGCAGGAAGCTCGCCGGAGTTGGTCAGATCTCACCGAAACCTTGCCGGAGATTATGAGAACTACCACGAAATCTTTCTAGGCAATCTAGCAAGCTTGTACGTGCCTGGTTGCTAGCTGATCAGTCTTTTTTTTGTGTCCTAGCTGATCAATCTAGTCAACTACGGAGTAGTACTGTACTAGCTAGCATGTAGTGCACGTGCAAGTTTTTTTTTTTTTTTGAACAGGAGGGACCCCTAAGGGGCAGAAGCCTCATTCATTCCAAGCAGTGGGTGTACATACAAAAAACAGAGAACCCCATATAAATAAGAAAAACACATAGGTCCCTGACATAAGCATAAATGACCCAACTAAAAGATATAGGAATTCCACCAAGTCCTTCTCTTTCCCCACTGTCGAGCAAAGCAAGAAGTCGAGCTTGCCGTCGCCGAACACCGTCACGGGGACTACACCACTTGCTTCGATGCCGACGGAACCCACAGCAACAGCTGACTTGGACAAGGGCCTCACAACGGAGGTTAAACAAGCGCCGGAGCACACCAGCAATTTCTTGAGGTCGCAAAGGACCGACGAAGAAGAGCTCGAAAAATTGAAGACTTCGTCACTCCAGGGCCGCCACGAACCACCGTTAGCTGCGCCAGCATAATCCCCTGTCGCCACCATGGCGACAAGCAGGATGAGCAAGAACACAGTAAAGGAAGTCGAAACAGCCAGAATTCGGCGCCACCAGCAGAGGGTAACCGTCCCGCCATCAAGACTCCAGTGCCTGCCACGGACCAGAGGAGGCAAGAGTAGAGGATAGCTGAGGCATCGAATCCAAGACGAACCAAGTGAATCCGGCGACATGCCGGGCTTCTTCCCCTCGCCACCGAGGCCGGCCAGAAGCAGAAGTCCAGCAGCACCAAACGCACCAAATCGCCGCCAACACCAACGAAAACAACGACCGACGCAACACGCATCTCCCTCCCCTCGCCACCAAGGCCGGCCAGAGGGAGAAACCACGAGCATCGGCCCAGCATCAGCAGACGCCAGCCTTCGAGCTTATGCGGGCACACACCACCAGATCCGCCACCCTACCACGCCGTCCACCATGGAAGAACGCCAGAAGGTGACCTCTCAAAGCTTTGACCGCTGCTCGGAGGCAGCCAAAGCGAGTGGTGAGCAGGGCTGCAGAGTCGAACCAGCTTCTTCTCCCCAGCAACCACCCTTCCCCAAGCACCATGCCCGTGAAAGAGAGGAGGTGGGGACGGCGCCGCCGTCTCGATCCGCAGCCAAGCAAGCTTATTTAGGGTGCAGAGGCCAGATCCATGCCTCCCCGCCGCCCACCTCGGGCGCCTGCAGGCAGAGGAACCTCGCCCACGTCCGACACGGCTTGCACGCGCCGGAAATCTTCTGCAGCAACAAGGCAAAACGCCCAACACCACAAAGGGGAAACCTACTCTAACCCTAATAGGAACTACGGGAAGCCAGCCCACTCTCCCATCCCATCTCCAGGCGGCCGGGCCGCCGGAGACGAGGGAGAGAGGGGCTGGGGCGCGGAGGTTGACTCTCAGGCGGCTCAGGGAGGAAGGAGGAGGAAGGGAAAAGATGGTTCGTGCACGTGCAAGCTCAGCCGCATCTAATAGACACTCGAGATCGAAGTTATATACGGCCAGCGGCGTACAGTGACCGCTAATCACATTAGCCGACGCGGCTCCAAATCAGAGGGACGACACTGGATTCTCATGGAAAGGTGCCGGGAGGAGCTACGCGAGGGAGAGAACTGCCAAGAGGAGGATTGTCGGACTGTCGATGTGTAGAGAGGCGTTGCGGCGGATTGAGCCTTGGAGGGGCGGCCGGCGGCGGTCGGCATAATTGCAATTTCTACCCAGTCAGCTATCGGGGCGAACAGAAGTTCTGATCCAAGGTGAGACAGAGCGACGGCCATAGTGATTAGCTTGCAGGTTGGGGGAGGAAACGACGCAGGCAAGGAGGCCAGGCGGTGGTGCGATCTCTCCGGCCGGCGACAATCATGATTTAGGATGAAACGGGTCTTGCGCGAGTGGAGACGCAGGAACGTGGTTGGAGCAGCGGACGGCGGCCGGACCGGCGGCGCGTCGCCGGCGAGGCGGCCCGAGGGGCAGCGCGAGAAGGTGCGAAACTTTTCTTTCCTGATCGATCGATGTTCTGTTTCGCTCGGGAAGTGGAAAATATGTCGAAGCGGTATCACTAATCGGTGGCAGCGTGGGTCATTTAACCCAGAAGTTGGTTCTGAACGCGATGGAAGCAGGGGTAAACCTGCTTTGACAATTACACTACAGGAATCTGGTAGCTTTTGTAAAATCTGTGGTGAGAAAATCCTGTTTGGTTAGCTTTTAGATTTTCAAGAGTAAAAGCAGGTTAGAAAAGCCAAACCAAACGCACCCTTAAAGTCTGGCGTTATCGCCTTTTATCTACTCCATCCGTTCCACAATATAAGATGTTTTAGCCTTTTGCCACATTCACATGCACACATATGTATGTAGACATGTTTTAGTGTACATGTCCACTCTTTTTTGTACAAATCTAGGCAACATGTGTAACACCTAAAACATCTTATATTATGGAACGGAGGGAGTACAAAACTGCTTGTGCTCCCAAGACTTCATACTTCGTAGTGAAATGAAATACTACTCATCGCTGACAATTGATTTCTGATTGATAATACGACTGGAAAATCTATCACGAGCATTCGTGTCGTTCCCGTGTATGCAAACAATCTTCATCTGGAGTGGTCATCCGTTGTCTTGGCAGTTTGCCATGCTGCCGTCGTGGCCCGTGGGTTACAAATTCTTCGTCCATGGTTTGCATTTCACGTTCTTTTTAAAATGCCGCTTGCACTCGATTCATCTATATACAGCAACTGAATCTCAAAAAAAAAAATCTATATACAGCAACTGTACATACGCTGACGTATTATTACACATCTACGCAACACGCTGCTTGCACATGCCCGGCGAACTCCGGCGGAGCCAGGGCGGTCGCCCACGACGGCTCCGTCCCCTTGGCCCCATTCTCCTCGCTCAGCACGTACACGGCCTGCTCACCACCGTGGCGCCCGGCGCCAACGACGACCACGCGGCCGCCTCCGATGGCCACGACAGCCGTCGCCGCGCGCCCGTCCTCCGGCACCCGCGCCACCGACCGCCACGGGCTGCCGCTGTCCCGTGCCGCGAGGTAGCCGTCGCGGAGCATGTACACGGTGCCTGCCGAGGACGGCGCGGCGCAGCACGTCACCGGGCACGCCCCTCTTCCACCATCCGTTCCTGCACCGGTTCCCACGCCCAGGCGGCCGTGTCGAACGCCTCGCTGGTGCCGGTGAACCGGCCCTGCGCCTCCGTCGGGTACCCGCCGACCACGAGGAACCTGCCGCCGACACAGACCCCCCTGGCCTCGTCCCGCTCCAGCGCCATGTCGGGCAGCGCCGCCCACGCGTCGGCCTCGGCGTCGTATGCCGCCGCCGACCGCAGCGCGTTCTTCTCCTCGTCGTGCCCCCCCGCGACGAACACCCTCCCTCCCGCCGCCGCGCACGCGAAGAAAGACCGGCGCCGCGGCCCCGGCATCGGCGCGCCGCGCCGCCACGCGCCCTCCAGGAAGTCGTACACGTGCACCGCGTCCGTCGGCGTCCACGTCTCGGGGTCCCACCCGCCCAGCACCACCAGCCTCGTCCTCTCCCCGCGGCAAGACACGGCGGCGAGCTGGCAGAAGAGCGGCAGGCCCGCGCCGCCGGGGAGCGGGGGCAGCGTGGCCCAGCCGCCGTCGGCCGGGTCGTGGAGCACGAGCCGGTAGGAGCTTGAGAGCGCGGCGGACGCAGCGTACTTGCGTGCCGGGCCGGAGGCGGCGAGCGGGGGCAGGGCCTGGGCGAGGGCGAGGAGCGGGCGGGACATGCCGTTGGCCCGGCGGAGGCGGCTGTACAGAGGCGACTCCACCTCCGCCTTCCATTGTCGCGAGGTGTGGCGCGCTGCAGGGAGATGGCGGAATCCCACCCGGAGCAGGCATTCCCGCGCCACGTCCTCGGGGAGCCCCGGAATCAGGTCGCCCATTGTCGATCGATCAACCTCAGTGTACAATCTTAATTCGCTTCTTCCTCCAATCAAAAAAGAGACAATCTTCTCAGTAACCACTCCAAACAAATAGTCTTCTTAGTAGTGTATTCTGTAACTGCAGCAAGGATCGAGCAGTGGAGTGAGTGGGTTGTGGACGCGCGGGGTGGCGCCCTTTATAGAGACAAGGCTTTGGATTTTAAAAAACGGACAGGAAAGACCCAGATTTGGATCGGGATGCGAGGAAACGGGGGCGCGCGCGGGGGAATATGAGGCACGGTTTTCGTTTCCTGTGGAACGGCGGCGGCGCTCGCGGTGGTTTCCAACTTCCCATATGGCATATCATATCCGGAAACAACGTGCCGAACCGCAGGTCGCCGTCGCCGGAATCCGACCGGCAAGGGCTAGCTGGATAACTTACTCGGCCAGGCAGCGCGATTGATGAGCTCTTGCGTGGTGATCTCCACTGCAATACTGAATTTATACTGATTTTTTTTTCGAGGGCAATACTGAATTTTATGATCAGGAACCGACGGTGCCGAAGAGTTGTTTGCGCTGCTGTTTACCAGGGCGCCGAAGAGTTGAACGGATCGCTCGCTTCGTCGCTCGTGGCTTTTGAAATTACTATACTCCAGAACTGATCCGTCGGCGAGGGTACGAATGTACGATTCTGCGGCTGCCGGATTGAATCATGATGTGGGCAAGCGGCTCGCCGGCCACCCATCCACGCCACTGATATTGTTTGAAATACAACTGCACTGTCATTCTTTTTCCATGTATAGCGTGTCGTGACTCATATAGCCACCCTAAATAAAAAAATCTAACTGGGCAGCCCCTTTCTATTACTTGCACAACAAAATTAAGGAGTGTAAGCTTTCTAATCTGATGCTTCACTAACGCTAATGAATTTGGGGGCAAGGACCATAAAAAACAAATTCTAGGGGCAAGCCCCTTTGATAAAATAAAAAGTTGTTCCGCAGATTGCATGGCGTTTCTCCTATAAGAAGTGAAAACACTACCGTTCATGTGCGTCTAGAAAACAAATAGATGAGCCAACTAACTCACTCTCGCCCTTTCGTCGCGCGGCTCGCCCTATTGAGAGGCGCATGTGAGTTCTGTTTGGATCCTCTTCACCGTCGTTGATGGTCGGTGTCGGGTGTGTGGGGGGGGGGGGGGGGGGGGGTGGAAGGTGCCCGTGGCTTTCTTGTAAATATTATGTTTAATTTCTCCGTTAGGGAGTTTGGCTCTTTGTCGTTGTGCCTAGATCTCTTCTGGTACACCCCAAATAAGTTTGGTTGAGAGGACGGTGTGAGGCAAGTTTGGCTAGATCTAGCGATATCGCCTGATGATCCCCCTTCTGCTCGCGAAGCTCCAATGGTTGGAGATGCAAGCGGTAGGGTTGAGAGTTGTTGACTACTCTTCAAATAAGACCTATTGTGGTGGCTCAAGTATAAATGCAGGTGAGTATTTGTGTTCCTCCTCAAGGCGCCATGGTGGTGATCGGGAGAGGAAACAAGAGGAGCTACCCGGTATTGCTTCGGGCTGCCACAAAGTTCATATGCCGCTGAGCATTGGCGAACACTCTGGGAGGCCTATGTGTTGGTGTCCTGCTCCGGTGACCATCTGGTGAAGCGAGCTTGCGGCGACACTCCCTGATCCTTCAATGCCCAGTGGTTTCGTCCCCGACGTCATCTTGAATGCCCGCGGTTTAAGCTTGTGCATCTCAAGATTTTGTTGAACGTCCTTTCAGTATTGTGTTCTCTATAAAAGTTAGGGATTGCACTGTGTTTTGTACTTTTTTCAGGGTCCCTAATGTAATTGTGCCTGCACTTCTGATTATTAATGGCATCTAGATCATTCGGTCATTGCTTTTCAAGCCATCTACTACATGACACCTCTCATCATTCCGTCGGGTACAATGACCTTCCTAAACAAGATTCAACATGCTATTCTATGGTCGGCAAAAGACAAAACCACCGAGGCTAAATGTAAGGTCAATTGGGAGCTAGTTTGCCGCCCTAAGGAGCTTGGGGGGCTCGGTTTGCTTCACGTGGGAAAGTTTGCCACGGATTAGCCCTTGCGTTGGCCTTGGCTTGACTAGAAAGACACCAAAAAAAATTGGGCCGGTTATGGTAACCCTTGCACCAAGGACGACATGGACATCTTTTACGCTGCAACAACGATTTCCGTTGGAGATGGGCTCAAAACACCCTTTTGGCATGCCCCATGGGTGGAGGGAAAGAAGCCTAAACATATTGCGCCTCTCATTTTTTATTACTCCAATAAGAAGAATTGTGTGATGGGTAAGGCTATGCTTGGTGCTAGCTGGGTGGGGTGCATGCGGGCCGATGAAAACTTTTCAATCAAGCATTTCGCGCAATTTGTCAACCTTTGGACCCTTCTCACAAATGTTCACCTCAATCCCAATGTGAGCGATGAAATTAATTGGAAGCTTACGGAGAACGGCGAATATTCGGCCAAGTCGGCCTACAAGTTGCAATCCATGGGTACCATCTCCTCTACTATGAAGAACTATGTTTGGAGACCTTGGGCTCCACCGAAGACAAAGTTTTTTGCTTGGCTTGCAAATCAAAATAGGGTGTGGATGGCCGACCGTCTCGCAAGGAGGGGTTGGCCAAATTGTGGTTTTTGCACGTTGTGCAACCAAACCACAGAGTCTATCAACCATCTTTTTGTCCATTGTCGTGTCACTAGAAGAATTTGGGATCTTATCAAGGGTTGGCTTGGCCTCCAAAATATCGACACCGGATCTTGGTTGGGTCTAAACTTCAACGATTGGTGGCTTTTGATGACAAACTTGCCACCTAACCGGAAGGCTGTCGCTTCCTCACTTTGCTTGTCACTTGGGAGGTGTGGAACGAGCTGAATGATAGGGTGTTTAAGAATAAAAGTGCGCCAACCTTTATCATTCTAGATAGAGTCAAGAGAGAGGCTCGCCTTTGGATACTCGTGGGTGCCAAATGTTTGGGCAACTTAATACCCGAACGCAATCGTTTTGTAATATTTGGTTCCGGCCACGAACTTTATTGCATTCTTGCAATCTTCTTCTTAATTAATACTAGAAAATACCCAGCGCGTTGCAGCGGGAATCCCATTCAAACTTTGTGTAAATGAAATGTATAAGGAACATGAAATATAAAATTACTTCCAAAAATATGCAAAGTTCTCACCATAGCCGGAGAGGATTTTATTAAATTGGCTTGAAATTGTTATGTATTTGACGACAAATAATGATGATACGGACATACGGCTAAAAAACATGGCGTGCATAGACTCCATGTACAATATACTTTAACTAATAAATTAGTGGATGGTGGTATGAACAATTGATTGGCTAAAAATATGTATGAGGTGGAATGCTTAGTGGGACGTGACATGGACAATTGATAGGCTAAAAAAAGATATGAGGTGGATAACTTACATGTTGAGAGATAGAAAAATAATTAATACACTTAGCGGAGTTTTGCTTTATATGAAGTATAGATAGATGGATATGGGACAAATCTTTTGCCCCCAGTTTAAAAAATAAATAAATCATTCGGGCCGCTCCTTGTTAAAAAAGGTTAATCATCACCTCCACCCGGACACCCGGTCAACATACATGCTACCAACTCGGCTAGCTTATCTTCCCTAGTAAAAACTCCGCTAGCTCATCTTCGTAAAAACAAAATCTCGGCTAACTGCACTCAACAGCCCAGCCCAGCCCAGAAAATGGTTAATAATAAATGTAACTAATTCGCAAAAAAAAAGATAAATGTAACTAAAAATTGGAAAGAAAAAAAAAGTACTCCCACGGTACTCTTCGCTGTCGGCGATTAGCCTAAAACCGGCCGGGAGACCAAAACAAACCGCAACAACAGAAACGACGGTCACCTCCAGCTCACCACTGACCCAAATAAACCCAAGAGAAACCATCACCAAACCCACCACCGTCCCTTCCACGCGGGCCCCGTAAATCCCCCGGCCCCACCGCCCCTCTAGAACCCGCCCCCTCCCGCCGCCGGCGACCGGCGTCTGCCGGTCTCCACCCGCAAAGTTGAACAAACCCCACGGGGAAAGGGAAAAAAAAAACTCATTCTACGATTTTGGTCTCCCAGAAAGCGGGGGAGAGCCTTTTCCCGTTCGTCGCCACCGCCACCTCGTGCGGGATCTCGCGCTCGCGCCCGCGCCGAGGAGGGCTCCGCCGGTGAGGGCTCGTTCGATCGGCCGTTGAGTTGGGCCCGTCGTGATCGTGGGCGGATCTGGCGGGGTCTCGCCGGATCTCGGGACATTTCGGGGGGCTGTTGCTGATGTTTGGGTGTGTGTTTCTCTTTTGGCAGGGGGTTTGTGGGTGTCCGGCGATGGCGAGCCGGGTGAAGGAGGACGAGAAGAACGAGCGGGTCATTCGCGGCCTGCTCAAGCTGCCCGCCAACAAGCGGTGCATCAACTGCAACAATCTGGTGAGTTTTTTCTGCTTGCTTGGTCGGGTCCTCTTGCTGAATGTGGTCGGATTTCAGAGCGAGGCTGAGTGGGGGAGCTTTGTTCGACTTCGTCTGCGATCGTTGCTGGAAATGGTGCTTGTTTTAAAGCCAGGGCATCATCTTATTGGGTGGGTTAGAGAAAAATGTAGCCTCAGTGCTGGAGATTATGCCGTGCTCCAGATTACGGTAGGCAAGCAGCATCCCGTTAGGATGCAACATGAGCCCAAGCTGTCAATAGGGAAAGTGACAATGGATTACGGGCGTACCAGGAGGCGCCACACCTTGTTAAGCTTGAAACCATTTTATGCTCACTCTCTCGTTGCTACACGATTTAAGAGCTTGGTTGACTTTGTTCGCGATGGTTGCTGCAAATGGTGCTGGTTTTGAAGCTAACTCGTTAGTCATGAATGTGCACGACCTACTAGGGTTCTCATCGACATGGATTTGTAGGTGTAAAAACATCATCTCATTGGGTGGGTTAGAGAAAAATGTAACCTCGCTGCTGGAGCTTATGCCGTGTTCCATAATGCGGTAGTCAAGCAGCATGGCATTAGGATTATGACTGTCTCATGGCGAGCCATTGTTAAGCTTGACGCCCTTTTATGCTCACTCACTAAGTGGCTAGGTGCACATCGAAGCTACCAATGTTTTGTGGGTGGTCCATGTACTACTATTCTCAAAAGGGCCAACATATGGCATTCAAATGATCTCTACCTTTATATTAGACACTTTCAGTAACTTGCTACTCAGTCTGCAGCAGGATGGGGATCTGAAGGCCGCACCCCTTTTATTTAGACATATCAATTTGAACTTACCTAATTGGCTGGGATGCGCCCCTTTTATACAGACATATCATTTGAAACTTACCGTATATGCATCAAAACCACATTAATTATTATGCTCTGTGGCTGTATGGTGTCTCCAATTTAATTCAACCAATCTAACCATCCTTCATCTTGAAGAGCTTCGCAAAACAGGCAAGTCATGGGTATGATTAAAAGTAGAAACAGTTCAGTGTGCCCATTAAAGTGATATCTGAACATTCCTAAGTTTAGAATTGTTCCTAATTATTTTTCTGGAATTCTGGTTTCCTTGCAATTAATTTCACATCTCTCATTACAGAGGGAGGGGAGGGGTTATTTGGATGTCTATGTGACCATAAGTTTTCCAGCCCTAATTATGTTCCATTTGCATTCTGAACTCATGGTTTCGAGATCTTATGGGTTTCAACTCTAGCCTACCCCAACTTGTTTGGGAATAAAAGGCTTTGTTGTTGTTGTTGTTGTTGCATTCTGAACTCATGTGTGACAGCTTGTGAATCATGTAGGCAATTTTACCCATCTTCTGTGTTGCTTGTATTAGGTGGCCTATTTCGTAAGTAAGATGTGGGCGGCGTACTAGGGTTCTCATCGACATGGATTTGTAGGTGCAAAACATCGTCTCATTGGGTGGGTTGGAGAAAAATGTAACCTCACTGCTGGAGATTATGTTATGCTCCAAAGTACGGTAGTCAATCAGCATAGTGTTAGGATGCTGCATGAGCCTGAGCTATCAGTAGTGAAAGTGACAATGGGTGTCTCAGGATTGCCACGCCTTGTTAAGCTTGATGTCCTTTCATTCTCACACCCTAAGTGGCTAGGTGCACATCGAAGCTACCAATGTGTTGTGAATGGTCCATGTACTACTATTCTCAAAAGGGTAAACATATGCCATTTCACATGATCTCTACCATTATTTGAGACCGATCTAATCATTTTCCAACTTGAAGAGCTTTGTAAAATGGACAAGTCGGGTGTGAAATAGTTCAGTGTTGCCCATTAAAGTCTTGTGCAAAAATTCCTTAGCTCAGATTTGTTTCTAATTATTTTGATGCAATTCTGTTGTCCTTGCATTTGGGGTGGGTACGAGTTTTTTCACTGCTCCATCTCAATAAAGAAAAACACACATGATATATACAGTACCGGTTTTTTCTGGAAACTTTACATAATAACATCCCCTTTTTATTTAAGACCTCTTCCCCCCACCTCAGTTCTGCTGCTTATTTGGATATATACGTGACCATGTCCATAAGTCTTCCAACTCTAATTATGTTCCATGCGCCAAGTTGTGAATCATACAGGCCATTTTGCCCATCTTTCGTGTTGTATTGGTAGACCTTGTTTCCTAAAGTTTGAAATACTGATGCACTACATATGTTGGTATGAACAGGGACCACAATATGTATGCACAAATTTCTGGACCTTTGTTTGTACCAATTGCAGTGGAGCACAGTAAGATTCCTTTTCAGATCTCTTTCATTTTGTCTTATTTTTTTTAGAGCAATATGGTAGAGTCAATTTACAGGTTGCCCACCCCCAGTTGGAACAAGTCAAGCTAGCATTTTATAATAACTGCTTGATTATTCTTTTCTGCTCCTCCTAGCCGAGAGTTCACACACCGGGTGAAATCAGTTTCCATGGCTAAATTTACAGCACAAGAAGTTACTGCTCTACAAGGAGGAGGCAATGAGGTATTTTCCACGTTTCTCTGAATTTTCCATCAGTTCATGTGTTCCTATCTAACTTGACATGGGTTTTGCGTAACCTGTAGCGTGCTAGAGAAATATTTTTCAAGGATTGGGATCCTCAGCGCAATCCATACCCTGACAGCAGGTTTCTTTGTTCATCTTCAAGGTTATAACTTTTTTGTCTTTCCTTCATAATTATGACCTGTTTCTCTTTGTCTCAGTAATACGGATAAATTGAGGAATTTCATTAAGCATGTTTACATGGAACGGAGATATACTGGAGAAAGAAGCTCTGATAGACCACCAAGGGGAAAGGTGATGCTGACTCCTTCCAGCTCTAGCATTTTTCCTCGGTGACCACTTTCAGTTTTGGATTTTTTGAAATCTTATTTGCTGATTTATTTGCATATTTCAGGATGATAAGGATGAACAGAGTGAAAATAGAAGATCTGATGGAAATCGGGGTGGTTCAAGAAGTCCACCATACAATGAAAGTTACTCTGACCATCGGAGTTATAGTGGACGTAGTGATGACAGAAATTCCAGACATTCCTATGGAGAACGTAGTCCTGGTTATGACCAGAATGACTATAAGAAAAGTCCCCGCCACTTTGAGGTTGTCGACGATAGATCTGGAAAAACAACTCCAGTTCAAAGGTTTGAGGACCGCAGGTTTTCTGAACCAAGAAAGCCAGAGATTGGATCTCCAAATTATGAGAGAGAAGCCAATGGATCTAGTCCTCCTGTTGTACGGCCAGTGAGGGAGATATTGGGTGATAATGCCCCTCAACTTCGGGTTGGTGAACCTCCAAAGCTAAATGTAGCCAGACCGATTGACCCTCCAAAACTGAATGTAGCCAAACCGATTGACCCTCCAAAACATAATGGAACCAGGACTCTTGAACCTCCACCTCAGGCACAGGTTGTCCTACTCTCTTTCAGATACTGCTTTTAGATTCCCTTGGAATGCCATGTTTTTGTGCAAATGTTCCTAACCTGAGAATTTTACGCAAAATTGTAACTGTTTGTCTTACATGTTTCATAACTGTAGAGGACAACATCTACTGCCAGTCAGAACACTTCAGAACAGATGAAGGCAGCAAGTCCAGTCAGTTTAATTGATTTTGGGGCAGATCCTGAACCTACTGCATCTGCCCCACCATCACAGACAGGCCCTACACCACAACAGCAGCCTGCTAATGCAACAGGGCCACAGCCTGTTCTTGAACAAGGCAAAGGTGCTCCATCAGTGAGCGGTGGTGATTGGGCATCCTTCGATGCTTTTGGCCAGCAACGAACACCACAAGTGGGCAGCACTGTGAATCCGCTTGAGTCTGTGCTCGCGCAACTATCATTCTCTGAAACAACCTCTGCACCCAATACATCAGCTTTTCCAATTTCTGTTGATCCAAGAGCAAATGCTGGAGGACAGCCATCCATGATAGAGCAGTCACATTCTTCGTTATTTGGTGCACCCCTTGGAATCTCAGGCAATCAGGTACCTGCAAAGCCTCCCTTTGCAGAAACATTAAAGAAGTGTGCACTTCAGTGTGTTTTTTTCTTGAAAGAAGAAGTTGTGTGATACATTTGCAGGTCTCACCAGGAATGCCCATCCAAGAATCTTCAGCTCAACAATCTGCTGTAGCTGCCTCTATGGGTGGTCATCCATCTCAGGTGCCTTCAACTTCTCAAGGAACCAGTGGTGTTCAAGACGGAACATCTTCTGGTGGGAGGAAACCACTTCCAGTGGTACGTGATTAACTGCTTGTAGAGTACTTATCGAGTATCGATACTAGGCAGTGCCATATGCTTGTAGAGTACCTCTGTTTCTGAATCCAGTGAGGTTTTCGTTTTGTAGTTTCCAGGATGCAACGTTGTTCGTCATTTTCGTATAAATATGATATGTGCTAAATATCATCATAAATTTCTATAGTAAAACAGTTTTTCGTGTCAATTCTAATGATCCATTTTTCACTTAACCAATTTTAGAAGTTTTTATTCATTAGTCGACAAAGATTGACGAGCTGGCTGTGTGCTTCTTAAAGTGTCATCTATTTTGGAGCAAAGATAGAATGCTACTTTAAAAGCTAATATAAGGGACCATAAAATTTCAGTGCTAACTTTATCCAGTTTAGTAGATCCGTGACATATTACCTAAGAAGGATAATATAAGCTGATAAGTTACTTTGCCGAGTAGTTCCTCATAATTCCAGAAAATTTTGGGAGGCATGATATGATAAGCCCTGACAAAAGTGGTATTCTTTTGATGCATCGGAGGTGGACATAATTCTTCTTAACTAGCACTAGTATGTCTACTTGTAGGTAGAGTTTATTGTGGCAGTATCATGGTTTTTGAGTCGACGAGTCGACGGGTCGTTTAGGGGTAGTGACTCTTGACTAGTCGAGACTCATGTTCGACTCATGAAATTACCATATTATATGCATGTATATAATTATATACTTATTAATAGTTTAAATATTGATGATAAGAAGGAGTGATACAGCCAGAACAATACTGCCCTATAGATTCCAATAGAATCTGCCAACTCCTTGAATTGACAATATTTAGTAAAGACAATTCTCATACAAAAAGTCTGCCACATGATCATCTACAACCTCTTTTTGCTCCTTTGTCTTCTATATGTAATCCTTCATTGTCATTTGAGTGCCAACCCGCCAAAACAGTTTTGGCTCGGGGGGAAAATGTGGGCGATCTAGGGTTTCACGGGGAGCTGGGCAACTTTTAAGTCGCGTTCGACTCAAAAACCTGGACTAGTCGCGACTAGTCGAGACTAGTCGATTGATTCGCTCGACTCAACCAATGAGTCGAGTCGAGAACCTGAGTCAGACTTTGAATTGTGACTCATCGACTAGTCGTCGACTAGTCGCGACTAGTCGTTCGACTCAAAAACCATGCGCAGTATCGCATGTGATTGGCTATCATAGGTTGCACTTGCATGTAGATAGGTAGGGCTGTCAACGAGCCGAGCTCGAGCGAACAGACCTTGGCTCGGCTCGATCTTTTTTTTAATTCCGAGCCACGAAGTAAGCTTGAGCTCGGCTCGCGAGCCTGTAGAAAGGCTTGAGATCGACTCGATGAGGGCTTGCGAGCCGAGGTAGAGACAAAGAAAAAAAATCCCACATTTTTGCATCGCAAGGAGAGCATGCGTAGTCCAGCCAAGCCAGTGCCCGGTCCCCTTTCTTATAGATGGTACCCCTAGTGCTTTTGTCTACCGCAAGCAAGGTGGGACAAATCAATGTGCCGATGCTGCACTACCTGATAAAGATGGGCTGTACCAGGCCGAAACCAAGTTTCACGAGCCAGTGTAGTAAATTCACAGCCATTTAATTGTTAATTTGTTTTTTACTTTTTCAACGGATTGCTATTCAATCGTACTTGTAACACTCAGGTCTGATTACCATTCAGGCGTGGGCTTGGGCTTTATCTTGAGGCTAGGAACAACGTGCTAGTCAGCTGGACTATAGCGATGGTGGATCGTATACTTTGTGAACTTGGGCGATGGTGGACTACATGAACATGACGCATGTTTTACCAAGCTTTGCCGAACTGTTCGAGCTCAAGCTTGATAGGCTCGTGCTATACATTAGGCTTGAGTTTGGCTTGTTAAGATCTTAAACCGAGTTCGAGCCAAGCTTTTAACAAGCCGAATACGAACGGTTTGTCGAGCTCGAACTTTTCTGAAAGCCCTATAGATGGGGACTTTGCGATTGCTAATGGGCATTTGATTGCTTTCAGTGGGATATACACATTCACATGCAGATATAAAAGTATCCGAAGTAAAGTGTCTCTAAGAAATGCAAGGGTCTTAAAAAAGGAGAACAATGCAAGGTTTGGTAGGGCCAGAGAAGAGTTAGTGATTCTGTTTGGATGCATTGGGCATGCCGTATCTCGTTTGGCCAACAGTGTATATCTGAACAAATCTGATGGTAGATTGAACACTAAAAAAATGTGGTGGAGACCATGATTAGCGGGAAATTTGCAGTAGGCATTGCTTTGAAATTTTGATTTCCACAAGGTAGTGCTTTGTGTAACACGAGTTTGTCGACGTTAACTATGCATGTTCAGTATCTTGTGCTCTTACTTGTCACACGTGCTCATCTGCAAGACCATCGCCTAACTGTCCACTGAAGACAAGTGTGTCATTTTTTAAGAACTTACCCCAGACCTATAATAAACTGATGTTGTCAAAATCATTCCATTAAATAAGATCATTGCACCAGCATATCTAACATCTGATTGAATAATTGCAGGATTTCTTTACCTCACTCTATCCATCAGCAGCTCAAACAATGCCTGGCTGGCAAAGAGCTCCCCAATCTGGAATGGGATTTGCCATGCAATACCCTGGTGGAATGGTATTCATTCTCACATTAGCAATTTATATGATCTTTATTTGAGATATTTGTCTGATCAAAATGTCGTCCCAGTTACAGGGAATGCAAGCTTATCCCCCGACAGCATATCAACAACCTGCATATCAACAACCCGCATATCAGCAACCCGCATACCAGCAACACGCATACCAACAACACGCATACCAACAACCTACGTACCAACAACCAGCTTATCAGCAACCTGCATATCCCCAAGCTGCAAAAGCTTCAAACCCTTTTGACCTCGGAAATGAGGCAGCTCCAATTCAAGCTCACGCGGTATGATTGACATATTTCTCTATTCTACATAATATAGGAAATTAGAATCATATTGTATATTCTTCGTTCTGTGTTGTAAATGTTGAGCACTAAGTTCATATTGTATAGAATAATTATCAAGTGAATCAGTTTGAACACTTGTTGCCCACATTAGCATTTTTGTTTAATGTTCACTAAGTTCACCATCTGTTCCATAACTAGTTTTTGTTCTGGCCTTAGCAACCCCTATCTGGAGCACCAGCGGGCGCCACTCCCCCAACATTACTTGGTAACTCTAGTTTTGGAGTTCCACCACAGCAACCTCAGCAACTTTATCAGTCATCTGCACCTCAAAGTATTTGCATAGTTCTTCGTCACAATCTATATTTTTCTCTTTATTATCATTACTTTTTACATGTTTTACTAATTTATGGTTCAACTTCAGACCATTATATGATGCAGCCTGTTCCAAACATCATGTCTGAGCAATCTAATGCCATGCTTCCTAGGTGAGCTATTGTTGTATTTGTTATAAGTTGAAATGATTGTGCTATGTTCTGTATCTGAGCTGGGTCTTTTCTTTCTATTCTATAAAACATCCTATTCTTATGAATGTATCAAATAGGAACCAACCTTCCGAAAACTCCTTTTATAGCTCGTCCTACACGTAGCTCGCTTTTCAACTTCTTTCAAAATTAACAGTTTGAAGTTTCCAAAAATTCTGAGATAAATCATGGAGGTTGGCAATGACATACTCTAATGTTCTGCAAATTTTCAAATCGAAATGTTTTGAAATCCGCCCTACACAAAAATGACAAATTCTGACAGATTGTTGGAACTGCCCCTGTCGTCGAGTACTTTCCGACGGCCACGTCGAAGAAGCTCCGGCGAGAACGCGCGTACTCCGATCCAACTCGCCGAGACTTGTACGTAGAGTTAACCAAGCTAGCTGATCGATTCGGTTGATCAGACTAGTACTCACGCACGCACACACTCGAAACAATTGTATGATTGCCAAAGGCCCGTCTCGGACCTGTTGCTTTCTCTATTACTCTCCACGGTGTGCTTGATTACAAGCCAGGGTACATAGCATATATATATGCGGGAGATTGCCTACCGACTCCAACTAGCTAGCTAGTCGATCAGGTTACCAACTCCTAAACCTATACATGTACGTACTCTACTCGTACTCGGAACCGTACAGGACACGCACACGTTGCCGTCCCAGCATCGATCATGCTTAATGCTAACACAGATGTGATTTTTTTTTCGAAATTTGGACTGTTCACCGTCTCAGATCTTGAATGTTTTCATTTTTACACAGCCCATAATACAAAGTTTTTAGATTTGATTTTTTGCACACCAGTAGAACTCATCATTATCTACATCTAGAATTAGTTTCAGAATTTTTTGAAACTTTAAAGTGTCGTTTTTCAAAAATTTCAAAAAACGTCCTACATGTAGGACGAGCTACAAATCACCGCTCTCCCAACCTTCTCCATACACAAAATAAATAAATACTGGCCTTAAAAAGGAAGAACTGGAACTTGCTGAATTGTCAGTTCTGGCCATTGGATCATATTAGATGTTGAGATCATTCACCGAATGCATCGTCTTTGAAAGCTATCCCGTCAATTATTTCACTTTCATACTACTAGCACCCCACCTTCCAGTGGAATGGACAGTCCTTGTTTGCATCTCCCAAGTGTGATAGAGCAGTCGAGTTTTTGAGTTTACTAGTCTCAGCACTGATGTCTGACCTGTGACATCACAGGCAACAAGGAGGGCCAGGTTCCCTCGGCAATGGCTACGATCAACAAGCTGCTCCCAGGTACTCCCAGCCAGGCACCCCACCTACCTATGGTGCTGTCGGTGGAAATCCTTTTGGGTAAAAGGCTTATCAAATTTGCACATACGATGTTGCCTGTTTATAAAATTTTGTGCATCTTCATACCACCAGTTTGTGGTGCAAGTGATACCAGAATGCACAAAGCCGTCAAGGAAATCTGTTTCCTATACTGGTTATGTGTTTGTCAACTGTAGCTCCATGCAGACTTGGTGACGTAAGCAGGAGGACCGCGGTCCTTCTAGGCCCACCTATTTTCTTGTATATTTTTGTTTGGTGCATTCTGTATGCGTTGCATCCAATGTATATTCATAGGGACAATATGCCTCGAATGGTTTTTGATTGGAATCTTATGAGCGGCTGCATCTGATAGTTGTATTCTTAGTTCAGAATGTTATTTGTAGTCTAGCTGGTTATTCAATTTTAATGTTTTATTATGGCAATGCCTGACCGAACGATGTATAATTGTGATACACAGTTGTTTGGCCTCTGCTATTGTATTACGGATCATTTGGTGGTATCAGTTGCCACCCGGGTTTTCTTTCTTGCATGGCTGTTTTTACCATTCTTAAGAGTGTTTATGACGAGGTGTCCATGATGACTTTGGCAATTTTAAATCCTGATGATCTGCCGGGGCAGTCTCTGGGAGCATCAGAGGTACTCATATGGATTGGATAGGGTGTGTAGCCTGAGCTACATAGCCAGCCTGGGCCTGAATTTTGGCCTGATGCCGTCTAGGCTTGGGCTCGTTGAAAACAAGAAACTGGCGGTGGTTGGGCTGGGCAGGTTGGGCTCAGGCCCGACAGTTGAACTGGAGCTCAGGCCTAAGTTTATTCTTGTTCAAAAGCCAAAGAAGTTGAGGTCACGGATCATTGAGACTGATTTGAGCACCTTGACCCTGAAAAAATGCTTGGTTTGAAAAGAAGCAACAATTTTCTATCAACCGATGTGTTTGATCATCTCATTTGCGTGTTTTGCACGGTCTACGGTCCGGGAACGTGCAGGGCTCGTGCAATTCCTTTGGAGTACAATGTTGTATCCTGGCATGGCACAATATTCTTTTAGTACTAGGAAAAATGTATGTTCTATTGGCTAGATATATTTGTCATCTCATTTTGATAAAATATACCAAATGATCAAAATCAACAAATCCGACATGACAGACCAAATTTGGTCAGCCTGTTGGGTGCAATGGACGAGGAAGGGCGGACATATACCAAGCCAAAGGACGGACTTCATGCCGGGCCTAACAAAGACTGCAGTAGAAAACCTAGGCGCGGCCTAGACTTCGGGCTTATATTTAGGCCTAAGCCTGGCCCATCAAATAACTCCCATAGGGCATCGGGCCCATCAAAGAACTCCCATAGGGCATCGGGCCGGGCCTCTTCCTTAAAACGCCAATTTGCAAATCTCGAGGCCGACCTGGCCTTCGGGCTCAATCACAGGCTAATGCCCGGCCTGCGGGTCGGACCGGGTTTTCCATGGCCAGATATAGATATAGGTGGACATGAGCCCCACATCGCACCCATAGACTAAATTTTACTGACCCCAACACTCCGACATTTTCTCCTCTACCAGCTCACAAGCTGTCTTAGAGCTCTAAGGTCTATTTGAATCATAGGATAGGAAAGATATAGGAATAGGAAAATTATAGGATTGCCATATCATGCATATGACAATCGTATAGGATTTGGTTTGTACCAAACTTCGTTTGATTCCACCAAATGAATTGTAAAAAGAGATTCGTGTGGATGCTAGAATTTCTATGGGAAATAGTACAAAAGATTTCTTAGGAAAAATTCGCGTAGTATCCAATCCTACAAATCTACAATCATGCGAGTAAGAAAGGAAAAAAAATCCTCTAAGATTAAATCCTCTATAAATTTTATGCAATTTGAATCAAACAGGCCCTAAAAATTTGCCTCTCCGAAACTACCGTAATAAGCTCTGTCGTAGGGGCTTATAACCATGTGATTATCAATCTGTCAATCTGTCAGGGCGTGCGCCATTACTGATGGAAATAACTAGAACGATACCCCGCGTTGCGACATGTATCTCTTAAAAATCTAGTAACGCATAAATTTGAAACAAACTATAAAAACATGCAAGCAAAAAAATCACTTGATTGGCAAACTGATTTGGGTGTTCCCCTAGCACATGATTTAATTGGACTTACATCACATGATTATGTGGTCTTATCATTCGACCAACAAAATAAAAAGGATAATGTGAACAATTTAATGGCTAAAGGAAAAGATGGTGTGGATACTTGCATGTAGAGATGGACAATAAGTATAAATTAATGGATGATGTCGACTATTGGTTGGTTAAAAGACAAAATGATGTGGATAGCTTGCATGTTGAGATAGAATCATTAATTGTAAGTTAGTTGGGTTTTGCGTTATAAGAAATATAGATAAATAGATATGCACTTGTACAAATAAATGGCTCAGCTCAAATCAGCAAAGAAGGCATGAGACTTAAGTGCGATCTTTCAGCTTCCAGCAAGTTTTGATTATCAAAACTTATGCATCTTGTTTAATCACAAATGGTCTTCGCTATAATAGAAATTACAGTTCGACGATTTAATGATTTATACCTTTGTTTGTTTCTTTTTTTTGTTAACATGCGGATTAAGAAAATGCATAGGTATGTCTGAAGTATAACTGGAAATAGTGAAGTACTAAATACTTTAAGGTGTTTGGATCCAATAAATAATGTGGAAGTGCACGTTGCCCCCATGCGTGGTTTTGGTAATTAATGACAATTCTTATGGACTAATGTTTGAAATGAGATATCCTTGTAGATCTTGTCCATAGGAAAATAAAGGAGTTCATGTGTTGGACTCTAGAAGCTGACATGGTAAAGTATGGCTTGGAAAATAAGATTGAGAGAACTTTCATGTTTATCTCCAAGCCATCCTATATGTCAAGAGAAGAAGACGAAAAACAAGTTCAATATGATCCATCTCGGAAGATATCATTTGATTGAAGCTTGCAATGGATACATGAAGACGGAGCTAAACAAGACTCTCCCATAATGGGGTATGGGGAAGTATTTGGAGATGTCTTCATCAAGCATGTGCTAGCAAGCATAATCAAGAAAATTGTTCCAACTTGAGAGAGTCAAGATCGTCATCATCTAATTCAAGTGGATTGCGCAAGGCAAAGGTATGATCTTGATGGGGTTTCTATTTTACCGGTCTCTTGTTGTTAGTTGGGATATCAGGTTATAGGATAGATATCGTACTATCAAGAGGGGCTCTCAAGTGAGTAACTTGATCGCATCTTTGTGGAGAGCTCAAACCTTTGCATATTTGGCATATCATATTTCCTGGTTCTTATTTGGCTTTTATCCATGTGAGAATTTAGAGCTTTTGTTCATCTCCGTACCAAGCTCTACTTCATCAAAAACGGATTTCATAAGAATATCTTGTTGTGTTTTTTATGTCGGAGGATTTACCGGTTGTTCCTTTTTAGAGAGGTTTACCTTTCTACATTTGATTTTATCAAACCTTGTTGGACTAGGATGTTTCTCTGCATGATCTTGTAAAGCTCTTCGTCACGGTCCCAAGATCATCAAAAACGGAGTACAAATGAAAAAGTTGTTGTAGTTTTCGTTTTGCTGTTTCTGTCAGTTTTCAGAAAACCGGATAATTCGACCAAATTTAGGAATATCTGATTCGAAATATCCGGCTCAATACAGTACGTGTTTTTCTGGTGCGCGACATGGGCCGGAAATTCCGGTCCAAATATGACCCGGAATATCCGGTTCCAATTTTCCTGCAACGGCTCTTTGTTTTGGGGACCTATATAAGTCCCCCTTCTTCCCCAAAGGGTCAAGCTTCTTTTCCCCCTCTCTCTCCTCCATTGTTGACCTTGGAAAAGCTTGACCCCTCTCAATTCCTCCCATGATTCTTGCATATCTTTGAGAGAAAAGTGAGAGGAGATCAAGATCTATATTCCACCAATCCATCTTCCCTCTAAGTGAGGGGAACTTAGTGGATCTTGATCTTGGAGTACCATTTGTTGAGTTCTTCTTTGTTCTTCCTCTCTTCTCCCCCATAAGCATTTGCTGCTTTTGGTGGGATTTGGTAGTGAAGGACTTGAGCACTTCTTGTGTTCTTGCCATTGCATTTTGTTGCATCGGTTTGCTCTCTCCACGAGGATTCGTGCAAGTGAAAATTCGTGAGCTTGTTACTCTTTGGTCGTTGGACCCTAGCGGTGTTCTTGTGACCTTTTGTGGCTAGTTGAGACCTTTTGTGGTCACTTGGGAGCTCCCAATCCTTTTGTGGATTGTGCCTCAAGATTGTTGTAAGGGACTCGTCTTTCGCCCAAAAAGAAATCAATAGTGGAAGGTGAACCGAGCTTTTGTGCAAGGTTCATCGGGAGAATAGGGTGAGGCCATTTGTGGCATCTTGAGTTTGAAACTCATACCCTCCAATGAGACGTACTCCCCTCAAAAGGAGGAACTCGGGAATACATCATTGTCTCCACGTGTCTCGGTTATTTCTATACCCGAGCTCTTTACTTATGCAATTTACATTGTGATAGCCTTCGTGCTTGAAGTCTATATCTTGCTATCACCTTGTTACTTGTCTTGCTTAGTATAAGTTGTTGGTGCACATAGTTGAACCTAGTATATTTACGTTGTATGCTTGTTAAATTAAAACACCTAGTTTTATTCCATATTTATCAAGCCTAAACCAGAAAAGTTTTAAATCTGCTATTCATCCCCCTCTAGGCGACATCATTGTCCTTTCAATTGGTATCAGAGCCTAGGCTCTCTTTGTTGGGCTTTACCGCCTAGAGAGTAAAGATGTCGTTTAGAGAATTAGTGCACAATACCACTTTTAAATTTGATGGCACTAATTATGATGTATGGAAAATTCGCATGCTTAATCTTTTTAGAGCCATGAGTCCAAATTATATCATGAGTATTCTAGATGTGGGTTTTTCTCCTCCAAAGGATTCCCATGAATTTTCTTTAGAGGATGAGGAAAACTCTCATCTCGATACTCAAGTATCTAATGGCCTTCTATGTGTTTTGAGCGATGTAGTTCTTGCTTCAATAATGCCTTTCCGAAACACTCATGAGCTTTGGACCAAGCTTCAAGATAAATATGAAGTGTCCAATATTATTGAGGATGATTGTTGTCCCTCCACCTCCGGCCGTGATGAGTTCACTTTTTCTTCCACTTCATCAACATGTGATTTGTCACAAGGTAATGACATGGTGATTGGTGATAGAAATTGCATTATAGATGGTGAATCCACTATTGACTATACTTCATCTCTATCTCATTGAAATATTCTATCTTTGGACTTTAACACTTCTAGCACTCCTCGCATATCATGTAAAAATTGCTTAACTAAGTCCCATGATGATATGCTCTCTATGTCTTGTTGTCATGAAAATAATGCTTCCACATCCTCTAGTACTTGCATGTCTAACAATGTAGAGGAAACCCAACATTTGTTGGAACAAGACATGGACCTCAATGGTGCTTCAAGAAATTCTTCATCATCATCTTCGATTTCTCACTTTGCCTTATGGCTAGCGATTCAAAGGTATCTTCACCTTTGGAACCCACTACATCTTGTGATGATGACGAGGAGGATTATTATGGTTTAAAAGAGAATGCTATTGACTCCTTAAAGGAGAAGAGTGATATGGTATTCGGTGCTCTCCCTAAAGGTAGTCAAGCTTGCTCTTACTTGTGTGAAATTTTGACTTTTGCTATTAAGTGCAAGGATATCATTGAAGAAAATGGAAGAGGTTGAAAGAGAGGATGCGATGGAAAGAGAGAATGTTGAGCTAAGGGCTCAACTTGAGTTGTTAACACTAGTACAAAAAACCCTATCTGTGGCGCACCCACGGTGCGCCACAGAATCGTGGCCACTAATTTTTTCTATGGCGCACCCCCCGTGCGCCACAGAAATAGCACAATTCTGTGTCGCACCTGGCACCGTGCGCCACAGAACTATTTCTGTGGCGCACCCTCCACCGTGCGCCACAGAGTTTTTTTCGAGTTTCAAAAAAAAGGCGGCAAGATCTAGATCTGGCCGCCGGAAATTTCACCGGAATTTCGTCGGAGCTCGTTGTAGGCCGTGTTGCCCGTGGCCATGGGCGTAGGTGGATTGGCCGGAGGTGGGTGGAGGAGGGAGTCTCCGGAGGTGGGTGGAGGATGGTGGTCGCGGGAGATCGCCGGAGTTGGAGAAGGATGTCGCCGGGGTGGAGGAGAAGGTCGCCGGAGGTGGAGGTGGTGGAGGAGGTCGCCGGAGGTTGAGGTCGCCGGGGTGGTGGAGGAGGAGGAGAGAAGAAGTGGAGGAGAGTAGAGTAGAGGAGAAGGAGGATGGAGGAGAAGGGGGAGAGGAGAAGTGGAGGAGAGGAGAAGAAGCGGAAGAGAAGGAGAAGAGAAGTGAAGAAGAGAAGGAGATAAGAGAGGGAGAAGAAGGGGCCCGACGTGATTCAAATTTCGAATCCCGCCAACAATTCTGTGGCGCATCCTTGGCCCATGCGCCACATAATTGTCTTTTCCATTTTTTATTTTGTAGGAAAAAATCGTCTGTTTGAAATAATTTTTTCTTTTGGAATTTGGAGAATCTGAGAATTGCTGATCGGGTAAACCCAGGTGAAATCAAACTCGAATTTTTCTCTAGTTTTTTTTGGCATATTAAACTCGTTTTTTCGACGTCGTATGCGAAAGTTATGACCGTCACAAGATTATTTTTTTGTTTTTTTGCATAAAAGGTCAAAATTCATATTTCAAAAATTTTATACCTAGTAGACGCTAAAATCTAACTACATCTCAAAGGATTTTATTTATTGAATTTTTATCATTTTCTTTTGCTTTCTGCAAAACTAAAAAGGCGATCCACAAGGGGATCTGATTTAAAAAAAAATGTGGCGCACCTGGCCATGTTGCGCCACAGAATTTTTTGAAATCAGATCCCACCTGCCCCCCAGATGACTTTCTGTGGCGCACTTGCATATAAATGTGAATTTATGTGGCGCATGTGGTTTTGGTGCGCCAAAGACTTGCAAAATTCTGTGGCGCATGCAAAACAATGCGCCATAGAAATATTTTTTGTGGCGCACGCCTGTTTGGTGCGCCACAGAATGTTGTTTCGCCTATAAGCGTTTTCCTACTAGTGTAACTAGCATGTATGGGAAATTGGAAGAACATCATGAAAAGCTATCTAGCTCTAATGAGGATCTTCTAGCATCTCATACTAGGCTAAAGTTAGCTAATGAGGTTATCACTACAAAGGTAACATCTTGTGAGGCTCATGTGGACAAAGGCACAACTTCTACTAAAAATGCTATATTTCCTTGTGCTAGTCCTAGTAATTCTACATCACATACTATTGCTAAATCTTGTGATGAATTACTTTCTACGCCTTGTTGCTCTAACAATGAAGCTTCTACTTCCTCTAGTGTTTGTGTGATACTAACCATGTAGAGGAACTAAATGAGCTCAAGGCCCAAGTCACTTATTTGAAGAAAGACGTGGAAAAGCGTCATGTTGGGAAGTATACACTTCACAATATGTTGAGTGTTCAAAGACGCCCCAATGATAAGAGTGGACTTGGATTCAACTCCAATATCAAGAAGAAGTCCAAGTATAATAAGAAGAAAAAGTGCCAAGAACAAGTTAAAAATTCGGTCAAGATTGTTTGCTTGAAGTGCAAAGTTGAAGGGAACCATGTTAGATCTTTCCTTTGAAGAAGAAGTCTCTTAGTGAGAAGCAAAAAGGGAAGATGCCTCAAGTTCAATCTCAAGTTCCTAAAGTTAAAGAAAGGCCTCTGATACGTCTCCAACGTATCCATAATTTCTGATGTTCCATGCTTATATTATGATAATTCATACATGTTTTATATACACTTTATATCATTTTTATGCATTTTCTGGGACTAACCTATTAACAAGATGCCACAGTGCCAGTTCCTGTTTTCTGCTGTTTTTGGTTTCAGAAAAGTGGTTCTGGAAATATTCTCGGAATTGGACGAAACAAAAGCCAAAGTTCCTATTTTCCTGACACGTACACGGAGTCCGAAGGAGAGACGAAGGGGGCCGTGGGCCGCCCTCACCAGGTGGTGGCGCGGTCCCACCTCCTGCCGCGTCGCCACGTGGTGAGGACGCCACGAGCCTCCACTGACGTTGCCCCTTCGCCCATAAATTGCCTTCCTCGGGAAAACCCTAAGTACCCGAGTCATATTCCACGAAAAGTTCCAGAGCCGCCGCAGCCGTCAACCCTAACTCGGGAGGGTTCTGGAGCTCTTCCCGGCACCCTGCCGGAGAGGGGAATCATCACCGGAGGGCTCTACATCGCCATGCCTACATCCGGAGTGATGTGTGAGTAGTTCATCCTTGGACTATGGGTCCATAGCAGTAGCTAGATGGTTGTCTTCTCCTCTTGTGCCATCATGTTTAGATCTTGTGAGCTGCCTATCATGATCAAGATCATCTTATTGTAATGCTACATGTTGTGTTTGCTGGGATCCGATGAATATTGATACTATGTCAAGTTGAATACTGAAATATTATGTCTATGTTATTTATGATCTTGCATGCTCTCCGATGCTTGTTGATACTCTGGCCAAGTGGATGCTTGTGACTCCAAGAGGGAGTATTTATGCTAGATAGTGGGTTCAGTCTCCATTTAATCTGGGGGAGTGACAGCAAACCCTAAGGTTGTGGATGTGCTGTTGCCACTAGGGTAACCTAATGATGCTTTGTCTAAGGATGAATGTGTTGTTTACATTATGCACTTTACTTAATGCAATTGTCTGTTGCTTGCAACTTAATACTGGAAGGGTGCGGATGCTAACCTGAAGGTGGAATATTTAGGCACAGATGCATGCTGGATAGCGGTCTGTGTACTTTGTCGTAATGCCCAAATGAATCTCATAGTAGACACCGCAACTTGCACATGCATGTTATGGACTTTTCAATATTGTCAATTGCCCAGCTGTAATTTGTTTACCCAGCATGTTAGTTATTTATTATGGAGAGACACCACTAGTGAACTGTGGACCCCGGTCATTCTTTTACATCTGAAATACAACCTACTGCAATCATTGTTCTTTTTCATTATCTGCATACAAACATCATTTTCCATACAACACTTTTAATCCTTTGTTTTCAGCAAGCCGGTGAGATTGACACCCTCACTGATACGTTGGGGAAAAGTAGTTTGATTGTCTTGTGTGCAGGTTCCAAGTCAACCGTCAAGACTTCTTGGACTCCCCAAGACGCCAAGTTTTCTGACACCGTTGACTCCTTCAGAAGTGTCTTCACCTCCTACTGGATTGATAACCTCGGTTTCTTACTGAGGGAAGACTTGCTGCTACACTCATCAAACCTTACTCTTGGGGTCTCCCAACGAACGTGTGGTTTACACGCATCAAGCAAGTTTTCTGGCGCTGTTGCCGGAACATCAAGACATTTCGAATACAGCAGGTTTTTACCTCCCCTACGCAGGTCAAGCCTTCTGTTAGGGGAGTCTCTCACTTCCAATCTCTTTACTTTGTTATTGTCTTGCTTAGTTTATTTTTATTTTGTCTTGTTTGCTCTCTTTATCAAAAACACAAAAAAATTAGTTACTTGTTTTTATTTTGTTATTTCGGCCTAGTCTGTTTTTGCTAAAATGAATACTCCTGAAGTTGAAGTTCGTTCGTTTAGGCAACAAGGGGGAGAAAGTTTGAAAGATGCTTGGTATAGGATAAGTGATGCTCATCATAGATGTACTAAAAAAATTCTACCTTGATCCTTCTTAGGAATTTTTATGTTGGTGTCACTAGTTGGTATAGGTATGTTCTGGACACTCTTACAGGGGGTAATTTTCTGGGTACTCCTGCTTTGGAAGCTTGCAATTTAATTGAAAGTTGGTAGGGATACCACCTACTAAAGATATTAAAACTGAGATCACTTTGGAAGATGTTATAAAGAAGTTGGATTCTATGGAGAAAAACTTGCCAAATTTTCTTGAAAATGTTAGTAAGGCTAATGAATCAATAGTAAGCATCAATGAAAGAATCACTGTTTTAGAGGCTAGTAACACTCATGATACTCAAAATCATAGAATTGGTGAGTTAGAGGAGGCTATGGAAACGTTAAGTTCGACTTTTTCTTCTCTTAAAACTAAGAGGGAGAAACTTTTGTGGGAAAGAGCAAAAGTTCATTTATGTTCCCAAGATGCCTAAGCCAAACCTCCTAGTGCGCTTAAAATTGATAAAACCTTTAGTACAATTAATGGTGACTTACACATTGGAACATCTTCGGGATACCTAAAGTACCTATTGTGACAAGTTGTGTTTTAGATGAAGCCTTTGGTGATTTGGATGCTTCTTCACTTGGAAACACTTGATTTTCACTTTCTGCGCCTAGCTGAAAGGCGTTAAAGAAAAGCGCTTATGGGAGACAACCCATGTTTTTATTTCTGTAATTTTTCTTTTTCTTTGAGTCTTGGAGTTTGCTTACTTCTGTAACAACTCTTTGTATCTTTATTTTATTGCATTGTTGTGCCAAGTAAAGCCTCTAATAGAAAGTTGATGCTAGATTTGGATTTCTGCGCAGAGACAGATTTTTGCTGTCCACCGTTTTGAGCTGTACGCACTCCAGAAAAATCTAAAAATTCTGAAAAATTCAGGCGTGATCCTCATATATGTACGCAACTTTCATTAGTTTTGACTTTTGCATCTGAGCAACTTAAGTGCCTCGAAAAAATTCGTCTTTCCAGACTGTTCTGTTTTTGACAGATTCTGCCTTTTATTTTGCATTCTCTCTTTTACTGTGTTTGAGTGGATTTCTTTGCTCCACAAAATATCAGTGGCTGTAGCTAATGTCCAGAAGTATTGGAGATGATTGTGTCATCACAGAACATGTGAATTTTTGATTATGCACTAACCCTCTAATGAGAATTACTCTGAGTTTGGTGTGAAGGAAGTTTTCAAGGATCAAGAGAGGATGATATGATATGATCAAGAAGAGTGAAAAGCCTAAGCTTGGGGATGCCCCCGTGGGTCACCCAAGCATATTTCAAGAAGACTCAAGCGTCTAAGCTTGGGGATGCCCAAGGCATCCCCTTCTTCATCAACAACTTATCAGGTCATCTCTAGTGAAACTATATTTTAATTCTTTCACATCTTATGTGCTTTACTTGGAGCGTCTGTGTGCTTTTATTTTGCTTTGTTTTCTGAATAATTTGGATCCTAGCATTCTTGTGTGGGAGAGAGACACGCTCCGCTTTTTCATGTGAATACTCGTATTCTTCACTTATATTTGTTGAGTATTCTTACTAGCTACTGCAATGCTTTTAGCTCCTGTTTTTCATGCATCTCTTGTTCAGAGCTGTTAGTTCTTGTAGAGAAGTACTCTCTTGTTTCATTGTTGTATTATTTGGAGAGTTTGTGTTGAAATAAGTTGATTGGTGTTTGGTTGGAAACAGAAAATGCTACATGTGGTAGATGGTATATTGAAAAGACATACTCATTCTTGTAGATCATTGTCTTGGATAATTTGATGCTTTGCAATTGTTTTGAGCTCTCAAGTAGATCATGTTTAAGCTCTTGCATCATGTAGTTAAAGCCTATTAGTGGAGAACTACCGTAGAGCTTGTTGAAATTTGGTTTGCATGTTTGGTATCTCTAAGGTCTAGATATTTTCTGGTAAAGTGTTTGAGTAACAAGGAAGACAGTGTAGAGTCTTATAATGCTTGCAATATGTTTTTATGTAAGTCTTGCTGTACCGGTTGATATCCTGTGTTTGCTTCAAACAACCTTGCTAGCCTAAACTCTGTACTGAGAGGGAATGCTTCTCGTGCATCCAAACCTTGAGCCAAAACCCATGCCATTTGTGTCCACCATAACTACCTATTATGTGGTATTTCCTGCCATTCCAAGTAAATACTTCATGTGCTACCTTTAAACTATTCAAAACTTTATTACTCCTTATTTGTGTCAATGTTTTATAGCTCATGAGGAAGTTATGTGGCGTTTTCTCTATCACCTTGTCATTTACTCATGACAGACTTTCACCAATGGACTAGTGGCATATACATCCGCTTATCCAATAACTTTGCAAAAAGAGCTGGCAAATGGGGTGCCCAGTCCCAATTAATTACAACTATAACCTTAATTCTCTTCACATGTTTGCCAATGATTTATCAAAAGCAAATTTCAAAATGTTAAACATTATCAAATAGGCACTCCTCCATGGTATGTGATTGTTGGAAGGCACCCGAGGATTCGGTTAGCCATGGCTTGTGTAAGCAAAGGTTGGGAGGAGTGTCATACCAATTTATAAATATGCATGTGTAAACAAAAGAGAAGAGGGATGATCTACCCTTGGGTAGAAATAACGTCCTTCATGGGAGCCGCTCTTGAAAGTCTGGGTGACAAGGGGGATAGAGTGCCCACTGCCATTCGTTGACAACAACAAACACCTCTCAAAAACTTACTTTATGCTCTCTATATGATTTCAAAAACTTAAAAAGCTCTAGCACATGATTTAATCCCTGCTTCCCTCTGCGAAGGGCCTTTCTTTTACTTTATGTTGAGTCAGTTTACCTACTCCTTTCTATCTCAGAAGCAAACACTTGTGTCAACTTTGTGTGCATCAATTCTTATATGCTTACTTATTGCACTTGTTATATTACTTTGTGTTGACAATATCCATGAGATATACATGTTGAAAGTTGAAAGCAATTGCTGAAACTTAAATCTTCCTATGTGTTGCTTCAATGCCTTTATTTAGAATCTATTGCTTTATGAGTTAACTCTTATGCAAAGCTTTTTGATGCTTGTCTTGAAAGTACTATTCATGAAAAGTTTTTGCTTATATGATTCAGTTGTTTACTCTTTATCTATTTGTTAGCAAACTATAGACCATTGCTTGAGTCACTTCATTCATGACATGAGCCTTGCAATATTATTTGATCAAGATTGTGTGAAGCATGTCTCCTCAGAAATTATTTTGTTGTTATCGTTTTACCTACTCGAGGACGAGTAGAACTAAGCTTGGGGATGCTTGATACGTCTCCAACGTATCTATAATTTCTGATGTTCCATGCTTATATTATGCCAATTGCTACATGTTTTATATACACTTTATATCATTTTTATGCATTTTCTGGGACTAACCTATTAACAAGATGCCACAGTGCCAGTTCCTGTTTTCTGCTGTTTTTGGTTTCAGAAAAGTTGTTCTGGAAATATTCTCGGAATTGGACGAAACAAAAGCCAAAGTCCTATTTTTCTGACACGTACACGGAGTCCGAAGGAGAGACGAAGGGGGGCCGTGGGCCCCCTCACCAGTGGTGGCGCGGTCCCACCTCCTGCCGCGCCGCCACGTGGTGAGGACGCCACGGGCCTCCACCGACGGCCCCTTCGCCTATAAATTGCCTTTCGGGAAAACCCTAAGTACCCGAGTCATATTCCACGAAAAGTTCCAGAGCCGCCGCCGCCGTCAACCCTAACTCGGGAGGGTTCTGAAGCTCTTCCCGGCACCCTGCCGGAGAGGGGAATCATCACCGGAGGGCTCTACATCGCCATGCCTGCCTCCGGAGTGATGTGTGAGTAGTTCATCTTGGACTATGGGTCCATAGCAGTAGCTAGATGGTTGTCTTCTCCTCTTGTGCCATCATGTTTAGATCTTGTGAGCTGCCTATCATGATCAAGATCATCTTATTGTAATGCTACATGTTGTGTTTGCTGGGATCCGATGAATATTGATACTATGTCAAGTTGAATACTGAATATTATGTCTATGTTATTTATGATCTTGCATGCTCTCCGTTGCTTGTTGATACTCTGGCCAAGTGATGCTTGTGACTCCAAGAGGGAGTATTTATGCTAGATAGTGGGTTCAGTCTCCATTTAATCTGGGGGAGTGACAGCAACCCCTAAGGTTGTGGATGTGCTGTTGCCACTAGGGGTAACCTAATGATGCTTTGTCTAAGGATGAATGTGTTGTTTACATTATGCACTTTACTTAATGCAATTGTCTGTTGCTTGCAACTTAATACTGGAAGGGGTGCGGATGCTAACCTGAAGGTGGACTATTTAGGCACAGATGCATGCTGGATAGCGGTCTGTGTACTTTGTCGTAATGCCCAAATGAATCTCATAGTAGACACCACAACTTGCACATGCATGTTATGCACTTTCAATATTGTCAATTGCCCAGCTGTAATTTGTTTACCCAGCATGTTAGTTATTTATTATGGAGAGACACCACTAGTGAACTGTGGACCCCGGTCCATTCTTTTACATCTGAAATACAACCTACTGCAATCATTGTTCTTTTTCATTCTCTGCAAACAAACATCATTTTCCATACAACACTTTTAATCCTTTGTTTTCAGCAAGCCGGTGAGATTGACACCCTCACTGATTCGTTGGGAAAAGTAGTTTGATTGTCTTGTGTGCAGGTTCCAAGTCAACCGTCAAGACTTCTTGCACTCCCCAAGACGCCAAGTTTTCTGACACCGTTGACACCTTCAGAAGTGTCTTCACCTCCTACTGCATTGATAACCTCGGTTTCTTACTAAGGGAAGACTTGCTGCTACACTCATCAAACCTTACTCTTGGGGTCTCCCAACGAACACGTGGTTTACACGCATCAAGCAAGTTTTCTGGCGCCGTTGCCAGGGACATCAAGACATTTCGGATACAGCAGGTGTTTACCTCCTCTACGCACCAGCAGCCTCTTCCCAAGAAGAATCAAGCTACACCTCCTCAAGTCAAGATTCCAACTAAGAAGAAAGGAGGAAGCCACTGTTGCTACTTATGCCGTGAGAAGGGCCACTTTGCTTCATCATCCACTAATGCTACCTCATCCAACCCTATTATAATTGATGATGTTTATTCACTTCGGAAGGATAAGGTTGGCAATGTGTTTGCCTTATATGTTGGTACTCAAAGTGGTGTCAAGAAAATAACCATTTGGGTTGCCAGGCCTATTGTGACTAACCTCTTAGGAACCAACTTGGTTGGGGACTAACAAGCTAAAACTTGATCAATAGGTATTGTTGGAGGTCATTGGAGACTTGGCTACATAATGAAGAATTAAGGGATCTTCGTCAATTATATTATCTCAAGCCAAGTCATTTGGGTTATATTGTTCTATCTTATATCCAATGTTCCTCCTTGCGGTAACTTGTGTTTATATCTTATATATATTGAAAGTTGCTTGCACCCTTGCATGTGTTTTGTTTTGTACCTTACTTGTGTTTGTATGTGTTGTGCTCTCTATTTATTTATCTTGAGAAATCAAGTATGTGTATATTGGTTGGCACAACATTTACTTCTTTTGAGCCTTATTGCTTTTATTTGCTATCTTATCTTGTTGGCTCTCTTTGAGAGATTTATGGATTTCTCCGTTTCGGGAGAGGGATATGCTTCGTGCACTTCACAATCCTAAAAATGTGTGTACTTGAGGAATACCACTTAGTGTTCATATATCACTATTATCTATTCTCTATGTGGTATGTCATGCTCATGAGAAATTCAAATTCTATAATGTTCTTTAATTATCTCTAGTCGGTTTGTTTGCCTCTTGTTCAAAACAAATGGTTTATCACATTATGGGCGAGTAATAAGCTATGTGCATATTACAAGCCTAGAAAATGTGTGAACATGTGAGGTTTTTGCCACCTAGAATTGATATTGTTAATTATCTTGTTCCTATGTGGCATGTTGCTGAAATAAGTTCCATCCTACTTTAAAATGCTTTTATTGCTTATCTCTTGGATTCTTTTTGCTCTACTCAAAATTTGTTTTGTGCTTTCTTGAGTTAGGAAAAACAATGATCCCATCCTTGTGCATTTACGTTAAAGTCATACTTCTAAATAATGCATTATTCTTGGGGAAGCTATCCTACATTGAATAGAACACTTTTCTTCAAATTGGTATTGGATCTTATTGCTTTTTCTTGAACATGACCTTTGTTTGAATAATATATATGGATAGTGATGATCCCACTTGTGTGCATTTGTATTCAAATGCAAGATCATAAATAATGCACACATCTTGGGGGAGCTATCCATCATGAAAAGTGTAGAGGGTTTGATTCATTCATTGAACCTATTTTCATTTGGTATGTTTTTAACTTGGTATCTTAAATCATGTGTTGATTTGGGTATTTGATATAATTTGGGCAATTTGTTTTCTTGTCACACTTGTGTGTGCTTTCTTGGTTTAATTGGTGTTTTGTCCAAATTGTATCTCATTTGGTTCTTAAAAGTCTTTTTCATACGTATTTACTATGTATATCTTATGGTTTGCCTACTTTTTGTTGATCCAGTATATAGGATAAACTCTATCAAAACCTAAATGGCTAAGATGTGCATGTAATTCAATTTCATATTAATATGCACATATTTATGTGGAGTTTGTCCTATGTGTTGTAGTTGCTCTAACTACTTTGGACCCAATGAGTTTGGGTACCATGTTGTACTTAAATTTGTTTTAGGTACATCTGAGATGCATTGCAAGCTTGTCTCATTTACAAGGAGGGTGTTATCACCATGTGCTTATTGGGGCCAAGCTTGGATGGTCGTGAACTCTTATTTTCTACATCACCCAATGCTATCTCGGTAACAAGTATCTACCTCATGCATACATTTCTAGCTTTGAACCTTGTGCAGGTTGTTTCATAGCATGAATCTCTTTTGTCACAATTCATTTGGTTCTTGCAAAATAACTTTATTGCAAATATGGGAAAGCCGGGATGATTACATGTCAAGGGGAATATATACATATAATCATTTTCATGATTCACCAATCCCAAATATGTTAATCTAGAACTTTCTACTCTATGTCTCACGTATGCAATATTGATGATTTTTTTTTCAAAATCATTTGCCTCTTGCGATAGTTGTTATCTTACTCGGAGCATCCCATTTTTAACCTCTTTCCCTTGTGGATATTTTTTATGCTATGAAGAGTGTGTGTTCGGAGTTCATCTATATTCTTTTAAGATAAAATTGGGCCTTGTGCTATGCTTTTAAGCAAAGATCTTATTGATGTATTTATGACTTCCTCTTGGATATCATGTTCTTTACCTTTGTACCTATTTTGTGTGTGCATGTCTCTTTGTGCATATATCTTCATGATCGGTTTCTACTTAGAAACTTGTACACATGACAGTAGCTACATCCTTAATTGATATTCCAATTCTTCAGTGACCACCTTTTATTGCTTTTGATTCTTTAGTGGTTTCTAAAAGGCACAAGCTTTGTTTTTCACTTGGTATAGTTTTGCATCGTAATAAGCTTGTGGACCTATTTGCTATGTTCTTTGGGTGTGTGTACATGAAAAACATGATATGCATTATGTGCCTCATATTTTGAAAGACTATGTCGATGCTCGCTCATCTTTGTAATATTCTCCTAAATGTCTTTGTATATCACACCCATCTCTTTCAGTTGAGCAAGTCGTCTTTATTTGTCTCTCCTTAATATTCTTGCTCAACATTTGTTCGTTGCAAGTTTCATTGCTTCTTTTTATCATCTATGTGCTCTTGCACTTCTTTGTGTTTAAATTATCTAGGAGGGAGTAAGGATTCCATGTTGTGCACACCATATTGAAATGCAAATCGTCCTACTTTGTGCACGTACCTTGGGGAGTTCCCTCTCGATTTTTAGAACACTTTTCGGATCCTTTTGACTGATTGCTTCTTTCGTCGAAGCATCTTTCTCTTCGATATTCTTTTGCATTTTTCCTCGATATAGTTTTATCTTCCTCCATCTATTTTTCATTGGATTTGTGCATTTGATTTCACTCGTATCATGAGAAATGCACACATTATGGGGGAGCTCTTATTATATTGGCCTTCCCAAATTTTCACCCATTTAGGAAATGGATGCCAATGGGGGAGAATTTAGAGGGTTTAGGAACTTGGCTTTGTTCTCTTTCATCCTTGCATTTTGTGTTGCATGGTTGCTTAAATTTATTATATAAACCCTCGTAAAAGGGATTGTCATCAATTACCAAAATGGGGGAGATTGAAAGTGCATGTTGCCCCCATGCGTGGTTTTGGTAATTAATAACAATCCTTATGGACTAATGTTTGAATTGAGATATCCTTGTAGATCTTGTCCATATGAAAAGAAAGGAGTTCATGTGTTGGACTCTAGAAGCTTACATGGTAAAGTATGGCTTGGAAAATAAGATTGATGGAACTTTCATGTTTATCTCCAAGCCATTCTATATGTCAAGAGAAGAAGATGAAAAGCAAGTTCAATATGATCCATCTCGGAAGATATCATTTGATTGAACCTTGCAATGGATACATGAAGACGGAGCTAAACGAGACTCTCCCATAATGGGGTATGGGGAAGTATTTGGAGATGTCTTCATCAAGCATGTGCTAGCAAGCATGATCAAAAAAGTGTTCCAACTTGAGAGAGTCAAGATCGTCATCATCTAACTCAAGTGGATTGCGCAAGGTAAAGGTATGATCTTGATAGGGTTTCTATTTTACCGGTCTCTTGTTGTTAGTTGGGAGACCGGGTTATAGGATAGATACCGTACTATCAAGAGGGGCTCTCAAGTGAGTAACTTGATCGCATCTTTGTGGAGAGCTCAAATCTTTTCATACTTGGCATATCATATTTATTGGTTCTTATTTGGATTTTTATCCATGTGATAATTTACAGCTTTTGTTTACCTCCATACCAAGCTCTACTTCATCAAAAACGGATTTCATATTAATATCTTGTTGTCCCATTGGTTACTTGACTTGAAGCTAGACAGAGCATCTCTTTCTTAACCACCATATATCAAAGTGAAAATGATCATTCTCTCGTTCTCTGCACGGAAGTATATTCCAATAAGCTTTCCACAAAAAAAAAAACGGAATGCGGGGCCATCAAGAGGCGGGCAACTATCTCATTTGACACTCACTAGACTGTGGATCGCCTTCTATCTCTCTCATGGGGGATCTTCTTGGAAATGGGAAGATCTAGGATAGGCGGCCAACCTCCTGGAAAGTGCGATGTGCATAGACCGGGTGTTATGTTGGAGGATTTACCGGTTGTTCCTTTTTAGAGAGGTTTACCTTTCTACATTTGATTTTATCCTCCCTTGTTGGAAATGGGAAGATCTAGGATAGGCGGCCAACCTCCTGGAAAGAGCGATGTGCATAGACCGGGTGTTATGTTGGAGGATTTACTGGTTGTTCCTTTTTAGAGAGGTTTACCTTTCTACATTTGATTTTATCCTCCCTTGTTGGACTAGGATGTTTCTCTGCATGATCTTGTAAAGCTCTTCGTACTGATTCCAACGTTCCCAAGATCATCAAAAACGGAGTCCAGATGAAAAAGTTGGTGTAGTTTTCGTTTTGTTGTTTCTGTCAGTTTTCAGAAAACCGGATAATCCGACTAAACTTAGGAATATACGATTCGAAATATCCGGCTCAATACAGTACATGTTTTTCTGGTGCGCGACCTGGGCTGGAAATTCCGGTCCAAATATGACCCGGAATATCCGGTTCCAGTTTTCCTGCAACGGCTCTTTGTTTTGGGACCTATATAAGGCCCCTTCTTCCCCAAAGGGTCAAGCTTATTTCCCCCCTCTCTCTTCTCCATTGTTGACCTTGGAAAAGCTTGACCCCTCTCAATTCCTCCCATGATTCTTGCATATCTTTGAGGGAAAAGTGAGAGGAGATCTAGATCTACATTTCCACCCATACATCCTTCCTCTAAGTGAGGGGAACTTAGATCTTGGAGTTTCATTTGTTGAGTTCTTCTTTGTTCTTCCTCTCTTCTCCCCCATAAACATTTGTTGATTTTGGTGGGATTTGGGAGTGAAGGACTTGAGCACTTCTTATGTTCTTGCCATTGCATTTCGTTACATCGGTTTGCTCTCTCCACGAGGATTCGTTGAAGTGAAAATTTGTGAGCTTGTTACTCTTGGGTCCTTGGACCGTAGACAGTGCTCTTGTGACCTTTTGTGGTCAAGGCCTTTTGTTGCTAGCTGAGACCTTTTGTGGTCACTTGGGATCTCCCAATCCTTTTGTGGATTGCGCCTCAAGATTGTTGCAAGGGACTCGATTTTCGCCCAAAAGGAAATCAATAATGGAAGGTGAACCGATCTTTTGTGCGAGTTTCATCAGAGAATAGGGTGAGGCCATTTGTGGCATCTTGAGTTTGAAACTCACACCCCTCCAACGAGATGTACTCCCCTCAAAAGGAGAAACTCGGGAATACATCATCGTCTCCGCGTGTCTCGGTTATTTCTATACCCGAGCTCTTTACTTATGCAATTTACATTGTGATAGCCTTCGTGCTTGAAGTCTATATCTTCCTATCACCTTGTTACTTGTCTTGCTTAGCATAAGTTGTTGGTGCACATAGGTGAACATAGTATATTTACGTTGTATGCTTGTTAAATTAAAACACCTAGTTTTATTCCGCATTTATCAAGCCTAAACTAAAAAGTTTTAAATCGCCTATTCCCCCCCCCCCCCTCTAGACGACATCATTGTCCTTTCGTAATGTTGTTTTAGAGTATTCTACAAAACTATAGTTTTTTTTAAAAGTACTGTAGAAAGAGATCTGACCCTATTTATTTCCAAACTGAGAAATGAGAAAAACTGAAGTATTTTGTTTGCCGGCGTCGGAATACTTGGGTATTGGATACCAATGGCAATGGGTACCCATTAGTCGCATACCCAGCGGGTATTTACCCATTAGGGTAAGAGTTTGATTAAAAAAACTTTACCCATGGGTAGGCAAATGGTTAAAATTGGGCACCCAATGGGTATTGCGGGTACGGGTATGGAAAAGCAGTACATACCCGCATACCCATCAATTTTTGTTTTTTGGCATGTAAATCCGAGGTACATATGGTTATTTTAGGGGGGAATCTCAAAATATTAACCAGCAAAGTAATTCTTGCGTGTTTCGATACGTGCGGCCATTTAATTTTTGCTGATTCACAATTCTCAGGCAGTACTCACCCACGTCGTTTCAGCTCTGGTCTCCACTACTTTTAGTTCGATATGGCAATCTCCCTCGTGGCTCCTCATCACCGCCCTGCCTTCCCCAACAAGGTAGCCACTGGCCTCCGCTAGTCCGACATCCCGCCCTCTCTCCGTACATTCCCCTCACGGAAGCCAGCTCGGCCACACACGCGTCTGCTCCACGTGGATGAATGGGTTGTTTTGTTGTATATTTTTATATAAATTGTGTATTTTATTATTTATTTTCATACATATATGTGTCGTTTGCTGAATCAAAGAATTAATGAGCATGCATGTTTATGGTTTTCTTATACATTGTGGATGAATGATTTGCTTGGTGGGTTTACCCGCGGGTATTAAATACCCACACGGGTGCCGGTGTGGTAAAAAATTGTACCCAAACGCAGATGTGGGTGTGGGTATGGTTAAAATACGAGGACGCGAGTGCGGGTTTGGTTCAGTTCTACCCACACCCAATAGGTGCAGGTGCCGCATCATTCAGTCAGAAGTTGAAAGTGCATGTTTCACTCATGCGTAGTTTTGGTAATTAATGACAATCCTTATGGACTAATGTTTACATTAAGATATCCTTGTAGATCTTGTCCATAGGAAAAGATTGGAGTTCATGTGTTGGACTCTAGAAGGTTACATGGTAAAGCATGGCTTGGAAAAGAAGATTGATGGAACATTCATGTTTATCTCCAAACCATCATATATGTCAAGAGAAGACGATGAAGTGCAAGTTCAATATGATCCATCTCGTAAGATATCATTTGATTGAATCTTGCAATTATTACATGAAGACAGGGCTAAACGAGACTCTCCCATAATGGGGTATAGTGGAGTATTTGGAGAAGTCTTCATCAAGCATATGCTAGCAAGCATGATAAAGAAAGGTGTTCCAACTTGAGAGAGTCAAGATCGCCATCATCTAACTCAATGTGGGATGCGCAAGGCAAAGGTATGATCTTGATAGGGTTTCTATTTTACCGGTCTCATGTTGTTAGTTCGGAGACATGGTTGTAGGATAGATATCGTACTATCAAGAGGGGCTCTCAAGTGAGTAACTTGATCGCATCTTTGTGGAGAGCTCAAACCTTTGCATTTTGGCATATCACATTTCTTTGTTCTTATTTGTTTTTTCTCCTTTTGGGGTTTTGATGCTTGTTGTGATCTTCATGACAAGCCCAAGTTCACCGAAAACGGATTTCGTATGGAAAACTTGTTGCGTTTTTTACTATGGAGGTTTTACCGGTTATTCGTTTTTAGAGAGGTTTTACCTTTCTGCATTTGGTTTTACCCTCCCTTGTTGAACTATGATGTTTCTCTGCATGATCTTCTAAAGCTCGTTGTGGTAATTCCAGCGAGCCCAAGAACATCAAAAAACGGAGTTCGTATGCGAAAGTTTTGTCCTTTTTAGTGCCGGTATTTTTCTGCAGTTTTACACGCGCGCCACACAGTAGTACCGCCCTACTACCGCCCGGTACTACCGGAGCGCGCGTTTTCAGTACTGTATTCGATGGTTTTTGACTCGGTAGTACCCTACGTCCGAGCCCGGTAGTACCGACCCGGGGCGGAAAAACAGTCCAATGTGCAGATTTCCGGGTATCTTTTTAAGGGCCCTTCTTCCCCAATGTTTTCTAACTTTCTTGAGCTCGTTTTTTCCCTCACTCTCCTCCATTGTTGACCTTTGGAAAAGCTTGCCTACCTCTCAATCCTTCACATGATTCTTGTATATCTTTGAGAGAAAAGTGAGAGGAGACCTAGATCTATATTTCACCAATCCATTTCTCCTCTAAGTGAGGGAAACCTATTAGATCTTGATCTTGGAGTTCTTGGTGTTTCTCCTCCTTTGTTCTTCCTCTCTTATTCCCCCATAAGTATTTGTTACTTTGTTGGAATTTGAGAGTGAAAGACTTGAGCACTTCTTGTGTTCTTGCCATTGCATTTTGTTGCATCGGTTTGCTCTCTCCACGAGAATTCGTGGAAGTGAAAATTTGTGAGCTTGTTACTCTTGGGTCGTTGGACCCTAGACGGTGTTCTTGAGACCTTTTGTGGTCAAGGCCTTTTGTGGCTAGTTGGGACCTTTTGTGGTCGCTGGGTAGCTCCCAATTCTTTTGTGGGTTGTGCCTCAAGATTGTTGTAAAGGCTCCGGATTCCGTCTTCAAGGATTCCGATAGTGGAAGGTGAACCGAGCTTTTGGGCAAGATTCATCGGAGAATAGGGTGAGGTCATTTGTGGCGTCTTGAGTTTGAAACTCACACCCCTCCAACGAGACGTATTCCCTAAAAAGGAGAACTCGGAGATATATCATCGTTCCGTGTGCCTCGGTTATTTCTATACCCGAGCTCATTACTTATGCAATTTACATTGTGATATGCTTCGTGCTTGAAGTCTATATCTTGCTATCACCTTGTTAGTCTTGCTTAGCATAAGTTGTTAGTGCACATAGGTGAACCTAGTATATTTACGTTGTATGCTTGTTAAATTAAAACACCTAATTTTATCTCGCATTTATCAAGTCTAAACCAGGAAAGTTTTAAATCGCCTAAACTTAGGTTAGGTAGCATGTCAACCAGCAAATAGGGCCTTGGTAGGAGCCGTATGAATCCTTAAACTATCATTCACTCACTTGTGATATTTCTTTATGTCAATTCATATCACGGAATAATTGTTATGTTGTATCCTGATAAAAAAATTACTATCTATGGCAACTTAAGGACATGCACCTCAAGTGTGTTTTGAGCCTTTTATCATGTCGGATTCAGTATGCAGATACAATACAACATGAAATGACATCACACAATGAATAAACAATGCATATAGTTTATTAGGCATAGCCGCGGATGCTGAACTTTCTAGAACGACACATTATTCTTAGGTAACTAATTCATAATTCAGAAATATTACAGTAACACCAAATTGCGCATTCCGTTGTAACGAAACAGGAGCATGTACACGTCACACAAATGACACAGAATAAGTCCGAAACCTGAACTTTACAGCACGATGGTCATTTTGGTTCTCATTCTGTTCGGCTCCAGGCATTAACGAATTAAACCGGCCGAGTACTATGCCAGGTACACCTATTATGCCATCTTCCACTGGGGAGCTCTCACAAAGTAGCTTTAGGTTTTATTTTGTTTATTACCAACACAGGGTCGATCTGACAAAGGAAAAAAAACTAATGTTGTTAATTCATAGCTCTAACAAGCTGTGTAAGCACCCTAGAACAGCAGTTAGAACCGGAGATGGCCCATACAGTAGAGAGATACAAAGCTCCCATCAAATCCAGTTACTGTCTTCCAACACCTGAGGTTTACATACGGGACAGGAGAAACGTTCCCAAACTGGCAGGCGGCTGCCCTATGTACTTTGTGTAAAATATGCCACACCTCCAATCACAAAACAAAGTCGATCTCCAAATGAGGATAATGAGCCTCTTACACCCTATGAAACATTCCAGAAACCTACTGGTCCGATCACTATATGAAAATGAAGCGCAAAATTCTCTATGACATGGGCGAAGTGCTCATCAAATTGCTGCTGAACATTGTAATCGGATGCACCAGTCCTAGAGCACATGCCATGATTATACAAACGAGAAACAGCTTCAACATCTTCCCAGTAACAACCCTGCCACGCAAAAAGAACAGTATAAGAAAAACAAATAAGCTCAAGAAAATGAACAACAATCTGTATGCTGTGCACCCGGAAGAAGACTTCACCTTTACAAACTAAACCTCTGAAGCAAGTTGCTGTTCCACTATCCACTATTGGTCAGGAGTCAGCACTGCAAAACAAGGCAACAATTAGAAATATTTTGAAAGGTTGAGTCCATCTCACGGTCATACAATGTCCATATACCAAAGTTAATTGCTACACGCCTCGATTTAGTTTGACCATAAACTACTTCATCTGTTTACCGCATTTGACATATATATTGCACACATTGGTTGGTTAGTTGATAAAGAACAGGTAAAAATAAATGTAAAAATAGGCCATTGGCAGAAGGACTGTTCTTGCAGGATATTATTAAAAAAAATAGTGGCTAGCTTGTATAATAATGATATTAGTGGAATTTAAGTCAACGAAAACTCCCCTAAGTGTCAGATAACAGAATTACTTAAAGCTAAAGGTATATGATGACACAACTGAAGGATATCTACATGTGAAGAATGGGGGTGAATGTTGTCCAGCAACAGGTTTTCCTTAAGATCATTGGTTCACTACGAGAATAGACCGAAAAGGATTTGGACTGTACACTTGCTCAACTACAGCTTTTATGCTGATGATTCTTCTTTATTCGTACCCCACTGTTCCTCACTATCATTTCCATTCACATGGATAGTGCCATCAGTAGAACCATCAGCATCAACCTCAACAGCATCTTCTTGGCTATCTGCTACTCCGTCATCTACGAAAGCCTGTTGAACCAAGACGGTGTTATCATGTATGCAAGGATAGAGTATGAAAGGGAGAAAAAGAAGTGATTAGAGTAAAAATAATAATAACAGTAACAGTCTTTATGTTTAATTAAATGCAGAGTTTCATAAGAAGACCCGACTAATCCACACAATATGCCCATTAGTGGTGACCCACATTGGCCAGGGTACTCCTAGAATTATTCCTGTCAAGGGCTTATTTGGATGTCCACAGGGAATTTGAACCAAAATCCCTTCCAAGCCCAAGAGAGTGTAAAGTACATACACACAATGCTTTAGGATCTGGGACCGCAAAGACAATGCAAATCCACATACAGAACACTCACTCACAGATCTTAGGGACCAAACTGTTTGGCAGAGTTGATTGGAGGAGATGAACGGCAGAGGAGGAGCAGGGAGGAAGGATGAACGAGAAGGATGAGTAAGAGGGGGGCTGACGTCGCGACGACAGCTGGGATGAGATGCCCCGACTTTGTCGCTGGCAGAAGATGTGTGAAGGCACACTTGGGTAAGTAGTGGAGACAGCGCCATACGGTCGGAAGTGGCGGCTGCGGCGAGGAAGAAGATAGAGCAATTCCCTGGGCAGAGTGTTGACCCTGCAGTACCACGGCCTGGACGTCCACACCGTAGGGCTTTCCAAGACACCCAATGGTTTATGCATTTGTGAGCCGACCATTGCGCATTACAATGAAGTTTCTATCACCGAAAAATAGTGCAATCACACTAACCAACCGAAACACTTGTTTCCGGTGAACGAAACAATCAATAAGAGAAACTGCTTTCGGGACAGAGGTTGATACTGATACCATGGAATATCTTTAACAAAGAAAAGGGAAGAACCAACAAGATTCCCCACTGGCAGCTGAAGATTGATTTTTTATGGAAAGGGTCATGATTAGTAATTCTTCAATGTTTAATCTTACACCATTGCTATTGTCTCAGTTGTTCCTGCTCGATGTGATTTTTTGACTAATTTCAAAACACAGTAACATCAAGCAAAGGGGTATGCACTGCTAGTGAATGTGATGCAAAATGCATACACACAGGTTCCTGAACAGGCCTATTTAGTTGCAAATATAACATGCAGTTGTTTGCGCACATGATTAATTCGTTTATGATCAGTATTTATCAGATAGGTGCGATTTTGTCTTAAAGCACAAATGTTACCACCTCACGAAAGCACATCAACGACCAACTACTCAAGTGCAATGACGGGCATATCTGGTGTGCACATCGGATGGTGCTGCCATGAAAATTTACAACAAACTGACAGGCTAACTGTGCATGCTATCCACAACTGAATTCTGCAAGAGTAATACCTCGTCAACCATATCATTTTCGTTTGTTAGCTCCTCCCCTTCATGTACATCTTCGTGTACATCCTTGTCTTCATGTACATCCTCATCTTCATGTACATGCATGTTTTTGAAAGCTTCTACGAGACTCTCGTTGGACCTCTCAGCATGAATCATGTACTCCTCAGCAGGTGGATAGATACCCCTATTAAAAAAAGGATTTTTCTCAGAAGGGCGTTAAGTAATAGTTTCAAATACAGGTACAGACATAATTTTCAATCTAATTAGATGTTCAAACTAAAGTAAAAGCTCAATCCCCGTCACATTATGGAAGGCTTGTAATAAGGTAAAGTTCACAGAATGATGTGGCTTTATAAAGATATAAATGAACTAAAACCTTTTGGGGGCAACGGCAGCTTCAACATTGAGAGCAATCTGCCAGTCTTCAAATAAGTTTGGATACTCATCAGGATCTGCCAAGGACTCTGCTGCTTTTGAGTTCACCTATAAAGCAAATGAAGAAAAACGCCATCAGTTAGTAAGACGTGGCTCCTGGACATTAAAGAGAGTGCAGCGTAAGTCTAAACAAGAGAGAAATCAACTAATAAAATATAACAAAGCATGATTCAGCTAATGTTTTCATTGCAAGCAATCTGTACCATCCTGAGTTTAGTGTATTAAAGTCAGCTGGTACATTGTGCTCATTGAATTTTGAAACATAATCTGCTAGTGCAGAATGGTAATGCTAAACGAATTTTTGCTGCTTGAACATGTAACTTGTGTTGAAGTAACAAGTTGTTACCATGGAAATGAGTGCACTGACAATTTAATATCAAGTTTGATGGTCTGGAAAAAAGATTTGGCATCGAACTGACTAGGACAAAGCAAAGAAGAATTTATAAGGATGAAGGTACTTTTTGGAGATCTTTTTTCCATAATGCTACAATCTCAGGGACTTTGCTTGGAAGATAAGATCTCGCCATCAATGCTGCTTCTGGAATACGATTGCTGTAAAGGGAGTGGCAGTACAGTTAACAACTTAACATACAATAACTTATTTGAAGAAATACTGTACAAAACAGGGACGCAGCCTCACAAAAGGAACATACCTTTCAATCAACAATTGAAGGCATTCCTCCAACTTGCCTAGCATGAACAAACAAAGGAAGGCGACATTGTTCTTTCCTTGTTCTTTAGCCATAGCCGCCAATTTTGTTATCCCTTCAGCGTCTCCAATGGATGAATACAGAAGCAATAGACCACTGAGATCCATGGCATGAAGAAGACACTCCTCTGCCATCTCGAGCTGCAAAAAGTTGCATGACACGTGAGACCGAGAGTATGCAGACTAGGAGGTTTCCATCTAGTGCAAGGCAGATACATAACATGTGAAAGTTATTAGGATGTGACTTAAAGGTTTTGCATATTAGTGCAATGCAGAAATACAGCATGGCAAAGTTATTAGAATTCAACTTAAAGATTTGAAATCTGAGCGAAGTTGTTAGCTTTCAGTCATATTTGTTTACACAAAGGTTGAAAGAGCATAAGTTGAATGCAACAAACACTTCTGGTTCGCGCGTGATGTTGAGCAACAGCAAAGCATCCCCTTCCCATAAAAAATGTGATGTAATATTAAGTGAGCATAGAAGGTCAGTGATACACCCAGTAACTGTGTACCTTTCCAGTAGAGATCGCTAACTCCCCTAACTGCTTCCACTTCGACTCACTTTGCACCTCAAGAGCAATTGCCTGCAAAAAGCTACTCAGAATATTTGAATGAAGGAGAAAACTTTCTTGGAAGTGCGAAAAACAATATAGTCCACTATGCCTTTGCATCATCGACTCGACCAAGCTGTACTGCCAGATCAAATCTGTAATTAGAGTCCGTTGCTATCTCAAGGGCTTCCTCCAACATGCCCCGTGATTCCAAGAAATGTGCCACACTGAAAATAAAAGGTTATATTTGTTTGTCGAGGCCTGAACTGCATAGTACAGCAAACAGTAGACATGGGGCACCTGTCATATTGTTCCTTTGGTATAGATGGCAAAATATCATTTGCACGATCAAAATCTCCACGCAGTACTAGTGTTTTATATTCAATCAAACTGAGGAGCAAAGTGTACCCAACAACACTGCAACAAGAAAGAATTTTAGCTTCAGAAGTTCAATGTGAGTTCATGCCATGAAAAATACAAGAGCAACAAAGATACACTCACTTAAATTGCTTGTCAATAAGATAGACACGGCTCTGGTTAGCAAGATATCCTAGTAAGTACATCGGTCTGTCCAAGTGAAACAAGGTTGTGACCTGTAATACAGAATGGTTATGAGTTGAAGAGGTACAAGTACAACTACAACTGGTAATGAATGACCTCACTGGAACCATGCATAAGAGCGAGTTTTCATATGATAAAAAGCTCACCTCTCCTCCTACACAGTAATTAAGCCGCGATGAAGAATTATTGTAGATAAAACAATCGCCAACCCATAGCCCAGTTCGGATGCGTTCATTGATCTCATGAAGCAGCTCAAAGGCATCCTCCACACCCTCCTCGCCAACTGAGCCCCCTCCATCCAAATGAGAAGATACTACGTCTCTCTGGAAGATAGATAATGTTGTGTGATTACAGAATGTTAAAGTGAAAAACAATTGCATACAAGTGTTTCATGTAAAGTGCCGACGTCTTAGTAAAATCAACACAATAAAAGAGCATTTGTACATAAGCAGCAGAGGAACATAACTACAAAAAATGAAAGGCAGCAGAGTTTTAACAAAACTCACATTGTACTTCAAAATGTAGAATGACGTATCACTTGCAACTGTCACTAAATCACCACTGTCAGCCCAGTACCAGTAGACATTCTACAACAATTAAAAGAGACCTTTTTAGTGACATACCATACCAAAAGGCATGGAAAAGAAGTTTCACGAAGCAACACAGCTAACTCACTTTCACATTGACATCAATTCGACGTATCAACCTGCAATCCGCCCAGTCATAAAAGCAGATGAAGTCATTTGTACACATAGCCAGTAATACTCCACCAAATACACGTTCTGCGGAGAATGTTGGTCTTATACTTTTTCTCTCCTGAAATTGTTAGCTTTCTATGTGTCAGGAATTGTAGTAGCAAAGGTTGACATGTGGAATTAAATGTTCAGGCATTAGCTTCATCCTCGACCAGTAAGTGTTCAAGCATTGACGTACTTCTTAATATCAAATATATACATCATATTTTAATAGGCAGCACCAAACTTAATTCCATTTTTTTCCTCGACCACTAAGATATACATCCTCGACCACTAAGATACAAAATATGATATGTTGACTATTAAATGCTCAATTTCACAACCTGAGTCTGAACCAGCAGCACCAAACTTATGCATATCCTATTTTTCCTTGCACTTTACAGTTTACATAAGAAAGTCTCTCTCTTTGTTTGATAAGATAAGGCTGTTTTTATTTTTTGCATAGATTAAAAAATGGCGAGATCTAGGTAAGATGGGACAAAAATGATATGAGTACCATTACTAAGATATTCCACCAATTTATATGGGTAGTACGGCAGCCTTGCGTTATGAAACAGAAGAAATAATGAATAACCACCAATAAATTGCAGGAATTCTGGTTTCATGCATGAAGATGGTAACAAACCAGGTAACGGAATATGTGCGGTACCATGTGTGTATTCTCTTATATATAGATAATGTTTTTCAAAGATAGAACGATAATAATTACCACAAACCAAACGAAGATGCTACTTATACTGAATACAAACCTGGAAATTTTTACTGTATATCTTTATCCTCGAGGTGCTTTCCCTAACAGCGTATTCACATCAGTTGACCAAACAATTTCAAGTGCGGACCCAAAAGATCTGTTCCTCCATGCTAGTGCTGTATAAATAATGTATTCTCCATCTCCACATACAACAACAAATCTCCCGTTCGGATTGTGTCTTAAACTCTGAAATGAAGATCAAAACTGGTAACTTGCTAATGAAAATAGAACAAGGACAAGTACAGCTACAAAATGGAAAGGTTAATAGTTTCATCATGAAGACATCGTCCAGATAACTCTAAGTAACAGTCAATGTTGTACAGGAGTATGCTAGTGCCTTAGTGGTCCTAAGTCATAACATCCTCTTGTGTTTTTTTAAACCCAAGAAAGTTCAATTCAAAACCAACACTTAATTCCATATTGTGTCATGGCAACAAAAATGACCTTACGCCTTTCATTTCAGCGTTAAACTTAATTATACAGCAGCAACTACATGTACCAGAATAATAGAATATCAGATATAGTGGGGTTACACCAAAAATAACTAGCCCATCATGTGCATTTAAAAATAGAATAAAAAAATTAGCATGCATCATGAAATGTTGTACTGTAAAGTGATGTATTGAATAAAAAACAAACAGAATCTTAGGACCAAATAACAGACATCAGACAAAGAAGAGGATCACTACGTGAATGATGCATTCATTTCCATATCAAAGGTAACCTACTTGTGGGTAAAGATCACAGCTTCCCAGCTCCTTCACCGCCAATGGTAATCGCTCACCGTCCGCAATCTGACATATGAAACAGGTTCAAACATAAATAAAGCTTATACCATGATAACAAGTTTAACACATTGGCATGGTGAACAAGGAGAACCTCATTGCCTGCGCCAACAGACTTGATATTGACAGTTTGGATTTCATTATGTTTTGCCCATATGATTTTGCCACTGTTATCCATGCTAGCAACTGGAACTTCACGGCCAATTTTAATCATAATTGTTCCTTCGTCGTATCCAATCACAATCCTACAAAAGTCAAGACATCATATCACTAACTTAACTTGCAAGGAAAGAACAAGATAATGAAAGCGTAGACTCTATATGTTTCGGTGAAGAGCAAATTCTGAAACTAACAGTTAAGCATATAAACAATGTCGTCACACTGTAGGAAATTGTCGCGCAGAGAAACAATATATGAAAATAATTGTTTTCTCCTGATATTTGAGGAATATAAATGTAGCACAAAATGTTCAATGTGGTCGCCTTGTTAGTGTGTGAAGCTTAAATAGCAGATAAGAGATGGCATTCAATGTCATGGCCCTTCACATTGGCCATATCACCATAGATTCATAGTGCAAGTGCTAAAATATTCATTACCTTCTTGATCCCTTCATGTACCCTAAAGCCCAAACTCGCTCAAGGCCATAGTTAAGAGTGTTCTCGAGCCTGTGAGTGCATCAAGAAAAGTGTTGTTCACTCATTTGAAATAATAGAAAGAACTGATACAACTGGAATAACAAGATACAGAACTTTGATGACAGAAACGTTAGCTGCCAACTAGGCAGATACATATACAGTATCACATTGAAGAGTACCATTCATCTAAATAGAATAGAAAGCAGCAGATCCCATGAATCATGATGTTGAATGCTTATTTCATAATTTTGTAAGAGAATTCAAGAGATACCTTACCTAATTATACCAAATCTGCAAAAATGGTAGCTCCAATAACTAATTGCTAAGTATTAAGACTATAGTTGTAGGAACTCTCTTGTTCTCCGCACCACTGATTTATAGGAATTAATCACATCCATCGTAACTAATGGCCATATGGTAATATAGTCATATATTTCAAGATATTTTAATGTACAACCATAACAACCAGCTGGCATCAACCAGTAAAGATTTAAGATCAAGTATGTCTTCTTTGTTGATCCCTACTTTTAGTTGTAACGCTTTCTACTTCTGTACCGATTACAAAGTGAATGACTGAGTTGTAATGCAAGACTTACACTCAGATTACCAAAGTGTGTAACCATTTCACTGAACACTCAAATCCACAGTTAAATCATGAAAAGCTACACTACAGAAAATATTGATAAATTTACACACAAAATACATGTAAAAGAAAAATAGTAACTACGACAAGTAGTATTGGATGTGTGCACAGATGTTAGTTTAAAAACGGTAGCTTCTGACAACGCACTATTATTACCATCTCCAAGAAATCATAGTACGAGAGAGCAAGACTGGGGTGGGGGTGGGGTGGGGGTCGGGGATACCTGTAGGTAGTAGAGTGCCACAGGCGAACTGTGCCATCCTCTGAGCCAGTAATTATAATAGGTAGTTCTGGATGGAAACAGACAGCAGAGACATTGTGCGCATGTCCTTCAAGTGTTTGAACACAGCTCTTTGTTTGGTAGTCCCAGACCTGATCAAAAAATTGTGGAGCAAGTCAGACGATAGCCCAATACCATCACATATATAGGCACAATTCAGTGCATATGGCACACCTTTGCAGTCTGATCATCAGAGCCAGTAATTAAAAATGGCCGATCACCACCAGTGAAGTAATCAACACAGTTCACACCTTTTGAATGGCCATCTAATGTGAAGTTAGGATCAGGAGAACCAATGCTCCATATCTGACGTTGACATCAAATATTAGGATATCAGCTACATACAACGATACAAAACAGGGCACAATTTTAACCAGCATCAACTTTAAGAACAAATACAGACCTTTATTGTGCGATCAAGGGAAGCACTAGCAAAAGTATTGGTATCCTTTGGGTTAAACGTGACTTGCATCACATAGTGAGAATGTCCCTCAAATATGTGAGTGCATGCCCAGCCCTTATCCCAATCCCAAAGCTTAATCAGCATGTCATCGGATGATGACAGCACAAAAGGCTGGGTTGGATGAACAGCCACACACCTGATGTAATCAGTATGACCTTCAAATACCTTGACCTTATCCATTGTATTGTAATTGTATACACGGATGAACATATCGTCAGCACCAGCAACAACCCATTGCTTTCGTGCAATAAATTAGCCGAACGAACTGTGATTGATGTGATATGTTAATAAAACGGTATTTCAAGCAAGAGAAGTAAGGACTTAGGTGGGAAACCATACCTGGTAGCTCTGTGACTTCAAATGATTTCACCATTGTCTGGGGTTAAATAAATATAGTTTTGTCAAGTATCAGTCATATATCTCAGTAATAATAAGAAGAAAAAGGTTATATTTCATTTCTGCCATGTTTCCCTTCCAATAGCCTTGTGAAAGTTCTTCGTAACTTTTGTTTTCACTTTTGACCAGTCCATTGTTAGAAGGTGCATTAAAGCCTTCTTGTCTGGGTTGTAATACTAATCTGTAAGTGCCGATACTCCCTATCTTTCTCCCTTCTAATGGAAGTCAAAACCACTGGCATATAACCTAACTCACTATTACACACTCCCAAAATAGCGTTTCAAATGGCATACACCTTAAACCCAAATGAGGCTCTGATTCTAGATATGCACATAAATTATAATTTGATTAAAAGGCAGCATACAAGGTACAAGTAAAACACCACCATCATCGCTTACAATCATCATCTAGTTTAGCTGAAATCATAGGAATGCGGCTACCGTGAACAGTCACTACCTGCGTTTGGTAGTTCCAGATGCAGACACTCCCGGAGTAGAGGCTCGACAAAATCCTGCATCACACAAGAGGACGGTGACGCAAATTTACCACGTTTGGTCGAAGCATGATCAATCGCACATGAATTGTGCAGCCAAAAAAAATCAAAAATCGTATCTATGTCACGGCACTAACCATGGCTCCGTCGGATGCAGATCCACGGACTTGACCCTCTCGGACCTCTGCGCGAGCTTCCTCTGATCCAACCAAACACAAAACCGACATCAGCGACACCGACCAAACAAAACGTCCACGGAGCAGAGATAGATCCTGGCGAGAGGCGTCGCGGTTAGTTACCTTGATGTCCAGACGGAGCGGCTGCCACATTCACGGCCATCGGCAAAAAAAAAACAGGGAAACCACGTCAGTACGTAACGAACTGAAAGCCCAGATCCACTGGGAATTCGACGTGTCCGGCGGCGGATCTCGCCACCGCGCGATACGAGCGCGCCAGGCGACGGCGAATCCCGAGCCGCCGCCTGATCTCGGATCGCATTCGCGTGCGAGGGGCGGGGCGGAAGCGGTTTGTGTGGAGGGCGGGAGGAGAGAGGCGCACGTACCATTGTGGCGCCCGCGGCGGCGACGCAGCGCGGGTACGGGAACGAGGCTTCGTGGGCGCGGAGGAGGCGGCGGAGGCGCGCGGGTGGGTGGCCTCTCTCTCGCCGGCGGGGGAGGAGAGGGAGGATTTGCGGGTGGAGGAGGAAGTGGGCGGTGGCAATAGACGGGGCTTCGGTCGCTCGGAGGTGGAGTAGTACTCTGTTGGTCGATTGGATCTGAAGGTTGGGCCGTGCGCGCGTATGCTGCACTGTTGCGTCGCCGATGTTGACTTCTCCCGCTGACGTCGTAGCTAAGCAAAACTTCTTTTTTTCGCACAGCAGCTACAAAGCAAAAACTGCTAGGGCTCTATGAATTCATAGGATTGTCAAAAAGATTGGTGTGGGACTGAAATCCTATGTGAATTTTTCCTTTGATATCGTTTGATTCATGATATCATATCCTATATGAAAAATTCCTATAAGAATCTTCTAATACAAACTCTATATGAAAATAACGTGAGGTCCAACCTCATGGAAAATTTTCTTTACCAATCAAATGAACTTTCTCTTCCCATAGGATTTAACTAGACATGCCATACCAATTCTATGGTTTTCCTATTTCTGCATTTTCCCTATCCTACGAGAGCTTCGGAGTTCTGCCGTGATTTGGCGTGTTGTCTTGGCTCTTGACTCCTGAGTCGTCGATTCTTACAAGAATACTGGTGGGTCGACGAGGCATACTCCCATCGTTAGCATATGATAATGTGTATTACGAGAATATTGATTTGTTGATATCAGCAAGTTGCCTGATGATTATATGTGTGGAGTACGGTAATGTTTGCAACCCAAGTAACAATTGCAACATTAAATAGCATAATATTCATACATCTCGGCAACAAGGACCACACATCGAAACAAATATTTGTTTTCGAGTTCAGCTTAGCCTTCTCACCTGCCCCTTCTCCATTGTTCTTACCTTAAGGGTAACTGGCTTGGATAGACTTATCTAGCTCCTATTCATGGTCTCACTCAGAGAGATAACATCGATGATCTACCACAGGTGACTTCTTTTGGTCTTATGATTATACAGAATACGACTTGTGAATTTTGGTGGGAAGAAACTGTACTGGGTAGAAGCTCCGGAAACTATTAGGCAGGCTTGTTTTGGGTTCTTAAAGTTTTGACTTATTTGTTGTATTGATTTGTGAGATGTATGTTACGCCCTTGCATTTGATATGTAGAAAACAAGCTAGAAATGAACAAAAATAATACGAAATTATAGTTGCAGTCGGAGATACACAATATTTAGCTAGTTGTTTGATGAATTTTTGTACTCCAAATTATAATGTAGATATAAACTAGCTAAGTTATTTTCTATGACATGTGTGTCCCATGAGATACAATATTTACGTAAGAATATGTATGTGATATTGGACTCATTTTATCGAGTTCATCATCTACATCAAAATGGTGCAAACATATTACAATTTCAACACACTCTTTGAGATATGATCTTCCGAAAATCCGACACGGTTAACCCTTTAATTAACTTGGGACCTATGGCTTCTTCTTTTTTTAACGAAAAAACTATGGGAGAGACCAGGAGCTATTCGGGATCGAAAAAAGTTCTATGACATAGAGAAGTGTGGATTATCATTTAAGCTTCATACATAGCCATCTCTCGCTCACATAATGTGAGTCGCATTGCCTGGACATGATTTTCTCCAAGGAAAAGAATGACAAGAAAATAATGGTAATTACATGGCCGATGGAAGTGTTGTTACAGGTGGAAGGAACTCTACAGCCCGCGCCGCGGATGAGCACAAAGCCCCAACAAAATCCTCCCTCTCCGGCCGCCGATGCTATCTATACGGGCCGGAGCCGATCGAAGCACAAGGCTAGTGAAGCGCGTACGTGGCGACGAGCGCGACGGCCATGAGCGCGTAGGCCACGCCGCGGTCGACGGTCTCCCGGTCGATGAGCCTCCGCCGCTGCCCCTGCGCCGGCACCGTCTCCTCCGCCACCCCTGCCGCCGCCATCCCGGTCGATGGATTACCGGACAAAAAGACCGATCCTGGAGCTATAGCTGCTAACGACGATGCTCTAGGCGATCTTGAGGTTTAGTTATCAACAGAGGGATCGATGGCATGGCATGTGCGCTCGCGGGGAGATTTATATACGCGCGCGCGCACGCCGGCGCCAGAGGGAGGTATTGGCCAGGAATGCTCGAGGCACGACAGCGCGCCAGGTAGGGTTCAGACTTCAGACGGGAGCAGCCGCCTCGTTTGATTTGGAGAAGGCCTTTTTTGCCTGTCGTTTTGGTTGGTGCCGGCATTTTGACCTGGCCGGCTGTAAGTAATAGCCTACCGATTTAATTTCTTGCGTTTGAGTGGAGCTATAACTGCAAGGGGTCAACAATCCTTAATACGTCCGGCAGAACACAAGAAGTGACTCGGTATTCGTAGGTGGGCGAAGCCAGGGAAAATTAACATCTCAATCTCAAACTAAGTAGGAGTAATACATGGAAAAATAACCAATGGGGTTCATCTCAATCTCAAACTAAGTAGGAGTAGTACATGGTGCTAAGAGCATCTCCAACCAAACAGAACAAACTTGATCCTCTACATGTTCAAGAACACGTCCGTCTGGCCAACCCTCAAATGTCCGGTTCTGCGTCGGTCCCTCCCAAATCACACCCCTCAAATCCATACAACATATGCAACGTAGATCTCATCGCCAACATACGCAACACGATTTTCATCGGATAACATACTTAGATTAAACATACAGACAAGTTCATCACATGGATCAAACAAGTTCAGCTAAACACACAGGCAAGTCGAGCAAAATTAAGGCATCGCAAGGGCGGAGGCCATTGGTTGTGGCAGCATTGTTCTTCGCCGCTAAAGAATCGTGATATAGGAGTTTAAGAAAAAATAGTGCTCAAATATTATAAACGAGAAGGAATCACAGACACAACGACTTGAAACTGATGATGGATATACATAGATCAAGACAAGATGTTCAAGCAGAGAAACATTTTTAACTACTAAAGAGTCGAATCATGAAGGGCACACACATGACAAGAACGCGAAGTTAAGAGTAATGAAAATGGAGACGAGCACATTTATTTGTTTCCCGAAGTTCAGTCTGTCGGCACCAACTCCACGTATCCATTTAGAGAGGCTATGCACGCATGCGCCCTACTCCACAAGAATCACCCGGTTGTGACTAAGTCTTATTCTCCGTTAGCCAAGTTTCACCCGATTGTGGCTAAGCCACCATACACATACACTCACACAGCTATGCCCGCTAAAGAGTGGAGTCATAGAGCTTCAAAATTGACGAAGTTACCACTAACGTTTTGCCATTTTATGGGTTATACTAGACGTCAACCATGAGGGTGATCCTTGGTGTGATGGGAATACAGCCACCCTCCAAACCATGTAACCACAAGCATTGCCATAGAAGTGTTAATAGCTGAACAAAGTTTAGTAGAACTTTAAACTGAGAGTGAATAAGTTAGATAAACCTAGAAGGGAACAAATATTTTATCCAGACTAGTTTCAGATAGAAACAATTTTTGACATTGTTTCGTACAACTTGAGCAGTGCTTTGGTTCATGCTTACAACGACATGCCTTTTTTATGGGTGAGTATTCTTTACTTGAGGTTGCAATAAGCAAATTGTAACGATTTTGGGCCTTATGCGTATGCGAGTTAATGTGAGATCATATTTTCTAAGAAAAAATGTGTTCCCTAGTCTGATTAATGCTTACATTTATGCTAGTATCGACAGGTGTCCCCTTTATTCAATTAGGCCGTTTTTAGTTTGCACTACATCCGTTCAGAAATATAAGATTTTTTTTTTACTTTTTCCTTGTACCTAGACATATTTTAATGTGTAGATTCACTAATTTTAATCCATCTAAATCATCTTACAATTTGGTACGGAATGAGTAGTAGGAAGGTCTAATAACCTTTGTGCCACATTCATCTAGGCAAAGGTGACTTAGGGTAGTGGAAGCTTACTTTTTTTTGCTTTATACAATCCTCGTTGGGTCCAAAACACTGACTTTTTAGCAAACTATGCAACTTTATTGATTAAGATAAGTACGACACAAAAATAAATGATAAAGATCTATGATAAAACTAAAAATAGATCAAGGTTCTTTGAATTTATCATCTCAAGCTTTGCATTTTAGGCCTCAACGTTTCACCATAACTTTGTTGGATGTCTTGTAAAGGACCAAACATGCTCAAGCTGGACTAACCGTTATATGGTTGGAAAAGCTGCATAATCCTCCTTAAAACAATAGGAATAGGTTATACACCTCCACCAGTAACAAATTGCGATTTTAAATACATACAAATAATAATAGCAGTTAAAAATTCTGCCATACCTTTTTCATGTTTCTTTTCCCACCTCAACATGTGATAACTTAGTATCATTGAACATACTATAGCCAAGGACACACCCTTACAAGGCAAGTGAACTATTGCTTTGACACCGTACCATCCGGGAAGAAAAACTAGGAGCATAGAAAACCAAATTGAAGAATACTTGATGGTACCACACTTGACACCATTATTACTACCACCACTACCAAAACAAGCCGAACCACCAAACGATAAACCAGAGGATGGAGGGTCGTTGATCCGCGGGACCAAAACACATATCCTCTTCGGCATCTCCCTTATTGTCCATACAAGACCGGGAATAATGTGATGGAACTTTCATTATGTACATCATCGTCTTCACTGTCGCTGTCGAAGACATAAGTACCAGACATGGTAGGAACTAAACTATATTTTAATGTCGTTTCGTGGTTGCCCCCTCCTTCGGGTGTTGGAGAGACAACTGTTGGCGAGGGGGAAACAAAGTTCTTTTTTGCGTAGATAAGGTCGATCATGGTTGACGAGGTTATATCCCTCGGGTACCCTTCTATGAGGGTACCTGATGCACGTGATGACTAAAGCCCAATTATCAGTAACCCAATAAAGCCCACGAAGGGAGGCCCAAGACGAAGGATTGCTTACCAAGTTAGGCATAGTCGGTTAAAGTTTCCTTATCTGTAAACATAGTCGGTTACGTACCTGAGACCCAGCCTCCTATATAAAGGCTGGGAGGGCGACCGATCAAGGACACGCAATACTCAAACACCAAAACCCTAGCGAGCACAGCAACTCGCCGGGACCCTTGTAGCTCCATTGTTCACATCATCAATACAGGCAAGCAGGACGTAGGGGTTTTACCTCACTCGAGGTCCTTGAACCTGGGTAAATCCCGCTTGTCAGCCGTCGGTACTACTAACACTACGCGTTCTCTACCACATAATCTCAACCCTAGGTCCTTAACCATGGGTATTGCCGAGAACACCCCTCGTCAATGATCTTGACCCTGAACCACATAGAGTAGAGTAGGAGAACCCATCTAAAACACCAAGTATTCTTTTGATTAAAATCAATCCCTTCATAGGGTGGATGAACTGAGATTGAAATTTGGTTGGTGGGGGAAGGGCACCTCGCTCTCAAGTATGGCATGGAGCATTTGTTCTCCACTATAGTGTTTCTCAATAACAAAGTTGATTCATGTTATTATATTGTATGGTTTTGGGCAATGTTTTTGTCTGGTCGGGCCAGCCATGAAAAACTATATGTTTGGAGTCGGTCACACACCTATTCTCAAAATCCTGACCAATAGCCCAAATCCCATATTTAGAGAACCGCCCTAAAAAGAAACAAATCTAACGCCTAAATGTACACACGTTTTAATTCTTAGCAAAAACATATCCTTTAAGCTGTGCAAGACGTTCACCAATATCCCAAGATGAAGTGTCACGGGAACATATCCTAAAATACAAGTTGAGCAGGTTGGAGGACCAACACAGTACCTATTGGCAGCAGCGAGCCTATGCCAACTGGCTCAAATATGGAGACCGAAACACCAAATATTTCCATGCCTTTGCTTCAGAGAGGAGGAAGATGAACATAATAAAAAGTTTGAAGAGGGAAGGAGGAGGAGTAGTGGAGGGAGAAAAAGAAATTGGAACCTTTGTTTCCAACCACTACAAGAATTTATTAATGTCTTCTGCAGGACCTCAAAACGATGATCTTTTGTAGTTCGTTCCTCGTACTGTTACTGATAACATGAATTCGATGCTGCTGCGCACTTTTTCAGTGGACGAGGTTAATGAAGCAATTGCATCAATTGGGGACCTCAAAGCTCCAAGGCCGGATGGCATGCCTGCGATTTTTTACAAGAAATTTTGGCACATGGTAGGTCCGAAAATTCAGCAAGAGGTTCTTCATGTCCTTAACGGTGGGCACATGCCAAAAGGTTGGAATGAAACAACGATTGTGCTTATACCTAAAGTTAAATCACCGGAGATGATAACCGAGTTTAGACCGATCAGCTTGTGTAATGTGCTTTACAAGATTATCTCCAAGGTTCTTGCAAGTCGTCTGAAAGTTGTTCTACCTCATATCATTTCCCCGACACAATCAGCTTTTGTTCCCGGGCGCATGATTACAGATAATGTGTTGCTAGCCTATGAGATCACCCATATGATGCATCGTAAAAAAGGGGGACGTGATGGATTAGTAGCAGTAAAGTTGGACATGAGCAAGGCATATGACCGAGTTGAATGGAGTTTCCTAGAAAGAATTATGCTCAAGATTGGTTTTTCTGTGGATTGGGTGAAGGTCGTGATGAACTGTGTCAAGTCTGTGTCATACCGGGTTAAACTGAACAAGAATCTCTTGGATGCTTTTATTCCTGAACGTGGTCTTCGGCAGGGTGATCCATTATCACCGTACCTCTTCATTTTATGCGCTGAAGGTTTCTCGGCACTGTTAAAAAATGCTGAAGACGAGGGTACACTTCAGGGAATTCAGTTATGTTTGGCGGCACCAAGGATAAACCATCTTTTCTTTGCAGATGATTCTTTGATAGTAATGAAAGCTAATGTGGCTAATGCTAATAAACTGCAGCAAATTCTGGCTCTATATGAAATTCAGTCGGGACAGATGATAAATAAAGCCAAGTCCTCTGCAATGTTTAGTAAAGGTACGAAGGATAGTATGAAACAGGCCGTTCTGAATGTTTTAGGAATCCCAAGAGAATCGAGGAATGAGAGATATTTGGGCCTGCCAGTACATTTGGGGGCATCAAAATCAAAAGAGTTTGAATATATTAAAGAGAACGTTTGGAAAAGGATTCAGGGATGGAAGGAAAGGTTGCTCTCAAAGGCGGGCAAAGAAATCATGATTAAGGCGATTGCTCGAGCCATACCCACCTACGCCATGTCTTGTTTTGACTTGACAAAAAGTCTTTGCGAAGAGATTAGTACTATGATCTGTCGCTATTGGTGGAGTCAACAAGATGGAAAAAAAGTGCCACTGGGTCAGTTTGGAATTAATGACAAAATCCAAGGAAGATGGTGGTATGGGGTTTAGAGATCTTCACATTTTTAATATGGCCATGCTTGCTCGGCAGAGCTGGCGTATTCTGCAGAATCCCGATTCTCTTTGCTGTGTTGTTCTCAAAGCACTATACTTCCCTGATACATCCATCTTGGAAGCTAAACCAAAGGCGGGCATGTCTTACACTTGGAGAAGCATTTTACGTGGGCTCGAACTACTGAAGCATGGAGTCATATGGAGGATCGGTACGGGAGAATCTGTTGATGCATGGAAAGACCCTTGGATTCCTCGGGGTTCTACTCGACACCCTACTACCCCAAATGGACTAGATGAACCAATCCGGGTTGCTGACCTCTTGGATCAGACGACGGGGCAGTGGGACGTGGATCTAATCAGACAAGTTTTCAACCAGGAGGATGTAGCTGATATTCTGTCAATTCCTGTCAGGAGAGACATGGAGGACTGGGTTGCTTGGCACTTTGATAGCAAGGGCGTTTTTTCAATGAAGTCTGCATATCGACTGGGGGTGTGGCTACGCGATAAAAGAAATGATCTCGATACAGGCCCCTCCTCAAATCCAGCAAATGTGTCGTCAACATGGAAAAATATTTGGTCCTTCAAATTACCTAGCAAGGTGAGGATTTTCTTATGGAGGTTAAGTCATAATAGTCTCCCGACTCGAATGAATATCTCCCGCAAGCAAATTGAGTTAGATACCAGATGTCCGATGTGCAATCGGCTTAATGAAGATGGTGGCCACTTGTTCTTTAAATGTAAGAAGGTAAAACAGGTGTGGCGTAGCCTGCTTCTCGAAGATATCCGACTTGTGCTTGCTGAAGCTCCGAACCCCAAGGTGATGCTGAATCAACTATGTGAACTGCCGATGGAAAAGAGGCTGCTAGCCACTGTGTTGCTCTGGGATTGGTGGTCTACAAGAAATAAAGTAAATGCAGAGAAGAAAGAAAGGTCTACGGAAGAGGTGTGCCATATCATTCAGAAACATTACTCTGAATTTCGGGGCTCAACTCTGCCTATTTTGGGTAGCAGCACAATTAAGCAAGTGACAAATTGGTCTAGGCCAGCTCTGAATTTTGTCAAGGTTAATTTTGATGCTTCCTTCATCGAGAGCACGAAGTCTGGTGCTTGGGGCTTCATTGCTCGCTCTGATACAGGCGACTTCATAGCGGCTGCAGCAGGGAAGATTCAACATCTGCGCAATGCTTTGCAAGCAGAGGCTGAAGCTTGTGTAGCGGCGACTGAAGGTGCTTCTGCCCTTGGTCTGCACCGTGTGATTTTTGAGTCTGACTCCCAGACTTTGGTGCACGCTCTGCAGACCAGCAACTACGATCTGGCAGAAATAGGAGTTCTCCTCCGGGAGATAAGAAGTGAATGTATTGGTTCCTTTGAGTCATATGAGTTCAGGTTTTGTCCTCTTTCATGTAATAAAGTAGCACACGAACTTGCCCAGTTTGGCCTGAGAGCTGAAGCTGAGTGCATGGGTTGGGCCGATGATACCCCTGACTTTGTTTCTGGTTTAGTTGCCAACGAGATCGCTGTGCACTCTAGTTAATAGTATACATATTTCCCTTTCAAAAAAAAAAGATCCTAACAAAAATCACCCACAAATTTATAAGTTTGTATAAGATCCTAACAAAGACCAAAAGCACGTTTTAAATCACGCGCAAATCCTAGCAAAAACATATCTTTAAATCCTAACGACGCAGTTCAAGTTTCAAAACTTACGCCGTAGAAGCATTCTTATGTTCCAAATTTCAAAATCTAATCTCCCGAATCATGAAATGGTCCAGTGGCTGCCTTCTGAGATCAGGCGTGGCTATGTTTCGAAAGTCCAGACTACCTTAAACAAGGTTTTTTCAGAACAGAAGTCAGAACCTACTGGATGACATGCTTGTATTCTCTATTTTTCTGAAAGACATACCACGGCTACAATCTATGTACAATTTACCCACAAGCTTGCTGCAAATGACGCTGATGGGGCACGTCCGGAATCGCAAGCCCGACGACAGGACGCCGGCGAGAGTACCGCGCGGAGAAAGACCGCGGGAGGTGATCGGGCTCCTCAGCAGCGGCGCCGCCCTCGTCGAAGTTCCACGCGTAGTCCTCGTGCCCGTACTGCTTCTTGGACGAGGAGGACCGTCTCCGGCTCGTCACCTTCCCGACGACCTGCGTCCACAGCGCGCGCACGAAGCCCACGCCGCCTGCTGGCCAGGAAGCAGGGACATGCCCGCTGAAGCCCAGACGCGCGCTCCCGAGCTTCCTTCGCGCCTCGCCGGCACCGACGCGCGGCGCGAAGGCGGCTGCCGGAAAGGAGCGCTGCCTCCGGAGCCTGTCGTCCGCGAGCGGGGCATAGCAGCCGTAGGCGCCGGCGAGTTCTGAGGTGTCCATCGATGGTCGACAGGATTACCAGCACAGCACGTCGGCGCAGCTCGCTGTAGGAAGCACGACTCTGGGGAGGAGCGTGATAAATAGTACAGGGACGTTGGTTGAGGTGGCCGGAGGTTTTTGGTGCTCGCGACTGGTCAAGCACGTGGTGCGGCTTGGCGCCGCCGCCTGCCCGCCGGGACTTGTGTGGCTCCAGTGATGCGATACGCCATAGAGAAGTAGTCACCTGGCTCATTCAGAGACGTCAGAATATGAGACCGACGGCTCTGAACGTCACTTTGATTTGAACAGAGAAATGAGGAGAAGTCATAGATTGTGCCAAAGAAAAGAAAAGTCAGCTAGGGAGAGAGAGAGAATGCGGTAGAAATTTGAGAAATTCAAGGAGAGAATTCAGAACAACTACGTATGAGAGATGGGTTAGTTTGTTCATGATTATTTGCTCCTGCCCTGATGGTTCAAGATTCAAATGATCTCCTTTTGAAAATTCAACCATCTCTACTACTTATAAAAGAGCGAAGTTAAACTTTCCTACAGCCACCCAGCAAAGTGTACACAGAACCACCAGCACCGTTAGATCACCCCCACTCAATTAAATCTAACAGTCCGTATCGATTTGATCATGTTCGACGGTGTAGATCCATCCTGTCGACTCGGCAGAGTAATGTCCTGCCGACTTTTTGTCGCTCCGCGTCCCCCGTTCGCTCACCAGAGTAATGTCCTGCCGACTTTTTGTCGCTCCGCGTCCCCCATTCGCTCACCATCCACGCGATCCGATCCGATTAATTAGGAAACTCACAAAGAAACCCTTGCCGCCTGACCTCCGACCGAATCTGGCGGCTCCCTTGCCCGCCCGACTTCCTCCGGACGAATACGGCGGCTCCCCATGCCGCCGCTCCTCGGCGATGCATCCTACCTATTCTCGGTAGAGAACGCAGGCGCCTGGCGGCGGAGCTCTCGAGGAGAGTGGCACGACATAGCGCGGCGGCGGAGCTAGGCCTAGTCGGCGGCGGCGGCGGAGCCCTGCTATCCATACTCGTGCAGCTCCCCCGCTCATCCAAGCCTCCCCGGCGAGCTCCTTCCACGCATCTCCTCCCGGTCATGGCGGACATGCCGGCGTCGGGCTAAATCGGATTTCTTGGAAGGATTGGAGCGAGTGCAGGTCGAGGATATGGCGGCGTCCATGGAGGACAAAGCCCCAGCACGCCGCGTCTCCTGCGCATCGGGTACTGCACCTCCTCTTAGTCCCGCGCAGCACCTCCAAAGACCACTGTGTCGCTCGACGGCGAATCCCCGCAGCTGCGCCCGCCACCAGCGCCTCCTCTATCTCTCCATCTGGGCGAATCGTGGCCCTGCTCACCAGTTGTACAGCCATGCTCCTAGACGGCTCTGCTCGCTGGTCGTGCAGAGCAGCCGTATTTCAGTTTGGTCGCCGGTCGTATTCTTTTTTTTTTTTTTTGCGAGGGAGGACTTGGTTGCAACTAACCAAGTATCTTACAGATAAGCCCAGAAAAAAGAAAAAATACAATGAAGTCCAACTGAGCCCTGTCGTCGTCACCGCCGAACAAGACGCTACGCCGGCGAATCCCGTCGCTTCTCCTCCAAACGCTTGGACTGGGAGGAGCCCCCATGCGAGCAAGAAGTCGACGCTCCTCGGTGTGTGAGCACCTCCACCTTGTGCAGCACCCGGCGACGCCAGCTCGGTCATCTGCAACCGCACCTCCAAGATCTTCAAAAGCCGTGGCCGCCATCTCTCGGCCACCGGCGCAGGGGCACCGCGCACCGAAGCTCCTACGAGCCGCAGCCGCGCAAGGGGCAGCAAGACCGCCACGGCGCTCCACCGGAGCAACCAGAGCGGCGGAGAAGGAAACTGCCCACCAAAAGCACACCGACGGCGCCACCTTCTCCTCAGCACCGCCAGCTGCCGAACCACTACTCCCTACACTATATACACGGCGGTCGCCGGTCGTATTCAGTTTGCACTACCGCCTAGCTAGCTGAAAAGCAACGCTTCCCATTCAGCGCCTAGCTAGCTGAAAAGCAACGCTTCCCATTCAGTTTGCAAAGCAGTTTCGTGTCGTTGTTTTGCTTTTCTAACTTATACAATTCGGTTTGAAAAGATATTTCCGTTTGTACAGTATATTTTTAGCAAGTTTAGTTTGTACAATTTGTTGTTAGCATGTTCAATTAGGTAAAAGAAAATCTAATTAATGAGTGGCAGAGTTGGATTGCAATTATTTGAGGCTTAATTTGATGTTATTTGTGCACTTGTTGATTCCTATGTACATATATGTGTAGATGAAAACATGTTTGGCGCCCTATAATATATCCTCTATTGGAGCTCAAAAATAATTTGCCCTAAAATACATCATACACTGGAGTAAAACAAATTTTGGTGCCCTAAAATCCAAAACATGGTGCCCTAGAATTAAAAGGTAGTGCCCTATTTTACACCATCTACTATCACTGATGCCATTGGGCCGGAGCCGTCTTCTTCCGGTGGTCGCCGCCTTCTTCGACTCAGTCTGGTCTACTCCGTCTCCCAGCGCTGAGCCCTCTCGCCACCGGTTGCGCCTCGACTCACTCCTCCTCCTAGCCACCGGTTGAAACAAATAAGGAAGATTTTTTTAAATAAGTGTATATAAAATATTAGAGTACATGCAACTTCAATATAGAATGAGGAAATATTGTTGTATGTATTTGTAAAATATGAGACGTGCGTTGCGTGCACATTTACTATTATTAAAAGAGCAAACATGATCGGATACATTAAATCTTACGCGTCTGATCTCTGACCAACGAACAGCCCACGCCTTGCGTACGGCGGCCAGGAAGAACGACCTCGCCGAGATCGGCAATGAGCTGGACAAATACTTCCTCGAGGCAGCCAGCGTCCGCACCAGCGTAGCTGCGTGCATGAGGCCTTTATCTGCCATACGCCGTCCGCCCGCCCCCGTGTATCACGTCGCTGAGCCAGTCCGCTGCGGCCCCGACGGGACCACCGCCCTCCACTGCGCCGCGTCCGGCGGCTCGACCTCCGCCGTCTGGCTGCTCCTCTTGGCCGGGGCGGACGCCGACGCCACGGATCTCCAGGTGCCGTCCGACCGACGAGATCTCCGTGCCGCCCAGGATGATTGACGCCAAGATCGCGCTCCAAGATCTGCTCGGCTTCCCCAAGGTGGCTGCTGCTCCTGAACTCGGTATGCTCCGGGTGGCAACAAAGCCCACGATCTTGATCTCCTCGCCCAACGCCCAAGACGCGTAGTATCCGTCAGCAGCTACTGTGATGATGATGTCAAAGTTCGCCAACCTCCCGAGGGTTGCCACCTCAGAGAAGGAGTACCCGGTGGATCCCTCCCCTGACGGATATCAAGAACAACATCTATGCTGCTAACGAGTTCCGCATGCACTCCTTCAAGATCAGGCCCTGCTCGCGGGCATACTCGCACGACTGGACCGAGTGCCAACGCCAGGCGCCGGGCGCCGGGATCCTCGCAAGTATCACTATAGCTGTGTGCCGTGCCCTGACTTCAGAAAAGGTGTGTGCCGGCCTGACGACATGTGCAGAGTATGCTCATGGGGTGTTTTGAGTGCTGGCTCCACCCTGCGCAATACCGCACTCGCCTCTGCAAGGATGGAACCGGCTGCAATGGAGTCCTGAATGTTTCGTGTTTTCTTGTGGAATTAATTAATGCAAGAGACAGCCACTCCGTCACCAACACGTCCATTGCGGTAGTTAATTTGATCACTACACAGTACTATAGGTCGGAGTGCAAGGAAATGGAATAAGGTTGGCACATTGCTTTATTTTTCTTCAGTCATTTGGATTTTATTCCAATGTTAGCTTTCTCCGAAATTTTAGTCGTATGTTTTTTTTATAGGTGTCCTAGCTGAATAACAAACATTGTTCTGCCTCTCAGTACTGTACTGAACATAGGGTTTTTTTAAAACTTCTGGCAGGCAGGAGACAGCTATTTCAATCATAATCGATGAATTTTGATGACTTCGCTCAGCTTCCTCTTGAGATGAAGTTGACCATCGTTAATGAGGTACTACATTTTATAACAGTTTCTTGGAGTACTATGGTTGTCGAACATAATTTCGCAATCGTCGAAAAAAATTACGCATAATTTTTGGATGTTGAGATAGCACCACAGAGTCAGAACCACATTTCGAACATCTTTCAGATGTAGAATCGGCACCCATTATAGACACGAAGTAAAGAGAAAAGACAGGAATTGGTACCAATCTATACTACTATTAAAAGAGCAAACATATTGGGATACTTTAAATCTTGTCCGTTCAATTTTTAATCAACGATCCAGATTGTTCCGATGTCGAGTAGCAAACACTTTAAATCTTGTCCGTTTAATTTTCAATCAAAGATCCAGATTGTCCCGATGTCGAGTACTTTGATTGGTCAAACAAAATTTTCCCATACTTATGTTCGATCGGCGGATCTGCGGCCGTCCGGATCGCCGGCCGTCCTACTGCTCCCCGTCAGCCGTGACATGCTGGTCTTCAAGGCACTGATCTTCTTCGTGTACATGGACTCCTTGTCCCTGCCATACTACTATTAAAAGAGCAAACATATTGGGATACTTTAAATCTTGTCCGTTCAATTTTAATCAACGATCCAGATTGTTCCGATGTCGAGTAGCAAACACTTTAAATCTTGTCCGTTTAATTTTCAATCAAAGATCCAGATTGTCCCGATGTCGAGTACTTTGATTGGTCAAACAAAATTTTCCCATACTTATGTTCGATCGGCGGATCTGCGGCCGTCCGGATCGCCGGCCGTCCTACTGCTCCCCGTCAGCCGTGACATGCTGGTCTTCAAGGCACTGATCTTCTTCGTGTACATGGACTCCTTGTCCCTGCCGGTGAAGATGACGTAGCAGGAGGAGAGCGCCCCGGACATGCTGGTCTTCAAGGCACTGATCTTCTTCGTGTACACGGACTCCTTGTCCCTGCCGGAGAAGATGACGAAGCAGGAGGAGGGAGCCCTGGCGCAACACTTGCTCGTGGCGACGGACCGGTAGTCCGGTACAACATGGAGAGCTGGTTGAAGCTGCTCTACGAGGATTGGCTGCACTCCCAACGGGCCCGACCCCAATACCCATCGCAGCCGCTCCCCGACCTCCATGGCTTCACCACTGGTCATTGCCGCCGCGCCACCCCTATCCATGCATGTCCCGCCGCCGGAACCCTACGCACTCCACAAGTTCCTCTGTTGTGGATCTCTCGTGCGGTGGCACCAGAAAGGAATTTTTGGGCAGTGACAAACTATCATCATGGGCTCATGGCCTAGCGTGGCATCGGCAACTGGACATCGGCGCGGAGACCAGGTAGTCTTTCTCTCTGACTCTCACTCTCCCTTCTCTCTCAATAGAAAGATCAAGAAGGCGGCGGCCGCGTTTGAATGTCGCACGACGGCGGCGGGTGTAGGACGCGCTACGGTGGGGGTTGAACGGCGCTCTCCCTCTCTCTCCACGCTCAGTTTTTCTGGAGACGATGAAAACGGATGCCTTTGCGCTTGAATTTAGTAGAGTCACTGATAAAATTAGCAGGATCGTCAATTTGTTAAGCTTCAGGTTCAGTGATTGGTACATCAGCAAGTTTGTGAACCTGATCACCTGGTGTTTGTTAAAATGCTTCAACAGATAGATAGTAAACGATATGAACGCAAGAACTTGCTTCTTTTTAATCTCGACTGACTATCAACTAATCTACGTGAGACGCCTCCAGTTAACTTGCTACGAGACTATGATGGTAAACTCAAGTCTACTTACCTAGACCCGATGATGCATTCAGGTTAATTTTGATCACTCACCTGATGCAAAACTGAAAACTTCTATACTAAATTAGGTGAATTCCCACTCCGGTCGAGAATAAGCCAACTCTGCACCATATGATGAGTTGTTTTGGTTGCACGTGTGGGAGCAGCGACGCTGGATGAGCTATGGTACCACATTGTTGAGGTATATGTGTTATTATTGACTTACGAAGTAATCCACGTACAGCTTTATACAGTCTTTTCCTACTTGTAAATTGTCTCGTTTAATAACGCACGTACATGCCAACTAGTTTAGATTAACTAGAAATCGCAAAGCTACTAGTGTCAGGAAACATAGGATGTGTAGAATTACAGCTCCCCATCGTTTCTCCCGCTTGCGTTGATCAAGACAGACCGGGCTGTTGGGAACAAAAATAAGAATGCACCAGCCGGGAATCGAACCCGGGTCTGTACCGTGGCAGGGTACTATTCTACCACTAGACCACTGGTGCTTGTGTCCTCCAATTCGAAATTGTGTTATTTGGTAGAACATAATCGCGCTAACTCTGTCCCTTCAAGAAGGAAAATCAGAAATTCAAGACGTCTTTAGGTAGCCCTTACGCAAGAACGAATGTTCTCACCGTCCAATGGAAAATATACCATGCCGACTCTCCTGCCGCCATGCTTAGGCGTCTCTGTACTGTTTCATAGGGCGTCTCTGTACTGTTTCATAGGTACCTGTCCTTAAAACGTTGGATTCGAGGATAATGCAGAAAATTGAGGTCACGATCGCAGAATGAGCCGCGCACGTTGTCATCCTTGCGACCTTGCCCCCACGAATCATTCGACAGGGCCGGCTTCCATACTTCGGCCACCAACGGGTTCAAATATTCCATACACAGAGAACAATTAATTCTAGAGCAGCATTTTCTGATCTGATCTAAAAATGATAAGAATCTCAATCTCAATCCAAAGAACTAAACAATAGTACATCTCGAACGTGCAGCGCGCAAGAAGAGATCGAACCGATCGAGACGAATCCATCCCGCCTCGCCAGTACGTAAAAGTCATGCATCTACCTGCCGGCCAAGAGTTTGAGGTTGACGATGATGGGCAGGACGATGACGAGGACGAGCACGGTGCCCTTGGCCACGAAGGAGCTGGCGCGCGCGACGTGCGTCTCGATGTTGTTGAGCTGGTGTCCCTGCGCCTCCACCAGCGCCGCCATGTCCAGGAACACCTGGTGCAGCTCCAGCAGGCTGCGCTCGATGTCCTTCACGGCGTCGTGCCGCTCCTGGATCTCCGACAAAGTGCTCAGCACCTCCCCTCGCCCCTGGTCACACTGGATGGCCTTCTGCAGGAACGTCTCGCTCTCCCCCGACGCGATGAGCGCCTCGATCTTGCTGTCCTCCGCCGTCTCCCCCGTCACCGTGTAGTACCGCCGCGCCACCGTCTCCTTGTACTCCGCCGCCATACGCGCCCGAAGACCCTGCACGCACACACATAAGAGCTCTCTCCGACCAGATAGCTGCACACTCGCGAATCAAGAAAGGAAACACAATTAGTAATGTTTACCTGGAAGTCGTCCATGAGGTCCTTGAGCTTGTTGCCGAGGCCCGAGACGACGGAGCAGCGGGTGCGGTCGGTGGAGGAGCCGGCGCCGCAGCCGGTGAGCATGCGGCTTGCCGCGTTCTGGCGGTCGAGGGCCTGGAGCTTGCCCTTGACGGCCTTGGCGCGGCGGAGGACCTGCTCGACCTCGCCGTCCATGCGGGCGCGGAGAGACTTGACGGCGCGGGCGTCATGGGCGGTCTTGCTCTCCTCGTTGACGGACTGCAGGCGGCGGTGCATGCTCTCGAGGCCGCGGATGTCCTCCTTCACGACCCCCACGTCCTCGAAGAACTTGTCCAGGTTGGCGACCTGGCCGACGACGCCGGACTCCATCTCGTCCAGCTCGACCTGCTGCTTCAGGTCCGCATACTTCTTGAACGAGCTCGACGAGAAGAGGTCGTTCATCTCGGAACCAGGCAGAGATCGATGGCGCTGAGCGCCGGGGGGAGCAAGGTCGATCGGAGGTGGTTTTGCGCGCGAGAAAACGAGCTAGCTAGCTACGGGGGAAACTGGAGAAGATCAATGGCGCCTTCTTAAGTCCTTGATCGTGACACCAACCAATGCAGCAACAGGTGCAACACAGCATTGCAGATTCTGGAGCAATGGCGACGAGATAAAGCAGGGGAAGGGTGCCAATTGGCGGGGAAGAAGAAGACTGCCTCCGCACAAGAGCTGGCATCCGAGGGAATGGAAATGGACGTGCAGAGGTACAAGTCGAGGGTTGACTTGGTGGCATGCACGGCTGTCCGTGGCCGGATGCACCAGACCGTCGCGGCGCATCAAGAAATACGAAATACGAAATCGATAGATTCGTCCGGCATGGATTTGTAGATTACTGTCTCTCCAGCAATATATGTCTCCTTTGCAAATTAGTTATCTTCAATGTCAGGTCTGTGTTTTGGCGACAACGTCTCGAGTGAGACTTTGGCATCACATAGAATAAGAGTACCATGCTTTTATATTTTAGATAATTAGCTCTAATAAGTCTGTCATTTTATCGTTTGGCGTTTTCGCGAGCCTTTGGTGGTGATGACAACAATAGTAGTGTCACATTTTCCCGAGTTTCATTCAGGGAGGACGTGTTTGGTTTCCTGCACCCTTTTCAGCCCATTTGCATCCGTAACACCCAGGGCCCGGTCTAGGAAAAACGAGCCCAGAGACACGTTGTGCAGCCCGTTTAGTTGACTGTTTTTACTATTTTGCAATTTTCCTACCCGCTGTTTGGTGTCCTGTTAAACTGGATGGACGTGTATTAGAACCAAAACCAGGCGTTTGTTACAACGAAGTGCCGTGTTATGCTCACCACATGTGAAAATGGTGATCTTACCACCTAAAACGTTTACTGCTAACACACATTCAGAGCAGTCTTGAAAATTTACTTAATAAAAGTTCACTACCACCTAGGTATGCACAAGCACAACATAGTAGCATCATCGGAACATGTTCATGTGCATACATAAGCCCAGGATCATCACCTAAACAGGGGCATCTCATGCCCCTGTACCAGCAACTAACAGGAGCAACACAATCCCCTAATCAAAATGGATCGTCAGCAGTTCTTGGCACATATAAGCCCTGGCTAAATATCTAAACAGGGGCATCCCATACCCATGTATTTTCTAAGCAAAATGCATCATCACAGAAGCTTACCAACCAACTCAAAAGAGTCCCCACTAGAGTGATGGACGAGCCCTCGGCAGAATTGTGGGCAAAGAGACAATGGCGGTAGAATCTAGCGGGAGACACAACCACAATAAAATCCAACCAAGAAAGCCTAGAATCCATAAGAGGGATCTTCTTCACAAGGGGAAGGGATGAGCACAAGCCCAATTCTATCTCATGACTTATCTAACCATAGAACTGAAGGGGGTAGGGTCTACTTATGCTCTAGCATAGTGGGGAGAAGGGTTACAAAGCTTCAACCACTTTGTTTCACAGGTCAATTGTCTATCAGCTAGAAAACTGGTTGAACCAGTTTTGGGACATGAATCTGCTGGTTGAACCGGCTCTGGAGCCGGAAAATCTTTCTGTTGTGTCAGCCTGGGAACCGGTTTTGGAATCAATCTTGGCCGGTTCAATCGGTTCTAGAATTGAAAACCGCTGGTTTAACGATCCTGGAACCCAGATGGGTTTCTTCAGCTTCTTGTTTGACTAGTCACTTTCTCCACCTCTTCCGAGCGTACACCTTTGATGGCCTCAAATCTTTGACTTCCTCGACATCTCCCTTCACGCCCATACTCGTCGTACCAAACTATCAATGCAATGGGGGTGGATGTTCATGTAGTAAACCATCCAAGAATGTAAGAAATCAACTCTCGTAGTCGTGGATGAATGAGTTCACCTTTAAACTTAATGGCGACTTGGCATGTATTGGAGCACTTGACATGGTGATGGTTGTGTCCTACACTACATCACATTACATTTATTTTGAGCACCCATCTCAAATTCGAAGTCACATGTGACGATCCATGTTGGAGCAAGATCCGGTGTGTTAAAACTCGATTTCCCCCCACATTCCTCCGATACCTTTGGCATTGTAGGATTTGGTTTTGAGCTCTTACTCGATCTTGCCCATGGTAGCTTAGATGCGAGTGGCTAAAAGGACATGATTCATGGAGATAATCTTGCTTAAACAAAAAGTCCAGATGCACGATGTGAATCCTTTTACACGAGGACGTTTCTAAGTTCTAGTTCAAGATTGAGGATGTTTCTGAATTTTGCAGAACTAGGAAACGTGCCCGTGCGTTGCAACGGGAAACAAAAACTACTTTAAAACCCGTTTAAATTATTATTTCTCTGCACAAATCGGCATATTAGTAAAATTGCTTGGTTTTTCGTTTTAGTATTATTATGTTAGCCCGGTTTTCTCATGAAAATTCCAATAAAATCATGGACCTTCGAACTCCTAGAATGAAATCGTCAAGAATCGAGAGGGACGACTGCGACACGGAGACTCCTTGGAGGTATCTTACAAGCGCAATGTGCTACTACATTTTCGTTGTAGTATGCACCGCGATTATATTTGGATTCGTCAGACAAACAGTTTTCGTCGACCATGACACTGTCGTCCATCTTTTCTGGCTGGGAACATGATAAGCATGCCCGAGCGGAAGAGAAAAAACCCTAGCCTCGGCGTTTTTATTTTTTTGTCTACTATTTTTTACTTTGTATTTACTACGACATGACCCCTCACTTGATGCCACTATTGTTTGCAACACCAAAAGTATACGTACTCTTGGGTCAGCTTCATGTAGGCCTTCTGATTATCATCATGCCTGCAAGATTGCAAATTTGGTCACTTGGCGGCATCGCATACACGAAGCGGTGATGCAAGTGGACGGACTATGCTGCAAGTAATTGTCGATGTAGCCTATTTCAAAAACAGATCCTGAATTGGTATTGCTAATAACCCAATCAATCCTCAGGAGCAAAATACCTATTTAACTGAAAATCCAGCAGTCAGCCGCTCGTTGGGATCTAAATGATTTGATTGAGAGGTCACATGATGTCGCAGAAGCTGCACCAAAGCCTGTTGGACTTGTAGTCGTTGTGGTGCGCTTTGGACGCCTGCAGCCGCTGGCATGGCTGCATGGTGCGGCGCACCAGAGGAGGAGGCGCACCAGAGGAGGAGGCGCCCTCGACCGGCCCTTTACCGCCGGAGCAACCGTCTCCTCTCTGTCTGCTGGTGAGGAGCCAATCTAGTTGAAAAACGCAAAACTGGGAGAACACACAGGGCACTTCCCGTCAGCGTGGTTGTATCGCGGGTGGCAGTCGCGGCCTCGCTGCACGGATAGAGATTGAGATCTAGATGGAAGAGACGATTTGACATGCGCGTTCGTGATGAATCATGGCAGTGGGAATTGCCGCGGTGCTGCACGATCTAGATTTGAACTGCCCCGCGTCACACGACCTAGTCGATACCTCTTCCTCAGCGTACTCGTCGGAAGTTACAGCGTCATGGTATTGCCTAAGATCGCGACGAGTTGCGACTTGTGTTGTGGCCAGGAGAGTTGTGTTTCGATCGTTTGTTGGCTGCATCCGTTCGACGGGTTTTGTGCGATTGACCGGGGCTGTGCAGATTATATATGGAAGGGACGACAGCCATGAGCTTTTGCACATTATCGTGTTGGGTTCAAAATCCGGTCAGTGCTCTGGTTGGATTCTGCACGTAATCTGATCAATCGATCAAATCTCTAGATGGGCTGTGGTAGCGTCGGACTGCCTTTGGCCCAAGATGAAGCGATCGATTATAAAACCTGACGTAGGAAAACGATGCCAGCACGAGCAACGTACGAAACGAAATAAAAGCCAAGTTTAAGGGTTTAGGATTTAGGGTAAAGTGACGAAGCCAAACAACAAATTACGGCGGGCAGAATGTGAAACCAAGAAGTAGAGATAAATATATCAATGTGCACGTGCGTTGCACGGTATAATAAATTTTATGTCTTGGACAGGTTTCCCTATGTTGTAATGGGCAATAAGCATAATTTCTTATACAGTGAAAATACATGATAAATGCACGAGATTTATGAATGTGCGCGTCTAAACCCTAGTCTATCGACAATTAGCTTGATTCTCACTCAAGTCGGCGCCGCCGCTGATCGAAGGCCATGGAGGCGCGGTGGATCTTGGTCCTCGTTGGCGGGAGGGCTCCGTTTTATGCTGTTAGGGTCAAACTTTGTTGGGGCGGTGCTCAGATGATGGTAGCGGCGCGTCGCTTAAATAATCTCCCCAGCTTCAGCCCCATCTCCGCTCCCGCGCCGATCGCTGGGGCCGAAGACGGCCTGTCGTCCCTCCTGCTGCCGGCGTACTCCCACGCACCGAAGACGTCGTCGTTTGTGAAAAAGAAGAACGAAGGGGTACGGTGGCATCGGTGCGTATTATGTGATTTGGTGGGAGGGTAAAATCGGAAAGAAAAAAGACGTACCAAAAGAAATTTTAATGCTCCCGTGCGTTGCAACGGGAGAGAAAAATCTATGCCACCGATAAACTAAATTCTCGTAGGCAATGAGGGCACTTGTTAGTTGACATTGAAAGTAATGGTAAAGGGTACATTAATATGTTCGTAACTATGCAACTTCCTATAATATGCACATGTAAGATATCTTTCTAGAATGAAAGAGATGCAAATCCCAAATGGGTCATCCATAGCAGCCACGTTGTACAAAAAAAAAGCAGCCGCGTGATTGGTGACCTAAAAGTATCTACAAGATTGAACTCGGTGATTAAAAGAATACACAGCTGAGAGAGATGCACTAAAGGAAGAAGTGTGATATGCTAAATCAATAATGCATAATTTGTCCATCACATGGGCTCAGTACTAAAGCAGTGCCGCATCGACACACCACACTGAGCATCAAGATGAGCTGAAATAAGGAGCAAGGAGAGAATACCTACCCTCAGTGCCCGATAGCCCAGCGCCCAATGGTATCCAGGCTCGTGCGCATCTGCTCTACAGTTTGCTTAAAACGAAATCCGCCGCCGTCTGGTCCTTGATTGACCACCAAGTGAGGCACGTGAGGTTCCAGTAAGCATGCAGGCGGACAGGTCCGTGGCGCGTCCGTCGCCGTCCACCTCGTCCGTAAACAACTAATTGCATGATTATGGCGTCCGCGTCCGTTGATTCTTTCGTTCGCTTGGGTCCGACGGATAGATACGGACATCCGCGTCCGCTGTAGCTGCTGAGGGACATGCGCTGATCGGTCAACGGCCAGGCGAGATTTCGGTGTTGCGCTAATCGTGCGAGGCTGCGAGCCATGTGTTGCGCTTATCGTGGGAGCCAGGCGCGTGCGAGGCTAGCGGACGGACGGATCAACGGGCTAGACGGAAGTTTCCGTGAGGTCCGTTAACTTTCTACGGACTGTCCATAGCGCGTTTAGGCGTTTGGAGCGGCGCGGACGTAGCGGCCGAGCGGACATCCGCCTCCGCCTACATCCTGAGGTTCCAGGACCCAATCTGGAACAGCAAGAGCTCGCCGACCCATATACCCAGGATGAATGAGGCTCTCCCGACTGAACCTGGAAGGCTGGAAAGGAGCATGCTAGGTCGAACGCCATCATGTGCCCAAGACCATCAGCGTATTAATGAACAAGAACGGTGCCCGCCACCGCCGCCCGTCGTCCTAGATGTGAGTACGTAACCAAGATGACGGTCCTGTAGCTGTAGGCCGGAACAGGTTAGGTGTCGCGGCTGCCGTGCATACACTCCAGGGGAACACGATGATCCACCACTCCTGGAGGCCGTCGGAATAGGGCAGCCGCAGAAAAGTTATTTTGGGATTCGACAGATATCGGCCTAGGCTCCGTTGCCTCTCCACTCCCACATCAGGGTCGAGTCCCACGAGCCATCCTCCCGGCTGCTAGCTAGCTCCTTCCGAATCCCGATCTCCTGATCGTTCCTTGGCGAACGCGCGGACGGCCCGGCGAGTAGCAAACTAGCAACCCATATGTGGGGATAAGGCGTGGAACAGCGGCACGATCCAACAACGAGATCGTGGTTCCGCTGCAGCACTCTTCGATCACGAGATCGTGGTTCCGCTCCAGCTCTTGGAGTTCGATCACGAGATCGTGGGGTTTTCCTTGTCTTTATTTATAGATGAATATGCCAGGCGAAAGAAGTCAGGACTACGTTTCTTCTCCTTTCAGGACTCTGCCAACGACTGAGTCAAGCCAATCGATGGGCAGACGAAACGAATTAGCCTCGGACTAACGACGAACGAAACCACGGAAAGAGGGGCTCTCGTTGGGAAGGATAGCAAAAAAAAAATTGATTGGCTGTGTTTTGTTGGGCTGGCCCATGAGCACGACGTGTGAATTGCGGAACGAACAAAAGGCAACGCGTGGGTTACGTACGAAATACAGGAGGTTTCACGGGTGGAAAAAACGAAAGGGTATTTAACTTATGGGTGGCAGTGGTGAGTAATTTTGTTCAACTATAGGGGTATTTTGAACGACGTACGAGAAGAAGACTTAATGATTTTATTACTAGGACAATGCCCGTGCGTTGCTACGGGGAAAGAAGACATGGAGATAGTTGATTTGATTTTGTTGGAAGTTTTCAAATAGCCCATGCAATTTGCTTCCACTTCCTAAACCTCGAACGATCAACATGTGTTATTTCTGTCCATTTTTACCCTTTCATTAAATCATGAGTCACCTTCTCTAGCGATTGCCTGTCATTTTAGCCATATTTGGAAAAGACAATTATCCAGACTTTAAATGTGTAAGCACGTCAATGATAAAAAAAAATTAGTTATCCTGCATCTAAATCGATCCTGAAAAGTACAAGAATTTAAACAAAAATATTGAATGAAAGCAGCAAGATAGATACACTGACTACACTTTTTAATAAAAAGGTACGGTAATTTGTTAACAAAATTATGTCATTATTCCTTATTTCATTCCATCCCAAATAATGTCATTATTCCTTATTTCATTCCAACCCAAATTTAGCAAAATGCCCGTGAGTTGCAACGGGTGGAGCCAAACCAACTTTTGAATGGAAGTGTGAGCCCAATCCAAGTTTTACCCTCAAAATCGTTCAACCCGCATAACCCTAGCCTCAGTTTTGTTTTCCATTAATGTTTATTATTTTATCTGATTTATTCTTTTAGTATATTTTACTTAAGTACCATAATCTACATATTTATGTGTCTCCCAGAAGACAAACAAAGTATAGCGATCAAAGTAATTCATATGAGCACTTAACAACCCAAAGAAGATCGGTAGTTCCTAATTATTCGTTGATAATATATTTTCTTCAAAAAATAGTTCACACTAAAATGCAAAGTAACATCTCAATGCCTAGTCCAAGAGATAACACTCCTCAAAAGTCGAAATGACATAAAAAGACTGAGCCACGAGGGGAACCTAGTTGGAGAAGGCCACGACCAACCACTCGACGAATCACGCGAACAGGCCAAGCAGGATCGGGAAGGGAAGCGAGGCTGCTCCACCATGACCTGGTTGAAGAGCGTTGGCGCATCCTTGGCATGAAGCTTTTTGAACCTTTTCTTCGCCATATCTGCCCCCTCTTGCCTCTCTGTATCTTCAGGAACATGCCACTCTTCTAGGATCCCACACACAAACACCATTGCCGCTGGATCGTAATGATTAAATTCACGCAAGTCGGAGTAAAGCTAAATCTAGAAATATGTTTCAGATATGAGAAGCAACAAACAAAATATAAGTTTATGAAAATAAAGTTACCTAAGTTGCAATATTTAATATGTATTAATATTGTTGATAGAATAACAATGGGACATTTAACAACTTACATTATCTTCTTTTATTGTTGATCCGCTGCTACTTCTGAACTCTGATAATAGCCTATAAACATGCTGTTGCTTGTCCACGTGAGTAAACCCTGAGAAGAAAATATGAGACAAATAGTAACAGGTCAATTCCAAAGCAAGCAGTCTGTTTTATTATAGAATCGTTTAAGATTTGATACTGTTCCCTCAAGCAACAGCACACAGGCAAACCAAAATAGCATTTATCCTCTCTCAAATATTTGCTCTCAAACAAGCTGCCGGACGCAATCAAAGTAGCATCAGGCGTAAATCTCCCTAATCTCCCTCCCTGATCTCTGAATCAAGCAGTAGCAGATTCTCTCAATCTTTCCACACCATCTCTCTCAATCCCCTCAAATCTATCTCAATCCCCTCAAATGTCTCTAATTTTTCTCACTCATTATCTCTGAAAACATAACAGCGGTAACACATCTAATATAGCAACTTCAATACTGACGCAGTACATGGACCTAGCAGCTTCAGAACTGAGCCAGTGCAGGCCTAGCAAGCATGCGAGGCAACAGATTTAGTCTAGCAATTCAGCACCACCCAACGACAATTTATGCATGCGATGTAAGCTAAAGCAACTAAAGCACAACAATCAGGTCTTCCATTGTATAATTACTTCTTCATTAGAGGCATGTAGTGACAGTATTACCGTAAGGTTTTTGTCTTAATATACGGCATGCACATGACAAAGTGCTAAATAGCCTCTATGGCACCCAATGAAGCACTCACCCAACGTGGCCCTGGAGGAGCTGAAACACGCAAGCTGCCATGACTCTCTAGCAATGTAGCTGAACCTCGAGCCTCTCTGACGACGCCCGCAGCAGGGGAAGCACCGGATCGAGACTCCACCAATATGATCGAACGCGCGACATTAACTGAATTTGACATAAAGGTACAGACTTTCAGAAGCAGAGGCGACGGTTTCGAACGGCAGGGGCGCTGCTGGTCGCTTGCGCGTGTGCGTGAGCTCGTGGGTGGATGGGGAAGTGGGATACGGTGCATGCGTGCTCGGGAGTGTGCGTGTACACATAAAGACGGAGGAGCAGTAGCTCAAGATCGAGCATCCTCCCATGGAAGCCATGGCGGACGGACACAACTGGAGGCGGAACAACGTCTACAGCATGTGATTGATCTTAGATAGCGCGGGAATCGGGATGGGAGCTCACGCAGGGGTGCTGGTGTAGTTGTTCTTCCTCGAAGGAGACCGATGGTGCCGAATTTTCCGAAGAGCAGCGACGGCTGGGGGAAGAAGAAGGAGTCCTTGTCGTAGATCATGGGCTCCCAGCTCGATATCATCATAGGGGAGGAAGAGGAGGCAGAGGCCTGAGCCACCGCGTGCCTCGCCGGTCCTCCGCTGGATCTTGCCGGACAAGCACGCACCCCAATCGCCGCCTACTACCCCCGACGCGCCGTGTAGGTACACATCCCTGCTCGGCTGCTCTCATCATAGATCCGAGCGAGCTGTGCAGCTTGGTGTGGATCCGTGGTTCGCGAATCGCGATGGAGGAGGCCCCCGGGGGCAGCGACGCTGGTGTGGTCGAGGCCGGCGGCGGCAACGACGTCCAGAGCCCGGGGGCGGCCGCCAGGGAGAGGGAGTGGAAGGGGTCAAAGAGGAAAGAGGGAGAGAGGTAGAGTATTTTCTTGGGCTTTGGCCCATTTGATCGTGCGGGGGCGAGCGAGCGGAGAGAAGCGCGGATGACGTACGACGATTTTGTCCGTCCGCAAAGACAGGACACTGCATACTTTTATAGTAGAGATTAGTATAGATAAGGGTTGGAGAAGATAGGTTCGGACTCGGAAAGCCCAAAGCCCCAAACAAACATGCGGGCCACATATTTCGGCATGCCTCTGCTCAACGGCTGCATCCGTGGCCCTCCGACCGGCAAACCCTATACATCGACCAGGTCGATGCTAGGGAGCCGTCGCACACCCCCGCGGATGGGCCAGCCCAGTAGGCGACACGTGCTTCTTTTGTCCCCTTTTTTCTGTTTCTTTTTCCTTTTTTCTTTTTTCTCTTTCTTTTTTTCCTGTTTCTTTTTCGTTTTTATTTTTTGGCCGATTCTTTTTCTTTCTTTCTTCCTTTAAGTTTTATTATTATATATTATTTCTTTATTTGAATTTTTCATTTTTGAAAATGTTCAAATTTAAAATTGTTTCATATTTGAAAAAATTTATCTATTAAAAATCGTTCAAAAATAATTTCCGTTCAAATACCTATTTTGTTCTCTTTTCGAAAATCGTAAAAAATAATTCCGTTCACCGATATTTTTTTCCGTCTTTTAAATCATTCAAAATTAGTTACCGTTCAAATACCTTTTTTTTGTTCAACTTTTAAAATCGTTCAAAATAATTTTCGTTCAAATACCTATTTTTTCATTTTTTTGAAAATCGTTCAAAAATAATTTCCGTTCAAATACCTATTTTTGTTCACTTATTTGAAAATTGTTCAAAAATAATTTTCGTTCGCGGACTTTACTGTTCGCCTTTTAAAATCATTTAAAAATAGTTTTTGTTCAAATACCTTTTTTGTTCGCTTCTCCAACCGTTCAAAAATAATATTCGTTCAAAGAGTATTTTTTGGTTTAGTTTTTAAAATTCAAATACAACTTCCGTTCATAGACTTTTTTTACTTTTTTAAATCGTTCAAACAAATTTTTTAAAATAAAATCGTTCAAGACCAATTTCCGTTCAAACGTTTTTTCGTTCAAAAATCGATTTCGTTCGCCGGCCCTTTCTGTTCAGTTTTAAAATAATTTCCGTTCATTGTGATTTTTTGAAAATGGTTCAAATTTTCAAAAAATATTTAAAACATCCAAAGATTAAAATGTTCATATTTTGAATTTAAAACCATCTAGGTGACAGCACCATGAAGCAGCGTGAGGAGACGACGACGCGGAACGTCGTGCACCACCGATGGCGGAGTTGGAGAAGACGCATGGAGGATAAACACGTTCAAACAGACATTACATGATTATCTCATATATGAGCGTCGGAAAGAAAAACTTACAACACGAAAGTTGTGCGTTACGTTGAGATTAACCTCCTCGTTGAATGATATTTCAATCGGTCAACCAAATGCGATAATTTTGATAAAATTCTTCTAAAAAAGTTCCGAGCATCGATTCAAAATTAAAAAGGTACAATCGACGAAACTGGAAACTAAGTATAGGAATGGAGCCTACTCATACACGCGCATAATTTTCATATACACGTTAATTTAAAGTAGTTCGAACATACACTGACACATATACTCCATTTTTTTTGGATAAAAAACATGCAAGCAGCAGCTTCTTTTCTTACGTGTACGAATCAAAGGAAACGTGGACAGCCAAGTTCATTTCCTTTGAAAGTTCAAAGTCACCTACGCTAACTAGCTAGTGTAGTGCAGACGTACGACGACGCGGGCGAACGAATCATAAAAACAGACAACAAACAGTCCACAACGCGGAAACAGGAAAAAGTCCACGAATTCCATAACCTCCCCGTCTTCTCCTCCTCTCCTCCCTCCCTTCTCGTTCCTGCCCGTTGACCCTCCAAGACCGGGCCGAACCCGAGCTAGCTCCGGCGGCTTTGCCGGCCGGAGGTGGCGAGGGGGAGGCGCCGGAGTAGTTGGTAGGATTAGTTTTAGGTGTTTCGGCTGTTTGCCGGTGTTTTGGAGTAGGGCGTCGTCTTTTTCGGCCGGATTTGGCGCAGCTCGTGGTGGAGGTGGCTCATGGTCGAGCTCCGGTGGACGGAGCTGATGGAGGGTGCCGTCGCCGCTTGGATCTCCGCAAATAAGAGGCCCTTTTGGAGCGTTCTCTGGAGGTGGCGGCGCGAGGCTGCTTTGCCTCTCCTGGCCGGCCGAGGCGGCGAGGGGGAGAGGTGGAGCGGCAAGGAGGATGGCGTTGTGTTGATTTCCCCGGCCGGCCGTGGCGGCGAGGGGGGAAATCGACTGCGCGCCGTGCTCTCGTCATCGACATCTTCAAGTTGGCGCTGTTCCGTTTCTGTTGCAGGTGGTGGTGGTCTTCTTCGCCTGCTTCTGCTCCGGCTAGCCACGGTGGTGTGGGGAGCTGCGGCGGGTGATGTGGTGGTGAAGATGGTGGTGGACCTGGGCGTTGCTTCGCCGGCTGGTGGTTTGGGGAATCGAGAAGCTGGAGTCGCGGCCGTGCTCGTTCAGCGAGAAATGATCCCGTTGCTGGGCGGCGGGTGGCTGATGCGGCCGTCTACAAGGTGGCGGCTCCTCCTTCTCGCTGGTGGGTGGTACGGCGGCGTTGCGGCGGCCTAGGCTCTTGGGGCGAGCCCGTGGATCTGATGGCGTTTCTTCCGGCGGCTGAGGGTGCTTTGTGCACTTTTCCAGGGTTCTTTTGTAATTTCTGTGTTTCGTGTGGACCTTGCTGTAAAAGTGTCTTGGCCTCCTTAATATATGTTCAGATCCTTCCTCAAAAAAAAAAGGAAAAAGTCCACGACGTCCGGCGAACGAATCAGTCAAACATGCTTCTTGGGCCAGGCCCAATATCAGAATCAGGGTGGCGACTGTTTCCTAACGTCGACCTGGTCGGCGTACAGGGGATCCCCTCCGACCTAGTCTTCAGTCTTGACGGCCCACGAGGACGCGCACAAGCCCCCCAAAACTTCGGCGAGGACGATGAATAGCTGCGGCGGCGGCCGCCGCCGGCCTCGCGCCGTCTTCATGGCCTTCGGCACCTACGGCGACGTCTTCCCCATCGCTGTATGCCCCCCCCCCCCCCCCCCCCCCCTCTTGTAACACAGCCCTCTTGCCGCTGACATAAAGATAAAGTGGGGGAGCGGTGAAATTCCACCTCATTTCTAGAGAATCTAGCACCTGAATGTTATTTCACTCGCTCCACCCTATTACTGAGCAGTTGGAGCTCCAGATTAAGCCATAACATCGACATAAATCTCTGCTTTTTTTAGATGGAAAATCGATATAGTTTTGGAAATACTGGTTGCACGGTAGTATAACCTGTTAAAGATCGGCAATTTTGCCCTTACCACATCACTATACTTTATATTTGACAAGCCCTTTCTTCTTCTTAGGCGCTTGCGGCGGCGTTCGCTAATGACCAACAACAGTATACTGTGGTGTTCATCACTCATTCAGCACACCAGGTCTGAATATTGTGAAATTAGAACAGTTGAACCGTGCCTAAACTTGGTCATGGGTTGCCTCATATAGTAAATTTGACGCAGAGTTTGTCGGCACATCTAGCAGCCAGTAATGTTAGGTGCATGCATGTGTCGAGCCCACCTGTCCTTGCTGCTGAACAACTTGAGAATATCTCATGTAAGTGCTATGGACGTAAGCAATCCTGTATTGAATACAGTCCTGGAATCGTATTTGTTTTTGCAATGTGATTTATGATGCAGCTCTCTTCCTTAGATAGTTCTGTTGGATCGAACGCCGAGCATCAGTCATTTTCACGGCGGAAAGAGGCCATTCAGATGGAGCACAGGAAATAGTGCTTGGCTTCTGTGGAAGAAGTGTTTGGAAATGATCCGAGCATTCATAGTGACTTTATTATGATCAATTTCTTCGCTCTTGTAAGGACCTCACTAACAGTGTAATCATCATGTTTCTTAAAGTCAAGTAGCAGATCTCATGTTTCAAATTTTGGCTATAACTTGTGCAGCTTAATGCTCTGGTCTGCACTAGAATAGTATGGAAACCCTGCGGCACAATTCATATTGAACCTATAGAAAAATTAAGTATCAGCAGGGCAGCATTCACTACAAATCTAGAACAAATCCAGGATAATATTAGTCAGTACTTCTGTGTGGGAATTAGTGCAGCCATGGAATGCATTATGTGGACATAATTTGAGTTTATCTCATGATTTAGGAAGGTTGGCATCTTGCAGACTTGTTTCAAGTTAAGTGCATCATTGCTGCTCCCTATTTTGTTCCATATAGGTAATTTGGACTATGTTGCCTTCAGTTCCACATAGATGTTATCTTGTAATGAGTTTATGAGGGGGTTGCACATTCATTTCGCTATTTTACTCCTGGCTCTGTTTTTTTTGTGCAGTGCTCCTACATCATTTGAACGCCAATTTAAACAAAGTTTTCCTCTTCTGTACAAGTACTTTCAAGAAGCTCCCCCCAATACGGTACAAATTGTAGTTATGATGCTTTTGTACGTATTTAATTATTGTTTCATTGGCTTGGATTTGGTCAATATCCCAATTCACAAACAATTTTAATCGTGCAACTCTATAAGCCTGTTCGGTTGGTGTCTTGGCTCTGTCATGCCTTGCCAGGATTTTTCTTTGAATTTAACCTCTAATCGGGAAAATTATCTTCTCCAAGAAGGAAATTAATTTGATGATATACTTTATCATTGACTCAAAACCTGTAATTAAGCGCCATATGTCTAGTACCCGTTGTCAAGGAAGAATAAGTAGAGCAAACACCTCTCAGTAGAAGTTCCTCTAATTAGTATGTTGATTAGATTCTTACTATCATAGTAGCCATCAGGATCCAAACCTGATGGGACCATGGCTTCTATGCTCTATCTCATATTGCTTCTCCAGCAGACACTGCTGCCTCGAGTAGTTATACATGAACGATTCTGTCTTTGCTTTCCTGACCCTCTGATGTATCACCTGCTTTGCATTGGTAATCTTGATTTTGTTGATGTAAAACAATGGCAGGTCTGCTGGACTGACATTTCCCATTGGATGTGGGCTCTCTTCATGGAAAGTTGGGGACTGTGGAGAAATGATTTTCTAAATCTCTACTATATAATATGGTTTGAGAAGGTGTTGGTACGTCGCGGCTATTTTACACAAAGCCCCCTAACGAATCGTAAATTCAACCCGCGGTCCATAGAGTAAAGGAGGCTCCCGAGTCAATCCCACGATCCAAAACAGAGTTCGCTCCCGTCCAGCGCCGTGGAGCCGGACGGCCTGCTCGCCATGGTGGAGGAAGGGGAGATCCCCAGCAGGGAAGCGGAGCCGCGATGTCCTCGACGCCGCCACCACCTGCGCCCGTGATCCAACACCAGGTCAAGGCCTTCTCCGATGTTAGAAGGCTCAGTGCTTTTATTCATCTCTACAAACTAGCTGCTACGCCCGATCTGAGTCCGCCGCCGCCGCCGCCGCCGCTGTCCTCCACCCGGAGTGCCACATCTCCGCTATCTCTCTCTCCTCGAGACACAGCCACCGTCCCAGCCGTGCGCGTCCCGGTCAGCGACGACCTCGACCCTGCGCCGTGCTACGCCGCCCCTGAGACCCGTGGTATCTGGTTCCCCCCCTCCCAGCACGAGCTCCGTTGGTACGCGACACCTCCGCCTGTCGGGATCCACCACGAAACACAGCCCCGGCGTTGCACCTCATGCGCGCGCCGCTGGCCCTATTCCTCGGACGTACAGTTTACAAGTTTCGTCAAGCCATTCTGAATGTATGGTTAATGGTCAATGCATTGAATTAATATTTCCCGTGCTGCTCTCTTTATCATTTCATGACCACGAATCCATGCTGAAGTTTCTGCTAGGATGGAAGTTGACATGTCGTGGAATAAATGATGTTCACTGCATTTACTTAGGTGCCCTGGTATATATGTTTTCTGTTAACATCAGTTATATTAGTGCTTTTATTCATGTCTACAAACTAGCGAGGTTAATTTTACAATGAATAATCATCCGAAGTTATTTTTGTGCAATATTCACCTATTTGTTGTTGTTTCTGTTCTGACCATCCATGGTTTTTTCAAGATTTCTGTTGAGGGGCAGTCAGTACACACATTTTCATTTTTTGTTTTGCAACTATAAATGCCTTGGATCTTGGATTCCATTTTTTTTAATGTTGAGTAAGTTTGAATAATATAGAATTTATCAATGTCTAATGCTAATGGTGAGTAGTCACCTTTTGTGATATTGAGCATCATTCAGGGAGGTAGTGAGTAGGGCTAGAATAAACAGAAGTACACCCTATGAATTGGAGAATATTCACAATTCATTTACTTGTGGCTAGCCAAGCATAACGCAGAGCAGCATCCTCTGAAAAAGAGAATATTTACAATTCATTTACTTGTGGCTATGGCCATGACCCATATTGAACTTACTTTTCTGATCTTATAGGCATTCTTTTTAGTATCAATTTGATTGTTTCTGCTCTAAATTATGTAGATTTTGGTATGGGAAATTGTGACTATGCTTGCATATACAGAGGTGTCCTGACGCCACCCAATTCCCAAAATTTGGGCGATACCTACGACGTGGCAGCGTGGGGAGATGGTGGCGGATGAGAAGCAACAGAATGGCGGCCGCACATGACAGCGTCAGGCAGTGGAGGTGCCTCCACGACGCCTGTCGGCCCAGTGAAAACCAGAGTGTCATGGGCCGGCCTGCCACAGCCCTCGAACGCTCCGCAGGAATTTCTGCTAAGGACCAGGCTCAGCCTGGCGAGCCTCGCGAGGCATTTTCCCTCGCGAGGGCTTATTTGCTCGACTGAGCATTTCTGCTAAGGACCAAACGATCGGCCTGGAGGCCTCGAGAGGGACCTCTGCCTCGGGAAGGCCTCTCCTAGAAGATCTTCAGGCCCTGGCGCGTCTCCGCGCCACCCTCGGGAGGTTTTCCCTCGCGAGAAGTCAACGGCTACAAAACCTCGGCGAGGGTTCAGGCCTCGCGGGGTTCCTTCAAGTGGAAGCAAGCTCCTGCGCCGCTGCAGAGCGCACATGGGCTCTGCGCCCGCCGCAGAGTGACGCGCGCGCCTGCGCGTGATGACGAAGACGCCGCAGTTGCCATTCTCGTGTATAAAGTGGTCAAAGGAGCTGCGGCAAGCAAAGCGGACTCCAAGACTTGCCAAATTGGTGATAAAGCGGCCGGCCGCCGCTACGCTCCAACTGCGACGTCACCGTGGGGCGCGCCCCAAAGCTCTGCAGCGCCAGCCCACCGTCCTGGTTGGACGGTGGCTTTTTCTGCCAAGACGACGTGCTCCCTGCCATGGACCGTGTCCATGGACGCCCCCGACGCTGTGCGCTGTGCTCCAATTCGGCGGCATTGTGGTATCCCTTCCCGCCGGAGTTTTCGGGGAAGAGGACCAAGCCCAGTATATAAGGAGCCAGTGTACGACCTAGGAGGGGGATCCCGCATTCACAACTCATTCCACAACCAAGGAGCTACGTCTGAGAAGAAGACGGAGCTCATTCCACCATAGTCCACCATAGCCATAGCAGTGCCCTCGGCAAGCACACTTGTACTGTGAACCTCTCCAAGCAGTGCAATACATCTTAGCAGGACGTAGGGCTTTTACACCTCACGGTGGGCCTGAACCTGGGTAGCGGCTCGTGTTACCTCTCTGTCGTGATGTTCCTCACCGAGCTCGACGAGCACCGTCGCCGAGGTTGTTGAGGATTTGTTTGACGTTGTGTTCAGCCCCTTACTCGTTTCCTGGCACTTGAGAGACACCCCTAGTTCCTGGGACTAGTCTCCGACATTTGGCGCGCCAGGTAGGGGGCTGAGGCGCGTCTTCAACTTCTTCAACCTCTCCGCGCCATGACTGACACGCGAGCTGCGCGTCTCGCGCGACGGACGTCCGGCAGGGCCAACACCGAGCCCGCCGCCAACCACAACCCGCGTGGTCGCCCACGCGCCAACCGCGCTTCAGAGCGCAACGCCGAGCCGCGCGTCGAGCACCCTGAGGACGACGGCGGCAACGGCAGCGGCAACGACGGCGGCATCGACGGCGAGGACGAGGGAGCTTCCTCCTTGCACCCATCCAGGCGCGAGAGCGCCTCCACGATGGGCCGAGCAGCGCCCAGTCCAGCCACCGCGCTGCTGATGGCGCAGAGCTGCTGCGCTACCGTCCCACGCAGGCGGGCCATGACAACTGGCTGGGCGTCTCGAGGAGCTCATCAACGCCGCCGCCGTTCCTGCCGCCACCACTGCAGCACCAGCACCCTCCGCTCGCTGGTGCGCCACTCCGGACGCGAGGGGAACATAGCGCACGGCGCTCCTCCTCCCCCTCCGCCTCCGCCACCTCCTCCAGCTGCAGCTCCGGCAGCAAACCACCGCGCCGCGTCGCACGCATCCTCGCCGCACGACTGCCAGATCGTGCAGCGGACTCCGGCGGATGCCCGCGTGGAGATCGAGCGCCAGAGGGACCGCCACAACCGCGTCGTGCAGGAGATCGCCGCTGCAGGTCGCCAGAACCGCGGCGTACTCGCTGGTGGCGCCGTGACGTACGCCACGGGCTGCACCGCCTTCACCCGCAACCTGCGCCGTCGTCTGGCCTGTGAAGTTCAAGCCAGACCTCCCTCCACGCTACGACGGCAGGACCAACCCTCTGGAGTTCCTGCAGCTCTACACCGTCTCCATCCAAGCTGCAGGAGGCGACGACAAGGTGATGGCCAACTGGCTCTCCATGGCGCTCAAGGACTCCGCGCTCTCGTGGCTCATGAACCTCCCCGAGAACACCATCGACACGTGGGAGGACCTCTGCAAGGTCTTCGTCGCCAACTTCAAGGGCACCTACGAACGCGCGCTCACCTACAACGACCTTCGCGCGGTGCGCCAGAAGCCTGACGAGACCCTCCGCAGATACATCCAGCGCTTCAGCCAGGTCCGCAACAAGATTCCGAACATCCCGGACTCGCACGTCATCTCCGCCTTCAGGGAGGGCGTCACGAACCACAGGATGCTCGAGAAGCTCGGCATCCACGACACCTCTCCTCTGTGGTGAAGCTCTTTGATCTGGCTGACAAGTGCGCCAAGGCTGAAGAGGGCCTCCTCTTCGTCAAGAAGGAAGTGGAGGAGGACCCTCCAGAGGGGTCCAGGAGCAAGAAGAAGCCTGCGAGAAGCGCAAGACCACCGCCATCCTCGCGGCAGAGCCTGACGCAAACAGCCTCGCGAGGCCTCTCCGGCGGCTGAAGAGAAAAAGGCGGACAATCGCCCATACTGCATCTACCACAACAGGCACAACCACGCCACTGAAGACTGCTGGGAGCTCAAGCAGCTCAGCAAGGAGCGGGAGAAGAACCAGGGCCGCGGCGGCCGCGGCGGAGGCCGTGGTGGCCGCGGAGGTGGACGCCACAACTTCCAGCACAGGCTCGGGGGAACAACGCTGGGCAAAACGGCAACCTCCCCGACGAGAACCCTGGGGGCTACCAGGCCCCTCAGGGGGCAATAGCCTGCATCCTCGGCGGGTCCCAGCGCCCAAGTCCAACAACCACTTCAAGCAATTCTCTCGCGAGGTCAGCGCAGCGCTTCCAGGGCTTGAGGCTTCCCAGCCCCTCAAGTGGTCACAGTACACCATCGCCTTCGACTCCAAGGACCACCCCAAGTCGACCAAGGCAGTAGGCACCATCCCACTGGTGTGCACCCCCATCATCAACAACATCGCCGTCGCCAAGACGCTTATAGATGGGGGTGCGGGCTTGAACGTCATCTCTGTCGAGACCTTCGAGCAGCTTCAAGTGCCCTACGAGTGGCTCATGCCCTCTAGGCCCTTCACGGGGTGACAAGTGGCTCTACCACACCTCTGGGGCAGGTGAGGCTCGCGGTCACCTTCGGCACGCCGCAGAACTACCGCACCGAGCAGATCGACTTCGACGTCGCGCACATTGGCCTGCCCTACAACGCCATCCTCGGCTACCCCGCCCTCGCGAAGTTCATGGCTGTCACTCACCATGCCTACAACATCGTCAAGCTTCCAGGCAGCGGCGGCACCATCGCCATCCACGGTCAAGTCCAGGACGCAATGCGCTCTGTCGAGACCGCCTACAAGGCCGCTGCCGTGGCATTCCCCGCTGATGAGGACATGGAGCCCCTCGAGAGGCCCGCGAAGAAGAAGCAGCTGTTCTCACAGGAGCAGGCAGCCACGAAGAAGGTGTCACTGGACGCCAGCGGCTCGGGGGCTAGCGTCACCATAGGCGCTGGCTTGCCTCCCAAATAGGAAAGCGCGCTCGTCGCCTTCCTCAGGGCAAACTCTGACATGTTCGCATGGACACCGTCAGAGATGTCCGGAGTACCGAGGGAGGTGATCGAGCACCACTTAGCCGTGTGTCCAAACGCACGCCCCGTGAAGCAGAAAGCACGGCGCCAGGCGCCAGAGAAGCAAGAGTTCATCATCAAGGAAGTAGAGAAGTTAAAAGAAGCGCACATCATCAGAGAAGTTCCACACCCCACATGGCTCTCCAACACGGTGGTCGTTCCCAAGCACACCGGGGGCGGCAGGCTCTGCATCGACTACACCGACCTCAACAAGGCCTGCCCCAAGGACCCGTACCCCATGCCTCGGATAGACCAGATCGTGGACTCCACCGCCGGCTGCGACCTCCTCTGTTTTCTGGATGCCTTCTCAGGCTACCACCAGATCAAGATGGCGAAGGAGGATGAGGAGAAGACAGCATTCCTCACCCCTTGTGGTGTGTATTGCTACGTCTGCATGCCCTTTGGCCTGAAGAACGCCGGCGCCACCTTCCAGAGGCTCATGAGGAAGGCCTTGGGGGCTCAGATGGGAAGAAATGCAGAAGCCTACGTCGACGACATCGTGGTCAAGACTCGCGAGAGCACACCCTCATGGAGGACCTCGAGGAGACCTTTGCCAGCCTGCGCAAAGTAAGCATCAAGCTGAACCCCGCCAAGTGCGTCTTCGGGGTACCGTCAGGCAAACTCCTCGGGTTCCTAGTGTCTCACCGCGGCATAGAAGCGAATCCTGACAAGATCAAAGCCATAGAAGAGATGCAGCCACCTCGTCGCCTTAAGGACATGCAGCGCCTCGCGGGATGCATGGCCAGCCTCGGCCGTTTCATCTCCAAGTTCGGCGAGAGGGCGCTGCCATTTTTCAAGCTCATGAAGCGGTCTGGCACGTTCAAGTGGACGCCTGAGGCGGACAAGGCATTTGAAGACCTGAAGAAGTACTTGGCTAGCCCACCTGTCATGGTTGCCCCAAGGCCCGGCGAGCATCTGAAGCTGTACCTATCAGCCACTCCACAAACAGTGAGCGCAGCCTTGGTGGCAGAAAGGGAAGAGCCAGTCCTCGCCAAGAAGGACACCGCCACGCCAAGCCCAGATCCCCCCGACAAGGAAACATCCTCTTCAGGCCCTGAGCCCCATGCCGAGCCCGCAACCAGAAGGCACCCTCGTCGAGGGTCCACCTCTCGAGAGGCTCGACAAGGCTCCCGAGGAACCCAGCGCTGCGTCACCATCGACAGCCCTCGTCGAGCATCCCGTCTACTTCGTCAGCACTGTGCTGCGAGATGCTCGCGAGCGGTACACTATGCAGCAGAAGCTCCTCCTCGCGCTCCTCATCGCTTCCAGGAAGCTGCGCCACTACTTCCAGGGCCACCCCATCACGGTGGTCACATCATTCCCTCTGGAGCAGATCCTGCGCAATCCAAACGCCACTGACCGCGTCGCAGGGTGGAACATTGAGCTGCAACCTTTTGGCCTGCGCTTCGACACCACCAGGGTCATCAAGGGGAGAGCATTGGCTGACTTCGTCGCCGAGTGGACAGACACGCAGCAAGAAGAGCCTCATGAGGCAGAATCCACGCCAGCAGGAGACACGGTGCCAAGCCACTGGACCATGCACTTCGACGGAGCATTCGCATGCCAGAACGCTGGGGCTGGCGTCGTCCTGACCTCACCCAAGGGCGACAAGCTCTACTACGCCGTCCAGCTGTGCTTCACGACAGACAAGGTCTCCAACAACATCGCCGAGTACGAGGGCCTCCTCGCCGGGCTCAGAGCCGCAATCGCCCTCGGCATCAAGCGCTTACTCATCAAGGGCGACTCCCAGCTCCTCGTCAACTTCTCCAACAAGAGCTACACGCCTAAGGACGGCCATATGGCCGCTTACCTCGAGGAGGTCCGCAAGCTCGAGAAACACTTCAAGGGGATGGAGCTCAGGCACATCCCACGAAGGGAGAACCAGGAGGCCGACGACATCGCCAGGCGAGCATCACGCAGAGAAGCCCAGCAGGCGGGCGTGTTCGAGGAGAGGCTCACCAGGGCATCGGTGAAACAGCCAAAAGAAGCCGTTGAAATGAACATGGACGAAGAGCTCCCACCACCACCAACATCTGGAGCACCAGGCTGCGGTCCACCCACAGGGGAACGCCTGCTGCTGGCCATGACACACCAAGAGACGGGCTGGATCGATGAGCTCAAGGAGTACCTCAGGGACGGAGTCCTCCCTGAAGAGGACGCAGAAGCAGAGAGAGTTGCTCGCCAGGCCAAGTCATACTGCCTTCACGAGGGAGACCTGTACCGCAAGCGTCCAAATGGAGTTGCACTAAAATGCGTCCCCCCTGAAGAAGGCCGCCAGCTGATCAAGGACATACACAGTGGAGAATGTGGCCACCACTCATCATCACGCACCCTCGCAGGGAAAGTCTTCAGGAGTGGTTCTATTGGCCCTCAGTGCTTCAAGATGCAACCACATCGTCCAGCTTGCGAGGCATGCCAGTTCCACGCCAAGCAAGTCCACCAGCCGCGCTGGGGCTCCAGACCATCCCTCTCTCCTGGCCCTTCGCGGTCTGGGGGCTGGACATCCTGGGACCTTTCCCACGCTCCAGCGGGGGCTACCGCTACCTCTACGTCGCCATCGACAAGTTCACCAAATGGGCGGAGGTTGAAGCGGTGCGCACCATCCCGGCGAGATCAGCGGTGAAATTCATCAGAGGCCTGGCCTGTCGCTTCGGCGTGCCAAATCGCATCATCACCGACAACGGCTCGCAGTTCACCAGCGGCATCTTCAGGGCCTACTGCGAGAGTCTCGGCACACGGCTCTGCTTCGCCTCGGTGGCTCATCCACGAAGCAACGGGCAGCTGAGCGGGCGAACGCAGAAGTGCTCAAAGGCCTCAAGACAAGAAGCTTCAATCGCCTCAAGGCCCACGGCAAGAACTGGATTGAAGAGCTCCCCTCCGTGCTCTGGTCCATCCGCACCACCGCCACGAAGCCCACTGGAGAAACGCCGTTCGCTCTCGTCTATGGCGCTGAAGCAGTCCTCCCCACCGAGATCAAGCATGGGTCCCCACGGATCCTTGCTTTCAACGAGGACAACCAAGAGGAGCTCCACAACGACGACTTGCTGCTGCTCGATGGACTACGTCGCCGTGCCGCCCTCCGAGCGGCAAAGTACCAGCAAGACCTGCGCCGCTACCACAGCCGCCACATACGGCCGCGCACCCTCGAGACAGGCGATCTCGTCCTCAGGAGGATCCTCTCCAGAGAAGGCCTCCACAAGCTCTCACCCATGTGGGAAGGCCCCTACAGGGTCGCGCACATCGCCAGGCCTGGCGCGGTGCGGCTCGAGACGGAAGACGGCGATCCGATCAAAAATCCATGGAACATCGAGCACCTACGCAAGTTCTACCCGTGATCACGTCGCGGCAGGCATTTTTTGTCTCAAGAGGGAAGCACGCGTCTTCACCTCCCAGCTTCACCAAGCTTTCCCTTCACGAGGGCCATCTCCACTGAGAGTTTCCTACAACGCGTGCCACGGGCCGCGGGAAGCCTCAGCCACTCCATGTGGAACCCCATGCCCAGACATGGCGGACTTTGTCTTGGCCTCGCCAAGTGTAATGAACAATTTCAGGTCATCATGAACCTATTGCGCTTCGGCGCCGTTATGTAATATTGCTTGGTGAGTTTGCTTTCTTACATTTCATTCGCGCTCACATTTTTCCCCATGCGCACCTCGCGAGCGGGGGCTGAGCACGGTGCCTGTGTCTCGGGAGCATCCCAGCAGCATCGTAAAATCCAAAGGATCCGAGCTCTAACTCGTGGCTCTCCGCCCACGACCGTTATCTCACCAAAGAGCTCTGACTCGTGGGTTAGCTCCCATGCACGTCACCTCACCAAGGACCTTGGTGCTTATTCTCCTCGTGAGATACCCATGAGGAAATCTATGAGCGCGCATGAGTTGTACAACTATGCTTTGCTTGTGGGTTCGCTCTCTCTCTCTCTCCAACACAGGGAACAAGACGCCTTGCAGGGCTCCAAAAGCTCCAAGCCAGTCTCAGGCAGCCTCGAGAGGGAGAACACCTCACCAGGAACACAACACCCTCTACAAAGCAGGCGTCTCGCCAGAGCTAAGTCCAGAACTTACGCCTCATGAGCTCTTTTTCCCTCTCGCTGGTTTTGTCGCCCCTCGAGCCTCTCTTTTCTCTCTTACGCCTCATGGGCTGCTTGCACGTCAAAGGGGAGCCCCTGAGCATCGCGCCTCGAGGGCTCTTACCTCTCTAAGCCTTACGCACCCCCCGGCCTTGTCGAGCCCTGACTCCGGCATACCGAAGCGGCGGTGCTATTTGCGCTAAGAGCAGGGTCCTAACGACGTAGAGCGAAAAAGACATGAGGGAACAGATAAAAGGCCTCCCGAGGGGCACTCACACTTGCACAAAGTTAAAGTGTCTTTACAAACCAGCACGAAATAAAAGTGACAAATCTTAAGATAACTGGTGCCCTTGGCACATCTCTCTACAGGGGCAACCTAAGCAGCGGGGTTGTCGTCGTCGCCGTCGACGTCCTCGTCGTCCACCTCCTCAGCACCAGCCTCGTCGTCGCTCTCCTCAACCTCGACCCTCTTGAAGCGTTGAGTGTACTTCTCCACGTCGTCCCACACCGAGGCGTCCAGCTTCTCGGCGAGCTCCTTCTCCAGAGGCTCCATCACAGACGCGAAATCGAAGCCGGGGTGGAGGTGTGCAAGGTTGGCGAAGACTTGGCCGATCGCGACGCCAAGGAGCTCGCGGCTCTCGGTGTCGACCAAGTCGTCGAGGTTCGTCACGACCTCTTCAAACTTGGTGAGGAGCTGCTCGAAGAAGCCAAGGTAGACGGCGACGTCCTGGTTCCCCTCGACAGAGAGCCTGGGGGCTTCGGTCCCCAGGCGGCCCGCGACGGCGCGCGCGCCTCACCAAGGAAGCAAACATGCGCTCCCGCTGGCGCGACAAGACCTGCGCAGTCAGAGCGCTCCGCCGAGCTTCCTCGACGAGTTCCACAACAGGCCCCACCTGCTGCTGCATCTCGTTCATGTCCTGCGTCAAGGAGGCAAGGTCCTGCTCCGCGTGCTTCCGAGCCTCCACAGCGTCATGAAGGCGGGAGTCGAATCGCTGCTTCTGAGCCTCAAGCTCCCTGATGCGGGCCTCGAGCTCGTTGCGTCTCTTCGTGAAGCGCGCCTCCTGCTTCTTGGCCTTGTCCGCGAAGTCCTTCCTGCAATTGTCGCGGAAGAGCTGCTCCTTGGTCGCGGACTCCGCCGCCAGCTGCTCCTCCTTCTTGCGGAGGTTCTCGTTGGTCAGCGCGAGGCGCTTCTGGTAGAACGCCTCGTCTTGAGTGACTTTGCTCTCGCGAGACTCCAGGTGCTCCCGCTGCGCGGACTGATCCTTCTCGATCTGTTCGACCTGTTCCTCGCGCTTGCGCAGCTCGGTCTCGCGGGCATCAAGTTCTGCCCCGCGCTGCACCATCTGGTTCTCACGGACACGCAGGTCCTCGCGGAGCTTCTCCAGGCCTTGCCGCACGGTCTCCGACTCGGCAATGATTCCCGCCTCGCGGTCTAGGAGCTCCTTGTGCTTGGTGGAGACCGCCGCCTCGCGCGCCGCCAGCTCCTGATGCTTGGCCTCCGTCTCCGCCTCGAGAGCCTCGCGCTTAGCGCTCAGGACCGCAAGGGTCTCCTCGACCTCGCGGACCACGCTGAGGCGGATCTCTTCAGCAGAGCGCAGCGCCGCCTCGCGTTGCGCCTGGGCTGCCTCGTCCTTCCGGCGGCAGCGCTCCACGGTCTCCTGGAGGCAAGCCCAGCCCCGCGCAAGCTCGGCGACCTCCTCCGCCCTGGTGCGGTCTTCCTCAGCGAGCTGGGCCTCGAGCCCATCGAGCACCTCCCTCGCCGAGCGAAGGACGGCCTCTCGGCGAGCTGCGACAGGGCGCCGACCCAGCAAGGCTAGGGCCCACGATTCTCCAGAGGGCCTGGAAGCGCCAGCGCCTGCTGAGGACTCCGGGGCATCGCGCCTTGGGCTCTGGGTGACCTCGAGGCGCGCCTGGGGGCTCTGCTGGGAGCCTCCCTCTTCTTCCGTGCAAGGGGCCTTCTGGGGGCTCTGGCGAGAGCCCCCCTCGCCTTCTGCGCTGGGAGCCTTCTGGGGGCTCGAGGCGCCCCCACCGTCAGCTCCGCCATTTCCCTGCCCCTGGGGAGCACTCTCCTCCTCCTCAGGAGCAGGGTTGGCCTTCTCTGCTGAGGCCGTCCCCGCGGCAGCCTCAGCGCCCACCGTAGGCCCTCCAAGGCCCGAGCTCGGTGGAGGCGACGGCACCGTGGTGTCCTCCATGTCGACGTCAGCGTCTCTGCAGACGCAGCTTCCCGCCGTGCCCTCCTTCGCCGGCGGCGTGGTCCTTGCCGCGTCCACCTCCGGCGTCTTCTCTTGCTGCGCGGGAGAAGCGTCAGGCCGCGAAGGCGGCGGCGTCGTCACCTCAGCCTCCTCCTCCCTCTCCTCGTGGCGCTCCTCCGCCCCAGGAGGTGGCGTCGCAGCCTCGGGAGAGGAAGCGGTGGCCTCGTGGTGCACCTCTTCAGTTGTGGGCGTCGCGGACGCCGCGGCAGAGCCGGAGATCTCTCCAAGTCTCCGGAGCCTCCGCCTCTTTGGCTCCTCGGTGCGTCTGGAGAGGAAAAGACTCAGAAACCCCTCGAGAGGCATACACCAAGAACAACATCAAACAGGAAAGGGAGTACAAAAACTTACGCCGCGGTGTCGACCCACTTCCTCTTCTTCCGCTTCGCGGGCGGAGCACTGGGCCCGCGCTCGTCCGTGCCTCTGTCTCCTCCTGGGCCCCGGCGTTCCTGTCGTGGATCGCCTTGGAGCGAGGCTCGCAGTGGCCCGACGAAGCATCGTCATCGTCGCTATCCTCCTCCCCCTCAACACGCCGCGAGGGGGCAACCACGAACTCGTCGCCGCTGCCTGAGGAGACTCGTGGACCTCAGCTTCAGGCGCCGCACTCTTCGAGGCGCTCGAATTCCCCGCCGAGGAAGCGGCGTCTCCCGAGGCGCCGGTCGCGCCCGCATCGGACTCTGCGGGCGTCTCCGTCGTCTCCTCATCGCCCTCAACTGGCGCCCCCTGCGCCGCAGACTCCGGGTCCTCGCGAGGCCCAACGTGCCCCTTAGGCACCAGGCCCCACTGGTCGAACTTCGGCATCGCCTGCACATGCGAGACGCGGCGCCCGAGATCGATCCGATGAAGCGGCACAGTCTGGTCAGTGGGCACGGGGATGTCTGGAGACGTGAAGAGAGTCTCCATGAGGGCGTGCAATTCCTCCTTCGTGTAGAGGGTAGCGCTCAGGCGCATCTTGTCCCTCTGGTTGGAGTACAGCCACATCGCGTCCGCGTGCCTCTGGAGCGGAGCGATGCGGCGCCTCACGAAGTCCTTGGCCACCATCTGCCCGGTGAGGCCGGCCTCGCGGAGGTCCCTCAAGCGCCTCACCACAGGGCCAAGCGTCGCGCCCTTGAGCCCTTTGGAGGCCCAGCTCGCCCTCTTCGTCGGAGGCGCTTCAGGCAGCTCGAAGAAGGCGCTCTGGCTCCCGAACTGCATGAGGAACCAGCGCTTGCGGAAGTCCTCCACCTTCTTCGTCACGCTGGTCACGATGTCTCGCCGTTCCGCGCGATGGGGATGTAGACGCCCTTCATGCCATCGGTGATGCGGAAGGACACGCACCCTGACCGCTCCTTGTTCGCCGTGAACCGGAGCGCGTAGAAGCTGCGGAAGAGGTCCACCGAAGGCGGAATGCCGATGTACGCCTCGCAGAGGTAGGCGAAGATGGCGAGGACGAGGATGGAGTTGGGGTGGAGATGGAGAACCTGGATCTGGTAGCGCTCCAGGACCGCCAGGAAGAAATCGGAGAAGGGAGGAACGAGCCCGGCGAAGAGAGAGTGCATGAAGATGGGGTAGAAGCTGCCGTGGGAGTTGCCCGCGCGCTTGAGCACGGTGGCGCCGTGCTCGTTGGTCTTCGAAGCCGCCATGTGGCGCACCTTGTCCAGCTGCGCCTCCGTCTCGAAGCGGGAGCCGCTCAGAGCCGGCTCGAAGTCGCCGTCCCGCTGCGCCTCAGCGGACCGCCGCCCTGCGCCACTGCCTTGCCCTTCGAAGCAGCGGTGGCTTTCTTGGGCGCCATTGCAGCAAGGTCGCGAAGGAGGAGATTGGGGATTGAGCGCTGGGAGGAAGGAGATGAAAGGGGAACGAATGAAGTGATGGCCGCCTGCGCCGAGCTCTTCGCCTTATATCGGCTCATCGAGCCGTTACAGGGACGTGGCGGGACCCACCACCACGCCCGTTACTTCAGAGGAGATCGTGGGATCGTGCCCGGCCGCGCTCCACGTGTCTCGGGCTTCGCAGGCTTCTTTGGGCCCACGACGATTCGCCTCCGCCTGAGGAGCTCCAACGTGCCCATCGCGGGCCCGGGGGCTACTGTCGGCCCAGTGAAAACCAGGGTGTCATGGGCCGGCCTGCCACAGCCCTCGAACGCTCCGCAGGAATTTCTGCTAAGGACCAGGCTTTCAGCCTGGCGAGCCTCGCGAGGCATTTTCCCTCGCGAGGGCTTATTTGCTCGACTGAGCATTTCTGCTAAGGACCAAACGATCGGCCTGGAGGCCTCGAGAGGGACCTCTGCCTCGGGAAGGCCTCTCCTAGAAGATCTTCAGGCCCTGGCGCGTCTCCGCGCCACCCTCGGGAGGTTTTCCCTCGCGAGAAGTCAACGGCTAAAACCTCGGCGAGGGTTCAGGCCTCGCGGGGTTCCTTCAAGTGGAAGCAAGCTCCTGCACCGCTGCAGAGCGCACATGGGCTCTGCGCCCGCCGCAGAGTGACGCGCGCGCCTGCGCGTGATGACGAAGACGCCGCAGTTGCCATTCTCGTGTATAAAGTGGTCAAAGGAGCTGCGGCAAGCAAAGCGGACTCCAAGACTTGCCAAATTGGTGATAAAGCGGCCGGCCGCCGCTACGCTCCAACTGCGACGTCACCGTGGGGCGCGCCCCAAAGCTCTGCAGCGCCAGCCCACCGTCCTGGTTGGACGGTGGCTTTTTCTGCCAAGACGACGTGCTCCCTGCCATGGACCGTGTCCATGGACGCCCCCGACGCTGTGCGCTGTGCTCCAATTCGGCGGCATTGTGGTATCCCTTCCCGCCGGAGTTTTCGGGGAAGAGGACCAAGCCCAGTATATAAGGAGCCAGTGTACGACCTAGGAGGGGGATCCCGCATTCGACAACTCATTCCACAACCAAGGAGCTACGTCTGAGAAGAAGACAGAGCTCATTCCACCATAGTCCACCATAGCCATAGCAGTGCCCTCGGCAAGCACACTTGTACTGTGAACCTCTCCAAGCAGTGCAATACATCTTAGCAGGACGTAGGGCTTTTACACCTCACGGTGGGCCTGAACCTGGGTAGCGGCTCGTGTTACCTCTCTGTCGTGATGTTCCTCACCGAGCTCGACGAGCACCGTCGCCGAGGTTGTTGAGGATTTGTTTGACGTTGTGTTCAGCCCCTTACTCGTTTCCTGGCACTTGAGAGACACCCCTAGTTCCTGGGACTAGTCTCTGACAACGCCGGCGTCTCATGGACATGTCCCGGTTGTTCAGCAGCAAGCTCTGCAGCCACTTGTACCGTGTGCTCGTCCGGTACAGTTCTTGCTCGCACAATCTCTCGATGCCACAACGTCACCCGAATGTCCTTGATGTCGGTCTATCGATGTGTGGATTGATAACACATTTTGATTTGGTGCTTTCTATTTGCATTTATAGGTGACGGAGCTGAACTTGGAAAAGGCGGCTCTTGTAGCTGAGAAATGTAACTAAGATATTATAAACTGACTACATTCTTTATACGCAGTGCTGCAGTATCGTATTCATATTCCTCCATTTGAACCATATCACTTTGGCACCTTATGCATTAGATTTGTTCTGTCTTATTGCTAAACTATATTGGTTATGATTTATGATCAGTTTGCCAAACTTCGGATCATAATTCCTTGAAGGCAGTAATTGGTCTTGTATGAGTATGCGCATGTGGATCTCCATTGGCAGTTGAAACACTCCTCCATAGAATTAGTTGCACACTTAAAGAAATCCATTCAGGTTTTGGGTTGGTTGCCGGTACAAATGTATCCCGCACTCTCCTTATCAGGTCAATATTGCTCGATGAAAATTATATGAAGCTATATAAAAACTACTTACTATTTTATTTTAAATATGTATGTTGATTGATAACTTGTTCCATTGTTTGTTTTTATTACTAACTAAGTTTCAAATATTATGAAAGGCTCTTCCACAAGGATACCTGCTCCTAGCATGAAACCGAGTAAGATTCAGTAGATATTGAAATGTCAGATCGAGAGAAGTTGTTGTGTGATAAACCTGAACTTCTGCAGAAAATTGGCGTGGACATATTATCTATCATGACACAGGTTGGTCCTTTGGTTCGCTGATGTATCGATTCATTTTGGTTTTTGACCATGGCAATTCTGAATCCTGTTGTTTGGAGCATTATTGTATACCCTTACTAGGTATAGGGCTCCAGCATAATGGACCAATAGGTAATTTGTGGTTATCTTTCGTTGCAAAATTAATGTATTGCATGTTAGCTTAAACGATCAAACTTCAGAACACAACAAACAATATTGTGGACTGAAATGCTTGTGGCAAGAATCCATTCAGCACAGAAGCAATCATGGGAGGTGTCTTATACTCTACACGAACATGATGCAAGAACTTACTTAGTTCGTGAATACTTATTCTTCAGTCTTACTTCGTATATGTAGAGTGGAGTCAATGTATGCTATGATGAAGCGCATGATGTACTTAGTTACTCTCTTTGGTGTCTTGTTTCATCGGAAATGCCTGAGTTTTTCTTTCTCTGTCACTTTATTTTGCACCCTGTGTTAGTTTGCATATACCCTATGCTCAGTAAAAATCTGATCTTGATGTTCCTTGCCTCATGAAGTACTATATATCTATATCTTTATCCGAAAAGAATGGAATCCGTGCAATGGTTATTTTACACTAAGTCGCTACAAAGTTGTGTTGTTTTAATCATGTTCATTTTGTGCAGACTATTGTTAGTGCATTATTTTTTAAGGCCTCTTCAACGGTGCTGAAAATCAAAGTTTTCCATATTATTAGTAGGGTGGAGAAAGAAACATATTGTTCTTCTTGTGAGTTGGAAGTGGTAACTAAGGCGACCTGCAAGGAGTAGGGAGACGAAAAACATCAACATAGGAGGGAAGGAAAGGGGAGTGGAGTAAGATGACTTGTGTTTTTCGTATTCTGTAACAATAACATTGCAATCAAAATGTTTCTGGAGATGAAGTCAATCGTGATGATTGCAAAAGCATGGCATATTAGGATCACTTGAATTGTGTTTTGGCAAATAAATTTGACGACCCGTAGCAACGCACGGGTATTCAACTAGTCTTAGTCCTATCCCTTATACAGTGAGTGAATGTATTCGGTGATGTTGCTTTGTATATCTATATTCGTGCAAACCTTTTCAGCCACGCAGGACATTACTGAGGTCAGCTTTTCTTGCAACTACAGGACCCAGTAACAGATCTTCCTTTGTGGCATGTGCGTGCAGAGTCGCCATTGTTGTTGTAAGATCTGTAATGTGTGACCCTTTGATTAATATTAATCCTTTGAACTCATAAGGACAGAAGGACAGATATGAATGTTAACTTCATAACTTATCACCCAGGGGCTTACAGGCTAGCACCATGGATCATGGATGGTGGGCTAGCCAGCCTGGGTTCAAGCATCAACTCTGCCTCAATTAAGATTGATGCCTAGTTCCTCCTAGGCATTACTCATTTTGTTTTCTGAAACTTTGGCTTTCAATAAGATGAAATGATGCTCTTGCTAAAACCAAAAAGCATGATACATACAACATGTTACTTGTAAACTTCAGGGCGAAGTGATGATGATTATTAGTAACTAATATAAATAGTGATTTGAAAATAGAAGTATTACAACTTATTTTAATTGTACTTGTACTTGAATAAATGAATTTCTAACAATTTAGTTGCTTCTTGAGCAGGTACGGTTTCAGCAAGGAAATTGTGGAGTGCCCAGGTTACTTCTGATGAGGCCTGGATCTGCCAAAAAGCCTTTCAGATATTTATGCTCTATAATTGATAGAACGGCAAATTCTTATACTAGTTTCTGAATATAATGCAGGATATTGGCCCTCCAACGCTCATGCTTGTGGCTTTTGGTTTCTTCCTATGGTTTGGCAATTTTCTTGTGATAAATGCAGGGAGTTGGTATGTGGAAATGTCACTTCTTCATTTGAGGGTATTCTGTGTGCAAATCATGCTGGCCTAGAACACTTCCTTATGGGAAGTTCTTCTTTACCTATATTTATAGGATTAAGTTCTATTGGTAGGTGAGTTTCTTACCCCGAAGACTCTTTTCTATTTTGTGCAAGACCATTTCTCCTTGATATGTTGATAATTTTAATATAATGTTGTTGGAGTTGTTTTAAATGATTCGGTGATTCCCCAGCATACTAATTAATGATATTAATCTGCTGCAGCATGGGTTTTCTTAGAAATCCTAAAGCATTTTTAATGGTAATTAAAGCTGTCATAGAGTCAACAGGTTACAAATTTATCCTTTTCACATCTGGATACCAGCCATTGGATTCAGCAATCAGATCTGTTAATTCTTTAGTAGCAAAATCAAGTGAGTTAGAGGCACCTTCTCCTAGTGGTGACAGCACTCTTCTTTTCAACAGTCGACTCTTTTGCTTCTCTGGGTGAGTACTAGCGTGATGGCACCCATTCATCCTACCCAGAAATGGCTAGATATTTTAATAGATTGTATGAGCATATGACTGACTATTTTTTCAGATCAATACCATATAGCTGGCTTTTCCCTAGATGTGCAGCTGCTATTCACCATGCTGGCAGGTAATAAGTTCTCAATATTTTAGCGACCAAAGTGTTGAATGGTAAAGTTCCATTTTTCTGCTACTTCACTTCTTTTTCTACCTTGCAGCGGATCTACAGCTGCTGCCCTATTTGCTGGAATCCCTCGGGTGATTACAATGCCTTCTATTCTTAGATATGGAAGGGTTTGTTTGTTCAGTCGATCTGGTAATGCCATGCTGTAAATGCTGTAAATGTCTTCCATATAAGTATTGAGGTTGTTCGTAGGCTAGGTGGATAGTTCATACTCAACAGAAATAATGCCGTTGTTCAATTTGAGAGTCGCTACTTAGCCTTTAAATTAGAACAACCATTTGTTAACCTGTAGGCCGGAGCTATGCTTGGTATGAAAGAGAAGAACAACCATTTCTTGAGCTTTTGTAGCTCATCGTAATAGCATCTGGTTTCTGACAGTTTGCCAAGATACCAACACCATTTCACCCTCGATCTAAAAGGGAAATTCACCCTCAGCACATATGAAATTAAAGAATTTTAATACTTTTGTTTGAGCAAATGAATTTGAGTTCTTAAGCTTGTAGACACTAAAAATTCTTGTGAAAATAACATGCACCTGACATTGCTTTCTGCATTTATCCCTTTCGTAACCCTGGACCAAAGTAACATCCATGTGGTGGCAGCAAGAAGGTTTTATGCATATGACATGCAATATATTCGGAAGAAAGCTGAAGGTTTATGTTTGTTCAAAGAATGTGTTATAATTCTACTTTTGTCCTGTTGTAAAATTATGCTAGCTGCCTTTGGAGGCTATAGATCTTGTACTAAACAATGTTACCATGCAGGTACCATGTCCTTTCCTGCATGACCAGTTTTACTGGGCAGAGAGACTACACTGGTTAGGGGTGGCGCCTGAGCCCCTAAAAAGGCAACATCTAATCCCAGATGCAGATGACGTTGCGACCATTAACAGCGCTGCTGACATGCTACGTGGAGCTATCAGATCAGCAATGTCACCGGAGATCGAAGCTCAAGCAACCAGAATTGCTAACAGACTTGCTTCTGAGGTGTGTTTGCTCAGCGACACTCGACAACTGTTGTATCCAAAGTATTGGCAGTTTATTTTCTTATAGAAAACCTAGAAGTTCAACATTTTTTCTCACTGATATCTCCCAGGATGGGATTGGTGAAGTCCTCAGGATCTTGAAGGAGAAAGTTCTGCCCGAGAATTGTTAGGAATAAGCAACTTGTATTCCACGGGGGTCAAAGGCCACAATATATAGTACATGTACATGTGTAAATATGCAGGGAGCCCTCTATCTAATAGGGAAACTACAATATACAAATATCTCTCTAACACCCCCCCCCCTCAAACGCATGGTGGATCCACAACACTGAGTTTGGAGAGGAAAAAGCTATGCTGTGCTCTAGTCTGGGCCTTCGTGAAAAAATCCGCCAACTGTAACTCTGAAGACACATACTGGAGCGCAATAATCTGATCATGCACACTAGCACGGACAAAAGAAGCATCAACGCCAATATGCTTAGTAAGCTCATGCTTCACCGGGTCACGTGCAATGCTAATAGCACCTGTACTGTCTGACAATAGAGTCGTGGTGTCGTAACAGAGACACCAAAATCTGCAAGTAACCACCGTAACCAAGTTACCTCCGCAGTCAAAAGAGCCATAGCTCGCAACTCAGCTTCTGCACTCGAACGGGAAACTGCGGTCTGTTTCTTCGTCTTCCAGGCAATGAGAGAACCACCAAGAAAGACACAGTAAGCAGAAAGTGAACGGCGATCCAAAGGATCACTAGCCCAAGTGGCATCGGAGTAGGACTGAAGCTGTAACGAGTTGGAACGAGGAAAGAAAAGACAAAGAGAGATCGTTCCACGAAGATAGCGTAGAACACGAAGAAGGTGACTATAGTGAACCGAAGTGGGAGCAGAAACAAACTGACTGAGAATATGGACAGGATAAGAAATATCAGGGCGAGTAACAGCCAGATAGACGAGACTCCCGACAAGATGTCGATAACGAGTCGGATCAGAGAGAGGATCGCCATCAGAAGCACGAAGAGAAATATTGAGCTCCATGGGAGTCTCAGCAGTACGGTCATCAGTAAGAGCAGCACGAGAAAGAAGATCATGAATATACCGTTCTTGGGATATAAAGAAACCATCAGAGGTGGACGAAACCTCAATCCCAAGAAAGTAACGAAGCGGACCAAGACCCGACATAAGAAACTGCTCACTCAGACGTGCCTTGACAAAGGCAATATACTCCGGGTCGTCACCAGTGATGATCATGTCATCAACATACAGAAGAAGAAGAGTGCGACCACGAGGAGAAGAGTGAACAAACAACGCAGGGTCATGAGCACTGGAAGAGAAACCAGCAGCTGTGACCACAGAAGCAAAGCGCTCAAACCATGCACGAGGGGCTTGCTTAAGGCCATAGAGAGAGCGACGAAGACGACAGACCATGCCATCTGTAACAGAATACCCCGGTGGTGGTTGCATATAAACCTCCTCACGCAACTCACCATTAAGAAAGGCATTCTTAACATCAAGCTGAGACACAGACCAATGGCGAACAGATGCCACGGCAAGAAGAGTCCGAACAGTGGTCATGTGAGCCACTCGAGCAAAAGTCTCATCATAATCACGGCCATGCTCCTGCTGAAAGCCACGAGCGACCAGACGAGCTTTGTAACGCTCAAGAGTCCCATCAGAGCGTGTCTTAACCTTATAGACCCACTTACAGGTGATAGGACGAACACGAGGAGGAAGAGGGACGATCTCCCACGTACCAGTGCGCTCAAGCGCAGCAATCTCCTCAGCCATGGCAAGCTGCCATTCAGGATGAACAACAACCTCACGATACGTAGTCGGCTCCGAAACAACCGAAACACTATAGGTAGCGGGATTATAGAAATCAGGTGAAGGACAAGGCCGAGAACGAAGAGAATAAGTCGGCTGAGACGGTGCACCGGATGTAGAGGGTGCATCAGATGACTCGGTCACGACACGTGGACGGTGAGTATAATAGAAAGGAAAAGTAGGATGAGAAGGAGCAACAGAAGAAGACGGAGGCGGAGACGGGGACGGGGAGGGTGAAGAAGACAGCGACGAAGGAGGAGAAGAAGGCATCGACGAAGGAGGAGAAGAAGGCATCGGAGTAGACGGCACCGGATCAGGGGGAGGAGGAGAAATATGAGGGACATCGGGAGGAGAATCAGGAAAAGTAAGAAAAGAGAGATCCTCCACAGTAGAGGTCGAGGAGGTCGAGCGTGGAAAGAAAGGACGAGACTCGTCAAACGTCACGTCCCGGGAAATACGCATCCGACGAGCCACGGGATCCCAACATCGATAGCCCTTATGCTCATCACTATATCCGAGAAAAACACACTCAACAGACTGAGCGGTTAGTTTGGTGCGTTCACGAGGAGCGAGGAGAACATAGCAAACACAACCAAACAGACGCAACATGGAATAGTCAGGAGAGCGATCACATAGTCGCTCGAGAGGAATACCACCCTGAAGGGCGGCAGAAGGCTGAATGTTAATGAGATAGACCGAGGTAGAGACAGACTCAGCCCAGAAATGTGGCGGGAGAGAAGAAGCGATCATCATCGCACGAGCAGTCTCTAGAAGATGACGATGCTTACGCTCAGCAACGCCATTCTGAGCATGTGCACCGGGACAAGAGAACTGAGCGAGAGTGCCCTGCTCAGCAAGAACACTACGCAAATGCTTGGAGATATACTCACCAGCAGAATCAGCACGGAACACACGAATAGGTGTAGAGAACTGAGTGTGAACCATGGCAGCAAAACGCTTATAGATAGAGAGAACCTCACTACGAGAGGACATAAAGTAAATCCAAGTGTATCGTGAGTAATCATCTATAAAGATAATATAGTAGCGATGACCCCCTTTCGAAGCGAAGGGAGCCGGACCCCAAACATCTGAATGAACGAGATCAAATGGACGCTCGGACACAGAGTCACTATGAGGATATGGTAGCTGAATCTGCTTACCAAGCCTACAACCCAGACAATCCAAAGAAGCGTTTTCGGAGACAGACCCTAGAACACCACGATGAACGAGAGCCGAGAGACAAGAACCACATAAATGGCCAAGACGATGATGCCACTGCTGAAAAGAACTGGTGGCTGCGGCAACCTGGGTCGAGAGACTGGCGGTGGTGGCAGCAGAAGGAAGACGAAGCCAGTCAAGCTCCCATAGACCATCATGGCGTCGGGGACCAGCACCAAGCAAAGCGCCCGTACAACGATCCTGAACAGAACAGGAATCAAAGTCTAGAGTGACCCTACAACGAGAATCGACAATCTGACTACCAGAGAAAAGCTGCATGGTGAGTCGAGAAATATGAGCGACAGAAGGAACATGAAATGCGGGACTGCTAAGAGTGCCTCGACTAGCAACGGGGATGGGAGTACCATCGGCAGTACGAACAGAGACAGGAGACTCGACAGGTCGAATAGAGCTCAAGGCGGAAGAATCGTAAGTCATATGAAAAGATGCTCCAGTATCAAGAATCCAAGGGGATGTACCTGAATGAGAAGAATGTGGTCTCTCGGTGCCAGAAAAGTCAGTCGCAGAACCAGCAGAACCTGTCGGTGAAGAGTCCCAAGTAGCAAGTAGGCATCGGAGTTGCGCGATCTCACGCGCAGTGAAAGACGCCACTGAAGAGGTCGAGGTAGATGCGTCAGCCAAGGAGGACCAATCATCACAATACGTGGTCGCCACATGGGGAGTCGAAGGAGAGCGGTCACAAGTGCGTGCACACGCCACGCGAGGAGTCGAAGAAAAGCAGTCAGAACCATGTGCAGAGGCCGCGAGAGTCGACGTAGAGCGGCGAGTCGACATAGATGGAGTCGACGTAGAGCGGCCACAACAGCGGGCAGAAGCCCCGATAGTCGGCGTAGAGCGGCGAGTCGACATAGACGAAGTCGACGTAGAGCGGCCATAACCGCGGACAGAAGCCGCGAGAGTCGACGTAGAGCGGCGAGTCAACATAGACGGAGTCGACGTAGAGCGGCCATAACTGCGGGCAGAAGCCACGAGAGTCGACGTAGAGCGGCATGCAGACGTCATCGAGGGAGACGACGAAATAGGCAACAAGGACCCCGGAGCAGCACCGAGCAAAGACGGAAGCTCGGGACAGCCTAGAACGGGATCAGCAGCAGACAACGACATCGTGGAACAGATCAGAATTTTTTTTTTGATTTTTTTTAACCACTAACGGGCCAAACCAATCTGGCCCAAAACTGCTTACGAGCAGTCAACGCTCGGGAACAGCAGCGAACATCAGCTAACAGAGCACGGGACAACAGCAATCAGATCTCCCGATCAGCGAACAGAGCACGGGACAGCAGCGATCAGATCTCCCGATCTGGATCGTGGTCAAGGGACAGCAGCGGCCAGAAGCAGGTGGGCAGCGGCAGGACGGCCGGGGACTGGCGGCGGCCGGCCGGGGACGGGCGGCGGCTGGCCGGGAAGCAGCTGCAAGCGGCCGGAGGGCGACGGCAGCAGACGGCCGGAGCGCGACGAACGGCGGCAGCTGACAGACTGGCTTGGAGAATCGATATGTACGCGTGGAGGTTGGGAACAGAGACGGAGGAGAGAGAGTTTTGACGAGACGAAGGTGGCAGCCGGACCAGAAGCTCGATCGAGCTGTACGCGGGGCGGCGGAAAAAATTGCACGAGTTGCGCGTGCGGGAAACCCTAACCTAGCTCTGATACCATGTTAGGAATAAGCAACTTGTATTCCACGGGGGCCAAAGGCCACAATATATAGTACATGTACAGGTGTAAATATGCAGGGAGCCCCCTATCTAATAGGGAAACTACAATATACAAATATCTCTCTAACAAGAATAAGGTTGAGCCATAAAGACTAGAAATGTACTGAGAACTAAATGCATTAAATTGCTTGTACTGAGTTTGGAACTTTTGTTTGTGCTCCCATTGATTTATGGTTTATGCCATGTACCAAAGGCTGCTGTCAATTGTTTTCTCGGAGAACTGAAAGACGATCTCGAGCTATAAAATCTGTTGTTTGGTAATGGACTGACAGTATGATGAGGACATGATGCTGCAGCCCTCTGGTACTATCTAGGCCCTTAGGAGCACCGCCTATTCATTGAGAATAAACAGGCATGTCATGTCGAGGTCTGGATTGTTCTAAAAAATGAGCTTAGAGTATTTCACTGTCTAAATAAAAAACACTTTCTGAATAAAAGAACACGCTGATAATGCGAGTTAATTCAAACAAACCTGCATTGAAAAAGGTTACATATTTTCATTTTATATTTACTTGCCAGGGCCAAAAACAAAGGGTTACTAGCCCTGGCTATCCACTGAATTTGCAAGGCATGAGACTGAGATGGTTCAGTTAGGATGGGAGCTTGGGACTTGTAGAGCTAGCAAACCACTCCCCAAGCAGCACCAACTCCATGCTAATGGACTGCAGCCGTTGACTACAATCACATGAACGACTCCACCAATAAAACCCAGAAAAAAAGTCCGCTTCAGCTCACCTATATATACGAGCTTCGAATCCTGCACGCTCCAAGAAAAACTGCGGACCAGAAGCCACCAGCTCAGGCAGACAGTTCTTGGCCATCACTACCAATCCAGGCAAGAAACACTACAGAGAGAAGCCGCGATGCCACGCCACCTCGGCCTGCACGGCGCGATCGCCGCCGCCATGCCCGCGGCTTCGCGCCACCTCGCCTCCCTGCACGACCACGGCGGTGTGATCGCGGCCGTGGTGCCAGCGGCGGCTGCGTTCCTGGCCGTGTGCGCTCTGGCGATGGCGCTGTGCGCGTCGCACTCTGGCGCGGGTGCTGCGGCGACTGAGCGGCTGCGGCGCGCGCTGGCGAGCGTGAGCCGCCGGAGGACGGACCCGGTCATCGTCAGCATCCACCAGGTGCAGCCCGGCTTCAGCTTCGGCGGCGGCGCAGGGGGCGACGTGTCGCCGCCGCCGTGCGTGTGGCAGAAAGGGATCCTCATGGGGGGCAAGTGCCAGCTCCCGGACTTCTCCGGCGTGATCAACTACGACCCCGCCGGCAACATGGTCGCGCCCGGCCGTCCTCGGGCCCTGCCGGCGCTTGGCTGGTGATCGATGGACGCTTCAACATTTTAACTCGTCTTGCGTGTTGTATTGTACTACCTGCCTGTGGCACCCGAGTAGATTTACTCCTTGATGTATTTTGTGAACAGGGCGAATTCCCAGTCCACCGTGGCAGCCTCAATTGGAAATTGTGTTCTCCTCTTTTCCTCGAGAAGAGGAAATGACGAATAATCTACTACAAATTGTGTTGAAAACTTGGATTTTAAAATTTTGAAGTCGATCTGAAAATGTATACAGTTGCATACATCGACAGAGAGTAGACCTGAGGCACAAATGTTCTGCATGCCACCTGTGAGCTGAATTACGATGACAAATGTTATTTCCCATTTTCCCTACAAAGCATTCTGCAACAGTTAACAGGGTCATATAGTGAACTTAAGTTAACTGGAGCTGATTGAAGCACAACATCAGTAATCGACGCTAAGTATATCAGTAAAAGAGAGCTTCCGAACTTATTTACCACCCCATAACATATTCAATTATCGATCAGGAAGCACTGCAAATCGGCTGAATCACCGGTCCTTCTGCACACATTACTCAACTGAGAGAATAACATTTGCATGATCACATACAGTGCATTTTTTTTTTTTGCGAATACATAACACAGTGCACAATAAAACTCAGCAGAAAGCAAATCAAGGCAGAGATTTATCTCATCCAACAAGCAGGGGATAAGTGTAAAGTGTGAAATGCCATCATACACAATCACCCAAATAGACTATGCACAACTGGTTTAAATGAATTGCAACTGCAGACTGCAATTTTCTGTCCTAGTACATAAGTAACAAGTAGGCCAGTACCAGCTCATCTTTTTTCATAGGTTTGAATTCCATGATCGCCATCTTAGGCTTCACGTCCAATATCCCTGAATCAGACCCCTGAGCACCAGAACGGCAGCCTCCTTGTCCAGATCCTTGTTATTCTCGCGGCAAGCGAAGGACTGAACGCAGTTGGGGCACCCATCGAAGTTACCGCAGCCGCACGCCAATACGAGCCTCAGGGCTGCCTCGAGAAGTTCCGGGTAGAGCAGCCTCGCCTGTGCCGCCAGCCCGATGCCGCCGGGGTGCTTGTCGTAGAGCAGGATCCTGTCGGGAACCACGTGCTCGTCGTCGCTGCGCTGCATCTCCTGAGAATCCGCACACTCTGCCGCGAGATCGCAGGAGCTGCACAACATGTGCAGAGGCAGTATGCTGAGGATGGCATGCGAGGCCGCGTGCACCCCGCCCCGGAAGCACAGGTTTCTCTCCTCGGCGGTCGCCCTGACCATCCCGGGAACCGTCGCCCAGACGGCCTGTGTGTCGAAAGAGTAGGAGGGAAGGTGGAGGGGGATGGCGTCGGACACTTGGTCCGTCGATTTGTATATCCGGCGATAGCCAGTCCATCTGGTCGTCACCTTGCACTCGTCCGCGTGGACGGCATCAGCAGCGGTGGCGGCGTCGTCTCTGGGAGCGACGTCGATGCCGGTGTAGTCTTCAGTCTTGGTGTGGTAGCTTAGCTCCGCCATTCTGCAGTACGCCTTCTTGGACGAGAGGTCCAGCCTCTCGACCAAGTAGCTCACGCCCTGGTGCATGTACACTGCACCTTCGTGCACTTGGAAGAACGCCTTGCTCTCCTCGATTTCCTCCATTACTCTCCCGTTAGTCGCGTCCGTCACCGTGAACTTGTCATGCTCGATCGCGCGGATGCTCACCGACTGCGACGGCCGCCTGCCCGGCCCGCTGTACTTCCACGTGTCGTTGTTGCCAGCAGCCGCATTGCTCTTGATGAGAATTCCTTTGTCTTTCAAGATAACCATGGCATCTTTCATGGCTTCGCCACCGAAGTAGCGCTCGTCGCGTTCCGGACAGAGCGGGCTCTCGGCTGCGGCGCAGGCGAGGTGCTGTTGGAGAACCTTACGGTTCTTTGCGTCCACGTGGCAGCGCTCGATGGGCTTGCCGAAGAGCTTGTCGGGATAGTTCATGAAGTACTGGTCGAGGGCGCTCTCGAAGGCGACGTAGATGGCGATGGAGTCCTTGGATCGCCGGCCGGACCTCCCGGCCTGCTGCCATAGACTGGCGATGCTGCCGGGGAAGCCGAGGTGGAGCGTGGCGTCGACGTGGCCGACGTCGATGCCCAGCTCTAACGCGTTCGTCGCTGCCACGCCGCGGAGCCTCCCGCTGAAGAGATCCGCCTCGATCTGCCGCCGCTCGCTCGCCACGTAACCCCCGCGGTACACGCAGATGGAGCCGGGCATCTCGGGAGCCGTCGTCGTCTGCTCGAGAACCTCGCGCGCGTGGGCCAGCACCTGTTCGCACAGCTTTCTTGTCTTGCAGAAGGCGATGCAGCGCAGCCCATGCTGCACCATCTCAGCGAGCAGACGTGCCACTTCAGTCATGGGCGATCTCGTCATCTTCTTTCCCAAGGAGTTCCAGAGGACGAAGTGTTTGTCGCCACACGGGCTGGCGTCCTCGTCGATCAGCTCCACCTCGTCGACCACGGCGAGCTCCATGACGTGCTCCCGCGGGTTCGCCAGTGTGGCCGTACAGAATACGACAGCGGGGACGCGGCCGTAGACGTCGCCGCACAGTCGGCGAAGGCGGCGAAGCATGAGGGCGGCGTGACAGCCAAAGGCGCCGCTGTAGGTGTGCGCCTCGTCGACGACGACGTGGGTAAGACCAGAGAGGATCCGCCGGAACTGGGCGTGGCAGGGGAGGATGGAGGCGTGCAGCATGTCCGGGTTGGTGATGAGCACCCTGGCCTGCTCCCTTATCCTCGTGCGGTCCTGCAGTGGCGTGTCGCCGTCGTAGATCTCGACGGCAAAGTCATCGACTCCGGCGAGGAGGAGCGCGGCCTTCATCTGCAGTAGCGCCTTGAGCTGGTCCTGCGCGAGTGCTTTGGTTGGGAACACGTAAAGCGCGCACGCTGCAGGCGAGGAGACGACGGACTCGAGCACGGGGACGTTGTAGCAGAGGGACTTGCCGCTGGACGTGGAGGTGGAGATGACGACATGCCTGCCGGCAACGGCGGCGCGCACGGCCTGCGCCTGGTGGGTGTACAGCCTCGTCACGCCGATGCCCTGCTGCGAAGGGAAGTCTTCATGGCGTCGGAGAGGTGGAGGTCGTCGTCGCAGAAGCAGGCCTCCCTGCCGGGGATCACCTCGACGTGCGCGATCTGCCCGTCCTTGCCGAGCCCTTGCCTGAGATGCTCCACCATCTGCGCTGGGTCCAGCGGCTCCGTGCCATCGCAATGCCTGGATGAAGAAGACGGCGGCTTCTTCGGCGCATACACGTCGTCGTAGCGGCTGCCATGCCAAGAACTCGAAAGCTTCCTCCTCTTACCGGCGGCCCACGGAGATCTAGCGCGACCGAACGGAGCGGGAGCCGCGGGTTTAGCCTTGACGGTGAAGGGGACGAGGTCGATGAAGTCGCCGGGATAGATGGGGAGGTTTCCGACCTTGGCATGGCAGAGGAGCTTGGCGCCCTTGAGGAAGAGATGGAACGTGGGGGCGCCGCCCGGAGGGAAAGAGGAGGCGCGGAGGGCGGCCTTGAGATCGTCGACGGAGCAGGCGGCCGCGAGGCTTACTGTCGTCGTGCGGCCGTCCAGCGCGCGCACGGGAATCGCCTTCGTCTCCTGCTGCCGCTGCGCCATCGCCGACGATGTGATCAGGAAGAGATCGCGGCGCAGCGCGGGATCCAAGTCGAGGGAGCGGAGTACGCTTCCGAATCGATCGGGGATTCCGCGCGAACCTATCCGGCCCGGTTCAGAAGGTCGTGTAGGCCCATCCGTAGGTTGCCACGGCAGGTCCGTCTCCCCACCGTCGGATCATCATCCAACAACATTCAAAACTAGCCAAATACTCAGTTTTTTTTAAACAAACCGAACCATATATAGCACCTCCCCTTAAACCAAGGGCATATCACGTTTGCACCTGATCATCGAACACGGTGTTTCGGTTTAGCAAAAAAAAAAAAAAAGAACACGGTGTTTCGGTTCACGGTTGCATACACACTCGTTGTGTAAAGCAATTTTTAAAAACTTTTCAAAATTTCAAAAAATGCATAAGAAAATCGGATATACATCAGGATATTCTGTGTTAGCAAAAAAGTTTCGTGGTGAAAAGACATTTTTTGAGACCTATGCAAAAGGACAGAAATATGTCTCGTACAAAGTCATTTTGGAGAGCCCGGATGTCTTTTTTCATAGGTCAAAAATATGTTTTTAACATAGAATATAGTATTGAAGTATATCAATTTTATTTTACCTTTTTTATATATATATTTTTTTTATTATTGGGTCCATCTGCATCCATGACCCGATATGGATTTCCGCTGATCTTCCCCATATTTATATAAAACATGTCACTATAATGATTTACCGCTAATATTGCAACACAACCTCGAGTATTGCAACAAAATTCTCAACCTGTCTGAAAAACAGAACAAATAACCGCAACATTTTGAATAAGTAATGATACAAAACACTGGTTACACAAACATTTTTCAGCAGAATGTTTTGTAACAGAAATCACAAACAATGTTATCAAAAAACACGAACGATTACAATAGAATACCATGTTTTTGCATAAATCACATTGAATTGTAAACATCAACATATACTTATGAACAACAACTAATGTAAAAAACATTATAGGATCATAAACAACAACGTTTCCCATAAACAACAACACATCATAAAATGTTAAACATCTGCACATTGTCATATTACACTCTAAATCCATAAACACACAACAAAATATAGATAATAATTTGACTATTCACTAGGTTTTTTACATAGAGTGATTAGAGGGAGTTGCAGTTAGTAACTTAGAATTTTATGGAAGCACCACTTGTCAAATTTGAGAGGGGCACATGGGTACTCATCATACAATCCCATACTCGCACATGTTGTGCGCGTATGTGCGCCACATATTAAAAATTACCATCTAGGAAATATTAGTTCAGTAAGACAAAATACAGAATCAACAAAACCTTTTTGGAATGTTTTAGTAGTAATTAGAAATTTTCCTCCCCTTTTGCTTTGATTGAACTTGTGTGGATTATGTTTGTGTTGGTAACACATCTAAGAACACCTTGGGTGCCAACCAAATCAAATATTCTCTTTGTGATCGTGTCATGCCAAGAAAGTACTAGGGCCAATACCCTTTATTTTAGAAAACCAATACTATTACAAAGTGTTAAGTTATTGCTTTATACATCTTTGGAAATGACAATATGTGAAGATCTAAATTCTTATATGTTCTATTTCTAACCAAAGTCTTTTACAAAACCACCAAGATACATTTTGAATGGCATTTTCAACACTCTTGTCATGATCAAGCTTGGCCACTATCTCAAAATCTAGCCTTTTGGAGACGTTCTTGAATAAGTTTGATTAAAATCCTCTCCTTGTCTACTGAATAATATGTGACAAACACAAAAATTCTAAATATAATTTATGATAAAACTCATCCTAATCATCTCCTTGATCATGTCTTCCCTGAATATAAGTAAAGTATTTACAATAAGTTATTATCACCATGAAGCAATTATATTTCTCTTTATAAATCCTCAAAACCTATCTTTTTGATAAAATGGAGTATTTTCCACACAACAATATTTTTAAAATCATTTCTAAGACCTACATAATAATTTATTTTCAAAAGGAAAAATGTATATTTTTATCTAATATTTTTGGAATTTAATATGAAATTTCCACGCCAGGTAATTCTCATAAGCCCGTTCCACAATTTGGCAAGTTCTTTTGGTGATGTTATCAACGCATCCTTTGATATTTTGATTTTTTGTAAAAATTCCAGTAACTTTTTCTCAGTAATGTGCTATTGTTATATTGACTACACCATGATACTCGTCATATAATATCATTTAGTGACCACTCGACTGTTCCAAATGTTATTTGTGGCATAGTGAGTACCTTGCTCATAGAGAAAAAATATTTTATGAAGAGAAAAGTAACTATGCTGATGTTGGATGCATTTTTTGGCTGAACCGGGAAGAATGGAGGACCATCCATTGTGGTCGAAAACTGCCAAATGTTTTTATTCGGTGTCAGCTGGGTTGTTGAGCACTCATAAGAGTACAAACGATTTGTGGGTCCACCTTTCTGGCCTGCATGTCAGTACTAGCCCCACAATTTTTGCAACAAACCATGTGCGCTAATGGTTTTATAGAAGAGGAATACTTGTATTCCCTATATCTCACTATAAATATACCACATACCATGCCTCACTGTGCAATACATTGTAGTTGAATCATTCGTATGATGAAAGGGGAGTCCGTGCCTTCTTGGCTAGAGCTATTGCTCACAACACAGTTCTTTACAATATGCACGAGCCACCTATCCTCTACCCGAAATGAGTGTAACCTATTTTGCATAGAGTGTCAGACACCAGAAGCCGCCTTTTGCTATTATTGCCGTTCGTGCCATCATTCTACCCACCGGGTCATCCAGGTAAATATCAAACTTTTTGATTTGGTGTGCAAGTGTATTTGCCGTAATTTTATACTATATATGACTTGTGACCAATATACTATGTATCAGTTCTTCTTACCTCATATTTAAATAAGATATCACCAGAATAATCTAAAGATGCGTAGTATAATTGTTTATTATAAGCGGAACTAAGCCAACATGAACTGACTTGTGAAAGTTTTCAGATAAGGCGGTCATCTTACCACGATGTCGTCAGTGTTGCTGAGTTAAATGACATCCTTGATATCAGTGATGTACAAACTTATGTGATCAATAGTGCAACTGTTGTATTTCTTAATGAACGGCCACAACAACGTGGCTGTGGTGTTTCTGCGGTCAAGGCATCATCTTCATCATATAATTGTGAGAGTTGTAACCGGGCTCTTCTTGACGCAAATCGATTTTGCTCTCTAGGTTGCAGTGTAAGTTATTAAACTATTGACATATTAGTACTGCACTATTACATTTTTCATGATTTGACCTGTCAACTTTTTGCAGGTTAAAGGAATTAAGGAAGATATGGATACAACGTTTGCGATGAAAAACATAACTGACTATACCGGGAATGATGATGAGAATGACTGGAGTACTGGAAGTGTAAACACCGAAAATAGCAAAGAGAGTTGTAGCGACGCTGACTATTGCAAGGAAAAACCACCATCAACAAGGGTGATTCGTCACAGGCGGAAGGGGATTCCGCGACGTGCACCATTTTTTTGAGAGAGAACTTATGTGAAAGGTTTCTCCATGCACCAAGCAAATTAGTTGCGAATAATGATTTTGATTGTACATCCTATGTATGGTGCCAGTAAACTAATAAATACAACCCATGATCCCCTGGTTTTTTTATTTCCATGTTATTAATTGGTAATATTTACATGGCCAACGAAATATTTGCATATTTATTGTACTCCATTAAGGTTTGGATCTTTATACTACTCCTAATAATTTCTAGCTGCATGCGCGAAACAAGATACGCACGATCTCAATAGATTGTAGTAGCATAATGTTTTATAGCACGAGTAGCTAGTTGCCAATCAACCGCAACAGGACGAACGCCAGATGGAGCGTATGAAATGAAATTGGGATGATTTTGTCAGCTTCCACATAATTAAGGACCGGAATAAATGTCTATGACAAAGAAAATATACGATCGAAGTGTTATTTGCATATATCTCTGGTACTCCTTCCATTCGTTAGTTTAGGCCGTCCAATGAAGCCAACGATCAAGACGTAAGGCACCCTCCCTCATGAAATATCCGTGAAAAAATAGAGCGTCACAATTCAGATACGGTAAAATCGTATCACATCACAGCATGCAACACATCCCTGGAAGAACTGCATCGGCAACTCATGACCACCAACTGGTTCATGTCGTGACGCCCTCAGCTCTGCCAGTCACCCGTGGAGCTAAACGTAAAGCTCCAGATGCCTAGCTGTCTCCTGGCGGTGACACCCAGAAAAGACATGTAAACGCTTATTAACGTTTTTGCCCCCTTGAAGGGCCTGTAATAATTGCATATCTCTTTGGACCCTTATGTGCTTTGCAAAACCCTGGGACATGCTGGACATGCATTTGTTTTTTGTTGGTTTCATGTCAAAGGACTGGAGGGCAACCCAGTTTTTCGAAAAAGAATTATATACACATCGTCTCAATAGTTTGTATCTGTATTTAAGACCATATAGTAATATGGTTGCTTGGGCTTAGGTCAGAGGATTGTGCAACCACTGGGTGATGACGATTGCATGCACCGGTCTGGAGGAAAAGCACCCGGTGGGGCATCAACAAGATATACATATCGCAAAAATTCAAAATAAAAAGATACACATATCGCAAAGAAGAGTACCCTTCTCTTCTCTTCCTTCAACATTGTTTTTAGCTAAGCAAACAATCTGATGTGGCAGTTTTAGATAGCCAGCCCGGTGCCCTCACTCCCACCTCCCAAAATCTTTTTTTGTTAAAAAGAGAATATAATAATATAGTGTAGTTACCAATTATACTTGACTCTGCAACAATGAAATGTGCTATAAATATTAGAAATGCGCGTAGCTCTAAAACAAAAAGAAGAAAAAGAAATAAAAGATCAACTTCTTATAGCTGCAACGCAAACCACCACCAAAGACAACACCCGGAGTCTAAATTCTTTGAAAGCAACCTCTTCAAGAAGGAAAGAGTGCATAAGCGCCGTCGCCGCACGATCATTGATCTTAGATTTTCACCCACTCCTCAGCCTCTGATTGGTCAAGGCAGCCTCCAGGAGCATCGAATCTGACCTGATCTCCACAGACACGGGTCAGCCAGACCCCTAGCCAGGCTCTTGTACGAAAAGATGCCGTCAGCTGGCCCACCACTAGGAGCGTCGTCTACCTCCGGCCAAGGCGCGACCACCGCCGGCATGCCCATGGCCACCTAGCGGAGCCGTCCCATGCCGTGCGCATTCCGTGGCCGGTCTGGCCACATCACTTACGCGACTCGGGAAGCCCGCTATATTTGAAGTAGCGTTCTGGAAAAAATATATATCCAAAAGTAAAGATTTCTGTAAGAATAAATGATTTAGTCTACAAATGGTAGTATAAAATATGCATAACCACATATAAAATTGTTCTCCAACTTTTACCAGCCTAACACCAACATCAACAACATAATATAAATTCATAGTAGTATAAATTATGTATTTAGGAACTCAACATTAGCGATGTCAACATACAACTCAGAATATGAGGCGATAAATTTAGTTTATCACCACTACAAACATGCATCAACTTCTTCTTCCTATGATGGAAAATCCGGTCATTTGGGCTAGAAAAAATAGTGTGCTATAACTTCATGACATTTTTTACACGATATATCGTGTTATTACACCAATAGCATCATAGCGAGCAAAAGTAGTAAATTTTGCACTCTCTGAATATGTTATACCGTGTGGTTAGCACCGAAAAAATTGTGCTATTTTTCGATAGTAAATATCACTACTCCATAGCCATAGTTATATATCTGTTGTGTTTCTGTCGAATATTATGTTACGAGTAGGGTTATAAGCGATATCAATTGGAGGAGCGCCACTAGTCATACCCCGCGGATATAAGCCAGTTCGCTCAATTACGTTAACAAATTTCGTTGTCGTCACTGTTTTCAATTACTTAGTTCTCGATAAATTCAGTGCGCTAACATAATCTAATAATTAATATGGAGATATCCTTGGGTGATTTCCATTTTCGACGAAGCCGAACAGAGAACCCAATGCAAACTCCGGCGTCGCCTTGTGCGCAGCGGGGACTACACACGCAAAATGCCGAATGTGCCACCCGGCAGCGAAACCGATCAGACTCCACCTTGCTCAGTGGGAAGAAAGCTCGGTCTGTTGCCTGTCGGTCTCGTCCTGGACCGTGACGACCACGGTGAACTGAAGTCCACTCCAGCCTCCAGGGGCAGAACAGTCGTTCCGCACGCGCGCTCGGCCGGCCGGCTGTACACTCTAAAACCTCCCAGTGTTGCCGAGGCTGGCGTCTCTACTCTCTCCGTCGCTTCGAGTTCTCCGACGGAGAGGCGGCAGGCGACATGGGCTCCGGCAGACTCGTGCAGACCAACGCGCTCTTCAGGAAGAATCTTGTGATCCAGGTAAGCGCCTCACGCGATCTTCCTTTTCTTTCGTGTCCAAGTCGAATTGTGTGGAGCAAGATTATCGTTTCTTTTTTCTCCGCAGAATTATCGTGTTTTTTTCTTCCCACTGTTCGCTTCTTTGATTCTTTGCCTCACAATTCGCCATGGGATGGGAGGATGCCGTCTGCCATTCACCAAGAATCATGATGTTCATCAGAGGACCAATCCTAATTAATCCCGTGTTATCATGCAATTAATTCTGACCAACAAAAAAGCAGTAAATGCTCCAAAAAAAAGAAGCAGTAAATCCATACCGTTTGTTTTCAAGATTTAATTTTGTTCCAATTATATAGAGTTACTGTTCTCGAACGCCAAATTGCTCCTTTAGAGTTTTATAAGACTCTTTGGACTGTAGCATTTCTATTGAGAATTTTTGAAAGAAAATTTCATTGATTTTTCTTGTCTATAAAATCTGCTTAGATCATAGAACTAGAATTTACTCATTATATATTTCTCCCTATGTTTCTGATTTTCGGAATAAAGAAACCCTGGCTCTGGCTCTGATTCATGTGACTTCCCAATCGGCAGTGGCGCGCCCGCAAGACGAACTGCTGCCTCATCCTCTTCCCGCTGCTCCTCTGCGGCGCCGTCGGCGGCCTGCAGATCGCCATCAACCGCCAGCTAGCCAAGTTGCGGCGAGAACAGCCCACCAACCTAATCGACTGCTCATGCAGCAATGCCATCGTGCCGGACAACACCACGGGAGGCGCGGTGTGCTACTCGGAGGCGTGCCAGCTGCCTCGCGCCCCCAAATGGCCGCCCGTGCTGCACATCCCGTCGCCGCCCTCGAGTAACCCGTCCTTCTACGGCGGCGGCGCGTCATGCAGCGCCGGCGCCGCGCCGGGGTCCTGCGCCGCGACGTTCCTCGTCACCGGCACCAACCAGTCCTTCGTCTCAAGTATGCTGAGCTCCTCTGTTTTGTCAGTGTGCGGTGAAGTTGAAGTTACACATCTATGGTTGCAGAGCTCCTCTGTTTTGACAGAATTTTGCTCTCTGCAGGTGTGATGGATAACATGATCCCGGTGCACGACACTTCGGTGAACGTGTCGGCCGACGACATCTCCGCGTTAGCCGATTTTGTTCTGGTAGTTTCGATTCCCCGAGTCATGTGTTCTGAATGATCCATGCTGTTCAGGCAATTTCATGACGTATGGAAAACTGCAGGCAATGCGGTATATGGAAACAACATTGTTTGATCCTCCTGGGGTGAAGTCCTTTCTTCAGAACAAATGCACTCCAAATCTGACACTTTCATATGCATATATACAAGGCAATCGAACTGTCACCCAAGGTAAAACAATTCTCCTAGGAGTTCAAGTGTTGTACTGCTTACTGAACAATGAACGTCGAAGCCTTATTAATAGAAAAACTCTCAGCACCAACGGAGGGATAATTGTATTACTAATGTCCTGTATTGGCATCCAGCAATTTCACACAGTTGCAGTGCATTTTAGTTATTTCTGATATTTACCAAAATCTGGAACAGATGTGAATTGCACGGAGGGATTAATGCTCTGGCGCGACAGTTCGTGGAGCATTAGTGAGGAACTATATAGAATATACTACCAAGGGAATAACACGAACAAGACCACTGAAATTGCTGCAGGTCAAACTTCTCCAACATAGTTTGTGCTCTTGATCAGTTCTTCTACCCTACTACTCACTAACAATAAGTCAAATTATTTGCAGCATACGACTACTTAAGTTCTGATCTGAGCAACTTTAACTTGGTCATTTCATATAACTCGACAAACAAGTTCGATCCTGAAGACACAGGAATCCCTATCATCCAATTACCTGGGAATTGGAATGCACCTAGATTGCTTCAAGTTCCACGGTTAACTAATATGGTATGATTTTTTTTCTCAAGTTAGAGAAGAGTAGTACATTCTACCTCTTGGGATTACCTTTCTTGATTGCATAACTGTGTATTTGCAACCTTTTAGTTCTCTACAAATTAGTTTAATGTCACACTATCATACATGCGTTTTCGGTTCTTCATGTTACAGACTCACTTCGCGTACGATTGTCTTTGTTCTTGCATTATCTTTGCTACCACTTTACAGAGTTTCATTTTGCAGGCCTCAAATGCATACCTTCATTTAATAGGCAATGGTCTCAAGATATCACTTGATTTTGTTAAAGAAATGCCTAGAGCAGGCAAACCATTCGATAGCTTTGATATAACTTCAATAATAGGACAGCTGCCTTATGTATGGACTATGATGCTTCTTTTTCCGGTATGCCAGATCCTTATATATTTATTTTCAATGCCGTTCAATTTGAATAATTTGTAATATTTATTTATGTCTGACAATTGTACAAGCAAATAAACATCGTAGCAACTTTTTTATCTTATGGAAGAATGAATTGATACTGCAGGTAATTTTGACCAACCTTGTATACGAGAAGCAAAATAAGCTTAGGATTATGATGAAAATGCATGGTCTTGGTGATTTGCCATATTGGACTATAACCTATTGCTATTTTATACTTCTATCAACACTATACGTACTGTCCTTCATGCTATTTGGTATTGTGTTCGGTAAGATAATACTTTTATTACTACTGATTTTTGTGTGGAAATAAATATATGAATGAGTTTAGATTTGGTTCTTCGTTTTGTTAATCAATGTGCTTTAGAATTATGCTAATTTTAATTGATAAGATTTTCATCGAACAGTTACAAATTATTAGGATATTTCTTATATTTTTTGTGTTCATTTTCAGGTTTATCATTCTTTCGACTAAATAATTATTACCTACAGTTTATGTTCTACTTTGCTTACATGAACTTGCAAATTTCGTTTGCATTTCTCATGGCAACATGCTTCTCAAATGTGAGGACAGCTGCTGGTATGATTCCATAAATAGCATTGGTACAGCCATTTCATCATATGGTGTAAATTATCTACCCTGATTATTTGGTATATCATGCTGCAGTCACAGGATATTTCTACATATTTGGTTTTGGTCTTATAGGAGAATTTTTGTTCAAGCCGTATATTGAAGACATTTTCCTCTCAAGTATGTATGCGATTTTATCTTTGTAGAAGATCATTATGCAGAGGACATTGAGATTTTAGGGCTTCTTTCATGTGAAGCTTTTGTTCGTCCAATCCAATAATTAGAGATTTCCCATTTTTTCATTTGAAGGAAGCTGGATTACACTTTTGGAACTTTTCCCGCCATTTTCTTTGTATCGTATTGTGTATGAGTTTTCACAATCTTCGTTACTGGTAAGTTATATGGGCTCCACTGGGATGCAATGGAGTGACCTGAGTGATACCAAAAATGGGATGGCAAGCATTTTAACCATAATGGTACTTGAATGGATCCTATTCATGCTATCATCATTCTATCTGGACCACTTTGGTTCCTTTACGAATGGAATAAGAAAAGCAGTATTACTTCTTCACTCACACCGGGCTGCAAAGCGATCTTCAGCTGCTGAACAGCAGAACATGGAGATTCAAGAGTTCAAAGCTTCTGTTGAAATGGAGAGGACAGATGTTATCAAAGAGGTGTGTTATGTTTGTCCAATACATATATAATAACTATAGTTCTCTGATCCATTCGGTTATACTTACGATCATCGGCGTGTTAAAATATGAGTCTAGACTCTAGAATTATTTATTTTCTTCTACTCTACACTGTGCCAAACTTCAGTGATGTATATACTGTGATAGAAGCTTAGCCTAGAGTGCAATTCTAGTCCCGAGTGAATGTGTTTCCTGCTCAATCTTTTGACATTGTACTAATGTAGCTTTGCCATATCTCCTTGCAGAGAGAAATAGTTGGACAGCTATTACAATTACCAAATAGTAGCTATTCAGTCATATGTGACAACCTTAAGAAAGTGTATTGCGGAAAGGATGGAAATTCACAGAAAGTTGCAGTCAGAGACTTGTCCCTGTCAATGGCACGTGGGCAGTGCTTTGGTGTTCTTGGTCCAAATGGAGCTGGAAAAACTACTCTCATCAACATGGTAAGTATGAATGTAAATTTACTACAGGGATACCTTCATCAGAATATCTAATATGGGACATAGTTTGATTTTATTATATATTACGAAAGCTTTGAACGTCCTACATTTACTACAGGGAGTTGTTTGTAACCATGTCCAGCACAGGGAAATATGACCGTTTCAAAAGTGCAGTCGTGCATTTCTTTGCATCGAGAAAGAACATGTCTAGGGGTTCATGTACTAGCAGAACTGAATTGAAGAATTTTCTGTCTATTCCAAATGGTATTAGCCATAATATATAACTAATACTCCCTCTGATCCAGGAAAAATGTCGCATGTTGTCTTAACAAAATACACGTACATGGTTCATTTCCTCCGACACTTAAAATGGATTGGAGGGAGTAGTATATACTATATGTAATCAAACTGAAGGACTCTTAACCTGATAACAGCTCACTGGGTTTACTAAACCCACGTCTGGCACGGCGTATATCGAAGGAATGGACATACGACTGGACATGGACAAAATTTATACAGGAATCGGTGTTTGTCCGCAGCATGAGTAAGTTATAATCTCTTCCGCTCAGATACTTTTGAATGAACTTTGTAGGTCTGTTTGATACAATGTATTTTTTAAAATTTTGACTGTGGTAATTTTCTCATCCTTTAACTGTCACCATGCAGCTTGCTTTGGGAGACACTAACTGGCCGAGAGCATTTGTTGTTCTACGGCAGGCTTAAGAAATTGAAGGGTGCACAATTAGCTCAGGTAATGCATTGCAGTATTTAATATGGTGATATTTTCCATGTACGAATATGTTGAACTTGACTGCAGTCTCCATTTACCACTTAACACTGAAGCACCATAGTACTTCCTCCGTATCAAAATATAAGATGTTTTAGCATATTTGGATCCATGTATCGAATCTTGCACATGAACATGTCTAGATACATGTGGGTAAAAAAATGCTAAAACATCTTATATTTTGACATGGAGGGATTATTCATTTCCATGACCAGCTGACTAGGGAGCTCATCATTTGCATACAGGGCTGATTTGTTCTGAGCTAACGTGTACACTTGTACAAATTTGCCAACACAAATTCCAAGGCGTACCATCGTTTATCAGAACAATTAGGAGTCACTGTATACCTAGGCTACATAAAAGTGGATGTCAGAATAAGACATTTTAGTGTTCTGATAGTCATAATTCCAGGCACTATAATTGGCTACTCTCGCAGACTTTCCCGGGACTCAGATTTTCCTTTTACACTGAGAACTCACAGCTTTTTCATCACATTTTCCGTTTTCTGGGATGAAAAATCAAATCATCATTCGATACAGAAGAAGCTACTGAAAATCTCCCATGTATTCTTTTCAGGCTATCAAACAATCATTGAAAAGTGTGCGTTTGTTTGACGGTGGTGTTCCTGATAAGCTGGTACAAAAATACAGCGGTGGCATGAAGCGTCGTCTCAGTGTTGCAATCTCTCTAATTGGTGACCCAAAGGTACTTGTATTTATCAACTGATTTAATGCATGATACGGTGATCTTCTGAAAAATTGTCCTTGGAACTTTGGTAGGTTGTTTATATGGATGAACCAAGTTCCGGCTTAGATCCGGCATCAAGGAAAGACTTATGGAATGCTGTGAAAGCCGCCAAACAGAACAGGGCCATAATTCTCACGAGTACAGTACTTTACCTTCAGTTCTCATACAACAGTATATATTCAGTTCATTTTCGTGTGTGTCTGTGAATCTTGAGCTTCACATCACATGATTAAAGTTCAAACATACTTCCATCATTCTTTCAGCACATTCAATGGAAGAAGCCGAAGCACTGTGCGATCGAATAGGAATAATCGCGAACGGTACCTTGCAGTGCATCGGAAACTCAAAAGAGGTACACGAGCATACATCAATAAATTGATCTTACCTTCACAGCTGATCACTGATGTCAGATGCTAACAAATCAACCCAAACCGCCTTTTACAGCTGAAAACCAAATACGGGGGCTCATATGTACTGACGATAACGACTGCGGCGGGTGAGGAGGCGGAGGAGGTGGAGAAGCTAGTCCGGTCCATCTCGCCGGGTGCGAGCAGTGTGTACCATATCTCCGGGACGCAGAAGTTTGAGATGCCGAAGCAGGAGGTGAGGATCTCCGAAGTGTTCCATGCCATCGAGAACGCGAAGAGTAGGGTGACCATTCTTGCCTGGGGCCTGGCTGATACTACTCTGGAGGACGTGTTCATCAGAGTTGCCAGGGAGAGCGAGGCATCCTCAGTCACCTGATCGGCCAGCTAACCCGGCTCAGAGAAGTCTCTGTTTGCAGCTCATCCTAGTTGCAGCTTCAGATATATGTTGGTGGTCAAGGACATTATTGCAGCTTCAACATGACTACATGAGTGAGAGTTGTCACTTGTAAACTTTACACATGAGAAGAATATTTCCTGGTCTCCTGCATCAAAACATCGATGAGCGGGTTTAGCGGAGGGCCAACAGAGGCGACTCTGGGGCGATTCTGGGCTATCGCCGGTGATTCCACCGGTGACGACCTCGTCTCGGCCGAGAGGGATGAAGACGGCGCAGCGGAAGACTCGGAGGGAAGCGACGGCACCGGCGGCAAGGATACCGGAGATCTCAGCATTCGGTATCTCTGCCGATCGCCGACGCCGGACTTGGAGAGGACAATGGAGGAACATAAATCGAGGGTAAGCAGGAGGATCGAGAAGCGTCAATCTCAGAGGAATGCTGCTATTGCTTTTTCGCTGGGGTTTCGATCGCCGGCGGCCAAGGTCTTGACGCCATTACCGGAAGTGAGGAAGGTCACATACGGTCGTCTACCGTTTGGGAGACCTGCGCCAATCAAACTCCCAGTGCTTGCGCCCACTGTAACCTCTCATGACGACGGATCAGGAGTATGGAAGGTGGTTCATCGACGTAAATATCGCTGCGCCGGTGATGCGTCGCCGGCGACGAGGCCAGAGTCCGTGAAACGCGGATCATACTTTTCGAATTTCAAAAAACCTGTCAGAGGCCATGCGGGTCGGATTGACAGGTTTGCTGGGCTCAGCAGAAAGGCAGGCCCAGTTGGCCATGCGGGTCAGGGCTTTCGGCTGACCGATCGAAGTCGGGGTCGGATTGATCTTCATCGAAGTCACCACGGTCTACGTACGTTTGCGACCCACTGTGATCGAACGCCAGGCGTGCGTCCAGGTCGAATCAACCTGACGCAAAACACGAGCAGCTCGAGGCTAGGGTTCATCAAACCAAAGTCCAAACAGCCTCCAGAGGCTGCTGCCATGGCGCACAACGGCGGAGGACGTGGGAGCGCTGGTGACGGGCGTGGTGTTCCGCCGGCTCGCGGCTTTGGTGGCTTCAACGCCGGCCGGGGAGGCGGACATCCATACCGTGGTGGCGCGGTGGGGGGCCGCTGGCAGTACGCGGGTGCCTCCAACGGTGCTGCAGGCCAAGGGGATCAACGCCATCAGAATTTTGAGGTCGGTGGACCTAGTGGCACTGCCGGTAGCCAGGAATATCGGCAACACGGGTTCCAGGCGAACTTTGGGAGCTACAGTGCGGGCTCGGGGTTCAACAATGGTGGACAGCCGCCGAGGAATAGCAACTACAACAGGCCGTATCAGTTTCGTGCGAACAATGGAGGACGACCTTCTCAGCCTCGTGTTCATCATGGCGGGGGATATGCAGGTGCGAATGCAACTCCCCCAGCTCTCTCCGAGGAGTTCCTAACTAAGATCGTGAGCCGGGTAACGGAGGCTCTCCGACCTGTGGCGGATGTTGCAGCGTAGGGGCGGACCGCTGCGCAAGTTGTTGCTGCGGCAAAGACGGCGTCCGCAGCTGAACTCTTGGCAAAGGGTGCCACACCCGTGGGGAATGCACCATCGGCACATGTGGCTTCAAACCCTCAACAGACCGGGGGGACTGTTCTCGTGCTGGCGCTGTTGGACAGGGGATGGTTGATGCTACTGCAGCCAAGAAAGCAAAAACAGGGTTCAAAACACGTTGCTATCGTTGTGACGGACCTGGTCACCATGGAAAGGAGTGCTCAGTTGAGGTATGCGATGTTTGCGAGAGCAAGGAGCATGCGCCGGAGGTGTGCCCTTTGCTTACTACACCTAAACCTCAAGTGATAGTGCACGGGCTGATAAACGAAGGTTTGATGTTCTATGAGCAGCCAACGTCTGACACTTACAAACCAAAGATTGATAATGTTCGTATGGCTATGTTGTCGGTCAATAAGGGGGAACTCTCAATCCCTCAAATTGTGCGGCAGCTGCAGCGATTGGTTCCTTGGGAACAATTCCATTGGGATGTTCAACAGGTTGAACAGAACGTGTTCAAAGTGTCATTCCCCTCCAAGAGTGAACTTGAAAGGCTTGCTATTTTCGGGGCCTGTAAGGTGCCCAATAACAAGTGTGAGATCACAGTAGTTCCTTGGGTTGCTACGGTGGAACCAATGGAAATACTACCAAAAAACTGGATTCGAGTGTATGGTATCCCTCCCAAAACTACAGGGGACTTCCTCTCCCTTTGGAGTTTGGGGTCTTTGTTCGGAAAAACAATCAAAGTGGACATGAAATTCACTCGCAAACATGGGGTGCTGCATATCCTTGTGGGTTGTGTTGATTACACTCTTATTCCACTTAGTTGGCCAATTTTTATAAAAGATGGGTTCTATAGACTGAAATTTAAAGTAGAACATCCGGCGGATGTTGGAGACAATGAAGAGGATGATCCGAGGTCACCACCGCCAAGTGATGATGAGGAGGATAATGTTGATGAGGAGTCCAGCAATCAAAAGGGGACTGAGAGGGAGAAGGAGAAAAAAAATACACAGATGATATGGTCACGGATGAGCCCACAAAAAATTCTGGTCGGAAAGACGAGGGGGGTGCTGCGATCCCCGATAAGATGCAAGAAAAGGTAAGACATCGGGAGTGGTTTACTCTCCGATGGTGCAGAAACAATTGAGCGAGGCTAGACAGGAGTGGCTGGACTCGAGGTCTCGTATTAACATCGACTACAGCGGAGAACACCGTGGCAGAAATTCGGCTGCTTTCTCTGCCGGTGGAAACGAGACTGTTGTTATCTCTGCTGTCGTCGACGTTTCTGCCGACGGAAACGATCATTCTGCTGCCAGCGGCAACGTTTCTGATGCTCTGTGCCGTGGCAGAAATTCTGCTGTTTTCTCTGCCGGTGGTAACGAGACTGCTGTTATCTCTGCTGTCGTCGACGTTTCTGCCGACGGAAACGATCATTTTGCTGCCAGCGGCAACGTTTCTGATGCTCTGTGCCGTGGCAGAAATTCTGCTGTTTTCTCTGCCGGTGGTAACGAGACTGCTGTTTTCTCTGCTGCCGTCGACGTTTCTGCCGACGGAAATGATCATTTTGCTGCCGGCGGCAACGTTTCTGCTGCTTTCTCTGCCGGCGTCAACGCTGCTGTCTCGACCGACGGAAACAATGCGGTTTCTCCTGACGGCGGCAACGTTGCTGATGTTTGTTCTGCCGACGACAATGGCGTCAAGGAAGCTGCTGTTTTCTCTGCGGGTGGCAGGGATTCTTCTGTTTTCTCTGTCGGCGGCACAGTTTCTCCTGTTTTCTCTGCCGGTGGCACAGATTCTCCGGTTTCTCAGTCTAAGGGTGCGGATTGGACTACACCGACGAAGCTGTTGTCTCCGTGCACCTCTCCGATACCATATGATGTCAGGGGCTTGTACATGAGTCGGCAGGGGACTCCTTTGTGTCCGCAACCTCTGTCTTGCGGGCAGGGGGCATCAAGGGACATATCTATTGTTGATGGTCTAGCAGCAAAGCCATCGGAGGGCGAGGTTCTGGCGTTTGGGGGGATGATGGAGATGGAGGTGCGGTCTATCCAGAGATTGAGGGAGCAACACAATGCGGATCTTCCTCAACTTGAGCGCGTGATGGCTCTTTCCTCGCGCAAGGCATATGGCTCCCCATCAGGTACTCCAGCTCACGCCAAGCTTTCTTTACGGTCTTTATCTTATTCTGAAATTAAACATAGAACGGAAAAATTGGGTGTTTCGTTAGGAATTAATGATGCACAAGTAGATTCTTCTATTTCGGCCATGATGGAGTTAGAACGAGAGAGGGAGGTTATTTTTCTGAAAAACACTTTGCCTCCAATAAACGATGAATCTGAATCTAGTTTAGCTTTAAAAAATGCCACTAATATTTGCGAAGATTTAGTGGATGAGGAGGCTGATGTCCCGGATGATCATGCGGATCTTAATGAGACTTTAGCGTCAATGAGAGGCCGAGGAAAGAAAAAGTCACTTTTTAAACGTGCGATTAGAAGGGGGCGTGAGATTAGCCATTTACTCTAAATTTTAAACAAAAATGAGGGGCATGATTTGGAATTCGGATGGGTTTGGAGATAATGCAAAACACTTGGCTGTCCATGAATTTGTTAAGGAAAATAATCTGGACTTTCTGGCTATAATTGAGACAGGGAGGTCTTCTTTCGCCACACCTTTCCTAAATTTTTTGGCTGTGGGTTCAGATTTTGTTTGGTACTGTTTACCTCCACACGGGAGGTCGGGTGGCATGCTACTAGGATTTAATAATGCTCTATTACAGTACAATTGTTCCAAATTTTCTTTTGAATTATCGTGGTTCCGACAAGAAGGATTTTATGACTTAATTGCCCGTGAATGGAATGCGATCCAAACGGGTAACTCGCCAATTGAGCGGTGGCAAAATAAAATTCGTCATTTACGACACTTTCTCCGTGGATGGGCAAGGAACTTGAGTGGGGAATATAAAATGTTACGAGATAAATTGATATTACTCATTAATGAATTAGATATCAAAGCTGAAACAACCCCTCTTACGGCAGCCGAGCGGGCAGTCAAGAGAGAGGCGGATGATAAGCTGGCTCAATTGCGTCGTGACGAGGAATCGAAATGGGCTCAACGAGCTAAAGTTAAACACATTCAGGAAGGGGGGGAGTAATACAAGATATTTCCACATTATTGCGAATGGTAAACATAGGAAAAAGAGAATATTACAATTAGAACAAGAGGAAGGCACGGTCGTTGGTCAGGAAAACCTTAAAACTTATATTTCGGAGTACTATAAGAAATTATTTTGCGCGCCGGCTACAAATAATTTTTCTTTCGATGAGAGTGTGATCCATGATTTGCCACAAATATTTGAGAAAAAAACCAGATTTTGACTCAAGACTTCTCTGCGAAAGAAGTTTTTGAGGCAATCCAACAAATGGAACATAATAAAGCTCCAGGACCGGATGGATTCCCCGCGGAGTTCTACCAAAAATTCTGGGAAATTTTAAAAGCTGATTTAATGGCTATGTTTGGGCAACTGCGTGCGGGAAACTTGCCGTTATTTAAGCTTAATTTTGGTATTATCACGTTGCTACCAAAAAAAGAAGATGCGAGTAAAATTCAACAATACCGTCCTATTTGCCTTTTGAATGTGAGCTTCAAGATTTTCACAAAAGTAGGAACAAATCGTGTCACCTCTATTGCGAGTAGAGTTGTACGTCCCACTCAAACAGCGTTTATCCCTGGAAGAAATATTCTTGAAGGGGTTGTTGTCCTACATGAGACGATACATGAATTACATAAAAAGAAGATGGATGGAGTCCTCTTCAAAATTGACTTCGAGAAAGCGTATGACAAAGTGAAATGGTCCTTTTTACAACAAACGTTACGAATGAAGGGGTTTACGCCGCAATGGTGTGAGTGGGTAGCTCGGTTTGTACAAGGTGGTAGTGTAGGAATCCGAGTTAACGATGATATTGGTCATTATTTTCAAACACTCAAAGGGTTACGACAAGGAGATCCGTTGTCCCCACTGATATTTAACTTAGTGGTTGATATGTTGGCTATCCTAATCTCTCGTGCGAAGGAGGATGGCCAAGTGGGGGGTTTAGTGCCCCACCTTGTCGAAGGGGGGGTCTCAATCCTTCAGTATGCGGATGACACTATATTATTTCTAGAACACGACACTGCGAAGGCCGTGAATATGAAATTAATTCTTGCCCTTTTCGAGCAACTCTCGGGGCTGAAAATAAATTTTCACAAGAGTGAATTATATTGTTTCTGGAAGGCTAAAGATGATGTCGAGTACCGCTGTATTTTCGGTTGTGAGATTGGTTCATTACCATTTAGGTATTTGGGTATACCAATACATTATAGAAAATTGCTAAACAAGGAATGGAAAACAGTGGAGGATCGGTTTGAGAAGAAATTGGCAGCTTGGGTGGCAAGAATGTTGTCATACGGTGACCGTCTTGTGCTTATAAATTCAGTTTTAACAAGCTTACCAATGTTCTTACTATCGTTTTTCGAAATCCCAAAGGGGGTTCAAAAACGATTAGATTTTTATCATTCACGATTTTTTTGGCAAAGCAATCAACTCAAAAGGAAGTATAGACTAACTAAATGGAACTTGGTTTGTAGACCAAGGATCAAGGTGGATTGGGAATTTCGGTTTTAGAAGTACAGAATAAATGTCTCCTTAGTAAATGGTTGCATAAAATTTTGAATGAAGAGGGTGTTTGGAAAGAGCTATTAGTTAACAAGTACTTAGGAGATAAAACGTTGTCTCAAGTACAAGTTAAACCTATGGATTCTCCTTTTTGGAAAGGAATTATGAAGGTAAAAGAGGATTTCTTTGAGCGTGGCAAATTTTCGATAGGTAATGGGGAGCAGATTCAGTTTTGGGAAGATAGCTGGTTAGGCCCTGTTTCTCTTCAAACTGAATACCCATCCTTATATGCCATTGCTGCCAACAAACACAACACTGTAGCTAATGTTCTTGGGACATTACCTATTAATCTCCCATTTAGCCGGGTATTAGTAGGAAATAATAGAACACATTGGCTAAACCTAGTTGAGAGGCTTATGCGAGTCAACCTTATAGATGAGGAAGATAAATTTAGATGTATGCTTACTTCTAATGGAACCTTTACGGTTAAGTCATATTATGAGGACTTATTAAATGGACATATTAGATACCTGCGTAAGTATCTATGGAAGTTAAAAATTCCGCTTAAAATAAAAATCTTCCTTTGGTTTCTAAACAGAAAAGAAATTTTGACAAAAGACAATTTGATTAAAAGAAGGTGGATTGGATGTAAGAAGTGTGTTTTCTGTGATGAGGATGAGTCCGTTGAACACCTCTTCATTAAGTGTCCGTTTGTTCGCGATATTTGGAGACTAGTGCACTTCACTTTTAATGTCTACCCACCTACGAGCATTGCGAATCTGTTTGGTAGTTGGCTAAATGGCATAGATAAAATCACTAAAGCTCGTATTCGTATTGGTGTTGCGGCCATATTGTGGGCTACTTGGAACTGTAGAAATGACATTGTTTTTAACAAATCGAATTCAACTCATTATTTGCATGTTATCCACAAGGCGTGCTATTGGATCCACTCATGGTCATTCCTACTACCTGCGGACCAGCGTGGGCTTATGGATGCCGGCTGTACCCGTATGCTGACGATTGTGCGGGCTATTTTCAGCCGGGGAGGATGGCTTCAACCTAGACGTCTAGATGTTTAATATTCATTTGTTCGAGTGGCTGATCTTTGTAGCCACCTTAAGTGACCCATGAATTGTGAGCTTGTACTCTTGGATGTTTAATAATTGTGGGAGACTGTGTGCATCTTTTGGATGCAGAGGCCGGGGATCCGCACCCTCTTATCTAAAAAAATGTTGTTAATTGGGAAGAATCAACACATACAAGAACAACGTGACATGCATGATTGAGAAGAATCGGCAAATTGATATTGGTCAAAAATGGCGATTACATCACAGTTGATTGCTCGACTAACTAAGGTATTTCGACTAGAACATACATGGAGCCCTTTATTTTGAGCCTAATAAAACCCTATGGAGGAAGAGAAACTACTGATGTTTGACAGTCAAATGAAGAGATGAAAAATGCGCGTTGGGCTCCTGTTCTAGCTTGTGCAATAAAGGACATTTAGGGGTATCCTCCGGAACCGGATCCTGATCCGGTGCCTCCACCGCTGCCAATCCCACCATTGCTGCTTTCTCCTACGCCACCACCTCCTCCGGCACCGTTTCCAATGGCATAGCCCCATCCAGAAGAGCCATCGCTTCCGGTTTGTCCAGCTCCATAGCCAGAGCCAGAACCAACTCCGACGCTTGGCCCTTGAGCGACGCCTTTAACTATGCCACCACCATTGCCGCTACCCTCTCCACTAGCACTACCTGAAGTGTCGTCGCTGCCGGCCTGTCCAACTCCAGCTCCTTCTCCACCTCCATTTCCATTGTTACCACCGCCGCCACCGGTACCACTGCCACCGGCGTAACTGACGCTGGAACCACCAGCACCAGGAGCTGGTGCTCTTGCTACGGCACTCTCACCATTTCCTTCACCACCTCCCGCTCCGGCTCCGCTTCCGCTAGACCCATTGGCGCCAGCACCTGTGGCTTCACCCCCACCGTTACCGTTTGCATTGGCATACCCATTGCCACTAGGGGCTGCTGCCGAACCACTCGTGCCAGTGCCGGTACCATAGCCAGACCCGGAACCAGATCCGAATCCACCAATGGAACCACCACCGGCACCTGTTCCTGCTCCTCCACCAGCTCCCTTGGCATAGTTATACTTGGTACCCGAATGTACAACGGTTTCACCGTATCCTAAGCCACCACCTTGTCCGGATCCGGAGCCATATCCACTCCCACCCGATCCACCACCACCGCCTCCACCTCCCCCGCCTCCTCCTCCGGAACTCGATGAGCTAGCTAGCATACGTGAAGCATTGGTGAACCCAATGCTCACGAGGACAACGAAGCCAAGAGCTACAAGCTTAGTACTAGCAGCCATTGTGAGTAAGCTCTGTGGAGTGTGAGATGAGTTGGATACTTAGCGGACAGGGTTGCAGGGGTATATATAGCGTTGGTCTGGTATCTTCCTCGCTTTGGGTGGTGAACTGACTAGTTGATTCAGTGGGAGGTTCTGTAATCACGGTTACATGCAAACCGCTGACTTGCACTGGCATCGGCCTTGCAGTTAGACTGCATTAACTTCTTGATCAAATCTCTAAACCATATCTTTGTGCAGTCAGAGTCAACTGAGAAGATGTGAGCTGTAGAAGGGTCTGAAGTCAGTGACAACTTGGTTTCTCTCAGAGCCTAACTGTAATTAGATAGAGATTCCATCTCCATACACCGATATATTTTTTGGCCTGCAACTTGAACTTTATGTCATGGTTTGATTATTCCTAGCAAATCTGGAAAGCATGAGAGCAAATCGCTGCAGCATTGACATTGGAAACGGTCAGCTGTCTAAAGGTCAGAAGTTACTGTCAGCTTGGTTTCTCCCAAAGCCTAACTAATTAGCTAGAGATTCGATCTCCTGACACCGATATATTTTCTGGCCTGTAACTTGACATATGCTGATTATTTAGACGTTCTCCCCAACATGAAAAAAGGTGCCTTCTCTAATCGATATTTAACCTAATGATCGATAAAACAATGGCGCAGGCATGCAGCGTTGACATGAAGCACTGGGATCCCATAGTAGAATCGATCTATGTGCGGTGTAGATCACGAGAATTCGAATCCTTGACATGGGATGAGAAAGAGAAGAACATGATACAGTAAGCACGTACTCCATGTCATCCCTTTTAACTGTCGTCAGAAAAGAGCAGGGAAGGCACATTTTTTTTTTGGCGCTAGAAGAGGGAAGGCACAGTTTGATAGTACAACCAGCTACAATTTTTCGGATAGGAGAGGGTACATTATTTCTGAGGTCTTTTCCTTACATTTGTACTACTACGTATATGATTGACTCAGGAACAGCGTACGTAACACTATACTTTTCCTGTATATTTCATCTTTCCTGCGTAAAATTAGTGTACCTTGTTCACTAGTATGGTTCTGTTTGTTTTGCAGGATTTGCAAACATGGTACTCGGAATTTCATGTCATGGCATGTTCAATTCTACACGAACTGAAAACAGGGGAATAATATATGTTGGGGTCGTATCACAAGGGGTACAACCAACATGGCGTAATCCGGCTAGTCCAGGGTGGCCCGCAGTGGTGGCAAGGCCTTTGGCCTACCGGGCGGCCCAGATAGCTGACGATAAGGGAAGCGGATGCCGGCAAGGAGAGCCCAAGGCCGAAGCCCACGACGCCGACAAGTCCAAGACGGAAGGCGGTAGATTTGGCGGACAAGTTTAGGACTCCCAATACTTGCCGGACACACAATATTCCTGTAACCCTAGGTCCGGCCGCCAATATAAGCCGGATCAGGGAAGCCTTAAGGCAACTCATCCTATATCCAATCTACTCATTGTAACCTGTAACACGGCGATCCGCCTTATAGTGAGTTATAGCAGCACGTAGGGCTCCGCCACCGCCGTGGAGCCTGAAGCTGGGTAAACCGCCGTGTTCGATCCCGACCTTGACGACGTCCACCTTCTTCCCTACGATTCACCTTCGGCTAGAGGACCCCCATCTCCTGTCTCCAATGCCGATACTCCGACAGTTGGCGCCCACCGTGGGGCCTAAGGCGACCGGCGTCACGTTCCAGGCGGGAACACTTGGCGGCATCGGCGAGTCTATCGCTGTTGGCCGCTCCATACGCGTCGGCTCCGTGGGTTACGTTCAAGACGACGCGTCTTGGACACCGGCGAACGATGGGTTCATCACCTACACTCTCGTTCCAATCGGCGACATCGAGCTCTTCATCGGCTTCACCCCGGAAGCCATGGGTTTCCCAAAAAACCACACCCTTTGGGGACCCACCCGCCACCCTGAATCCGACTACTCACAAGACGGATCTGAATCCGCCTCCTCCTAGGAGTCCGCAGATTCAGATTCCTACTTCGTCGGCATTGCCGGCATGGGATCCGACTCCCAGCCACATGGCAGCGATCCTGAATCGATCCTTCCTGCCCTTCAGGAGGATGCGCAGTCAGATGCCGGATCTGAATCTACCGTTCATGTCAACGTAGATTCAGACTCCGAGGAGGATTCTGCCAGCATGTTTGAGTCAAAGGTCAAAAAGTGCTTCACAACAGCTGATCCTGCGCCTTCCGAGGCGGCGGTCAGCTCTGACACAACCATGCAGCAGGCCTTTATGGCCGACGTCACTGAGACTGGTCCGTCAAAAGAAGCGGACGCTAACGGGGCCGGCTTGACCGCAGCAGACGAAGCCAGCCCTGAGCCTCCGCCGGCTCCCAAGAAGAAGACGAACCTGGAAAAAGGCGGCACCAGCGGCAAAGACGGCCCGCCCCTCGACGACATCCTAAACTCGCCGGTTCCCGACGATGCCAATCCGGAGTACTGGGAGAAGCTCCGCGCTTCAGTTGTAAAACAATCCCGTGCCCTCGATGAGCAAGAACTCAAGGTCCGGAACATGATCAATGAGGCCAAGGCGGAGCGCGCCAACGTTGTCGCCGCCAGAAATCTGTTCACCACAACCCCAGCCGCCAAAGCGCCTGGGGCTGGGAAGAAAAGCAGGAGGAAGGACGATCCGCCTCCTGAGGAGTACAAGTCACCTGCCCAGAAGCTTGGATTTGAGTGGGCTTCGGCACCTCAGCGGCGAAACAAGGAGGGTGCTCCAATTTTCGCAACCCCAGTCCTTAACACAGCGGCTGCCCTCGATATCCTCACGGGTAACGAGTACAACAACGATGACAAGATCTTCTACACCGCAGCCCTCGTGGAAAAAGCCCTCGAACAGCAAGCCCGTGCCGATTCCCGCGCGGAGTTGGCGGGCGTGTTAGGAGGAAGACTGGAGTCGAAGTCAGACGCGTGCAAAGCTACCGCCAATGGCCAACCCGAGGACCCATCCGGCTCCAGCAGCCATGGCAAGGGAAAGGACAAGAGCAAAGAGCCTCGCAAACCGTCGCCTCCCAAAAGGCAGCGGGACGAAGCATCACGCACTGGCGGACAGAAGAACGAAGCACCTCCTCCGCCTAGACGCAACGAAAGCGCAGCAGAGGAAACGACCAGCAACCACAAGGTGGCGGCAGCCGCAACAATGGCCCGCCACCACCAAGACGGAGCAGAGATCGCACGCGTTCCCCGCCTAGGCACGGAGGCGGACGCAGTGCACACCACGAAGAGCCCAGGCTCAGCAGAGGCAAAGCCGCAGGACGAGCCTGACGTCGATAGAAATATCCGCCAACTCGCTCCAGAAGACGCAAGGCACCGCCTCAATGACATCAAGGCTGGAAAAGAACAGTCGTATCTTGGACCTGTGTGTTTTGGCCCAGCAATCCGCGTCGCTGCTGTTCCTAAGGACATGACATCCGTGTCAAAAACCTGCCCAAGGTACAGCGGCGTGGACAAGCCAAACTCATGGCTCTCAGATTACGCGCTGGCAGTTCAGATTGCCGGCGGCGACGGTCTGGTTGCGGCACGTTTCCTCCCCTTAATGCTGGAAGGAACGGCTAGAAGCTGGATCGAGAACTTGCCGGAAAAGTCCATCCATTGCTGGCGTGACATGGAGCGGGTTTTCACCCAGCACTTCCAAGGAACGTACAAGAGGCCCAACACGTACACCGATCTGACAAGATGTGTGCAAAGCCCGGGCGAAACAGCAACCGCTTTTCTGGCCAGATGGATCCAGACCAAGGCCAGCTGCGAGAACGTAGACGACAACCAGGCCATCCATGCCTTCACCACTGGATTACTCAAAGGGACCAGCCTTCGGCACAAGCTCGTTCGGATGCAGTGCAAAAACCTCGGCGTCATGCTAGAAGTAGCCGGCATGTATGCGCAAGCTGATGACGACGCCCGCGAAACGGATGCCGTCCACGACATGGCACCAGGTAGGCGCGCCAACAACAAGCGCAAAGCTCCCCAGGAAGACAGAGCCGGAACGTCCAACGAGGTCGCGGCCGCCTTCAAAGGAAAAGGCGGTGGTGGCGACAACAAGTGGAAAGGCAAGGTAGATAACTCCGGCAAGCACGCTTGTCGTGGGAACACGCCAAAACTTTACCTTGCCCAATCCACGCAGGACAAGGCAAAGTCAACCACACGCTGGGGGAATGCCGATTCATGGATGAAGCCAAGAAAGACCCCGAGGTGGGCTGGAAGCCCAAAAAGATGAAGAAGGCGGCGAAGTCAAAAAAGGAAGACGACGAGGAGGCGATGTCTATCTCTGAGGACGAGGACCCCAAGCCGCCACGAAAGGACAAAAAGTTCCCCAATGTACAAGGCAGTTTAGTCTGTTTTCTGGGAACTCCTTCGGCAAAAGAGGAAAAGGCGGAACTTCGTGAGCTAAACGCCACGATGCCAGACGTCCCTCAATACTTGAACTGGTCCGAGATGCCAATCACATGGGACAGAGAGGACCACCCCGATCGCGTGCCAAGCCCAGGCAAGTACGCTCTTGTCGTCGACCCAATCGTCGACAACTTCAGACTCACCAAGGTGCTGATGGATGGTGGCAGCAGTCTCAACATCATGTATGAAGAGACGCTGAAGCGCATGAATTTGACGGAAGACCAGCTTGACTACAGCAAGGTCAAGTTTCATGGCATCGTTCCGGGAAAGCAAGCTAAGTCCATAGGCAGCATAAGGCTGGAGGTTACCTTTGGCACAGAAGCCAATTATCGGACCGAATTTCTTCGGTTCGAGGTAGTCCCCTTCAAAAGCGCTTATCACTGCATTTTTGGTCGCCCGGCGTTCGCCAAGTTCATGGCACGGCCATGTTACATCTACAGCAAGTTGAAGATGCCTGGACCCAATGGTACCATTACCATCAATGGCGACTTCGAAAGCCAAGCAGTGTGAAAGAGGCAACGCCGCCTTTGCTGAGGCCGTCCTCCACGCTGAAGAGCTAGAGATGCTAAGGAAGGAGGCCAAGACCAATGAGTTGCCGGCTGCGTCAAAACCGCCGACAACAAGAGCACCTTCAAGGCATCAGAGCACACAAAGCAGGTAGACCTGGTGCCGGGCAACAGTTCCAAGCAAGTCACCATTGGTTCCGGCTTATCTGACGCATAGGAAAGCGCGCTCGTCAAGTTCCTCCGTGAGAACGGGGACATTTTCGCATGGACATCTGCTGATATGCCAGGTGTACCCCGGGAACTTGCCGAGCACTCTCTCAACGTTTTTGAAGGATCCAAACCGGTGAAGCAGGCGGCACGGCGCCAGGGAAAGGAGAAGCGGCGTGCAATAGGAAAGGAGATCATCAAGTTACTAGATGCTGGTTTCATTAGGGAAGTAGTTCATACAGACTGGTTGGCAAATCCTGTAATGGTTCCGAAACCTAATAAAGAGCTGAGGATGTGTATCGATTATACCGGTTTGAACAAGTGCTGTCCTAAGGACCACTTCGCGTTACCACGTATCGATCAGGTTGTCGACTCAACATCCGGCTCTGAATTGCTGTGTTTTTTGGATGCGTACTCCGGGTACCACCAAATTAAACTGCGCGAGTCGGATCAGTTGAAAACGTCGTTTACTACCCCCGTAGGAACCTTCTGTTACGTAACGATGCCCTTCGGTCTAAAAAACGCCGGCGCAACTTACCAGCGTTGCATGCAGAGATGCCTAAACGAGCAAATTGGTCGCAATGTTCACGTCTACATAGACGACATTGCCGTCATGTCTCGCAAAAAGGCGGATTTGCTCGACGATCTGCGAGAAACCTTTGATAATCTCCGCGTACAGGATGAAGCTCAACCCAAAGAAATGCACTTTTGGGGTTCCTGCCGGCAAATTGCTCGGCTTTATCGTTTCCGAACGAGGAATTGAGGTGAATCCGGAAAAAATCAAAGCGATTCTCAACATAAAAAGGCCCGTTGCCTTAAGGACGTGCAGCGTTTAGCTGGCTCAGCCGCTGCCGTCAGTCGTTTCATCAGCCGCCTTGGAGAAAAGGCAATGCCTCTCTACCGGCTGTTGAAGAAATCCGACAACTTTGAGTGGACAGATGAAGCAGATGCCGCCTTGGAACAGCTTAAGGCCGCGTTAACATCTCCGCCAATCTTGGCAGCACCTCGTTCAGAGGAGCCCATGCTGCTTTACGTCGCTGCAACCAACTTGGTTGTTAGCGTCGTCCTGGCTGTGGAACGCAAAACAGAAGGCTCGGAAGTTCCTGAACAAAGACCAGTATACTTTGTCAGCGAAGTTTTTTCCGCTTCAAAACAGCGTTACCCACATTACCAGAAACTGACATACGGCGTATTCTTCGCCGCCAGAAAGTTGAGGCATTACTTTCAGGATCATTCCATCTCGGTTGTGAGCAAAGCACCCTTGGGTGATATCATCAACAACGCTGAAGCCACTGGCCGAGTCGCCAAATGGGGTATTGAACTTGCTGCGTTCGACATCTCATACAAGCCCAGAACTGCCATCAAATCTCAGGCACTTGCCGATTTTGTGGCAGATTGGACAGAAAGTATGGAGGAAATCCCTCTCCCTGAGTCAGAGTACTGGATCATGCACTTTGACGGATCCAAGATGCTCCAAGGGTCTGGGGCTGGGGTTGTGCTTCGAAACCCACAAGGAGACAAGTTGAGCTACGTGCTCCAAATTCATTTCAAGGCAACAAACAACGTTGCCGAATATGAAGCGCTCCTTCATGGTTTGCACATTGCCAAAGAAATCGGCATCCAGCGCATTCTCTGTTACGGCGATTCCGACTTGGTGGCACAGCAGATTCGGGAACTTGGGACGCAAAAAGCGCAACGATGGCGGCTTACAGAGCCACTGTCGATGAATTCGCCAAATGCTTCCTAGGTTACGAAGTTCGTCACATTCCGAGAGCTCAGAACGAGGCGGCAGACACACTTGCCAGGCTTGGATCTGAGCGCAAAAAGTGCCAAAGGATGTTTTCCTGGAACACCTCTACAAGCCGTCCATCAAAGGAGCTGACCATTTGGATCCAGAAGCAGCGGAACCAGTAGAAGATGCAAGCTATGCGGTCTATTTGGTGAAGCCGGACTGGACAACCCCTACATGAATTTCTTGACGAACCAAGAGTTGCCGGATGATGAGGTATTAAGGCGGCAAATCATAAGAAGAGCCAAAGCTTTCACAATTATCAACGGTGAGCTATACAAGCGTAGTACTACCGGAGTTTACCAGCGTTGTATTTCACCGGAGGAAGGACGCAACCTGTTAGACGAGATCCATTCTGGCGATTGCGGTCACCATGCGGCATCTCGTTCCCTTGTTTCGAAAGCTTTTCGGCAAGGATTCTACTGGTTGACGGCCAAGGCAGACGCTGAGGAAATTGTGAGGACATGCAAGGGTTGCCAGCTTTATGCTCGGCAACCTCACATGCCGGCTCAGGCGCTCAAGACAATACCCATCACCTGGCCCTTTGCAGTCTGGGGCTTGGACATGGTTGGACCCTTTAAGACGGCACCTGGCGGCTACACACACTTGCTTGTGGCCGTAGATAAGTTCACAAAATGGGTTGAAGCTAAACCTATCAAAAAGCTTGATGGCGCCACTGCCGCCAATTTTCTGTGGGGAATAATCGCTCGGTTCGGGGTGCCTCATAGCATCATAACCGACAACGGCACGAATCTCTCCCAAGGCGAAGTTGAGGAGTACTGTTACAGCACGGCATCCGCCTTGACCTAGCTTCGTTGCTCATCCACAAGCTAATGGTCAAGTAGAGCGTACAAATGGCTTAGTTCTTCAGGGGCTTAAGCCACGTCTCGAAGTACCATTGCACAGGGCAGCTGGGGCTTGGGTTGACGAATTGCAATCTGTCCTTTGGAGTTTGCGTACAACTCCAAACAGATCAACAAAGTTCACTCCTTTCTTCTTAGTCTATGGGGCTGAGGCAGTACTGCCATCCGACATGATGTTCGATTCTCCCAGAATGCAAGCCTACGTCGAAGAAGACGCAGAAGATGCAAGACAGGACGGACTAGACCTACTTGACGAAGAGCGAGATGTTGCCTTGGCTCGATCAGCCATCTACCAGCAAAGCCTGCGCCGCTATCATAGCCGTAGAGTTAGGAAACGAAGCTTTAGGGTAGGTGATCTAGTTCTCCGCCTAATCCAAGACAGGAAAGGCTTGCATAAGCTATCCCCGCCATGGGAGGACCTTTCGTGGTCAGCAAGGTGTTGCTCAATGGATCCTACTACTTGATGGACATCAAAGACGGCTACAGGAAGACTCGTGGCCGCAAGCGCAAGCGGAAAGTTGACGACAAGTATGAGGAAACCAAGAGGCCTTGGAACATTGAGCAGCTACGTCCTTTCTACACTTAGCAATTTCCACATTGTATCAAGTACATTATGATCATGAAATAAAAGTCTGTGGTGCTCATTTTAGTTTTGAGAGTCATGCCATCTTTTGTCTTTTCTTGTAATCATTTTCATGCCATGTCAAAAAAGTTACCAAATAGATTTTTTCTCTAGGCTCAGAGCCAATGGTCCGACAACTTTTGACATCTGCCGCCTGCCGGCAAAAATTAAAAGCAAAACAAATTTTGCACCGCCTAGTTTGTCTGTTTTGTTTGTTTATGCATGGGTTGCCTAGTAGTATGTAGTTGGCACCAAAATGCCGGCTTTGGTCTCTGTGTCTAAACTAATTGGTATAGCACCTGGTTGGCACAGCTAAAGTCACTGTGATGAGGTACCGCCAACATACGAAAAAGTCAAATGTATGAACACAAAACACATTTTAAGGCGGGCCACTTAAGTTAGCCTACCGCCAAGTGTAGCATAAAAGTTGGCCCATACACAAAATAAATATAGTTTACAACGCACGACAAAGTTTTCTTCTGCATTACAGACTAATGCAGGCAACATAAATTGTTTGTGCAGGTTTAAACTGCAGGTGCCGAAACGGTCTTGGGGCTGGCGCTACCTTCAGGAACATCCTCCTCGTCCGCCAACTCCTCGTCCGCCTTCTCCTTGTCCGACAAGCCTGGGGCTGGAGCTGAAGTGCTTGCGCCGCCATGGGGATCTGGATGTGCCTTGTAGAATTTGCCAAGGTCCACCATGTTGGCGACGCGCGTGGCATACCCTTGCACTGAAGTTTGCACTTGTGCGACGTCAAGGGTATTGCCGTCTTCATCTTCGGTCGGCATAAATTCCGTCAGCTGGTGGATGTCGGCGTCCGGATACCAGGCCTTGGTCAGAACAAGCGCTTTCTTCGCCCCTCCCCTTGCAGCCGATCGCATGTTGCTTTCGTATTCTTGGCTGAGCTTCTCAAGAAGCTCGGGCAGGAATTCGAAGTCAATGGGGTCGCTCTCCTTGCTGGGATAAAGTTTGTTGGCAAGAGCTTGTCCTGCATTGACGGCACGGCGGATCAAGCCGCCAATTTGGCGGAGGCGTGAAGGGCGCGGCGCGGAGTCGGATTGGTCATCAAAACCAGCCGGCACTGAAAACAAGGGACAAACGGTTAAGACAAACATAAAATTGCTCAAATGGCGAAGCAAAATTGACGGATCTTACCTAGCACATGCTCCTGAATGGCGGCGATTTCGGCTTCATGCTGAGCAAGCTTTTCTTCAGCCCGTCGCACGGCTTGGGCATGCAGCTCCTGCTGATTCTTGGTGTTCTGGGTAACAGTTGCTAAATGTTGCCAAGATTTTGCAGCTGTTCAGTAAGCTGGCTAAGGGCTTGGGCGTGCTCCAGATCGCGTTTCTCCAACTCCTTGGTATGCTCCGCCTTCAGCTTGAGGATTGTTTCGGCAAGATCTGCAGCTTCGTTCATTAGAGCTTGCATGTCACCCGAATTCGCAAGAATTTCTCGGGCAGTGCTTAACAGTTCTACAAAAAATTATACAAAAAGGAAAGCCCAACTAAAGCAAGTTGTCGGCAGAGTAAAAAAAAATTGAAGGCAAAGTAAAATTTGTCACCTTCATCTTTTTTGCGAGCCTCTTCATAGCTCGCAATTTGCGCATCCTTCATCTCAAGCTCTTGCTTCAGTTGGCGGCACTCTGCATTCTTAGCCTCTGCGGCTTGGAAAAGCTCCTTGTTGGAGGAGAGAGCAATCTGTCGAACAAGGAGCAAAAAAAAAAAAAAAGAAGTAAGTCCTCGGCCAAAAATAGCTTTATGATCACCTTGCCGGCTAAAAAGAAATTTTTTAACAGCCAAAGTGATCAGGGGCTGGGGCTATAGGCCGGCTTACCTCAATCTCTTCATGCAGTTGGTCCCATTGGCCGCGGCAGCTGCGGCGCATGTCGACAAGGGTCTGCAGGGGATTTATCACCCTGGCAGTGCGAGGGCTTACGCCTGACACGCCGGCATCAGCACCTCCCATCTCCACCTTCATCCTAATGAAGGTGGCGGCATCTTTAGCCGAAGCTTCAGCCGTGGTGGAAGTTGGGTCAGCAGTCTTTTTGTCGGCAGCCGCCATGCTCGCAGCCCTGGTGGCGTAGTTAATCCCAGGTTGGCCCTCCGAGTATGTACCCGGAGAGAATGTCACTGGGGTGCCGGGAGCAATGGCGGGAGACGAGCGAGGCTTACCACGCAGCTTTGGCATGGTAAGCTTTATGCTGCATGAAGGATAAAAAGAAGGTTCAGACATCATTCAAGTGTGTGCAAAAATGGCGTCAAGACTGTTTTCTTACCGCTTGCCGGAGGCCTTGTCCGCCGGGTTCCCGGCACCAGCCGAACCGGCCAGGGCCGCTTTCTTCTTCTTCTCCATGTCCTTGGTAGAGGCGGCAGGGGCCTTGCGCTTCTTGGTCCTGCTGGTATCCGCCTCGTACCAAAGGCACGCCATTTCGTTCTCCGCCAGGCTCATCAGCTGCGGAGACAACTATGTGTTAGTACAAGAAGCCGGCGTATAGGCAAATGAAAAAGGTAAACATCTTACCGCTGGAGCAGGGTTGTCGAAAGTAAACATGGGGACGCCCTCAGCCGCCTTAATCTTGGAAGACACAATGAGGGCCCTCAGTCGAATTAGCAGCACGTCCTCGTCAAGAGTAGCGTGTCGGCTGCGTTCGGCTGGTACTCGCACATCTTCAGCGGACGATGTTGAAGTGGCATAATCTTCCTCGACAGCCAACACACGACGGTGTCGGCTCCATCAAGACGAGGGGGCGCCATAGTCTTCGCGAGGAACTCCATCCGCCTAAAGGCGCGGCGTTGTTCCTCTGGCAAATTGGTTGCCGCCTTCTCCGTCCAATGGTCCGCATACTTTGGCGGACAATTCTCAAAAGGAGGGATCCCCACCGACTGACCAGGTGCCGGGATATCCTTACAGTAAAAAAAGGTGCTGGTCCAATTCTTCACCGAGTCAATGACCGGGATCTTTGGATACCAGCTACCTCTGCGGCAGTTAAATGTAACACTGCCGCAGGTCGCAAGCTGGCCGTCGGCAATTGTTTGCCGGCGGCATATGAAGCAATACTTAAACAACTCCACTGTTGGAACTATGCCTAAGTACCCTTCGCAGAGGGCCTGGAAGCCGGCTAATACTAAGATGCTATTGGGCGCAATATTATGCGGTTGCAGCCCATAATGCTTAAGTATGCAGAAAAGAAGGCGGAAGGAGGCAAGCCCATACCGCGGAGGAGGTGTGACGCCAAAACGACCCTCTCGTCATCTTGGGCTCGGGGATGGTCTCGTTGCCGGAATCCGCCAGAAACTCTCCGTCTTGGGGGGGGGGGAGAAATCCGGCATCCGACAACTCCTGGGCGTAGGCCTCCGTCATGCAAGACGGAAGCCAATAACGAGACCCAAGATCCATCGTTTCTTCTTCTCCGGCGAGCTCGTCGCCGAGGTCCTCTGCATCCTCCGCCGCATCTGCCTCCTCTGCTCGCATTGAGGAATGGGGGCAGGCCGTGGAAGGGTTGATGGGGGGCGCCGGAGTTGAGGAAGAAGCCTCGACGCCGCCCGCATCCATTGCGGGAGGCATGGAAGCCAAGGGGACGGCGTCGAGGGGCGCCGTCGTCGCCGCCGCGGGAGATTCAGATCTCGCAGCCGTATGCTCGCCCGCCGCCGCCGAGGGTGAACGCCCGCTGGAATCCATTGCTCAGAGGAGTGGAAAGGCGCGGTTCACCAGAGTGCAAGGTCGCCGGAGTGGTTGCAGGAACAAGGCGCGGTGGATCGAGTGGAAGCGACGCGCGAAGGGGGGAAATGGCACAGTGGATCCTCTCCGAGGAAATTGCCGTGTTAACTCCCCCGAAGTGCTCCGAGATTCGTGCAAGTGCTGTGCGGGCCTTGGCATGGGACACGTGTCCGTCATCTACAAGGTGGAGCGACGACGAGCGGCGCTGGCGCCTCGATTCTCGCGCGTAGTGGGGTGGTCATCATCGTGCGTGCACTGGTTTTCAAACTGTCGCGGACCCAGTGACGTCACGAAGGCCTTGACCAGTCCAATCAATTTGACAGCACAGGGGAAAGATTCCTGACAGGAGGTCAGAGTCGTCTTACCCATGTTGGCGGCAATGTTCCGGCTACTTCTTGTCGGATCGCCGCCTGATTCAACTTCAGAAGGATCCAAGCTCTTCAGAAACCGACAACATTTACAGGATGAAGACAAGCCGGCAACTGAAGAACTCGGACCCTCCTGGGGGCTAATGTTGGGGTCGTATCACAAGGGGGTACAACCAACATGGCGTAATCCGGCTAGTCCAGGGTGGCCCGCAGTGGTGGCAAGGCCTTTGGCCTACCGGGCGGCCCAGATAGCTGACGATAAGGGAAGAGGATGCCGGCAAGGAGAGCCCAAGGCCGAAGCCCACGACGCCGACAAGTCCAAGACGGAAGGCGGTAGACTTGGCGGACAAGTTTAGGACTCCCAATACTTGCCGGACACGCAATATTCCTGTAACCCTAGGTCCGGCCGCCAATATAAGCCGGATCAGGGAAGCCCTTAAGGCAACTCATCCTATATCCAATCTACTCATTGTAACCTGTAACACGGCGATCCGCCTTATAGTGAGTTATAGCAGCACGTAGGGCTCCGCCACCGCCGTGGAGCCTGAAGCTGGCTAAACCGCCGTGTTCGATCCCGACCTTGACGACGTCCACCTTCTTCCCTACGATTCCCCCTCGGCTAGAGGACCCCCATCTCCTGTCTCCAATGCCGATACTCCGACAATATACTAACACATAAATGTGTGTGAAGGACAATGTACATGTCGTTACTGTCACTAAACAAAGAAAAATAACAATCCCTACATCCAAAAATGCATATGGCTGCTTCGCGTCCTTCCCTGCCTCGCTCTCACGCCGCTCTGCCAGAGGCACCGGGGTGCCAACCTATACACCACCTCTAGGATCTCCTTCTCTCCTGGCCTACTTGTTGCCGCGGCCAGAGGATGTTGTTGGGACCAACCTGTTGCTTCTTTGCGATGCTAGGCGTCGAGAAAATTCAGGTTGCTCGTGCACGCCTTGGCATTGAGAGGCCACATGGAGGTCATTGTGGGGGTGTTGGAGGGCCACTCGCTCTAGCAGCAGGCGTGTTGGCTTGCTCGGTGAACCTAGTCATAGAGCGAATCCGTAGATGTCGGAGATAAGTGGGACTAGGCCATATCCCACCATGTATATGTAGTATGTACCTGCACTACTTCCGGCCCATCACGTCATGTCAATGTACTTGGTGAGAGCAAGAATGAATTAATTAATTGTAGGTGAGAACAAAACGATGAAATGTTTGAAACTACAATAGGGCGAAAAGCGTTCTCAGGGGTTGACAATTCACCGCTAGCATAATAACTTAGTTGTGAGGGATAGATTTTATCTATGTAGCAAGGTATGTGTCGGCAGAACCCGCATAAAGATATGATCCAATGCATCCTGAAGTATCCCACACAAACACTATTACCCCTCCAAAGGTTGCGCCAAAGTTCAATAATTATCTAGGGTCACCTCATGCAATTTGGATTTAAGGACTTGGATCTATGTTATTTGCTTACCAGTGGTCAACATAGGGTGTGGGTGCTTTTGTCACGGTAATACCTACAAACCTCGTTTCGCAAAGGCAATGACAACCTTCATGTTAATGAGGCAAATATCATGTAGTCAAAGTCACACGATGTCATAAAGAGTGTTACCACATATTAGACCCTATATATCAAATGCACCCTTCATACAGTTTCATGTATTTGCTAGTGTCTCTCCATATTCTCGGAACTAATGTAGCTACACAGACATGGGGCACGAGACTACATCGATATAATTATATGAATGGTTATTCAATAATAAAAGTAGCACACATATGATCTAATCTAGACTTCAGGATTATAATGAGATGAAAGTAGGAGTCAATGAAGACGGCATAAATGGCGGGATGATCGTAGATATGGATGATGTGGACTCCGAGATTGGAGTTGTGGCAGGAAGGCTGCTGTGTCCCTCTCCACATCCTTTCCGGAGGTGAGGTTTCTCGTAATGTTTTAAATGGTATGTATTGTATATTTCATGTTTTTACAGACGGTATCAAATGTGGATAAAATAATTGACAAGGGGTTGTTGAGGGCACATGCTACAACAACTGGTATGAGCGGGTGCAATTACCACACCTCGCTTAATCTTTTGTCAATTCATTCTGGGGTTCTGTTTCTTCCCGATTTCTTATTGTTTTGTATGTACCATAATTATGGCCTCCGGTCAACATATTTTCCTCTAGAAATGGGGGTTTTCGATGGCGCCGTGCCACACTGACCAATAGTTCAACATTTGGCAACTTGCTGCCCCAATTTCACGTTCACAACTTGATGACCAAACACACATTCTTGATAAGTTGGTATAGTACTAAACCTGCTTTTTTCTCTTCCCCCTCTTCGCTTCTCCTCCTCATAACAGAGAGCAATGTTAGCCTCCTCCACGGACCACATGACCCTGGCACAACATGAAACTGAGAGCAAAAGGAAGCCGCCACGAAGACGCTAGGGGAGAACTGAAAGGTTCCTGTCGACACCACTGGAGAGGCTGTCTCTCCAAGCTCCAACAGGGACCTAGCAGCCCGCTTTCGTGCCCGGCATTGTCCTGAAGGACTATGGGGTGTACTACCACGATGAAGAAGACGGGAAGAGGGACTACGACGATCTATCATGTTTAATTCAACGGTTATGGTATCTTAAGTATGCACTTTTTCTTCTTGATTCTAATCGATAACCTTTTTGTGTAGAAGTGCACCATGCATGCTCATGTTGGGCGCATTCTGATTATTCCGTGCTCACCACTCTTGCGATGTTCTCTATCGGCATGCACAACGCCCCTGTAATGGAACGATGTGCCAATTGCCAAACCACCAACCCCCAAGGGCGAAACTGAATCAACTCAATATGTAAGAACAATGGCCAGTATCATGACTCTATGACTCGTATATATCCATATTGCATGCATTGCTTGCTTAAGCTTGGCCAAACAACTACTCCCTCCGTCAACTAATGTAAGGCATTTTAGTTTTCTGTTTTAATTTTGACTAGATACATACTAAAATGAGTGTATGTGTGTATAAAATGAGCCTAGATACATACGAATCAAGAATTCTAAAATGCTTGACATTTGTGAAAGGACGGAGTATATCAAATGTTATTTGAATTGGTATCGTAGTTCAGACTTAAATTTAGTGGAGATTTGGAATCACTCAAATCACAAGTACTTGTTCTTTGTAACATGGCTCTCGTATGTATCCACATGTATTTATTGCTTAGATACACTTCCTTCGTTTTAAATTAACCTGCATTACGAGTTTATCAAGTCAAAATTTATGAAGTTTGACCCATTATATAGTAAAAATATCAACACCTATAATATAAACCATGCTTATTATAATTATCATACAATATGTTCATGTATTCTATGAATTTTTCATTATATATTGTGTTATTACTTTGAAAATTGAGAATTCACGATAATTATAACGGTGGGAGTATAAACAAAGATAAGTATAAACAAATAAAAATGTGTACGCATGCGTGAGAGTTGTCACTTGTATACTTGATATTGTTTAGAAGGGACTAAAAAGTGCTTAACTGGCAAGAATCAAAACATACAAGAACAACATGGAATGCATGATCGAGAAGATCAGTATGAGATTGGTCAACAGTAGCGATTACAAATTAGTTGATTGCTTGCTGGACTAACAACGTACTTGGACTAGAATCACGGAGCCCTTTATTTGGAGACTAATAAAAACTTTGAAACTAAGAGAAACTACTGATGTTTAACAGTGGAACAAGAGACTAAATGCGTGTTGGGCTCACGTTCTAGTTTGTCTGAAAAAGGAAATTTAAGGGTATCCACCAGAACCGGATCCTGATCCGGTGCCTCCACCACTGCCGATCCCTCCATTGCTGCTTTCACCTACGCCACCGCCGACGCCGGCACCGCTTCCGGAGGCATAGCCCGAACCAGAAGAGCCATCGCTGCTAGTTTGTCCAGCTCCAGAGCCTGAACCAGAACCAACTCCGACACTTGGCCCTTGAGCGACACCTTTAACTATGCCTCCACCATTGCCGCTACCCTCTCCACTAGCACTACCTGAAGAGTCGTCGCTGCCGGCCTGTCCGGCTCCAACTCCTTCTCCACCTCCATTTCCATTGTTCCCTCCGCCACCACCGGTACCACTGCCACCGGCTTCAGAGGAGCTGAAACCACCAGCACCAGGAGCAGGTGCTCTTGCTATGCCACTCTCACCATTTCCTTCACCACCGCCCGCTCCAGCCCGCTTCCGCTAGACCCATTGGCGCCAGCACCTGTGCCTTCACCCCCACCGTTACCGTTAGCATTGGCATACCCATTTCCACTAGGGGCTGCCGCCGAACCACTCGTACCAGTGCCGGTGCCATAGCCAGACCCGGAACCAGATCCGAATCCACCAATGGAACCACCCCCGGCACCTGTTCCTACTCCGCCACCAGCTCCCTTGGCATAGTTATACTTGGTACCCGAACCTACAACGGTTTCACCGTATCCTAAGCCACCACCTTGTCCGGATCCGGAGCCATATCCACTCCCACCCGATCCACCACCACCGCCTCCACCTCCCCCGCCTCCTCCTCCGGCGCTCGATGAGCTAGCTAGCATACGTGAAGCATTGGTGAACCCAATGCTCACGAGGACAACAAAGCCAAGGGCTACAAGCTTAATACTAGCAGCCATTGTGAATGAGCTCGTTGGAGTGTGAGATGAGTTGGATGCTTAGGGGTTGCGGGAGTATTTATAGTGGTAGAGAGAGGTCATGCATGATGCGTTATCTTGCACGCTTTGGATGTCGATGATAGGTTCTGTAATCACGGTAACATGCATACCGCTGACTTGCGCTGGCATCGTTCTTGCAGCTAGACTGCATTAACTTCTTGATCAAAACTCTATAAATATCTTTATGCAGTCAGAGTCAACTGAGAAGATGTCAGCTGTAGAAGGGTCTGAAGTTAATGAAAGCTTGGGTTCTCTCAAAGCCTAACTGTAATTACCTAGAGATTTCTTCTGACACCGTTTTTTTTTAAGCCTGTAACTTAACATAGACTGATTATTCCTACCAAATCTGGGCAGCACTAATTTCTTGACCAAGTCCCTGCATATCTTTGGTCTGTCAGACTGTCAGTAGTTAATTGATGGGAAGCGGCCAGCTGTAGAATGGTCAGAAGTTTGGTTTCTCCCAAAGCCTAACTAATTACTAGTTGAGATTACATCTCCTGACACGGATATACACTTGGCCAGTGGCTGATTACTTATACGATCTCCTCACATGAAAAAACGTGCCTTCTCTAATCGATGTTTGACCTAATGATCGATAGCGCAATGGAGCATGCATGCAGCGTTGACATGAAGCTTCGATCTGTGCGGGGTGTAGATCACGATAATTCGGACAGTTGACATTGCATTGTAATGCCATTGCCGATTTCCCGTCATCAGTCCGTAACATGGGATTCACTCATTGCCTTACACTGTACTTACGTACTACGTTCCTAAGCTCTATTCCTTACATTTACACCAGTTCATGATTGATTCACGATCAAATTAAGTAACTACACTTTTAATATATCTTTTCTGCGAATAAAGGGGCATACATTGTTCACCTGTAAGGTTTTGTTTGGTTTGCAGTTTTTTCTTAACATGATATTGGAATATCACATGCCTACACAAATAAGTCCTCAGATTAGGCACAACAAATTAAACGGTAGCATTACAACAGTATGATCCGTAATGTCATAGGTTACAGTCCATCTAATAAACACAGTCTACCGAAAACACTCTCATACTAGATTGACGTGACAGGAAGTAATAATATGCACCTACAAATACATCAACATCAAACATGAAATAGTTGCACTTGAATAAATCATCACATAATACAAAGATTCACCATCGAGGGTACATAAGAATGACCATAATCCTGCAGGGAACTTCATATGGTTCTGAAACAATGATAGCACACCTAGAGTTGAAATCAATCAATCTACCACAAAACAAATCGAGAAGTGTGTATATTTGATGACTCTATGTCAAACGTAGGAGGTTGATGGCTGGCACTTTCAGGGTAGGCCCATAAAAAAAGAGAAGGGCCAACTAGCACGGGGAGAACTGAGCAAAAGCACACCCGGACCGGGAGCCTCTCATAGACACATTCACACATACGCATATTCACATAAAACATACTTTATTACATTTTTAGTACGAGCCAACCAAGCATAAGTACATTTTCATATGTACAGCGAGGGGCTGAACCTTGGTACATCGTGTGATGATTCTCTATTATCGACGGTTATCCTTCTCCACACAATCTCTTCCCTTGGCCATCCTCATGGTTATAGGCTTGAGTTTCCCTCTATATTTTGCGCCCACCGTAGAGCAAGAGGCTGACGGAGTAATTTCCTAGCGGGAGGCCTTCTACCGACTAGAGTCCATTACGCTTCCGGCCAGGTCGTCAAATTTGGTGCGATGGGATGTGTCATAACACGACGTGTATGTCGCCAATAGCCAAGCCTACACACGGATCTTTCACGCCCGGAGGCATGCAGGGTTACCTTGGAGACCTGCCTCCAAGCGCAGCCTGTCCGGGGTCGCTTCCCGAGGAGGAGGGGATAGGGAACAGAGAGAGAGCCTATCCCTGGCAGTGGCGTGGGGACGAGGGGAAAGGCGTCCGGGCGCAGCCTCCCTAGTGCCCGAAGGGCGAGCGGCGCGACAACGAGTCCCGCGGGGTGGGTCGGTAGAGCTCGGCCGACGCCCGGGAGTTGGTGGTGTCACCCGCCAGAACCGGAGAAAGAGCTAACAACGGCGTGGGCTAGATACGACTTAATTAATCGTTAATGGCCATCAAACTCTTAATTATGAAGAAATGCGGAGTGATCGCAACCGTTGTTGTGTTTAAGTTTTGGGAGGGGTGCACCGAAGCAGAAGTGTTTACGTATATGTTCAATGCACTTCAAAACAATCTACTTCATAAGTTGTGCACGTTCTTTGGACATAGTATTAGACATAAAATGTATAAGTAAAAATTATCTGGAGAACTGAAGGATGCAGAGTTACTTGCCACATGAGTGAGTGCCACCGTGCATTTTGTCGACGGCGGCCAAAATCTTCTTCAAGCTATAGTGATTACACATCCTGCACTCCAATAACAATTGTGTTATATGTACAAGACTACAATATATGTTGGATTGCATCGTTGTTCAAAACTTGGAAGCTAATGAGATTAAAATCTTGGCAAGGAAAGGGTAATAGGGAAACCAAGATAAACTGGATCGGATTGTACTTTGTTTCGGAGCTCAAGGTGTGAGATGAGGCGTTTTTTTAAGATAAAGAACATATTTTAATATCTGGTATACCAATTACACCCATCCTCTGCAACAACGCGTTGTTTTAGCGGCAACACGGATGCACACATCCCGTAAAAGAAGAAGAACTACAAAAAAGAAAAGTTCCACTACAGTGACCTATTCCTTGTAGCAGAAGACCTAACACCACCAAAATAGTCCCAAAAGTACAACTTCTTCAAAATCGACGCCTCCAAGGAGAGAACAGGGTTATAGGGCAGTCGTCGCTTTAATCATGTATCATAGGTTTTCACACTGAATAAAGTCCACACTCACAAAAACGATACCTTCAACAAGGTCATTGCCAGACACGACCAATTAAGAAGAAACCTTAGGTTTTCACCTCCAAAGACGATACCTACTTGCCATTGCCGCTGCCGCTCCAAGTTATGAATCACCAAACCAATCCTAGGACTCGAATCACCATTACTAGTCTTCAAATCTGGACCTCCATGTCATTCTTCGCACTTTGACTTCACCATGAAACAGAAAGCCATGTCCACGATGGAAACAAACTTCAGAGCTTCAAAACGCTTAAACTAAACGGTCAAAAAACATGGCTACGCGCGACCGAATCCCACCCGATCAGGCAATCTTCAGCCTTGGTTGCCCAATGGAGTTCGCCAACAGAGTCTTTCGGAACTCGACACTCCGGCCAGATCAAAGATAGACTGTTACCAGACAAATCTTTGTCTTGGGGCAAGAGAAACCTTACAACCGCCGACTTTATTCGAGCATCTTTGTCTTGGCGCAAGAGAAGCCTTAGGACCGTCGGTCGGAGCAGCAACGGAGAAGGAGGCCGCAACGCACGACCACAAACCGTCCATGGCAGGAGATGACGCAAATCGGTCCTAACGTCCTAATCTGATCCACCACCACGCCGTCAGAGGTAGATGGCGACGCTACATGCCACCCGCCGCCAAGACACCGCTCCAGCTTCAAGCCCCGTCTACAAGGCCGCGCCGCCCTTGAACCGCCGCCACCACTCCACTACCGCCCATGCAGCCGCAATGCACTCTCCTCCCCTCTGTACTTTGACGAGAAGGGCGCAGCCACCGTCGCCGGGTTTGGCAGCGGTCCCGGCCAGGAGCACGCCGGTGAGGGGCTGAAGCGTACGAAGTTCGCCGGTTTCGCAGTATGCATCAGCTTCGCTACTGGTATCTCCTCGGCATTGTAATTGTCGGGTGACAGAGCGTACGTAGTTGTCGGAAGACAGGAGCGTACCGAGGAGCCGCAACTGAGATCTACAGAGCGGAGGTGAAGCAACACAACACGGCACACTGGGGTGACAGAATACGGAAGAGGAGGAGGTTTGGAGCCCGAGGGACACCAGCGGCGAAGAGAAGGCGAGGCATCAGTTTGCTGCTCAGGGGAAAATGTCCGTGTTTCTTTTCGGCTGATCATCACATGGTCTAAGATATCTGAAATTTTGTTTGAAAAATTCTGTAATTTCGGAAAGCACTTGTAATTTGGGAACTTCGTACGTGAGACACTTTTAACTTGAAATGTTGTTTTTCAAAGTTCTGCAAAAAATTGAAAGTTCTCTCGAGTTTCTGAAATCTCAATCATAACTAGCTGAAAGTTGTTTTCGCCTATCTGGGACGAGTCGGTCATTGAACGTGGGGTTGTTCTGAGGTGTTTGTCTGGTGCGGCTATCGAATGCAAGCACACAGAAATCTTGAGCTAGCGGATGACTGCTAATTTAGCAAGACAACAAAATAGATTATATTCGTTTTATTCATAAAGCAAAAAGAAACATGGTTTATTCTCCTCCTATCTCAGGACTTGATTCGTCAATTGCTACCGCCAGATGATAAGGGTGCCGATGATGGTAACGCCGCCGCCGGGCAGTTATCCCAGCAATCTTCCTTTGTCTCAAAACAAGGATTACCTTCACGCGTTGCACAGCAGAAACATTTGTTGAGGCTATCGGTGCATGGACTCTTCAGACACATTTTGATCCCAGGTCCGAAGCCCTGGATCTGGTGGTCATCTAGCTGACGGCCGCCTGCAGACAATGGAAATGACAAGATGCGTATCAGACATATGATGGGATCGATCTTCAGTTGACGGATCATCACCTGAATATGTAGTACCTTGTACGGTGAAGACGTGGCTTGTAACAAGGACGACGAGGAATAATAGCATTGCTTCCTTGCCCCTCATCTGGCTGCCGGATCTGTGGCACATCATGATTTTGATGAACTCAATATGTATAATACTAGATCGACGAACACTACTTTTCTGCTAAGGTGCTATTTATCGACGAACACGATTTATGTGCTCGAGTCGACCCTTGGCTATTTATATACCAGCAAGAGGTAGACACAAATTTGCATGCTATCAAATGCATTTAATTTCCTCGACGTATAACTTGGTAGAAGATCATGTAGTATTCGATTAGTGCCTCGTTATTATGGCTTGAGCATCACTTTCCGTTCCTGATTTTAGAAACAAATCACGAACTTCAAGGAAATTACCTATTCTAGCGAAATGAGTTTCCAAGTATTTCCTTTGCTTCGTCATGAAACAAATTTTGTTTCCAATTGTTAACAAATTTGGCAACTGGAAATTGTTTTGTGATGGAATCTTCTTTCTGATTTAATGGATCGCAAGAAATATATATTTCTATCAACCGGAGAATTTGCTTCCATCGTGACCGGAATACAACATACATCGTGTGTCTTATCTCGGAACGAGATCCTCTGACATACGCTTAACTACTGCAGAGGGACGTAAACGATTTTCGTTCGTACGTTGCCCATCCGACGGCAGCAATCCGAAGCAGTGGAAACTCACGAAATAGTCGGCCCAAAGCCCAAAAGAACGAAGGGGATAAGGGAAAATAGCGCTCGAGCCTCCGTCGCCGCCACAGCAGCTCTGTCGTCTTGGTCGTTGGGCTCGACCTCTACGCTGTCGCTGCCCTGTGCAAGCCGGTCGCGTCCTCCAAGAGGAGGAGAAGGACACGGGACTCCTGGTCGCCTCGCTCATTCTCTGTATTGCCGCGGCCGTTGAGCATGCTGGCTGCGTCCTTGTGTTGCTGTTGTTGTTCCAGTAAACTGAAAGAGAAGTATGCAGAAATTTACACTGAACTGGATGCCAATTGTTGGTCCTAACTGAGCTGAACTACATGACACTCACAGCTTGATTTGAAGTGAACAAAATGGCAACCATTGCCCATAACTGAACTGAACTGGACGGCACCCAGAACTGAACTGAAATTTGTTTTTTGCATGTGCAGAATGGTAGAAAACTGATAGCATGAACTCTCGCTTAAATCAAAGCATGATTGTCCAAAAGCAGAATATTTGGACAGAAGTACATGTTCAAATCCAACAATTATGTGATTGGTCTGAACCATGCAGTTCAAATCCAACAAAAGATGGTGCACACTAGAGAGGAGAAAGACACGGACTCCTTCTCCTCTTTCAGGACGCGGTCGTGCGCAAGGGCGGGTCGGGCGCGACGACCAGAACGACGGAGCTACCGCGGGGACGGCGACGGAGGGCACGTCGGGGACGGAGGGCACGGGGGGGACGGTGGTGGAGGCCACACAGGCAGAGCTGTGCCTGCCGGCGAGGAGACGGCAATGGCGAGCGCTGTTTTCCCTTCTCCCCTTCGTTCTCTTGGGCTTTGGGCTGACTATTTCCGTGTGTCTCCTCTGCTTCGGACTGCTACCGTTGGATGCGCAGCGGACGAACGAAAATTATTTACGTCCCTCTGCAGTAGTTATGCGTACGTCAGAGACCTTATCTCATGGTATTATTGCTTCCAAAGCAATAAAGATTTTTCCAAAGCGACTGGAAATTGTTTTGTGAACGAATCTTATTTCTGATACAATGGATTATGTATCGCCTTGAATAATGCAACAAATTTATATTTCTATATGAACAGAGGAATTTTCTTCCGTGGTGACCAAAATTTGCTCCGATACAACATAAGCTGGTGTCTTATATCTGATGAGGGGCAAGGAAGCAATGCTATTATTCCGGCAGATTTTCGTGGAGTTCGGAAACCGGGGCGGTGTTCCCTTATCCTTTTTGTGGTGGCATGGCGATAGTGGTGGTGGGCCATATATCAGACAGCGGTGGCGGCGACACAAGTTGCAGCGGCAAGAAGATGAACAAATGAGATGCCAACGATGGCGACCGTGGTGTTCTATGATACAACTGTGTCCTCCACTCCTCCCTGCCGACTGCTGGGGACAAAGAGCAGACCTAGTTGTCTTTAGATAACGGATAGGATATCAGAAGGGGATAACCTTCCCCTTTTCCAAGTTCGTCATCTCACGATGGCAAGAACAACAGGGGTTTATGTGAAGGACTCGTACATGAGAGAAAAGGCGCAAGAGCCCTGCTTTTATAAAGCAACACAAGCAGCAAAACCAGTTAAGGACTCGTACATCTATTTCTGCCTTGTTTGTCATGTTCATCGTTACCCATAACAAGCTCATATTGGCACATTTATCGATTATGTCTAATGGATCTTGGCACAACCATGTGTGTGATCATTGGTTGGAAGATCCAACATTCAGCCAATGCTGATCCCAGAAGGTACTTTGACTTGACTTTGTTCCTAGAATCTCAGGTGCAAGGCCTACGCATGCTCATGGCGAGTGGTATGGGACACAACGCGTATCTGCATAGTAGGCGTATGATCGTTTACCTGTGTTAGGCAGTGTCTAGGCTCGAAAAAATGGAGGTGGTGCTCAAGTAGAGGCGACAACATACCATGGTTGAGATTTGGTGGTGCTCCTTCGCTAGGACTAGAGCTCTGGTGAAATCGCTTGCTATGTCCTTTCGGTTATTGCTAGCAATGGCGGGACTTTAGTGTTGTTACCTGCCTGAAGGCATTGCATAGATTGTCTCAATCTACTCTCGAGGGTCACATGATCTGGTATTTCACTAGATCCGATGGCAGTACGCCAGTACCCTTAGTGAAGGTCTTACTTTTTTAAAACCTTATTGTTATCGGTGTATTGCCACTGCAGTGGTTTGTGTTTGTTGCTCACCTTGGATCTTGGTTTCATTTTCTCTTGTTTTCCTCAATATTTTTATTCGTGCATTCGGCTCGAATCGCCCTCGAAATTGTGTTAGTATGGAGGCCGGGTGCACTTGATATATACTAGATATTATTATATTACCCTTTATTGAAAAACACAGTGAACCAATTATAATAATATTCAGCTAATGTGGCAACAAAAATGTATGTAATATATTATTCCACTATGTTCGATGTTAAATGTGCAAGAATAAAGCTCACTTCGCCAGTTCCCTAACCACACAAGCGAATTAACCTATTGATAAGGGGGCGCGCACGATACCATCGTACCACTCCTTCAAATATACAAGTTTTTCTAAAAATTTCGAAATAAATCTGTGAGTGTTCACAAGATGTGGTTTACAATTCCAAGAATTTTCAGAACTAAATTTGAAATACGCAAAGAGAGTCGCAACAATAAATTCATGTCCAAATAGTATCATTTGTGTTTTTGTCTTTTTGTGACACTATCTATGTTGTATTTGTCTTGTTGGATTATTAGGGAATGATTTCATGATAAATTACATAATATTAAGCACGACAACATCAATTACTAATATGTGATGCTCTAATATACTATAGGTACTAATAAACATGAACAAGAGCAGCATATCCGTAAACACGCCCATAATAAAATCGCAATTCGGAATAAGCCGCATCTAGCGAGCGTTTGTAGAGTATTTAGCTGTCCATGCAGATAAATTCACTGCGCCCAAAGCAGTGGTGATGTGGAAGTAGTAGACGACGTTTATGGAGGCGATCCACAACACCGACTGGTAGACGATCCATGGTGAAGTCGGCGAACAGTCGCGCGAGGAGCTTGACAAAAAGCTAATTCTCCCTCTCCCATACATGATCACAAAGTCGAGTGGTTCCAGAGACCTGCTCTCCCGTTCGTTTGTGCGGGCTGGCAATCGGGACGGAGTGAACTATGTTGGCGGTGCAAGGGAAGAGAGTTGGCAAAAACCTAGATTAGTTCAGTGTGTGACGACACATAGTGCACGTCTGTATAGAGTACAACTCGGGAAAACCCTAGCGGGTACAACGTGGCTTAACCACATCGCACGTTCGAGTCGGTTACATCTATCATGATGGTGCAGTGACCCGAACTGTTTAAGCTGCTAAGCTATCTCGCGCACTCCTCCTCCTCCGCCGCTTGCTTGTCTCGACACGTCGTGATCGCGTTTCATGAATCAAGTCTAAAGTCGCGTCAATTTTTGTCTATATTTTTGCTAGTCGTAGATAGCTAGTCTTCCGGTCCACCTTATAATTAAGGTTGCTATTGGGCTGCTGGTTCAATCCCACACCAGATTTCAAATTCTCATTTAAGGATCTACCAAGTATACAAAGACACTATGGAAACATGTAAAAACTCTCACCGAAAACGGAGAAAGGGTTCGTGTCTTGAGCCCCGCTATTGATGTGAAGTACCTCATCTGTAATGGAGTATTTAATAGTCACGATGAATAAACTTTTTCCAACAGTTAGCACTAGTACAAACGGCACACCGGACAGCCCTATATGGAAACGACACGAGTTAGGTGACGGAAATCATAATTTTACCGTTGCGGACGTGGCCTCACAGAACTGGGGGACTTCTGGTTCATCAACATTGGTTACTGAAAAATTAGAAACTCCGTCAACCATCATATTGGCAACGATCACAACCTTGCATCCATTTCGAATATTGGACTCTATGGTAACAGTGGGGAAAGGATATCCGTTTGCGATGTGCTTGGGAAATTACAATTGCAAACTGGAAGAACGCTTATTCCATGTGCTTAATTAACGAAGGATTGGAATCGGTTGCTCGCGGCTAATAAATGAGATTGGAGCCGCGCAAAGCCAGTTAGTTCTCCCATTCTTCTCCCTTCGTTCTCCACCAGTAGCAAAACAACAATGGAGGGCAACTGGTGGCAGAACGAGGAAGCTCCGAGCAACGACGTGAGCGGTGAAGACGCCAGCCACGTCCCATGGTGGGATCAAGACGGGTCGTCAGACTCGGACCCGCCTTCTTCGAGCGAAGGAGAAGACGACTCTGAGGAGGAGGACCCGCCAGAGCCATATTCTAGTCATGAAGACAACTCCGACGAAGAGGAGGAGCACGCGCCGCAGAAGGCCGCACCGGAGGAGGGGGAGCACAAGCCGGAGGAGAAGGCAACCAGAGAGAAGCGACGCCGTGCTGAGGACGACAATTGCACAGAGGAAGGGCAGAAGAAGAACAAGTAGAGTAGATAGTTAGCTCAATTTTTCGTAATTATTATATGAACATAATTTTTTGCTTGTTCAGCATCCTTCGTAAGTAGGCCCAGTGTGTCAGTGAACAAATTAAAGAATACAGTTGTTTATCGCCTCCATTTTCGATGTTGTACTTTCTTGCTATAAATGTGTTGTTATGACAAACCCTAACGCTCTCACTCTAACTATCACTCACTTTCACTCTCACAGCGTGGCGTGGCTCCAAGCAGCGGAAGATCTAACCCTTATCTCCTAGATTTGTCGGCGCGGTTGGCATTGCCTCCGCGCATCTACCCTGAGTGGCGCGCCCAGCATCGCAGCCGCGCATCTTCCCCAAGCAGCGCCGGCATTAGTCCGGATCCGCTGGTCTGGAGTATGTCCGTCACACTTGTAATCGTTTTTAGTAACTTGCATGTTTTGTATTGTTCTACATCCACTGAAAGTAGCGTAGAAAAGTTGTCTAGTGTTTTGTTGTCTCTATTTTAGCATATTTAATTCCAACTCTTTGTAGTACTGCCGATGATGAATTCATCAGTCGCTACTCGCTACTATTTTAATAGGGTTTAATGTTTAGGGTCAAAATTTTGTTTATAATCACATTATATTTAGCGACCTAGACTAGACCCTAGATCTTACACTCTATTTAAATTCTAGTAGGGTCAAGTCTGAGGCTAATACATTAAATTAATTTTAGTTGAGAATTGTTTGTCAATGTGCTTATCCTCGTTATGGTTTTGTCAATATTTAGCGACCTAGACTAGACCCTAGATCTTGCACTCTATTTAAATTCTAGTTGGGTCAAGTCCGTAGCATTATACCTTTTTTTTTATGCAGAAGCGCCACGTGTGAGGATCCTGTGCAATGTTCATTTGCCAGTGTGAGAGGTGATGGCAGGTATCGCTGCTGATCTACTATTTGGAAATCAGCACTACCCCCAAAATAAAGGTATTTGCATGGAAGGCAGCCAGTAATGCGCTAGCCACTGATGTAAACAAGAGGAGGCGAGGTATGCTTGTTCCTGGGACGTGTAAAATATGTACTCGAGAGTCTGAAGACGTGGCGCATGCTCTGTTCCAATGTCCGCATGCCGCTTGCGTATAGTGCTGGCACCTACCCTCGGACATGAATGCCTAGATTGATCCTTATTTATGGTTCAGAGAAATCCCTTTAACTATCCCTGCAAATATGTGTGAAGCCTTTATGCGTACGTGGCATGGCGAGCCTGGTATGCCCGCGAAGAAGCTGCGCACAATAAACCCCTACCTACGGTTGAAGGATCAAAGCGTTTCCTTTGTGCCTATATGTAGCTTTTTCGTGATATGAAGCAGCTATCTATGGACGAAATTATTAACGGGAAATCTGTCGTGATAAAGGATCATCCTAAGTCTGACTGTGTTCTTATCTATAAAAGTCTGACTGTGCAACTCAGATGAAACCAATTGAGAAACGATTACAAAAGCCTCTCCTCCTTGGTGGGTTAAATTGAATTTTTGTGGCTCCGTCAAACCTGAAGATGGCCCAGCTGGTTCTGGTATGGTCCTCCGTGATGAGGAAGGTAAAGTCATTTTCTCAGCTTGTCGACAATTTATCAACTGCACAGATCCTCTTGAAGCTGAAGCAGGAGCATGTATGGAAGGGCTTTTTTTCCGAAAAGGGCAGCCCAGCCTCTGCACCGGTTGATGCATGCGGCTTTTTATTTCATTTATTCAAAGTCATGTCTTACAAAACGAGTACATCACGGATCACAAAGTGTTGATACATGTATCAACCATCTAAAAAGTATGGACGTCATTTTTTTTCTTCTTTTCAAAAAGGGGAGTCCCAGCCTCTGCATCGAGTGATGCATACGGCTTTTTATTAATAACTAGGAAATGTTGCGCGGCGGCACGCCGCGCCCGTTGAGATTCAAAATGTTGAAATCCGTCGTATTATGTCGTTTAGAGTATCTCCAAATATTTAGCAAATTGAAATGTTCAAATATGTTTGTATTTTGCCATAAATAATTTATTTAACTCCAGAATTACAGAAAATGCATTTTTGTTGGGAACGTGAGGATTTTTCTGCAAAAAAGCGGCACGCGGGGGCTTTTCTGCAAAAATGTCTTATTCTGGAGGTTCCATTCACATTTTTTGAAATACGCGAGCACTTTAATGAAAAAGCGTGACGTGGACGCCACATATTGTATTTATTAGAGAGAAATACGTATATGTCCGTCAAAATGAAAAGGTTAAAACATGAAAGTTGTTCGGAAGGGTGATATCCATCTACTCGTGTAAGGAAAATTTAAACGAATGACTGAGTGCGACGAATTTGACAAAATTCGCCAAATGTTTTTGCGAGTTTGGATCCAAAATTCAGGAGTTATAGTCGACCAAACTCGGAACCGATTACGGGAATGGAACCTATTTGTCGGCGCACATATATTTCATATACATATTATCGCGGAAAAGGCAGGAAAAAACAGTGCACACACTGTAGCGCGCGGCACTGTAGATGTCTACAGTGTCGCGTGACGTGGGCAGCTCGGCAGCTCGCTGAAAGCGAGAGCTTTTATATAGAGAATAGATTATTCAAGAGTATAAAGTTTACATCTCAACGATCACACAAAATCAAGAGCTGAATCAACCAGCGAAAAAACAACATAATGCCACTACTGTAACTGTAGTCGACTAATATGCTGCCACGTACGACGGGAGAAAATATCCTGTGCCACCGACAGGAGCCGAGTGCATCCAGTAGCCATAAGGTCCCGCTGGGCCGACGACAGCAGGAAAGACTATAGCTGGATCCAGTACACCGTCGAGTTGATAACCTGCAATATATGAAAATTCTTTGATCTGTTAAAAACCAAATTATTCCGACAGTTCCAAATAGACCAACAAATAGCTGAAATGCCAATACGAATTCTAGCCTTGGTCTTATTGTCAATTTCATTCAGCCAATTACCAAACATATTGGAAACATTGGATGGTGGAGGGATGTTATAGGTACAGAAAACAACACGCCAAATCAATTGAGCAAAAGGACAAGAGATGAACAAGTGATCCACTGTCTCCTCCGATCCACAGAAAGAGCACTTAGTACATCCCTGCCACTTTCTCCTAGCAAGGTTATCTTTAGTAAGCAAAACTTTTCTACTCAAAAACCACATAAATATTTTTATCTTCAGTGGAATTTTTAATTTCCAAAGGTAAGTTCTCAGGTATCTAGTATGTCCATTTCATTAAATCCTCATACATAGATTTGACGGAGAAAATACCATTCGTGGTGAGCTTCCAAACAAAACTATCTGGCCTATCTGATAATTGAATATACATTAATCGGAGGCATAATTTATTGGGACCATGCGTCCCATCTCTGGCCTACAAGAGCTCTCCTAAAAGTCATGTTTAAAGGAGGGGCCCCATTGAACACATCATGCACCATAACATTTTTACGTTGAGCAAGGTTATACAATAATGGATATTGCTTACTAAGAGGAGAATTACCCAACCAGGTGTCTTTCCAAAACCTAGTTGTTTCTCCATTGCCAACCTTGAAAAAACCTTTGTCAAAGAAACTATCTTTAACTCGCATGAGGCCTTTCCAAAAGGGGAGTCATCTGGATTAGCCTCCACTTGTGCCAACGTTTTGCTATGGAGGTATTTATTATGTAGCAATTCTTTCCACATTCCTTCCTCATTCAATAGTTTAAATAGCCATTTGCTAAGTAGACATTGATTTTTTTTAACTCAAGTACCTCTATTCCTAGACCCCCTGGTCTTTAGGTCGACAAATAATATTTCACTTTGTTAACCGATATTTACATTTATTCTCATCGTTTTGCCAAAAGAAGCGAGATCGAAAGAAATCTAATCTTTTTCTTACCCCTTTAGGTATTTCTAAAAAAGACAACATAAACATCGGTAAGCTTGTTAATACTGAATTAAGAAGGACAAGCCGATCCCCATAGGATAGTAACTTGCCCTTCCAGCAGCCCAATTTGCTCTCAAAACGGCCCTCGACTGGGTTCCATTCAGCATTTCTCAACTTTCTATAATGTATGGAACACCAAGATACTTGAAAGGTAGAGAACCAGATTCACACCCAAAGATGTGTCTATACTGATCTTCTTCCTCCTTTGCTTTCCCAAAACAGAAAATCTCACTCTTATGAAAATTTATTTTAAGGCCAGATAATTGTTCAAAGATACATAATATCAGCTTCATATTTACCGCTTTATCTAAATCATGTTCCGTGAATAAAATAGTGTCATCCGCATATTGAAGTATAGAGACTCCTCCCTCAACTAGATAGGGCTTAGTCCTCCAACTTGACCATACTCCATTGCCCTTGCAATAAGGATTGCCAACATGTCTGCGACAATATTAAAAAGCATAGGAGACAACGGATCCCCTTGTCGCAGTCCTTTTTAGTTTGAAAATAATGACCAATGTCATCATTAACCCTAATGCCCACACTTCCTTTCTGAACAAAATACGTAACCCAATTGCACCAATCTTGTGCAAAACCTTTCATATGCAAGGCTTGTTGTAGGAATGGCCATTTGACCTTATCGTATGCCTTCTCAAAATCGATTTTAAATAGAACCCCATCCATTTTCTTCCTATGAAGTTCATGAATGGTTTCTTGGAGAATCACTACCCCCTCTAGGATATGACGTCCAGGCATAAACGCCGACTGAGTAGGTCTAATGACATTATGAGCAACTCCCGTAATACGATTAGTTCCTACTTTTGTAAATATTTTAAAACTGACATTTAGAAGGCATATTGGTCTATATTGTTGTATTTGGACTGCATTTTCTTTTTTTGGAAGTAACGTAATGACCCCATAATTCAGCTTAAACAACGGCAACGTGCCTTGTTGAAACTGAAAAAACATAGCCATTAAATCATGTTTAATTACATTCCAAATTGTTTGATAGAACTCAGCCGGAAAACCATCCGGTCCCGGCGATTTATTCAATTCCATGTGCGAAATCGCCTCATACACCTCTTTCGCAGTGAAATCGGCTGTAAGTATTGTATTCTCCTCCTCCGATAATTGAGGAATATCATGCGTGTTGTTTTCATCTAGCTGAATATTATTGGTGCCGATGCACCGATAATTTTTTGTAATAGTTAGTAATATATTCCTTCGTCTTGCTCTAGCTGAAAAATCTTTTTCTTTCTATGTTTACCATTTTCTATCAAATGGAAATACTTTGTATTATTCCCTCCTTCTCTTACATGTTTTACTTGGGCCCATTTAATTTCCTCCTCTCTACGTAGAGCACTAATGCGATCATTAGCTCCACATAGGGCATCTCGCTCAGCCATAGATAGAGGCATAGTTTCAGCTTTATGTCTAAATCATCAATAATATTTAGTAATCTCTCTTTTTCTTTTTTGTATTTTCCACTTTGGTTCTTTGCCCACCCTTTTAAATATCGTCGAAGGTGCCTTATTTTATTTTGCCACACTTCAATTGGTGAAGACCCCTTAGTGGCAGCAGCCCATTCGGCTGCCACCATATCATAGAAACTTCCATCGTCAACCAGGAAAGCTCAAAAGAAAAACGTGCTTTGTTGCCTCGATGCGCATGTACTACAGAATCCAAAAATAAAGGAGTGTGATCTGAGCCAGCACGAGATAATGCTTGTACCGTAGCTAGTGGAAATTTCTGTTCCCATTCAATCGTTGCTAGAATTCTATCCAATTTTCATATGTGGGGTTGTCTCGACGACTAGCCCAAGTATATTGACGTCCAGACATCTCAATTTCTTTTAGTCCAATGCACTCTATAGTAGCATTGAACATGAAGGACCATCTTGGATTAAAATTTGTATTATTTTTTTCTTCAGGTTTCCGTAAAAGGTTAAATCACCCCCCCACCAACATTGGCAAGGGCTCATTCTCACACATACGAACTAATTCAGAGAGAAAAAGTGGTTTTTGGTCATTTTGAGCAGCCCCATAGACCGAAACCAAAACCCATTGGAAACCATCACTTTTGATTTGACGTAGAGTTTGACACAAAAGTCCCCTACATCAACATTTGTGACTTGAATTGTTAGGGAATTAATCCCATCAACATGCCCCCAGCCCTCCCACGTGGCGGTAGACAAAACCAAGTAAAATCCAGACCGGTAGCTAGGTGATTTAGAAAATGATGAAAAGACACTACTTCAATATGATATCCTTAGATCAGAACGCCAGCTGAATCGGTTGTACAAATCCCGTGCCACCAATTCCAGCGGTTGCACCCAATATCCAGAGCGCTGCGGTGTTCCGTGGACTGTAGGTAAGACCACGTACGGATCCAGTGGGTAGCCAAAGGTATAACCTGCAAGAAGGAAGATGTTTTTGCATTGTTAAAGATATAATCATTGCGTATGTTCCATATAGCCTAGAGTAAAGCACATATACCCACTCGGATTTGAACTTTCTCTTTTTTATCAACACCCCTTAACCAATTGCCAAACAAGTTATCTGTACTATTAGGGGGTGGTGGCTCTAGGTTAATAGTGCCAGAAACAATTGCTTGTACGTCACACGTCAGTTGGGAACCCCAAGAGGAAGGTATGATGAGTGCAGCAGTAAGTTTTCCCTCAGTATGAAACCAAGGTTTAATCGACCAGTAGGAAAACGAGGTTTGCTTCGAAGGTGTTGGTGAGGAGTGTAGTGCGGCGCAACACCAGGGATTCCGGTGCCAACGTGGAACCTGCACAACACAATCAAATTACTTTGCCCCAACTTAACAGTGAGGTTGTCAATCTCACCGGCTTGCTGAAAACAAAGGGTTAAACGTATCGAATGGAAGATGTTTGTTTGCATAAAACAGTAGAGAACAATGATTGCAGTAGATTGTATTTCAGATGTAAAAGAATGGACCGGGGTCCACAGTTCACTAGTGGTGTCTCTCCAATAAGATAACTAACATGCTGGGTAAACAAATTACAGCTGGGCAATTGACAATTGATAAGTGCATATAACATGCATGTGTGAGCTGTGGTGTCTACTATGAGATTCATTTGGGCATTACGACAAAGTACATAGACCGCTATCCAGCATGCATCTATGCCTAAATAGTCCACTTTCCGGTTAACATCCGTACCCCTTCCAGTATTAAGTTGCAAGCAACAGACAATTGCATTAAGTAATGTGCGTAATGTAAACAATACATTCATCCTTGAATAAAGCATTGCTGTTTTACCCCTAGTGGCAACAACACATCTACAACCTTAGAACTTGCTGTCACTATCCCAGGTTAAATAGAGGTTGAACCCAACTATCATGCATAAATACCCCCTCTTGGAGTTACAAGTATTCACGTGGCCAAGGCTTCAACAAGTAACGGAGAGCATGCAAGATCACAAATGACATAGACATGATAATATAATATTCAGCTCCACATAGGTATCAATATAAGTCAGATCCCAGCAAACACAACATGTAGCATTACAATAAGATGATCTTGATCATGATAGGCAGCTCACAAGATCTAAACATGATGGCACAAGTGGAGAAGACAACCATCTAGCTACTGCTATGGACCCATAGTCCAAGGATGAACTACTCACGCATCACTCCGGAGGCGGGCATGGCGATGTAGAGCCCTCCGGTGATGATTCCCCTCTCCGGCAGGGTGCCGGGAAGAGCTTCAGAACCCCCCGAGTTAGGGTTGACGACGGCGGCGGCAGCGAATATGTTCTGGATGAAAGGCTCGGTGTTTTAGGGTTTTCGCGTCTCGGGGAATAAATAGGCGAAGGGGCGATGTCGGCGGACCCCCGAGGGGCCCAAACCACCAGGCGCGGCTGGGCCCACTGCCGCGCCACCTGGTGGTTTGGCCACCTCGTGGCTCTTCGTCTCTCCTTCGGACTCCGTGTACGTGCTGGAAAAATAGGGACTGGCCTTTTGTTTCGTGCAATTCCGAGAATATTTCCAGAAGTAACTTTCTGAAACCAAAAACAGCAGAAAACAGGGAACTGGCACTGTGGCATCTTGTTAATAGGTTAGTCCCAGAAAATGCATAAAAGTGATACGAAGTGTATATAAAACATGTAGCAAATGGTATAATATAAGCATGGAACAGCAGAAATTATGGATACGTTGGAGACGTATCAAGCATCCCCAAGCTTAGTTCTACTCGTCCTCGAGTAGGTAAAACGATAACAACAAATAATTTCTGAGGAGACATGCTTTCACACAATCTTGATCAATATATTGCAAGGCTCATGTCATGAATGAAGTGACTCAAAGCAATGATCTATAGTTTGCTAACAAATAGATAAAGAGTAAACAATGAATCATATAAGCAAAAACTTTTCATGAATAGTACTTTCAAGACAAGCATCAAAAAGTTTTGCATAAGAGGTAACTCATAAAGCAATAGATTCAAAGTAAAAGGCATTGAAGCAACACAAAGGATGATTAAGTTTCAGCATTTGCTTTCAACTTGTAACATGTATATCTCATGGATAGTTGTCAACATAAAGCAATATAACAAGTGCAATAAGTAAATATGTAAGAATCAATGCACACAAAGTTGACACAAGTGTTTGCTTCTAAGATAGAAAGGAGTAGGTAAACTGACTCAACATAAAGTAAAAGATAGGCCCTTCGCAGAGGGAAGCAGGGATTAAATCATGTGCTAGAGCTTTTTAAGTTTTCGAAAGCATATAGAGAGCACAAAATAAGTATTTGAGAGGTGTTTGTTGTTGTCAACGAATGGTAGTGGGCACTCTAACCCCCTTGTCAACCAGACTTTCAAAGAGCGGCTCCCATGAAGGACGTTATTCTACCAGCAAGGTAGATCATCCCTCTTCTCTTTTGTTTACACATGTATTTTAGTTTCTTTATAGATGACACTCCTCCCAACCTTTTGCTTACACAAGCCATGGCTAACCGAATCCTCGGGTGCCTTCCAACATTCACATACCATGGAGGAGTGTCTATTGCAAAATTAAGTTGCTTACTGATAAATCAGGGCAAAACATGTGAAGAGAATTATTAATGAAAGTTGTAATTAATTGGGGCTGGGCACCCCGTTGCCAGCTCTTTTTGCAAATTATTGGATAAGCGGATGTATATGCCACTAGTCCATTGGTGAAAGTCTGTCAGAAGTAAATGACAAGATTGAAAGATAAAACACCACATACTTCCTCATGAGCTATAAAACATTGACACAAATAAGGAGTAATAAAGTTTTGAATAGTTTAAAGGTAGCACATGAAATATTTACTTGGAATGGCAGGAAATACCACATAGTAGGTAGGTATGGTGGACACAAATGGCATGGGTTTTGGCTCAAGTTTTGGATGCACGAGAAGCATTCCCTCTCAGTACAGAGTTTAGGCTAGCAAGGTTGTTTGAAGCAAACACAAGTATAAACCGGTACAGCAAGAATCACATAAAAACATATTGCAAGTATTATAAGACTCTACACTGTCTTCCTTGTTGCTCAAACATTTTACCAGAAAATATCTAGACCTTAGAGAGAACAAATATGCATCCCAAGTCTCAACAAGCTCTACGGTAGTTCTCCACTACTAGGCTTTAACTACATGATGCAAGAGCTTAAACATGATCTACTTGAGAGCTCAAAACAATTGCAAAGCATCAAATCAAAACAAGACAATGATCTACAAGAATGCATATGTCTTTTCCAATACCAACTACTACATGTAGCATTTTCTTTCTTCCAAACAAACACCAATAATTTATTTAAACATAAACTCTCCAAATGATAATATAATGCAGCAAGAGAGTATTTATAAACAAGTGCTAACAGCTCGAAGAGATGCATGAAAAACAGGAGCTAAAAGCACTGCAGTAGCTAGTTAAGAATACTCAACAAATATAAGTGAAGAACATGAGTATTATCACTCATATAGTCCAAATACATAGATTTAACCGTAAATTTTCCTGATTTAGTTAAACCCCATGTAAACTTATCAGGTTCGACCGTCAATGAATGCCCATTAACCGGTTAACCAAATGCAGCCATCTATCCCATCTATCCCCTGTTAGAGTTCTCCTAAAACTTATATTAGGAGGAGGCGCATTCCCCAAAACAAAAGCCACTGAGACTTGTTTATGGTGAACAATACTGTAAAGGGAGGGGTATTGATTCGAAAGGGGCCTGTCCCCCAACCATGCATCCTCCCAGAACCGCACACTTACACCATTACCAACACCAAAAGATCCTCTGACAAAAAAAATCATCTTTGACTTTCATGAGGCCCTTCCAGAATGGGTGAGTCATGAGGTTGCATTTTAACCTGGGATAGAGATTTAGAGTGTAAATACTTATTGTGTATTAGCTCATGCCAAACACCCTCTCCTGTCACAAGTTTGAAAAGCCACTTGCATAACAAACTTTTATTTTTGACTCTAAATCCTCAATACCAAGACCCCCCTGCTCTTTTGGCCGACCGATGATGTTCCATTTAGTTAGTCTATACTTCCTTTTATGGCCATCACTTTGCTAGAAAAATCTTGATCTAAAATAATCCATTTTCTACGTACCCCTTTAGGTATCTCAAAAATGATAACATGAACATGGGTAAGCTAGTTAGGACTGAATTGATTAGAATCAACCGGTCTCCGTAAGACAACAGTTTTCCTACCCAGCTAGCTAGCTTTTTTTCAAACTATCTTCTATAGGTTTCCACTCCCCATTTTCAACTTTCTGAAATGAAATGGGAATACCCAAGTATCTAAAAGGGAAGGAACCAGACTCGCATCCAAAGATACTTCTATATTGTTCCTCAACCTCCTTCGCTTTCCCAAAACAGAATACTTCACTCTTGTGATAGTTTATTTTCAACCCCGGTAGTTGTTCAAACATACACAAAATGAGCTTCATATTTAACACCTTTTCTAAGTCATGACTCATAAAGAGGATAGTATCATCAGCGTATTGTAGAATTGACACCCCTCCCTCTACAAGATGTGGTATCAATCCTTCTACCTGACCATCCTCTTTCGCTCTCGAAATTAAGATGGCCAACATGTCCGCGACTATATTAAATAAAATAGGAGATAGCGGGTCTCCTTGCCTCAATCCTTTTTTAGTTTGGAAATAATGACCTAACTCATCATTAACCTTAATACCAACACTTCCACGACTAACAAAATTTTCGATCCAGCTACACCACTTAGGATTAAAGCCCTTCATACGTAAGACTTGTTGTAGAAAAGGACACTGAACCTTGTCGTATGCTTTTTCAAAATCTATTTTTAGCAACACACCATCCAATTTCTTCCTTTGAAGTTCATGAATGGTCTCGTGTAGAATCAGCACCCCTCTAGAATGTGACTCCCTGGCATAAAGGCAGATTGGGTTGGTCGGATCACCTTATGTGCCACCCCCATTACTCTATTAGTACCGACTTTATGTATGGAAGGTCTGAAACTAGCTCTAGCATCATCAGATAAACAATTATTGATGGAGTCTGATTGTGCATGCTTGGTGGCGGCAGTGGCCGAGAAGAATCAAGACCGCACCCCTCTAGATCATATTGTTTCTGAGATCAAGTTCTTGATGAAAGATAGTAGAATTATTTCCTCTGTAAAAGTAGATGGTTCATAGAGTAGGGTTAGCCACTGCCTTGCTAATTTTGCAAGAGCAGAGTCTCAATCTGTAGTGCGGTTAGGTTCAGGACCTGACTGTGTTCTCTAGGCTCTTGACCAAGTACCTCCATGTAAACCCTGCTCCTTCATTGATCTTCCTTTACTCGCAAAAAAAACTAGGATAACAAAGATGGTCTCCTGTCTAATTTACTCGGTGGCCTTATTTTTCTTAATTCGAGCATAAACTCCATCGAAAAACATGATCGCTCCTCCGCAAGGGTTACCTCCTAACCCGGATGCTTTTCCTGGTGTGTCCGGCCCTCTCTCTCTCTCACCATTTCAGATACTTGACAAAAACTGATAAACAGAAGGAAAAAATGAAACTTTTAACTTACTAAATAAAAAGATTCAAAGAAAATAAAAGTGAAACCCTAGGCTCTAAACCAGAGGTGCTCATGTTTTACCTTTCCCCAACATAAAGTTGACGTGAAAAATATAGGTCTTACGGGAGCTATACAAAGCAGGGCCGCTGGCAGCTTGGTGAAACCAAGAAGCCTGGCCTGAATCTGCAGTCATAGGGCTGGTGCCAACAAGCAGTTGGGCAGCGCGTCTTCACGGGCAGCTTGACAGATGGCGCTGGTAGGGCTGCGACCAAACTGTCTTGGCGAGGTCACATCAGCGCCAACGACCTTGGACAAGCCCGGCAATAAATGAGAGAGCGGGGCGTCACTTTGCCAAACCATCTCCTCAAGGCTCTGTTTGTTTCTAAGTTTTTTGTGATGATTAATGGGGATAATTCTCACAGGGATTATGTGAAACCCAACCTTCACTCAGTTCCATCAAGTTCTTACAATTCCCAATCCACTAGAGAGAGGGATCGTGTTTTGTGTATTAAAGATAAACTAGAGTTTGAAAAATTGTGAGGAAAAGTGAGAATAAAACCGATCAAATATAATAGAAACAAACGAAAATTTTGAAATATGTTGGGATTTGGGGTTTGACAAGAATAATCCTTACCTATCTCCACAAAAATCTCCAAAACAAACAAGTCCTAATGGAGCTTTATCGATCCCTTGATTTTTTTTTTTTGAATTTCGATCCCTTGAATTGAATAGCATAATTAAGCAGGTTACGTTGAATATTGCGCACCAGCTGTGCGATCGAGTCCGTGCAGTTGGTACCAAGAGTTTCCATATATAGCAAGATGGTCTTCCGGTCGGGTTGCTTTGTTCTAGCAAGATGGGTCTGAGTGTGCATGACCTGTACGAGCTGTTAAATCATGTTAGATCAATCATGTCCCTCTGGAAATGATTCGATGATAGATAGGACACTATCATGTTGAGAGTGTTCAAGAGGGCTGTGAGTTAGACGATAGACAATTTTCCTTGTATGTCGAAAAAGGTCAAGACTTGGTTAATTTAGATACTTCTAATGGTTATTTAGAACTTCAACTTCTAAGATGTCCCCACGTTGTTGCTTCTTACGGTTTGCATTTACCAAAGAATATACTATAGTCTCGCTAGTCTCAAAAGGAAATACTATAGTGTCTCGCAAGGAAAAATGGACTAATAAGAAACGACAGCTATATTTTGAATTGTCATTCGAATTTTGTTGGTTAATTGTTTTCTTATTAGTTTGTGATGCATATTGACACGTCGGCTTTTAGTCCTATAAGCCGCATCCATTGTATTGCCAAATTCATTGTTGAGCTTATGGCCTTGCGGTTGGCGCCTCACATGAACTCCCTTGTGTTCAATGTCTAATTTCTAAGGTGACTAGCTTCATCAAGAAAATAAGCATTCACGACAATTTCAGTTATGTTAGAAACCTTTCTACGAAATTCCACCGCTCCAACAATCCATGTCTCCTTTTCAAGCTCGATATCAAGAAAGCCTTTGATTCGGTTCGATAGAAGTATCTCATAGAACTTCTTCGACATTATGGGGTTTCACCTCACTTTTGTGATTTTGTTTGGGTGCTCTCTCCCGTTGCACGTGTCGCGTACTTTTTAATGAGTTCCTTGTGAGCCCATAAAGCACGGGACTACGGGAGTAGCCTCCGGCAAGACAGAGATTTTCGTATATATATATATATGATTTTTAAGCATTATGGCTATACCAGAGAGTAAAAAAGGTTCTTACAATATTATGCTTGATGCTCCTGTAGTGTATAACTTTTGTTGACAAAGTTTAAATATTTCCTAGAAACTCTTTGAATCGATGTACTTTGATATAAAATTGGAGAATTTCAATTCATAGAAATGTTTTCTATGAAAACATTTTGGATCATAGAATGTGGTTGTTCCTATATGTAATCCACTCCTCTGTCCTACATTCCCGGGCAGCTGCCTGGACTTCGGCTGCTAATTTTCTTTGCTGCTTAGTTGAAAGTGCTAGTTTAAGTGATAGTATAGTGGGGCAAATCCTGGTCAAAACAACGGCATGTATTTCTTGCCCATGCTCAGCGCTTGGGCTAGCTCTGCCACTGATTTAGCATGACCTTCAAATCTCTCTCTCTCTCTCTCTCTCTCTCTCTCTCTCTCTCTCTCTCTCTCTCGTTGGGATCCTCTTTATCTACTAGGAAACGTGCCCGTGCGTTGCAACGGGGGACAAAAACATAAACTTTGAGATAAACGTGCAATTTAGAATGTGCACAAGCTCGTATTGTTGTCATCTGGTTTCGACTCCACCTATAGTTGATTTGATATTGGCATGAGTCTTACTATAGAGAAGCACGATCCATGTTGATCAAACTTTTTTTTTTGACAAATGTTGAGTTGTTTTAAGGAAATGCAATTTGTCAAAAAACAAAGCAACTATCTCTAACAATTTGCGATTGATTTTAAGTTATCTGTGGAAAGAAAAACTGTAGGCTGACTACAGTGCAAGCAGTAATTGAACCACAAAATTGTCAATCAACAGTTTATGTACACTTAATAATATACCAAAGATCGGTGTTTTGCAATCTCAATAAAACAATGTTGGATACATGGAGCTGTTAAAAAAAATCGAATACATATGGTGATGGCTACCTAACACCATAACTATTGTCCAAAAGGTTCCTTTATTCAACACGTAATCGGCTAACTAATTAATCTGCAAACACAGACTCAACTATATGCAGGTACGCTAAATCAGAGTACTGTAGTAAGCAATGCCAATGAGGTGCAAATTAGCAAGGACAAACAAAGCTAAGCCATAATAGAGTTGCAGTGCAGAACTGCATTGGCATCTCTTGTGCCCTTGAAATCTCCAGTATGCGTGGAACGGAGCCCTCTGGAGGTGCAGGGCCGTGCCCCTTCTGCTGCTTGCTAATCTATCTCCCACCGACAGCCTCAGCCCTTTGCTGCTATTCCTTCCGACGCCACACGCTGCTTCTGGACGCACTCGGCTGCTACTTCTGGATAGATGCAGTCCGTCGTCGCCGTCGAGGCGCTGCCCCACGATGCCGCGGCCCTTGTTTGGAGCATCCTATCACCAATTCTGCAAATCACCTCTATGCTTTCCTCGGGGGAATCGTCCTCCCGTGATTCTCGGCTTGGCTCGTCCCCCGTCCATTGGCCTAACGCGCGGTTTTGCTGTTGTGCTTCTGGTGATTGGATAATACTCTTAGGATGAATTTGTAGCGGGACGCAACAGAGTGTCACGGAAGACGACACACGCGGCATTCATGACTCTCCTAGCGATGGCGGACGGGCGGGGCCGAGCCTGTGACGCCGTCGCGCGGGCATGGGAGGCGCACGAGGTTCTCACCAGCGTCGCATGGTGGTGCCCAGACAGGAGACGTGCGAGGATGGTTAGCGTCGGCGAGCACGGACGGCCATGCCTGAGGATGGCCAGTGGCGGGCGGCCGAGCGAGCACGGCCTGCAGCTACTTGTGATTGGGATTGAGTTTTTCCGTCGGGGCGCTAGTTGCTAGGCTGCAGGTCGCGTCCTCGCGTGCAGGAGCTGGAAGATATGAGTGAGCTTGCATCGGATCTGTGGCGGACATGGATGTGGACGGCCGGGGAGAAGGGCTCGGCCGCTGCGACAGGCGGCGGTGGTGGTCGTGGGGACTTGGGAAGAGGATAGATCGAAGCGGTACGTGACTTACCGGTGGCATCATGGGTAATATGTGATTTTGTGTGAGGCAAAATCGGCAAGAAAAATGACGTACGAGAAGAAGACTTAATACTTTTATTATTAGGTATAGATTACCTAATAATAAAAACATTAACATTTCTTGTGGTACGATACTTTTCTTTCCGATTTTGCCCTCCCACCAAATTACATACTACCCACCAATGCCACCCATAAGTTAAAAAAAACTCTTCAATTAGGTTTCATACGTCAGATCGCTCGGTTCGTTTCACGTTGCGTGTGCTGTCTCCGATCACGTCGTGATCATTCCGGTTTCCAATACACTCCAAGTCATGATGCCATAGGACTCGTTTTCTTTCGTTTTAAAGCCCTCCTCTCGATTTGGAGCTGTCCGCTGCCGCTTCGTACACAAATAGGACTCGACACCGAGTATGCACGAGTCACATAATTTCCCAGGACATAAATAGGACAAGGGAAATGGATCGATCGATAACACGCGCTGGTAGCAGGAGATATATTCGTGGACAACGACGGTGGCGGCGGGCACGTCATCCAGGGCCTCCCACGTCTCCAGGACCTCCCACGTCATCCGCACCACGTCGTCGATGCTCGGCGCCCACCATGGCCTCGGCGATGGACCGGAGCCGGTCCACGGTCTCCGGTGGGTACGGCGGCGTGGGCTCGGCCGCGACGTTAGCGGCGGCGGTGTCCGGCGATCGGAGGACGCACCGGTCGGCCTCGTGTCCTCCCTGCTCAAAGGACAGAGCCCGTCTGGCCAACTTGCAGGTGTCCTTCGCCTTAGGTTCCAGCAGCGCGTGGAACTCGCTCTCGAGGAACGCCATGGCGTGGTGCAGCACAGCGGTGACCCGGTGCGCGCTAGAGGTGTACTTGGTGCTGGCCTCCGGGTTCTTGGCGAGCGCGGACGCGAGCGATGCGATGTGATGCGCGATGGCCGCAAGGAGCAACTCGCCGTTGGCCTCCGCGGCCCACTTATCCCGCGTGTTCTCGGACTGCGCGATCTCAAGCTCGACGGCGGCGGCGAACTTCTCCAGCGTAGCTTCCGACGGCGGCATCGTCGCGACCCGCGTAGGCCTACGACAGAATCGACTTCTGGCCTTTGTGTTCCAACACGTGGATGACCTGGACGATCCTCGCCGCATCGGACATCGTTGCTAGCTGGCGGAGGAATAAAGTATAGCCGTTCTTCTTCTCCGACGGACGACGGTACAGGCCCTGCTATGGTCGGTGACGATGACAGACATTGGTCCGTTCGGTTCCCCTATTTTTTTGTTGCTGCTTCAGATCACAAGACCTCCCGAGCCAGTCCCCTACAGTTTTTTCTGACGTCTGTCTGGATGCAGCTTGCTGTGTGAGACAATCCCCAAGCACCGCGACTAGCTCATATTCAAGTCGAGGGAAGCAGAGTTTGTCTGACTCCTATGTACTACTCTGCTCCAAATAGGCAAATACATATTTGTGATAAGCCTTCCATATATGTATATGCGCATAACTGTTTTGTTTAACAACCGTACTCTACTAATAATGATCACTGTGATATTTGAAATTTGCTTTAGGTTGGAAACATGCGGAGGAAGAGGTGACCGTGACGGTTCTCGCGCAAGAAAAAAACTCGGAGGTTATGATCACTTATTATTAAATCAACCAATTTTTTCTTTTCTGTGCACCGGATTTATGTTATTTGATTTAAAGTAAGAAGGTTTTTTAAATTTCTTTTATTTGTAGTTTTTTCACCCCCGTTGCAACGCACGGGCATGTTTCCTATCTATATCTATATCTATACCTAATCTCTACTATATAATACGAGTAGTGTTTCTTCCTCCATAATTTTCGTCCGTCCGTGGTTTGGTACGTTGTCCTTCGTCTAAACATTTGTGATGATGGTGGTACGTCTAAGAAACACAATCGGATCCAATCAAACAACCATCGATCGAATTCTCAAAAAAAAAAAAACATCGTTCGATCTGGTGTATCCGGCACGGAAAAAAAGTCCAGAACCTCCCGATGGAAACGAGTCCCGATCAATTTCCGCGTCTTAGAGCACGTCCTCCGATGGAAACAAGCTGTTCGGTCGGATCAATAGAATCGATCGCCGACATGTTGGCCAATATCAACCGGCACCTTCCTCGCGATGGAGCTCCTAAAGGACCTCGTCGGCAAGCGTCATCACCTGTCCAACACGCTGCTGTCCGCCAGTACGTTGGATTGATGATCATCAACAGATTCCTTTCATCGTTTCAGGACCTCGCATGCATTATTATTCATTATAACAACTACATATGCACGTACATCAGTACATGTATGGCCAGGAGGTCGAGCTTTAAGAAGTAACTTCAGTGTCTTGAACAGCAACAGAGCGCACATCGCCCCATGGATTCCTAGGCCGTGGCGCGCTGCCTAACCGACAGAAAAAACCACGGCACCAGGATAGCAAAGTACACAACTGCTGCCACGGCGAAAACCCTACACAGCGACAGCAGGCCAACGAGCAAGTACTCTATGCCATTGCCACCTACAACGTTGTACATCTCGGTGCGCACGTCCATGGTGACCTCGACGACGTCCTGGCAGCGGCTAAAGAGTATCGTATATTGGTCGGCGCAAGCGATGGTCACGCTTCCCTTGCCTTTGACCTCGACCTCGAAGTCCTCGAGCTGGAAGAGGGCATCATGCCCTCGCTTGTCAGCGAGCAAAATGCAACGCCATTCTTCTCGGCCTACTCGGACTCAATGATCTCGAAATAGTCTAAAAGTGTTGGAGAAGACGATGAAGCCCATGAGCATCGGGTAGACGGCGGCCTGAAGCTGAGAGCCCTCGGGGACGTAACCAAGGTTGAATCCAAACTCATCCAACAGGATTTTGAATCGAGAATTTCTCTTATGAAAATTATATTGTAACACACATTTGTAACAAAGATTATGAAAAGTCATTAACAATCGCTAAACTGTTTAACAAGTAAAAACAATGCACGATATGTGCCTAAAAAATACTCCCGTAGCAACGCACGGGTATTTAGCTAGTAATAATAAAATCATTAAGATTTCTTGTGGTACGTCATTTTTATTTCCAATTGTATCCTCCACCAATTCACATATTACGCCTAGATGCCATCGAACCGTTTTGTTCGCTTATTTACTTGAATTGCCACCGTAAGTCAAACGGACAAAAGAAATACCCTCCTGCCCTGCCTCGCGGTGTGGAGGTGGTGATCCATGGTACACAGTCATAGTTTTAAAAACCGGACCGGACCGCCGGTTTAATCGGAAAAAACCGGAACCAGAGCCTCTGCCGGTTTTTTATGCGCACTGGACCGCACCCGCCAGCGGACCGGATTAAACCGGGGTCCGACCGCCGGTTTTCGTACTAAACCGGACCTTCCGGTCCGACTTAGTGCGTTCGAAAAAATTAATTGCTGCTGGCAGGTTTCGAACCCACAACCTACAGCCTTCGCGCATGGTGCAAAAGCTACAATGACCAGCTAGCCTGGGTTTGCTTGTTGTACAGAATGAGAAATCAGACTATTAGACTAGTATCTACACGGTAGCATTAAATACAGAATCTAACGGCTTTTTTGCTTTTTCCTGGGCTGCATGCAAAATGCATACATGCATAATACTCTGTTACTAGTATCTACACGGTAGTATTTTATTATTGTGCAAAATTGCAAATCTAAAATATTTTTGCATACATAATTATTTATTTATTGTGGCATTTATTATAAAAGATATATTACTTTATCTATACTACTATTAAAAGAGCAAACTTGTGTTGATACATTGAATCTGAGCCCTTCAATATTTGGCCAACGGTTCAGATCGCTCCAATGTTTGACAACTCAACACAAATCCACTTTTGCCCGTTTTACCCTCCCACCAAATCACATAATACTGCTAATGCCATCGTACCGGTTCGTTTTATTTCGTTTCGTGATAATTGCGAGATTTGCCACCGCTAAAAGAAATTAAAAAACAGAACACTAGAATCGCGAAGACCACACTCTGCCCTGTTCCCATCGCCGGCCGCCGGCGAAGATGTTCCCCTACCACGCGACGCGCCGCCCGCGTTTCTCCACCCGCAAGACGGCCGCCGGCCTTCCTCCACCTACCGCGCCGCCGGTCGCCCCCAGCCCAGACGCCCTGCTGCCCCGGGGGGCCGAGATCCCCTCACAGCAGCTGCCCTGGGAGGCCGAAGGCGGCCCACCACCTCCCGCCGGCGAGCTGGGCGTCCTGGGAGGTCCCTGCACCTTTCCCAGCATCCCCGCACCGTCGCCGATAGCCACGGACCTCCGCTGCATCCTGCGCGGCTACCGGCGCATCCGTCTCCCCTCCCCGCCCCACCCACGCCGGCCGGCCGCGGCAACGAACCCAGAACATCGATGGCATCGGGCTCTCCTCCCTGCGCTACGGCGACAGCCTCTCGGTGGTAGCCATCTCGGTGCGACGGCCGTGCTATGCGAGGCCATCTCCTAGCTCCTCATCTACTGCACCACCACCTACAACTCCCTCCGCGCCACCATCGAGCGCCACTCCCGCAAGTTCGACTCCATGAAGTCCACCTCCTCCTCCGGCGGTCCCGGCGCTTCCGGTGGCGCCGGCGGCTCCTCCTCCCAGCCCGCCTCCTTGCGGGCCAAGAAGATGGACCGCGTCGAGTCCAGCCTCAAGGACGCCTCGCGCGAGCTCTCCTTCGCCAAGCCCAAGTCCGGCGCCGTTATCGGCGCTGTGCTCTTCGTTTTCTTCGGCCTGCTCACCTCGCTCTTCGAGGGCCGCGCCATCGCTAAGCTTCCCTTCGCGCCCGTGCCGCTCGTGCAGCGCATGAGCCACCGTGGACCGCCCGGAAACGACCCCACCGACATGGTCTTCCTCTGCTCCATGAGCATCCGGACTAACCTCCAGGCTCCAGAAGCTGCTCGGATTCACGCTGGGGCCGACGGAGGGCTCTTCGGCATGCCCGACCCAAAAGTCAATTACGGAAGATATGGTTGGTTCTCTCAAGTTCATCGGTTCAATTTATGCACATGACTGACATTTATTGCCAAACATATATAGTTTTACACCGAATTGTACCAGTCAAGCAAGACTAGAAGATTTCGAGATGGCAACGGCACAAGGGTCACAGTTGAAAAAGGTCTCAACATTACAGTATTGTAATTTTTACATTTTCTGCAGTACACAAGTCGTCCTACAATTACATTTCGAACATGATAAAATGAGAAATTGAATGATCTTGTTGTTCGATCCTCCGTATCTTCACTTCTTGGCCTGGTATCCAGAGCTTCATTCAGCGTTTTGGTTGCGGCAAAGTTGACAATCGGAGCCTTAAATTAAGAAGAAATATTATTAGCAGCATAAGATCTCACAGCAAGCAGGAAACCCAACAAACAGTATAGCTGCTAAAGTCTTGTTAAATCCTTCATCCTTGGGTTTGATCCTTGTGCTCTCCGGGGCTACTGCAGATTTGTTGACTCTTAATATTGGCTACGATAACTACCTGCATAACTGGGGGAGGTTCAGTAAGGCATGTGGCTCACTTAATGAGACTATACCATTATCTCTACCTGTGATAGACTTGGGACTACAGAAGCATGCTTCATTGGCTCATTGCCATTAAGCATTCAGTATGTGCGTGTTAGCGTGTAGTTCTTCTAGAATCTAGAGTCTAGACTGGAGGCCAAGAGTACAACAATTTAGATAGTTTTGTTGGTCGGCCTCTCGCCGTGGCGCTGGTTCCCCCTTGCGCCGTCGGTTTCCCCGAAGACCACCCCGTGGTTTGGCATGACTGCGACTCTGCATCTACGGTGTCTCCTGTCTTTACCTCCCCGAGCCAAACGCATCAGATGGCAGACCGATCTAGACACTTGCTCGGCATGCCTTCGAGGCTAGAGGGCGCTGCCGATGATGATGTATTGTAGGGATGCCAGGGCTTGAGTGGATCCATGAAATAGGTTCAGCCATGGGATGCAAGGAAGAGGTAGGTGACGGGGAGCACAGGCCTTCATGCGTGGGGTCATGAGGTTGGGAGCTAACACGTGAACATTCAGGATTCAGGGAAGAGGATATTGGTCCGAGAGTTACAGTGTTGCTTGTTGCTGACGACAGTGATGCATTGGACTCCAACTCTAGATGAACTATTGCATGAGTTTCTTGTTAGCTCTTGATTTATTTTCAGTTAGCGCCTTACTTGTCGGTGTACTTATGTACTTATTTTCTCTCAGCCCGACATACGACACACATACACCTGAAAGATTGTGATATACATCTCTTATAATCATTCTTGTCTTTGGCAAAATAAGATCATATGAAATGGCCTTTGTTAATAAGGATGTTATATTCTCATTACTAACACCGGTAGGTGTCAAATCTAGCTATCATTTAGACAGAGAAGTCCAATTAATATGTACAAACAAATCCTCAAATTGTCCTAAAGCTAGCCCATTGCCATCTTCATCAGGATTCTAAGGTAAACATCTGGACAAATTGACTTGCATTTGTCATTATAAATATGTTTGTGCACTATAGGAATGTCTTTAGCTATTGTTAACTTCATGTAGCACGGTAAAAGCTGAAATTGTGTAAACAACATAATTGCCAAATAAAAGAGGGTGTTCTCCATCTATTTGCTTCTGACATTTGATTAGATTGCTTGTAAGATCCTTGTGTTTGAATGCTACCTTGATGTGGAGCTAAGTGAAGTTGGCAGTTGGCAATGCATCTTTGCTTGTAGGAATGCGTCAGCGGATAGTGTGCTTATGACTGGCTCTCAAACAACAGATAGTTCTGTCTATGGAGTGTGGTTCCGTCCCAACAATCAGGGAGGGGAAAATCGACAACGGATATTTGCTGACATGGCATGTATATGGTTTTTAAAGAGAAGCAGTGTACTTGAAACCAGTGAACAGAAAAGGAAAAATATGAAATATTGCTTGCTAAGTTTTGGCACCGGTTATTATTAGTCAAGTTTACTGAAATCAAATTGATACCAAGTGACAAATGGAGATAAGGAAATGTGCTTAACTTCTAGATGGATGAGGCAAGTAAGGTCTGGACATGTCACCATCTCTGCTACCGCCAATGCTAAAATGTACTACTATATGACGAAGGCAGATCGTGCTGTCATATAAGGATTTGTGGTTGACATAAGGAGATCATTAATGCCTGGAATTTGCAATTGGTGATCTTGTGTTTTTGGCTTAACTGAATAAGCCACTGCCGGTCAGTTGAATTGCTCTAAAGTTTTGCTAGACTCTCATGGATGAACACAAGCTGAACTATTGTGAAACAACGATTATTGAGTTGGTATTCTGTACAGCCCACAAGAATAATCCTGAACATGATGATGTGTTATCTGCACGTGAGAATATTTTTTATATTTGGAAAGTAAGACACCTTTCATTTTTTTTCCTCCGAAGCACCTTTTGGTGCAGTGGTTAAGTTCTCGAAGATTGTGTAATTGGTGTTCAACGTGCATTGCTACATGTAACATTACTAGATAGTTTTGAAAAAAAAATATAGATCAAAGTTCGAATGTGGTATAACAACTAAAACTCTTGTGCAGATAAACTGTAATTAAATTATCAAAAGTCAATTATATTAGCAACATTGAATCTCATATTTTTCACATAAATTTTACATACGGGTTAATTATCAAAAATCAATGATCATCTTGTTACTATAGTCGCAAAACCACATTATATAGACGTGCGTTGCACGTGCACGTGTACTAGTATCTTAAAAAACCGAACAGTGAACCGGTGAACCAGCGGTCCGACCGGTAAAAACCTGAACCGACGGCCTCACCGGTTCGATCACCGATCCGGTTTTTTAAACTATGTACACAGTACACGGCAGCGGCGGCAGATCGAGCGGCGGCGCATGTACACGGCGGCGGCGACGGATCGAGCGGCCGCGGCGGCGCATGTACACGGCGGCGGCGCCGGATCGAGCGGCTGTGGCGGCGCATGAAGGACTTCCTCGAGGCGGTAGTCTCTGGCGCCGGGTGCGCGACCGCAGCCGGCGTTCCTCCATGGCCAGCCAGCTTGGCTCGAGCGAGGCACCTCTGGCATGCCTTGCTTGCAACGTACGGTGTCCTCTGTCTCCCAATTTCGCCACCTACCCTTGGGAGTTTTAGACAGCCGCAACCTACAGGAAGAACACCACACCAGGTGGAGGCGGCGCTGCATCCCGAACCTAGCACTACCACCTCCCGCGCGTGGCGAAGATGTGGAAATACCTCTGTCTCAGCGCGTTCCAACAGGTTTCAATTATTTTGAACCCGTAGCAACGCACGGGCACTTTTCCTAGTATAATATAAAAGGGTACAGGGTATACAACGTACACGGCAAGGAATAGGAGATCAACACGATCGATCCTTTCCTATACAATGCTACAGCAGCTAACGATTACAGCAGTTAACCGACCTGTATTCAGATCGTGTCTCTAACACAGCCTTCCCTTAACGTCTATTTAAACTGCCAGCACCCTTCATCTCTCCCTCCAGTACTCTCCCTCTCCCTCTCCCTCTCCCTCTCTCTCTCTCTCTCTCTCTCTCTCTCTCTCGGACACCTTCTTTAGCTTGATTCGGATAGCCAAAGCTTGCATCTAGGCCGACAATGGTGTTGGCTCCACCGAAGCTGGCGGCTGCGGTCCTTATCTTCAGGACAATGGCCGTTGGTCTTGAGGCAGCAGCGCTCACCTACAGCATGACTGCGGCAGATTTATCATTCTCGACCCTGATGTAAGTGCAATTAATATGACAATATCTTGCTCTTCTCGCTTTCCATGTCAAGTAGCAAGCTTAGCTACGTCCACGTGCTTTGTTACCTTGTCTACATTCTTAAAATTCAACAACACGTAGATGTTACGTTCTAATTACCATTAGGTCGTTGAATCCGCACCATGCATGCTTTGCTATCTACGTTCTAATGATGATACTAATAGAGTAATTAACTAATTAACATTGCGCCGGTGAATGACGTGTTGATTTGCCTGCAGCTTCCTCAAGGTCGTGCTGTTCGTGCACCTTCCCTTAAACGTGCTGCGGCTTCTGTATGACGCGGCGCAGGTGTTCAACCACGATCCGCTGCCGGCCGATCGCTGGCTCCTGGCTACTCTGGTCGCCGCCGAGTGGGTTAGTTCTTCAGCATATATAGTACCCTGTGACCTGTGTTGTAGTTCTACATGTCTTCATTCGATCTGTTTTGTATTGATACTTGCATTCTCTCGTACTTGTAGATTATGCTCCACATATTGTTCGTCGCTGGGGTGAGCTCAGCCGCAGTGGTGGACGCTCTTTACAGAGAGCTGGGGAAGTGCCCTTTTCTACCTCCAGGATTCTGCGAGCGGTACAGGGCGGCTGTTATACTTACGATGCTCACGTGGTTCTTCAGCGTCCCCATTGCTTTCCTGATGGCGTGGATTGGAGTATACTGGGACATTGCTGTCGCCGTCGCTGCTGAAGCCGCCGCCGCCGCCGAAGCAGCAGACCATCAAGCATGAAGATGAAAGTGGCGTCCTGCTGCAGATTTCTCCTCCCTCTTGGATTGATGCCTTCCTATAAGACTATAGTCATTCTCTGGCCTTCTTTCTTTTTATCTTAACACATGCAGTGCCTGCTCCTGCATGGTTCGAATAAAAAAGTGACGTTTAAGAGCTGTAAGATCAAGCTAGTTAAATCTAGTGTTGTACTGTAAAACAACTAGTACATGTAAAGATTGCTATGTACAGTTTATTGTTGTCAAGCTGTCAAGATGGTATTTATGTAGACATAGCAAGCTTATTATGCTTTAGCTCATATATATTTGCTTTGAACCATTCAAAGCTACTCTAAAATAGAACAAATAGTTTGTCCATCTAAGTGGAAAAAATCTCTGTCAACTCTTGTCATCGATGCTTTAGTCTAATCAGAAGGTCTATATATCTATCTAGTTGGTGAGAGTGTTATGTCAAAAAGAAGTAACTGACAAAGTGCACTGTGCATACGGTGCTCGTTCAGTATGCTCAGTGGCTCACCTTTCTTGAATCATAGCAACTATGCTTGTCTCCAAGGGAAAAACCAGTCCTTTTTTTTGAAAGAGTAAGCAGTCCTTTCTGAGGGAGAAAATTATAGAAGCATTTCGATCTATAACGAAAATGATGTGACTGAAATGTTTTAGGTGGCAATAGATGGCTTCTTCATATATCCATATTAAGTTCCCTTGATGACGCCTCAAGAATTGAGCAGCGAACGCTTGGTTGGTCTTCTCTCGTTTGCTTGCCAACGCGCTCTGGCAAGTGGTGACGAGCTTCGTCTACCATTTGTATGCTGAGTTTTTTGGCTGTGTGCAAGGACAATTTCCTATCAACTATTTGAGTATCCCGATCTATTATCGGAGACTTACAAATGTTGAGTGAAAAAGGGTGGAGGAAAGACTTCAATTACGTTTAAATAGCTGGAAAGGCAAACTCTTATCCCTGGGTGGAAGACTGGTTCTCATAAACTCAGTACTAAGGAATATGGTACTGTACATGATATCATTCTTCCAGTTGCCTAAAGGAGTCTTAAAAAGATTGGATTATTTCAGATCTAGATTCTTTTGGCAAGGAGATTTTGAGAAGAAAAAATATCGACTGACTAAGTGGAGTGTGGTTTGCTGCCTAAAAACCAAGGAGGGCTCGGTGTTCATGACCTTGAGGTCAAGAATCGAGCCTTACTAGGTAAGTGGCTATTTAAACTTTTGTTGGAAGATGGAGTTTAGCAAACCCTACCTAGGAGAAAGTATGTGGGAAATCAAGCTGTCTCTCAGGTTCTTTGGAAACCTGGTGATTCACACTTCTGGGCTGGCCTTATGTCCACAAAGAAGTTCTTTTTCTCACATGGATCTTTCACAATTAGGGATGGCTCGGAAATTCGCTTCTGGGAGGATAAATGGTTAGGCCAATCTACCCTCAAAGAACAATATCCGGCTCTGTTGTAACAGCCCACTTTTGGTAATGCAAATTATGGACCAAATTTTCACTTTTTGCATTCCATGCATGCATCATGGCATCCATTTGCAATTGCTAAACAACACAATACTTGGTTTGGCAACATTGAAAAGTGAAATGCCAAACTTGCTTGAATCAAAATTTCAAATCAATGAGAGAATTCCAACCTGCAAAACAAAATACTTTGACAACTTCTATTTGACAAGGAAGTTCCAAGAGTTCTGAAAATATATTTTTCAATTGCAATAATTTTCCAAAGGAGCAACATTTGGAAAGTTAGCAAAATGCCCTATTTAAACTTCTATGAGCAAATGTTGACAAAAACATTTTTGTTGGAGACACCAATTTTTGTGGTGCTTCTACATGTTATTGGGAGGCTACATGAATTTTCCCAAATTTTTCTAAAAAGTTTAAGTGCCTCAATAAAATCAAGGAAATGCTACTGGTTTTATTAATAAAAGGGGAAAAGGACCTATCGGTGATGGAACTAAAACTTCCAGGGGGGTTTTCGCAATTTTCGCTTTCCTCTTCGTTCTGTAGCGAGCGAGGCCGCCGCGCTCCCGCCGGACCACCTCGCCGCCCTGTCGCACGCCGCGCCCGGGCCCCTCTCTGCCCTCTCCCTGCAAGGAGAGCACGCCGCACGCGAGGCCCACCTGCTCCCTCCCTCGGTTCTCCTCCCTGTTTCCCCATTTCTTCCTCTCCACACGGCCGCAACCGAGCCGCCATGGCTGAGCTCGACGCCGGCGTGTGAAGCGTCCCCGCCCCAATCGAAGGCCACAGGAGCGTTCGCCGTGTCGTCTTCTTCCTCTCCACCAGAGGAATCGAACCGGGCTGGCCGGAATCGCCGTCGCCGTTCGCTTTTGCGCCGCTGCCTTCCGAAGCTCCGCCGCCCGGTTTCCGCCGCCGTGGTCTGTCCCCAACCTCACCGCCGTCTCCTACGAGCTCAGGGTGAGCATGCGGTCCTTCCCGTGCCATAGCACCCCTTCCCCTCTCCCTTCTCGAGCTAACTCGTGCTCCACGCCGGGGACCTCGTCGCCGAAGTTTCCGTCGCCGTCGCCACGCGTTGAGGCCGTGCGTCGGATGTTTTCCCTCGCTCGGAACTGGGTCGGAATGCATCCGGAATTCCGGTCGATCGGAAAAATCCGGCTATCTACCAAGTTGATTCCGATCGACTCCAGTACCCAAATCGCATATTTCGGATTGAATTCGGAATACGTCGGATTATTCCGAGTTCATCGGAATTCCGAGATTATTCCGAAGTGAGTCCGAGTTGTGCTGTACCAAATTTTTGCCCCCTGTTTAATTTATTCTTCCTTTCTAAATTGATAAATAATGGTGCTGAGTTTTAAATAACCTTTTTAAGAGTACTTATCTAAAAGGAAATTGTAGACGGAATAACTTGTTATCGGTGCATCCGGAAAATGTGTGGGAGGTACTAAAATGTCCGGAAAATGGTGAACTAACTTTTAAAAGAAATATCCTGCATATCTAATCACCAACACTCTGCATTTCATCACCTGAGCATGACATCTAATATGCAAGTTCATCCTAGGGTTCCAACTACATTGTTCAACAAGTAAATTTGCCGCCTTGCTTAAATCCACGGAATATCCGGGATGCGCCCCTCTAAGCACCCGGATTCCGCTTAATTTGAATAGTTGAAACATCCTCCTCCCAGGGACCTAAAATGTCATGTCATCATGTGGTTGCGCATTGCATTTGTTAAATCATGTGTGGTGATTGTTGGTTCTTCCGTGTTTTGTGCTACGATAGATCAAGCAGAGGGGGTTACACCGCAATACCCCGAAGAGCCGTACTACCAGTACCCTGAACAAGGCAAGCGTAATCCCCCCTCTGAGCATGTCTTATCCTATTTTCCGCAAATATCTTCTCCACTATAATATTGCATGCGGTTCCAAATGTCAATTTGCTTGGATTAGAGTATCCTATAGTTGCATTAAGATTTCGATGCCAATTACCTGTTTTCCCTCCTATTATCCATAGGATTGTATTGTTGGCCTAAAATACTTAACTATGCAATGTTGATGTTTAGCCAGGCTTAGTTAAATGCTTAGCCGTCCGATGGATACTTCATGTTGGAAACAGGTTGTTGAAGTGTTCAGATGATGGTGGAGAGATTGTGGTGACAGGTAATAAAATGCTTAAAGGTGGGGATGAGAGGCCACTTTGGTATGGTGGTGTTTTGTCTCACTCTCGCCGCCTAGGTGCGAGTTCTTTACCTCTTGAACCAAGAATGAGCGCGCTTCCATTCGGTGGGGTATATGGAGCCCTCGTCGACCGACTAACTTGGGCGGGACTAGCCAGGGTCCTCTAGTTTGAGCTTCCATTTGCGCGTGCGTTGAGGTGGTGGCTAAGACAGAAATGAGGATGGTGGTGTTAGGAAAATGAGTGGCCACGGGGCAGGGTGTTGTGATCCGCTGCTCCGTCCTCACTGATGATCCTGGGTTAGTCTTTAACAAGGTAAAGGTTGTAACCGTTCCCACTCAGCCGGCTTTCCCCGGAAGAGAGCTACGTGTAGGCAACGAGCCGGGCGGTACCGAAGGTAAACACGGTGCACCCTGCAGGGTTAAATCTTTTCGAAAAGCCGTGTCCACGATTATGGACGACTTGGGAAGTGAAGGTAAGACCATAGAATAACGTGAACGGAATGATTAAAAACTGAGTACTAAAAGTACTACTCAAGAATGCAAGGTGAGATTCCTCGAGGGTGATTCGGGGAGGTGCCTTTGATGAACAGGTACAGTGGTTGATGGTGGTTGATGATGAGTAGAGTGATCAAGAAAAGAGTCACTTCTTACCCCCTTTTGAAAATACTCTGAATAGTCGATGCCATTGAGTTGTGTTTTCATAAATAAAATCAGCTTATTGCAAAACAGCCATAAAACCTTGAAAGCCTCATCGAGCTAAAGCTCTATATATAATCTTGCGAGTTCGTCGAACTCAACGTCGTTTGTTTTGTTTCAGAGGAGGACTTCACCGACCTCGAAGGTGGGTTCTTTGTGGACATCGACGAGTAGTCTGGGGTTCCTAGGTGGCAGCTTGTGACATCCCGGAACAGCTGGCACTGGATGTTTATCTGCAGGCCTCTTAGGCCATAATTTGGTTCTTGTTGTTTAGAACAACCTAATTGCTTTCGCTTGTTGTAATGTTGGGTCTGTGACCTCTGGTTGTCATTTGCTATCTTTCTCTATTATAAGAGTTGAACTATATGATTTGTGTCGTAGAGTCTGTGATGTGCCAGTTGTTCCACAAGTCTTGATCTCTCTATTATGCAGTGAGGGTTGTGCCTGTGTTAAGGCATCAATCGGGGCGTTGTGTTGCCAATGATCCATTCTGAGCAACACCTGCCAAAGCGTTGTGTAAACCCGTAACCTCTGGTTGTATCGCTTAACCGGTGACACACAGCATCACTGTATAGCAGTCGGGTCGGGGCGCCACATCTGTATTCTATTGTACGAAACAAAAGCGACACGCTCGCGAAGGTGTTCGGTTCTTACCCACCAGATGTTTTGTTCAGACGAAGTTTACTTGGAACAAGACAAGCATCCTGGAATACTCTGCTCATTCGATTGGATTCAATCCAACTATCGGAAGGTCCAGATAAATTTCAATGGAATCTCACGGCGAATGGTAAATTCTCGGTTGATTCCATGTATAGAGCTCTAATTCTTCCTGAAGTTCCAGTCGATAGTAGGAATAATAATAAAATTTGGAAGATGAGGATACCGCTAAAAACTGAAGTGTTTGCGTGATATCTTCGTCGAGGAGTAATTCTTACAAAATACAACCTTGCCAAGCGCAATTGGCACGGAAGTAAAAAAAATGTGTCTTCTGTCACCATGACGAGACTATTACTCACTTATTCTTCCAATGCGAGTTCGCCAGGTCTATACGGTCAACCATCCAGATAGGTTCTACCTTACATCCCCCACTACCGGTTGCAAATATTTTTGGCAGCTGGTTAAATGGGGTGGATCCTAGGTTTAAACTATTCAGTAGGGTGGGAGCGATTGCTGTTATTTGGTCGCTATGGCTATGTACAAATGACAAGGTTTTTAACGATAAAAATGCTTCTGTTATGCAGATTATTTATCGGTGTATAGCCACGCTACGAGCATGGTCGGCCTTGCAGCATGCGGAGCACCAGGATTTATTTATGGAGGTGGCGTCAAGATTGGAGGCTGCGGTCAGGGAGTTATACTCCCGACATGGATGGCAACATAGACTCCGGATTGATCTACCATCATCTTAGGCGGATTTACAATTTCTCATTATGATATGTAATTCGCCTTTTATTTTTTATGTCGAATTGGATGTTGGAGGATTTGTGGCTGTGTGCATCTTAGCTATGCAGAGGCCGGGTGTAATGCTTAAAACTCTTAAGTAATAAAATCCCTTTATCTAAAAAATATCGATCTTGGGTATAACTGTGACAAGTCGCTGTAGGGTCACGTAGAAGGCAAAACTTATTTTCCTTTATTGGGACAAAATGTTTTGATTCATAGGTTTAGATGAACCCATTATAAAAAAATCTTAAATGTATTTAAAATGTCAAAAATCCAAAAAAATTTTTGAATGTATATCCAGATATTTTATGTCCGCACCATTGTTTGGGGCCTGTATAAAAGAGACAAAAAGGATGTCTCGTGAAAAATCAGTTGGCACACCCAAATTTTCATTTTTTACATTTTTTTTTGTGAATCTCTACAAAATCTAAGCTCCCTAAGATTTGAGCTCCTAGGTTGAGCCACGTGTCAGCCTCTCATTGGTTCCTGCTAAATACATTGGTGTACATCAAACTGAAGTTGGAATAATAATGTTCGTTGATTTAGTTGAACACACAAAATTTAAAGATGAATTTTTTAACAACCACAGATGAATCTACGAGCCGCTCTTCTCTTAATCCAATAGCTTATACATATTTTATAGTTTAACTTTTTTAGGACATATGAGGCAAAAACGTTTCTCGGACATCTGTAATTGATGTAAATTTTGTCCAAATTTATCGAGCAATCAAAAAACAAAAACCTTATGCTGCAAAATACAACACTTTGGTTGCTGCTAAACGGAAAAAGGACAACGTGGGCACGCCAGCTGCTGAAAGTTTCATGTCGCCCTCCCGCCTCTTCTCTGGTGACCGCGCTGCCTCCTCTCACACCACTTTGGCCTCAAACAGGCCACTCCGCCACAACTTATACAGATTTTGTCGTTAATTCACCGCCTTTGAGCAAAGGCATAGTAGGGATTTGACCTTCGAGGTTGTCGTTGCTCTCCTCCCCCACCTTGCAAGGTTCGCCTTGTTCAAATATTAAGAAATTCAAAGTTGTTACTTTTGTATTGTATCGCCTTGTTCAAATATTAAGAAATTCAAAGTTGTTACTTTTGTATTGTATGGGTTATATTACAGATACCCGGCCACATATAGTAGTTGCATGTAAAAGGTTATGCAAAATACAACACTTGTGTTGCTATTATATGGAAAAAGGACAACATGGGCACACCAACCGGTAATTGAAAGTTTGATGTTGCCCTCCCGCCTCTTCTCTAGTGACCACAATGCCTTATCTCACATCGCTTTGGCCTCGAACATGTCGCTCTGTCACAACTCTTATCGATTTGGCCATGAATTCAACACCTTTGATTGAAGGAACAATAGGGATTCAACTTTAAGGGTTGTCGTTGCTCTCCTCCCCACGCGGCCACTATCGCTTCCTATTTGTCATAGCTTCAGCCGGCAAGCCACCCGAGCAACCCTCCTCTCCGCCCCCTCCTCACTGTGCGTCATCCTTTCCGATGAGCCACTCCTCTGCCTCCATGCACCAGACGCAGAGCTCGCTTCGAACGGAGATTAAGAAATTAAAATTTTATACTTGTGCACTATATGGTTTATATTGCTGATTCATCGCTACCTATAATAGTTGCATGTAAAAAGATTATAAATTTTGTACCAGATTTGACCGTCTAATGTTACTCAAATAACATGTCATATATTGATTACCTTAATAATACCTTTGGGGCGCAGCAAAGCGCGCCATCCTCTTCTAGTTTTTTGTGCATACACAAATTTTGTATGTATACCCAAAAAAATTGTTTGCAATTTTCTGATATTTTAAATTTTGAGTTTTATATAGTGGCTGCATCTAACACACACAAGCCAAAAACAGATTTTCCCACATCTCTTTGGTTTTTTGCCGTAAGTAACGATGAGCCTACACTGTCGTACGTGACTGCTCCTCGCTATAGCAGTGACAGGCCTCTATGCACACATCTTGCTGGAACCATGCCAGGTCGTAAGGAGTTAAAAAACATAGTTAAATTCTTGAGTTTAGCGCATAAATTAGCTAGTGATGGCTGCCATAATAAGCTTTGCAAGACTTGGGTTGGGTAGATGTACTCCTGGGTATGTTGTGAACCTATTGGCATCGGATAGTGCCAGTATCTAATAAAGTGGCAGCATGTTTAATCTCAAAAGAAAAGAAAATACTTGATTCTACCAAATTTCCAATCGATCGTTCATCATCAAAACAACGAGAAGGGATGGTGGGACTCTAAAAAAAATGCAGACGAAGGGATGGCTATAGACATATTCTTCCTCTATTCTTGTCCATCGACCATCATATTCTCCATCATCTGGTCAGTTAATCGATGATCCCTCAATTCTTATACACTGCATAAATTTCAAATTTTGTCGTTGTGCTAATGCGGTTGATCAAGACGATTTTTTCTCCTCTAAAATTAATTACTTGTTTTGTTGTGTCACAGTCGACTGATAATCTGTTAAGTCACGGTCGATCAATCCGCCACCCGATCAAGTTTGAATTTGTTCTGCTCCTCCGTTTGATTGTAGCGAGTTTTTTTTTTCAATCAATACTATGATATATAGTATAGCGAACAATACATGGTAGAGATACATGAGCTGACTACATCGATTACAAAATACAAGTAAAACTTCAAAATCTTCCGACTCTCTATTCGACACAATTTATTACTTTTCTGAAGGCAGTCACTGAAACATGACAACGATACCAAATCGCGGATATGTGATTGTTGCGATGTTGGTGTTGACTGTTGAGCTAGAGCCCCACCGTGTTGGCCTTTGTGGGCTTTTTCTATCTGTATTGGGCTTTTTGTCGTTGTTCTATTTTTTTACCCGTTTTGTTTTGTTTTTGTGTAGCACAATAGTGCAACATTTTTTAGTTATCATTTCTTCTTCTTCTTTTCTGGAAAGGGAAACACATGTGCGTGTCGTTTTTGTGCTGTTGGGAGTTACACTTTGTGATCTTGGGAATTACATTTGTTTTTAGGAAAAAGTCCAAATCAAACCTTGAACTTGTAGGCTGTAGCTAAATGGAACCCTCAACTTACAATCCCTGAAATCAGGACACCGATCTTTCCAATCCCGGTCTATTTTAAACCTTCGGGCTGTTTGATTTAGAGTTTTGCTGATGTGGCAAGTCAAATCTAGGATGTGGACTTGGGCCCACACGACAGTTCCGTCCACTGTGTCCGTCCTCTCTCTCCATATCGGGAGTTCGTCGCCATGTTCACCGCATCGGCCCGCCGTTCAGCGCCGCCAGGAGGAGCACACCGCCAACTAGTTCGAGTTCGCTAAGACAGCGGCCCCGGCAGACGAGAACACGACAGACGAGCGCCCGATGACGATGGTCCGCTCTGGCCCTCCTCTCCATCCTCTGCTAGTTCGACCGCGGTAATGTCTGTGCTCGCCAATACGATGGTCTTCTCTAGCCCTCCTCGGCATGCTCAGCCTGGCAGTGGCGTTGCGGATTAGCACCACCCATGGTGTCGCAGGTTCGTGGCATAGCACCGGGCGGTGCCCCGGCTGCTTTGTGCTTTCCACTGTTTCTTTGGAGGATGCCTGGGGGATGCGTACTCTGCGTCTCTGCGGCAGACTGCTCGAATTCGTAGTAGACGAGCCGGAGCTCGCCGACGAAGCGCGGCTCGCTCCCTGCTCGACACGGTAGCCATGGAGTTCTCGAGCTCGGTCGCTGGTCCTAGAACAACAGCTCCTTGAGTGAGGAGAGCGACCAACCCAGGAGAACTAGCAATACATCTACATTTCTCATAGCTGGATCGATTTGCTCCGAAACCATTGTATTGGCCTCGTCAAGAATCTAGTAGTCAATTCGTGCTCGCCTTGTGTGGTACTCCGGTAACTTGCCGATCGAGGCCAAATTAATTGATCTAGTAGAGCTGGCTTTGCAGGGTAGTCGCGTCCCTGCCGTCGCGGTATTCGTTTCCGATGCCTTGCACGGTGGCCGGCTTGCCATTCAAGTGGTCGCCGTCTTTGGTGTTGCAAGATTGGGGAAATCTAGAGTGTAAAGAGGACGATGGATATAACAGCTAGGCGGGCCCGTACTGTCATCGAGACTATACAATTATCCCGACCGGGATTGTTCCGCCAAACACATCCAGGGTCTAAAATAGACCGGGATTTAAAAGTTTGGTGTGCTGATTTCAGGGATTGAAAGTTGAGGCTCAATTTAGCTACGGCCTACAAGTTCAAGGTTCAATTTTGACTTTTTCCTTGTTTTTATCAACATATCCTATGCATCTGGGTGCTCCGTGTATCCGTGCATCCATCCATTATGTGCCCTCAGATTTAAATCGCACTCACCGTACAAAATTGTGGCAAATTTGCATTTACACGCCCGCTCGAGAGAGCGTCATTGCATTTGTATCTTTCTAATTAATCGATTGTGTACTACTGTAGATCAGACCCCGGAGGCGATGGCAGATCGGCGACCACACAACATAGCGTCCATCGGCGACAAAATAACACGACTCGCAGCTGTGGCCACAGCAGCCGGCGGCCGACTATCGGCGGTGACAACACAACGGGGCATGCAGCTGTGGCCGCAAACGGTCCGCCGTCGATGGACGGCCGGCCACCGACCGGCGACGACAACACAACACGGTGTGCAGCCGTGGCCACAGCGGCCGAGATCCAGAGAACAGAATTTTGTTTTTTTTGTTTTTTGCGGAGGGATCCAGAGAACAGATATCATTGAGGACGGACGTGACCAACAAATGACGCAGTCCGCAGCGACGGCCGAAGGCCACAACGCATGCGGCAGATCGCGAGTTCCAACCATGGACGGCAAAATCTCAATCGCTCCTGAAGGGATCGTGAGATGCATATATTGCAATCTTGCTTGCTACATACAACTGCTCAAATTGAGCTCATACATACGATTTATTGTGTTCCGTCCTGTATATCCGCTTCTCTGCTGTCGACGCCGGCGGCGGCCGAATAGATCCTGAACAGAGCGATCCGTTCTATCTATGACACGACATTTGGAGGGTTTTTTTACACAATCTCAACTTTAGCAAAAATGTTAGAGTTGATAAAGTTGTGGCATCAAAAGGGAATGCCTTGTATTTAGAAGGTGTTTATGGGGAGACCTGGCTAGTCAGAAAAAATGAGATGTTTAACACTGGAAATTGGGGCAAAAACGTTTTACAACTAAACCACCAGCAAAGAATTTCAAACACCTGTGTCCAATGAAAATCCCTGCCAAAAACAAAACCTTTCTTTGGTTGATAATGTGGAGGAGAACATTGACTAAAGATAATTTGCGAAAACGGGGTTGGGATGGTAGCAGCCAGTGTATGTTTTGTGCTTCTGATGAGAGCATTGATTACCTTTTCTTTACTTGCCCCGTTGCAAGGTTTGTCTGGGGTGCACTAGTGGAAACATGACCTTTGGTGGAGAGGGGTTTTGGGCTCTAGTCCCGGGCGTGGTTTGAATCCGGACTAGAGGAGTGAACTAGTACCGGGGCGGCAGCTCTGACGCTGCGCAGGTCCGGTCCCGGGTCGTAGGGCACCTCTAGTTCCGGGCCGTGATACCACCCGGGACTGAGGCAGGCAGCGGCGGAGTGGGGACAGGAGGGTGGACCTTTCGTCCCGGGCCGTGGTACAACCCGGGATTAGAGGTCCCGCTATATCATCTCCCACCCCGGGCCAGCCACCATTTTTGAACTCTCAAGTTCATCTCCATTGTTTCCTCTCTCAAACTCAAGTGTAGCCTCATTTTTTCCAAGATTTGTCAAGATAGACGGCACCCATCTCTCCAAGGGTTAGCAACTTGATCCTTTCATCCGGCGGCCGAATTTTAGCCATTTCCATACAAGTTTAGCTCATTTCATTTTTGTAGTGCTACCTAGGTGTTTGATGAAATGCCTAAGCTAAGTAGTTAATTTGAACGAATTATTTCTCAATTTACACTTAACTCTCCCAAATTATGTAGTTAAATTTAAATAATGTTATATTACATGCACACTTACAAACAATCACAAGTTCATCTAGAGATGAATTCAATTTAATAGATGCTAGCACAACATATTTCTTCTAGCCAACGACCAAAGTTACACAATTATGGCGAAATACAAACATAATATTTAGACATAAACATGGTGTATTTCATCTAATTATGGTGGTACACGACAAATTTATGGCAAAATGGAACCATATTTGATCATTTAGACTTAGCTAACATATTTGCAAGTAATATAACTTAAATCTCTCTAATTATGTAGTTACGTTCTTACCAAAAATGCTTAAATCTCTCTAATTATGTAATTACGTTCTTACCAAAAATGATTGATTAGATAAATATTTCCAAAAACTGCAATTGCATTTCCTCTAATTATGGATTGCTTTCGAATTGAATTCCAGCTAAGTACATTATACAAAATAGAACTACCACCTTTCCTTACAATATATATAACGCAACTAAAATATTAAACAAATTATCACAAAAAAATATCATCAAGGGCGCGGCTTGTCGCCGCGCCGATTCAACTAGTAGTACGCTAGATTGTATGGAAGTAAATTAATACGATTGGAGGATATGATATGCCTTCAATTATTGCCTAATTGTATGCAGGATCATCATCAAGAAATAAGGATATGGCAAATCACGGGTATGCCAAGATATAACGGTTGTACTTAGACAGGAGACTGGGACAATTTTATTTTAGAAATAAATTAATGGTTTTGCTACAGGACAGTTTTCTGATCTTAACATTTTACTTAATCAATTAATTAAGAAGGAGGTAATTGTTTTCGCTAGTAATTAGAATAAAACCGGACAAAAAATTGAGATACACACCCACAACCGGTCGTCATGGAATATGGCAGCCTACAACAACGACACATCGGCCAACCCATCAACCAAAGACAATCGAGTTCAACAAAAACGCCGTCGTCATTATGTTACACCTCAGATCCGATCACTCTGACAGTCTGACTTCACTACAAATGACCAAACGTGATCACTGAGCTCCCGAAGCTAGAGTAGGCACGTGGCAATACTCAGCCCACCACGCCAACGACAAGGCATCTCAAATTTTGACGTTGAGCCTCAGATAGAAGAGAGGCAAAACTCGCTCCAATCTAGGGCACCACAGGCAGATCATAGACAACTCTGTACCATTATTGCCGGAGTGACGCATTGGCAGCTCTTAATTCATAATGTCAAAGGAAACCATGGATACACAATAAACACTGAGGAAAACCCGACTACAAGATGCCTTCATTAACATCACTCTTAGTCTTTGCGATCATTGTTAACAGACAAGCCTTGGACAAAAGCACGACGATTGGCGTCAGACATTAGCATCATCCGCTAGTCCCTTCGACCACTATCAACTACAAAGATAGTGTCGTCAAGGGAGTAGTGATGCATAAGCACCGCCGTTGCCTGATGCTAGATGTAGACTTTACCCCTTGGATTTCCTCGGGCGGAGTAGAGGATGACACCACCCTGGTGATGCCTTCAACAAGGTAACCGGTTCTTATGGGTGTAGCCATTGGCGGCTCCAGCCAAGGCCCAATAACACTTTCGCGTGGCAATGTCTCGCCTAGCTACATGTAACACGAGCCCCAAACATCACCACTCCATGCTCTTCCACCACTGGCGAGCATGGACCCGTCCGTCTAGATCATCGACACCCCGCATAACAACCTCCTTCAAGACTGATGATGAGCCATGGGACCTACAGAGGAGTCCCAACCAAATAAGAGCCCTCTCGAAGACGCAACTGCACTCTACCGAGCAATTACCCGCTCTTAGCCTCCTGCCACCGGGAACCGTTGATCAGGAAGACTACCGACCGTCGCGTCTAACCGAGGACCAATGCCCCGACATCCGATATCCATCGTTCAATCCTCGTTCGCCTTAGGGTTAGGGAGCTAGCGGTCACGGGGATATGACGAGGAAATACAGAACATGTTGGGTGGAGAGTAGGGTATAGTGAGAAGTGATCTGGATTGCTAGAAAAATCCAACACTCTAGAGAAAACTAGTTGAATCGGCGCGGCGACACGCCGTGCCCTTGATGATAATTTTTTTGTGATAATTTGTTTATTATTTTAGTTGCGTTATATATATTGTAAAGAAAGGTGGTAGTTCTATTTTGTATAATGTACTTAGCTGGAATTCAATTCGAAAGCAATCCATAATTAGATTATATATTGTAAGGAAATGTGGTAGTTCTATTTTGTATAATGTACTTAGCTGGAATTCAATTCGAAAGCAATCCATAATTAGAGGAAATGCATTTCCAGTTCTTGGAAATATTTATCTAATCAATTACTTTTGGTAAGAACGTAACTACATAATTAGAGAGATTTAAGTTATATTACTTGCAAATATGTTAGCTAAGTCTAAATGATCAAATATGGTTCCATTTTGCCATAATTTTGTTGTGTACCACCGTAATTAGATGGAATATACCATGTTTGTGTCTAAATGTTATCTTTGTATTCCGCCATAATTGTGTAATTTTGATCGTCGGTTAGAAGAAATATGTTGTGCTAGCATCTATTAAATTGAATTCATCTCTAGAGAAAATAAACTGGTGATGGTTTGTAAGTGTGCATGTAATATAGCATTATTTAAATTTAACTACATAATTTGGGAGAGTTAAGTGTAAATTGAGAACTAATTCGTTGAACTTAAGCAAAAGTAGATCTTATTTTCCATCACTTAACAAAACCTATCCGAGGCGTTGTGATTTTGAATGGTAAATTGTGATCTTAAATGTTAAATTCGTCGCAAATTATCGTGTCGATTGCCTCCAGTTTTTTTAGCAAATTGAAACGATCAAATATGTTTGTAGTTTGATATAGATATTTAATTGAATTCATCTCTAGAGAAGATAACTGGTGATTGTTTGAAAGTGTGCATGTAATATAGCATTATTTAAATTTAACTACATAGTTTGGGAGAGTTAAGTGTAAATTGAGAAATAATTCGTTCAAATTAAGCAAAAGTAGATCTTATTTTCCATCACTTAGCAGAATCTATCCGAGACGTTGTGATTTTAAATGCTAAATTCGTCGCAAATTACCGTGTCGATCATCTCCAGTTTTTTTAAGCAAATTGAAATGATCAAATATGTTTGTAGGTTGATATAGATATTTATTTGATGTACGAAATTAGTAGAAATGCACTATGTAAGTATTTTGTGAATTCAAATCCATTTATATAGATGGAATGCATTTAAACTGGTGGCTGTGCAATGTTTTTTTCTCGAATTATATTGTCACAAGTAGGTAGCATAAATTTTTATGTGTTTAAGTAGAATTAACAAAATAAATTGGAGACAACCCCATAAGTTCAAAAGTTAGCTATTTAGTGCTTTTCCACAAACATGATTCAAAGTTATGCAAACATGCATGAATTTGACATAATCAGATAGCTTACATTTTTCTGAACATTTCGACATGTCGAACACATTTTTCTAAGTTGTAGATTTAAACATATGAATTTGACAAATTTCGGCTTTTTCTGTAAATATTGGAAAACTGGCAAGTGGGCTCGCGATGACGTCGACATGACGTCACCTAGCGGCAGCCATGGCCAGCGCGGCCGAGCTCGGGCGAGCACGGCCCGCTCGCCCCAGCACGCTGGCGAGGCCGGCGGTGCGCGGATTCGCGCGCGGGCACTCCGGGGGAGCCTCCTGGGCGGCGCTCTTGACCAAATGGTCGCCGGAGCCGCCGGCGGCGTCCATTTTCGTGGCGGCAGATGCCGAGCGCGCCGGCAGCGAATCCGGCATCGATCCGTCGTTCCGGCAGGTGTCTTTCGGCGAGGCGGTGGAGGGCAGCGCGACGGAGCTCCCTGTGGCCGCGGTTTTGACCGGGGAGGCGCGGAGCAGCGGCGGCGCCGGCAAACTTCCGGCCGAGGAAGATGGATTTGTGGAAGCAACTTTGTAGAAAAGTCCCTGAAGTTTCGTACAATCGTATCTAGGTCCTCGGCGGGCGGTTTTCTGCAAAAGTGCAACGCGAGACGATGCTGGCGACGTCCGTCCGAGCCCAGATCGCACGATCTGGGCCGTCCGATCCAATTTTGGAGCAACGGGAGGGCTTGAATCGGGAGGGCTTGAATCCCTCCCCCTTAATATATAGGGCTAATGGTAGATGGAACAAAATAGTCAATTCGTATGGATTCTAATTTCAAAAACATAACAAAATACAAAATACTCCATGTAATAGAAGTTCATATTATCTCCATGACTCCATAGCACTCTCGAATGGTTGCAAATTACCAACCGATCCGGAACTCCCTTCGTTAGGGACCTTTCTGTAACTCCGCCATCCCTCCACCCATCGTACCTCTACCCGCCATCCCTCCACCCATCGTACCTCTACCCGGCGGCGGCGGCGGTGCCATGGCGAAGAGCGGCAAGTCGACCGAGGCGGCGACCACCACGAGCTCTCCTCCTCCAACCCCCTCCTCCGCCGTGAAGCCTAAGCTGAAGAAGCGGCTGGAGATCGAGGGGTACCCCGTGGAGGGCATCTCCATCGGCGGGCAGGAGACCTGCGTCATCTTCCCGACGCTGAGCCTCGCCTTCGACATCGGCCGGTGCCCGCAGCGCGCCGTGTCGCAGGACTTCCTCTTCATCTCCCACGCCCACCTCGACCACATCGGGGGGCTCCCCATGTACGTGGCCACGCGGGGGCTCTACAGGCTGCGCCCGCCCACCATCTTCGTCCCCAGGTACCTCAAGGAGCTCGTCGAGCGGCTGTTCGACGTGCACCGCGCCATGGACCAGTCCGAGCTCAAGCACACCCTCGTCCCGCTCGACGTCGGCGAGGAGTATGAGCTCAGGAGGGACCTCAAGGTTAAGGCCTTCAAGACCTACCATGTCATACCCAGCCAGGTGAGGGAACTTCGTCCAGTTATTGGAATTGTGCATTTCCTGATTGGTTTTCGAGAATTTGTGCAATTTCCTGATGGAAAGTGACATCTGATATGTTTCTAGGGGTATGTCATATACTCGGTGAAGCAAAAGCTCAAGCAGGATTATCTCGGTCTCCCGGGGAGCGAGATCAAAAGGTTGAAGTTATCAGGTGTGGAGGTCTGTCTGTCTTGGTGGATGTCAATATTACATAGGGATCAGTAAACCGCATTCCAGTAAGAGTTGTTGATGTGCTTGCACTTTTCCAATTTGTGCTTTTGCAGATTACTAATACAGTGACAACACCTGAGGTTGCTTTTACTGGAGATACAATGTCAGATTTCATTCTTGATCCTGATAATGTGGATGTATTAAAGGCGAAAATTCTTGTAGTGGAGGTATTGCTTCTTAGCGCTTTCTCAGTGTATAACTAACTTCCATTTATTAACAGTAGCTGATATTTTTCCGACTTTAAGTGTTGATAAATCTCACTGCATTGAAGCTGCTCACCATTATTTTGAAAACAGATCTTATCACTACTGCAAGAAATATATATTGTGACACCAGTTAGCAGCAATTAATTGAATCCTGTTGGTTGAACATTCTGTTATTTCCTATCATTAATCTACTGACATGTGTTTTATAAATTTCAGAGTACTTTCCTTGATGACTCTGTTTCCATTGAGCATGCAAGAGAATACGGGCACACACACCTATTTGAGGTTATTCCACGGTTACTTTGTTTTTTGTATCTGTCAAAGAAAAAACTATCAAGAAGTTTTCATTGTGGTCCTTATGCTTCCATTTTTATTTGATAATATGCGCAGATTGCGAGTCACTCTGATAAGCTTGAAAACAAGGCCGTTCTACTAATTCACTTTTCAGCTCGTTACACAACAGAGGTAGGCTAATATATATTGCTTCAGTTCTCTATATGGAAATTCTGTGACTCGTATTCATATTTTACTTGTTAATTAAAGTCTAGTTTTGTCCCCCTCACTCGCTGTTTTATCCCAATCCCACTCATGTTTAGGAGGCTTTGGCTCGACCTGTTAGTCCTATTTTGTATGCTCATAAACTTCACTCATTATGTGGAATCCTTTTATTATTTGAATGAACTCCTTGTAACAAAGCACAGCATGTCAATTTCTTGCTATATTTTTCTTTCCTCTTAAAAACCTCCCTATTCGATTTTACATGCTTTGTAAGTATATCAGGCCTATCTCTTGCCCTCATCATTAAACACGCAGACTTTATCCTTGTAGTGATAAAAAATTGCACCAAAACCCTAATGTTACAACAACTTTTTCAGGAAATAGATGCAGCAGTAAGTAGATTGCAGCCGTCATTTCGAAGCAGAGTTTATGCGCTGAAAGAGGGCATCTAGAAATGGGCTGAGATGCTCAACCTCCCTTGTTCTCTTCCGTCTGAACAACCAGTGTTTCTGCTGTTTTCACTCTAAGAAAAAACTTTATTTTGTGATATGGCAATCATAACAGTGTACTTTTATATATCATCACTACTAAATTCATCTGAACTTCTGTGAAATGAATGTTTTAGTTCAGTGTTCATTTTGTGTACATAAGATTAGAACATGATTCTGAAGGAAGAAGCTGGTTACTTGGACGCAAGTCTGTAAGCTACTACGATTCGTTAAACGGAAAATCTGAGAGAAGCACAAAGCAACCCCACTTCTTATTCTGAACCAAGATACGAATGTGTTACATTGTATACAACAATTCATAAACAACAGTGGTTACAATACATTCATGCTGTATATGGCATGCATGTACACGTATATATAGGGTACACAATTCCTATTTTCTCTGAAGTAAAGAAGAAAAAAATCGAGTAGTAATACGTACATTGATTAGACAAAAAAGAGAGTAGCAGGTTAATCTCCATTCCTCTATGCATATTCATGCTGTCTACCATCAAGATGGCTTCTCGCGGGGCCTGGCCGGCAACGACATATGGCGTGCGGCTCCTCTGCCTCGCAGGTCTAGTATGCCGCGCCGGGGATGATCAGCAGGGGCAGTCTGGCTTGCACGCCAGTGTGCCGGCGAAGCGGGTGAGCCTCGTTACATATTCCCCTGGCTTGGGCTTGATCAGGTCCTTCTTGTTGAGCTTCTGCTGAAGTTCGCCGCCGGATGTGACGAAGGTGGCGTTGTTCATCATCAGGTCGGCTTCTGAGCGCCAAACCCAGTTCTTCCACACCGATTCTTCGGCGTAGTCGCGCTTGGTAATCTGTTCATCACATGACATATGTAGAGCAGAATCATGTACAATTCAATCGGGTGAGATATAACAAGAATGAGACAGAAATCGGCCGGCGTGAGCACGTGCCTGTTTTGCAGCCATGTTGGGCGGCGCGATGTATCGGTTTCCCTGGCTGATGATGGTAGGGTTGCTGCTGCCTCCAATGGCGTACATGAGCCAGTGCGTGTAGTCGTTGTTGACGACGTGGAAGAACCCGTAGCGGCAACGGGGCATCCTCTGGACGAGGCCTCTCCCGAAGTGGTTGAAGGCGACGGTGACCTGCATGATCTTGTCCTCCGGCTGTTTGTCGTTGGCGCCGAAGAGCATGACGTCGTTGTGGTTTGTCAGGTGGGAGTTGGAGATGGTGATGGCCGTGGACGCGGCCACGACGTCGATCATCCCGTCCTCGCAGAGGGACATGGAGAGGTGGTCGATCCAAACGTTGCTGGCATTGAAGATGGAGACGCCGTCGCCGTCGGCGCGGGTGCGCGGGGTGGCGTGGTTGGGGGACACCGCGACGTCACCGCCGTCGGTGTGCTTGATGTCGTGGACGTGGAGGTTGTGGATGATGACGTTGCGCTGGTTCTGGATGGTGAGGCCGCCGCCGTCGGCGATGTGCACCTGGGCGCCGCGGCCGTCGATGGTCTTGTCGCTCTGGATGACGATCTCCTGGGTAGGGGTGATGATCATGTCCCTGGCGAAGATGATCCACAGCGGCTCCGCCTGGACGACGCCCCACCGGAGCGTGCCGGGGCGCGGGTTGGTGAAGTCCTCGTCGGTCGGGTCGGTGACGATGTAGATCTTCCCGCCGAGCCCGCCAGTGGCCTCGCGGCCGAAGCCCTTGGCGCAGCGAGCCAGCCGCTGCCGGTCCGTCGCCCAGTCCTTGCGGCAGCACCAGCACCGGTCGATCGGGTTCGTCGCCAAGCACGGCCCCGTGTACTTGTGCTTCTGCTTCGTCCCCGACAGCGTACGACGCGGGCTAGTCGACCTGCATGCATGCACACGCTTAAATGTGCATGCCATTTTTTCGTAAGATCGATCGATGCAAGTTTACATGGAGATGGTCGAGCGAGCGGCGCATGCCTTTGGACGGCGCGGTTGAAGTGGTTGACGACGCTGAAAGGGTCGGGGTTGTACGCCCCCCGGTGGGGCTTGGCCTCTTCCTCGGCCTTGCGCCGCTTCAACTGCTCGTTCGTGATCTCTGCGCTCGCTACGGCCACCGCCGCCAGGAACGCCGCGGCGAAGAGTAGCAGCGACGCCGGCCTGCTCCATTGGAGGCTCCGCTCCATGGATAACTACCTATGAGTGAATCTCTCTCTCTATCCTCTGATGTGATTGATTGTTTGGGTAACTTGAGATAGAGAGGGGACAACCCGATCGCTCGCGTGGAAGGGAGGAAGAAGGGCTATATACATAGGAGGATGGCAATGGAGATGGTATAATTAGCAGAGAGAGGCGGGAGGAGGGTGAGGCAAGCCACGCTCCCCGGAGAGGAGAAATTGTTTTGCCAATATTTGACTTTCTATTCTTGGTCCGGTCAGGCATATGAGAGGAGAGGGATGGAGGGTCGATTGCCAATATCTTGGCCTCAGCATTGAAACGATGCGTCCAGGTTTGATTTATTTCATTTGTTTAACAAAGACTGGCACAAACCTTACAACAATTATACAAACCGAAGCCGCCAAATAAGTTGGCAATGCACCACCCACTAGCATAACGATAGAGGAAACAAACGGGCCAGAACCATCACCAACAAACCGGCTAAATCCCAGAGATATCGCCTCATGCACATGCTCCAGAAGTCGCATCTGACATTTTCTGTCAGCCCATCTTCAGCGTGTAAACCGAAGGGAAGAATCGCCAAGTCTACCATCAATGACGTCGCAACGCCAGATGGCGTCACCACCCTGCGAACGCCATTCATCATTTGTATATCACTACCACGCTGGCGAGACTACTTGTCGTCATCGATGTGACAAAGACAAGATCCCGCTCCACCACTGAAACCATCCATTGGTCCCAAATGCCGATGCACACCTTCAAGAATGATGCCCCAAAGTGAGGTATGGCATCATCGGATCGATGGAACAAGTGTTTCCCCAGAGGTAACAAATGGAGGTGGGAGTTTCACCTCGCGGTGAGATGCCTTCACAAAAGAGACGGGGCACCAGGCGTCGCCATCGTAGGCTTTGGCCACCTGTCAAAGCAGAGTTTACAACCCGGATCTGATGCACAAAACGCCATCCAACGCATACATGGTACCAACCACCTTCAGATACCTTGTCGACGATCAAGCTGGACCATACAAATCTGACTTATAAGCTCTAAGGCAACCTCTATGATCCGGCTCACTGCATCCACGGCGGTCGGAGCTAGATGAGCACGCATCACGAGGGTTACACTGTTGCCAGGAACTACCGCATGCAATCCGGGACACCGAGAGCCGCCTCCACTGTTAAGAGTCGCCTATGAACAAAGAGCCCTGCCTCCGCCGTCCTTGAGGTGTGCGCAAGCATTGTGAGAGGACGCCCTCCGGTGTCGGCGAGACTAGATGGCGGTGGTGGCGACGATCTATGGCTTTTCCATCGCCGCCAAGGAAGGCGGAGCAAGGGATGCGGGGCACCAATTTTCATTTTTACTGCACAAGTGTTAATTGTTATAGAAACGACACTTGTACGTTATGTTTGATTTGATTTGTTATTCGCTACTATAATATATGTGCAAAATCTCAACCCTCTATGAACATGAATCCACCACTTGTTTAGGGTTATGACCCTAGTAGAATTTTGCATTTTGCAATAATGGGAGAAGGATATTAAGCCTCTCATCCATCCACCAACTAGAGTACTTGTGAAAAATTCAGGTTAGCCATCATTGGGGGAAAAGAACAAGAGAAAAAAGGAACATGAGGAAGCTTAAAGAAGAAACTTGGCAACTGATGTTCTCCAAAGGTTATGAAGTTCAGATCTACCAGCCTGTCTCCTTCAACATTTTTTTTTTTCGAAACTTAGACAATCTATTGATTAAGCCGAAAAAAAGTTGGACAGTTTATAAGGAAAACCGGCCAAAAACCGTACAACACGACGCACCACTCGCCGGCCAAACCCGGCGAAAACCAACCCAACCGCTGAGCGGCACCAAAAAGAAAACCCCACACGCCGCTCAAGAGAGGGCCTCGCCGAGACTGCATGACGGCGTCATCGTCATCACATCTCCCCTGGGGGCCACGCCGCCAACCCGAAACTCTGAGCATGCGACTCCGACTTCACCGCAGGCAGTCGCCGAGGCAACCCGCGCTGCCGTGGCCGCGCGAGGCCAAATGAAGATCCGTGCCCCTCAGCCCCTGCGACAAGACAGCGCAGCTCCGAGTCCGAAGAAGAGCTAAGAGAGAACCAGGCAGGCTGGCGCCGTGGAAACTCGCCGAAAGGAACATCTGCCGCCAGTCATCGTACACCACCGGGAAACCACAGCAGCTTCAACTTCTTAGCAACAAAACACGCCGAGGCAACCCCAAGGACACGCCGGAGAACGCCGACTACCGCAGCCACAGCCACATCTCCGACTTCGCTCGTCATCATCACCGTCGCCACAGAAGCCTCAACGCGAACACCTCGGAGCAACCTTGTCGCCCACACGACACAAGGTGGAGCACCCTCGATGTTACAGAAACTCTCGGAGCCGCCGCCCCGACATACACCTCTCCATCACGCCCCGCGCAATCCACCTGCACCACCTTCCGGGGCCGCCGCCCCGACATGCCACCGCTCGCACCCGAGCTGCGACGCCGCACGACCTAGCTGCCCGCAGCCCAAACTGCACAGAGCAACTACCCGCAGACCACGGCCGCCACACCACATCCGAGGCCGCCGCCTCGACGTACTGCCAGACCACCCCCACTGGGGTGCGTTGACCGAGCCGACAACCCCGCTGCCCTCGCAGCTCGAGATTGTCGCCCACGCCATGCGGGCCGACAACACTACCCCATAGAGTCGCCGCTGCATCGCTTCCCGAGGCCGCCGCCTCGGCGCACAACAACCATCCGGGGCCGCCGCCCCGGCTTTCTCCACGCCCGCCGGCAGCACAGCCAAGCAAGAGAACACAAGCCTTCACCATCCGACGAAGGTCTGGGCCTCCAAAGACGATGCCCCCAAGGGGGGAGCGACGAAAACGCCACCATCGCCCGCTCCGACCAAGCCGGAGCTAGGGCTTTCACCCGGAGGACCCAGTCGCGAGGTAGAGCCGGAGTTCCTCGGCGACGCCTCCAAGGAGGGGAGCGGCGTCGAAGACGTCGTCGTCGCCGGCGACGACCAAGGCCATCGCGAGGATTTCACCTGGAACTCCACCACCCCAGCAACACCAGACCGCACGGAGCCGGCCGGCGGTCGAAGGGAAGAGCATGTATCACCACCTGCCGACCTGCCGCCGCCCGCCTCCTCACCGCAGCCGACCTCCACAAGCCGCACCACCCGCTGCCCCGCCCCCGCAGCACCTCCGGCGCCCCACGGCCGCCCGCTGCCGGCCCTCGAGACCTCCAGCAGCCACCCTCACGCGCCATCACCTCCAGGCCACGGCAGCACCGCGCCGCCCCGGATCCGGCGCCCAGCTGCCGAAGACGCCACCCACCACCCGCCACGGCCGCGGCCCGCGCGGCCCAAGCCGGGCCCAGATCGAGCCCGCCCGGCCGCCGCCAACCGCCGCGCGCCGGGCCTCCTCCGCCGCGCCCAGAGCGCCACCGCCACGCCCCACCGGCCTCCACCTCCGTGCGAGCCCGCCGGCTCGCCGCCCACCGCCCCGACCGACGACGCCCCCACGGGCCGGTCGACCTCCCGCCGAGAGCCCAGGACCGCCCCCCCCCCCCCCACCACCGTTTTTGGCAGCAGGAGGGGTGCCGCCACCGCCGCGGAAGAGGCCGCCGACGGCAGCGGCAGGATAGCTACGGCGGAGGAGAACCGGCGGCGCCGGATTTTTGCCCCTGGCGTCGCCTGGGGGGGCGACGCGAGGGGAGCGTGGAAGACTTTCTCGTTCCTTCGTGGTTTATGTCTCCTTCAACATGATTTCACCATCTTTTATGAGATTGTGTCGATCTCCGATTTTGCTCTAAATCTTGTTGTTGACATCCAACATAGTGAACTCTTTATGCACGCGAGCCTATCGCTAGAGAAAATTTAGGGCTCATTTGATTCAAAGGAAGTTCATAAGATTCTTGTACGATTTTATCCTATAGGAATTTTTCCTATGTTAGTTATTTTCATAGGATTATTTCCTATAGCAATTTTTTCCATAGGAATATTTGTACTACATCCTGTAGGAATTCTACCATTTTCACTCCAACCTCTTTTTACAACTTCTTTGCTTTTCCTTTGCCATCAAACACAAAGTACTTTTCTCATAGGATTCAAATAGACATGACATTCCAATTCTATATGATTCCTATTCCTACACTTTTACTATCCTATGAATCAAATGAGCCCTTATTTGTATCCCACATTTGGAATTAGAAAGAAGATTTGGGTGGCTTCAGGGTGTGGGTTTTACCCCAAGTTGGGGGCTCTCCACATTAAAATACATTTCTATGTGTTGATGTTGTTCTATTTTTGGGCTGGGAGCACTGTGAAAGAAACCTTTATGATGATAAATAGCATCATAAACCAAGTAATTTTGTTCTATTTCATCATCGTCAAGGAAGATCATACACCAAGTAATTTCTCCTTGTATATCTTTTGTGGTCTCACAAGTGCAAAATGTATGGACATACAAGGAATATCCCATTGTGTATCCTTGTGACCCCATCCATCCACAAGACAACAATATATGGTCTCAAAGCTAACAGTATCTTTCTCGCTATCACCTGCCCGACCACTCCCCAAGTCAAAAACAGAAACAATGTTTTGTTTTCCTTTACCTTTTCACAAGAAAAGTCTACTTCCATCAACAAAATTATAATTTCGATTTCTTACTTTTCTCTTTGTTTCCGTTCTTCCGTGGAACATATAAAAGGATCCATGTCATCATAGTTTGGATATAATGTTTGTGTCACAAAGAATAGTTACATCCTTTACACGAAAGAAAACATTTCGTGTTACCGATCGATCATATGGGGTTGCACTTGAAATGGCCGGCCCCTCAAGGAAGATTTCTCATTGCTGAGAGCATCGAGTGAGAGTTTACAAATACAACAACTCAAGAAGGGAATCAATTCTCACCACTTCTTCCTGTGGGCCAGAAGGGATTACAAACACAAACAGCAAAAGCAGGAACGAATGCTTCCTTCAATCGTGACTTGGGAGGACTGGTAACAGGAAGAACGAATGCTTCCTTCAATCCGCCAAATCTTCCAGCTGCAACATGGCAACGGAGGAACAGGACTAACAAGCCTGTACTCCGAGCTGCATGTGCTTGTCCCCTGAGCCATATTTGAGTGCTCAGAAGCCCGTAGAACTGCGGGTTACCATCAGAGGCTTATCTGTCACGGGTTACTCATCATTCCCATTGTCAAAAACCCCAATCCGCAGTTTTCTTTTGTCGAAAACTGCCTTGAAGGATTGACCCTCATCACGAAGTTGCTCACTGAATCGCCTTTTTGTTTCCTTGTTTACTTTATCTTTCACCCCTGTGGAATTATCTTCGGCCAAGGGGTTGGAGACCTGCAAGCAATTGTTTTCAATATAGCGAACTAGAAGGAACCTAAGACTTGGGCCAAAATAGAATTGCCAAAGGGAGCTGAAAACGAATACATAAAGCTGAATAAAAATAGAAGGCCCGCTTCAAAAATAAATAGAAGGTATGGGAATACATGCAAACAAGTGATTTGTACAAATACTAGCAGGTTTGGCAAAATAGGAAATATGCTAATAATGAATAGTAGCAGAAAGAAAAGTCCTACTAACAAAATAATGCAGTCATGTAATAACATTAGTAGTGAGTTTGAAACTAACCAAATTGTACCCTGATCCAGGTCCTATGATTAAGGATGAGGTGAGTCTTCTTTTGGCTGCACCGATAGAAAATCCACCCTTTTCAAGCTACAAATTAAAGGAAAAAGATTGAGTGCATAACAAAAGAGGAAGGTAGTATTCCATTTTAGTCAAACAGTGTAACACAGATTTGGGAGAAAGAACATTAGATGGCTACAAAGCGATAACCGACAAGTAACTGCTGAAAGTACAGGTGGCATCACTTTTATTTTGGAATAATCAAGTATCTTAAGATTCAGTAACTAAATCAAAATTATCCAACTAAATCCATGTTTAGTAGAGATTCTAGGAGTAGATTAGATTTAATAATGAATTTATTTTTCTCACACTGCAGAGAAGCAAGTGCAGCCAAGGATCAGCATATAAAGCCAAAACAACGTACTGATCTTACGCTAAAGCAAAACATACCTGATCACCCCAAGTAAGTGCTTTCCGACGAGTGCCATATGTCTGGGCCAGCCCAGAAAGAGCATGTGTACTTCCATCTGCATGCTTGGACTTCACAGTATCCTCGTCAAAATCTGTTGACCATTTACTCTGTCCTAGCTCCTTAATGCCATCTAGGTCTTCTTCGTCCGATGAGTCCCACTTGTCCCCTGGTATTAAGAAGCCAACGACATAAAATTAGGTGCTAAAATTGATTAAAATATACTGCTAATAATATATCTAGCAAGGTATTAAGGAAGGTGCCAGAATACACATTTTATACAAGAAACAAGTATGTTGCTTGCTACTCTATCAGAAAAAGTACGCCTCATCCTTACGATACTACAGCAGTGATATCATTGATGATGGTGCCGCAACTTAATAACCATTGCTTTACAATAGTACCAATCTTATCGATTAATCCATCAGTTCTTTCAATCACATTAAGCTCGTTTTACAACAGATTCAATTGCTGCACACTCCAAGGCACATCTGTGGTTTCAAATAAGGGTCTGTTCAGATCCGTGGCCCACTTTTTTGCTGGAAGAAGATAACCTGGTCCATGCTGGCAATAACTAAAAGGGTAGCTATCTGGTTGTTTTTAACCTCGTAAAACTATATGGAGCTATTTAGCGCATCGCAGGCCCTCCACCCTTTCCCATACCGGAGAGTTGAACTGACAAGGCAGGTTTAACAAGTATACCAAATAATTAATCCTGCCTAGGTAGGCTAGACAGGGCAATAGTGTTGATGGGCTGGAAATCCAAACAATGTTCAGGTTAGTTGGATTGCCTAACCAAGGTTGACTGAGATAACAAAATCGGCGGCATAAGGACGTGACAGTACTTGTTTCATTCCTGCAATTTCACCTCTGGGTTGAGAAGATGTATACAATCACGGAAAAGACCAGTCAAACTACAGTGCTTTTACACTTTTTATTTGCAGGGAAGGCTATATACACTTGGAAGTACAGCAAAAAAATACTTCACAGGGCATCCTTAATATTTTGGCAGGCTTAATGGTAAGATAAACTGTGACCAAACACCAAGGGTATGTCATCAATATATACCTCGATCGGGTACATTATCTGCTGACTCAGGTATAGCCTTCTTTGAGTCTTCAGCCTCGGTATTGACTGCTGTGTCATTGGCATCATCGCTATCTTCTGTGTCCATATCAACCTATTTGACATTCAAAGATCATGAGAAAGCTTGTCTCTTCAGAAATGACTGGTGAAGTAGTGTTACCTCTTGTATAGAATGTTCACGAAGATTGTCATCATGGAATAAAGACTGAAGATAAAAGGCAAATGATTAGAAACAATAATCAACTATGTATTTAATATGAGGTCTTAACTGCAAGACATAATAACACTCTCAAGAACATACATGGGTGTCTAGTCGCAGATATAGTGGTGGAGCCTCCTCCCAGTCAGCTGCCATCTTTTTGATATTATCCAATGTAAGCCCATGAACATTCCTAGCAGCACATCCCTATATAATTCGCAAGATATCAAAGACAATCTACGCTGTAACGCCAAGTAATTATGATGAGGAAGAGCAGTGCTCTATAAAGCACGTATTTCTAATGAGATGCATGACACAAGGAATCTATGTTATCTGCGTAAATTTGATATAACAACACACATTTTACCAAACTACCACAAAGCAACACTAGTAAAAGTTTCACCAAAATGCACATATGTATCATATAAATTGTGGAACTGCATTTTCAAGATGTGACTACTGCACGTCTGCACCTATGGACTACAAGCCCATTCGAGGTGTACGCATTTGACTTGAAGCTTTATACATTAGTTCACACATCGATAAGCATAATTAGGCGACTGTAAGCATATGGACATTCCATATTGTTACAAATTATACCAAAACAGATAACTGGCAAGTTCTTAAATTGAGGTTCCATGGTTTATTCAACAAAGATAGAACTGGTAGCTGATCAAGTTTAGCATTTCTTATTATGTGATATCACGAGAACTTACTGTTGGATCCTTGTATGGTGCCTCCAGCAAGTACACCTCGTAGCCAGATCTCTACAAAAGAAAAAAAATAAGTAAACTTACTAAACGCAATAAAAATTAGATTAAAGACAATTATAATTCAGAAACTGAAAATCCAAACAATGAGTGGAGCAATGGAGTGCCTCCTCAAATGCACAGGACACTATCAAGCAAGGTTTGGACAAATTAGTCTACTGAAAGTCATGTACATTTCAACTCACTACTGCACATGTATCATCTAAATTCTAAAGTAGTGCTGCTAAAAAATTGCAAGCAAAAAAATCAGAGGTACTTCAGAGATCAACTGAAGTACCAAAAACCACATAAACATCCAACAACTGAATTCCTTAAAGACAACTCAACAGTTCATTCTTTGTGTATACAATGAAGTCAGTGACCAAACCCTTGCAACCACATGTTTGATGGCTGACGCAAACCATGTAAAAATGTAAGACATGCTCCTCTAAGTAGTTAAGTGCATACATAAAACAGAAACAGCTAGGATATACATCCAGTGGCAAACAAACACAAGGTACACTGGCACTCCATTCAGAAGAAAGACCAGAAGAGAGGAAGTGCTCCACATGCGCGGGCCGACACACATACACTTAAGCAGAGAGTTCTGTGGGATAATTGGCATCTAGTTCTTTCTACAACATCGCATAACTTTCTGCCTGCCATGGTACACCGTAATACCTATGTGAGGGAGGCTGGCTACATAACACGAGAACAACTCTAGTAGGGAGAAAAAACACATTTAAGAAGAGAGAGGAATGAAAGAAGATCACCATTGTGGCAAACAAATTAAATTAGGACACTGACGTGAATATGCATTTTTAATACAGTAAAATGCATCCTGACCACTCCCAATTGGTGGTCTGCTAAAACATGATTTTCCAACAGGAACAAATCTCTTGTTCTCAAAAGAAAAATGTCATTGGACACACCCCAAGGGTTTAAATGTTTAAGAAAAGCTCCAGGTAAGGAAAGTAAATTCTCGCAGTTGACGCAACAGAGACTGAGGATTTACCTTCGCGCTTGCCCAAAACTGAGCAAAATCGGCTACCCGCAGATTGCGGTCATCCACTAAAAACGGCCAGGGATACCAGCAATAAACAAGTCAGTTACCAAAATCCAGCATCCGCCATTGGTGAAAATAAAGGCATCTCCTGGTTTATAACCATTGTATGTCGCAACGACCAGCTAACATGTTGCTTAATTTGAATGGTTTAAACATAATAGAAATTAAACTCCTGAGACAAATGGGCACCCAACCACTATCTAGGGAACCCATCATAACTCCCAGAAAACTGACAACCAGATTATTTGATGTATAATAGAAAACAGGGTTTCTATTGTTTATTAAAAGAAAAAAGATTTTTCTATTGTGGAATAAACAATTTGATTGTCAAAGTAAGATGTCTATGGTAGAAAAAATAGGAAGGGGACTCATTCAGCTCTCCATGAAATCTACAGGCAAAGACATACATGACACAGCATGTAATCGTGCAAAGCAAATCCTACCATAAGAGTTACCACCAATGTGAATGTTGAGTCGTCAGAAAGCATGTTGCATAAAGAAAATGGACAGACCCAGTGCTAGAAGTTCCCACACCAGGTGGGGTCTGGGGAATGATTATACGAGGCAAGCCTTACCCCTGCACAGTGCAATGCAGAGAGGCTGCGTCGAACCCAGGACCTCTTGGCACAAGTGTGGAGTATTTCACCACTGCACCAGGCCTGTCCTTTCATGTTGCATCACTTAACAATATTGAAAATAACTTCATACCGATCACAAATGTGAAATTCCCTTCATCAAGGGTCTTCTTAAACGCGTTCAGCATGCTTGATCTGTAAGTCTGTCAAATGGAAAAGAAATTAGATTTGTTATGGTGGAGCTTTTCTCTTAAAAAGGCAGCGGATGTACGAGGTCCTATCCACAAGCCAGCTAAGGCTTTTTTTTCTAGGGAAACCATATTTCAAAAGGAAAAATCCCAATGCTGATGTTACCAAATACATAATCCTTACAATCAATGCTAGTTTCTTATTAATTCTTAGCAAAATCCCATGACATCCATAGTTCAACAAATATGAAGTATGTTCCTTCACATAAGGTCCATTGCCTCAATGACTATCTTTGCATGTTTGTTAACTGAGCAGGATCCCAATGATTGGCAAGTAAGTTCAACATGATAGAAAGATAGTAATCAACAAGAACAAATGAGCTGCATCACCTCCTCCATCTCAGGCTCATAACAATATTCAATTACTTTCTTGGTCAACTGTTTCCGTCCTTTGGACGCAGTAGAAGATTTAGACCCTTCATTGTCTTCAACCTTTTAAGAGCAATTTACCACAATTTCAGTTACAAGACAAATTATCCATAGCAAAAGCAGGAACGTATGAGCATTTCTGATATTTTAATGCTGATAAATAAATGTGCGTCAACTGTCCAGTTTCTTCTGACCTTCTCAACCTCAATCATGAAATAGTCATCCATCGAGTGAATTCTGGGTGCACTTCCACCACTCTCAACTTCAAGATCGCGTAATGCCTTTGCAAGGTAGCTCTTTCCACTACCTACAAGTTATACATGTCAGAATTGCAATAAGAATTTGATTAGCCAAACGTGGTAGCCAAACGTGAAAAAACAGGCAAACGCTAGATTATCCTAATCCACCTCAATGCCAAACCTAGAGTGAGTATAATTTGATTAGAAGTTAGGAATTCCTGAGTAAATAATGTACCCTGGTCTCATGTTTGTATAAGAAAGACAACACCCACTCTTAAAAGACTACACGAACACCGGAGCAGTTAGGTCACTGCTTATGGCATAGTCTCTAAAACCTAATGGCCCTTAATTCACTAGAAAACAGCCAACTGTCGTGAGCAGCGTACAAATTGCTAAATGTGTTGCAGTGAACAATTAGACTGTTTAATGACTATTATGGAACATTAACAGTGGTTATGAAAGAACCTGGAAGCCCTCGCATGATGATAACAATATGATCAGGGCGTGAAGCCCGAAGGGGCTGCTTGAACAAGTCACGTGCATTAATGATATTGACTTCTACATTGTTCAAAGAATGGTTCGCTTGTGTTAGTCTTCTATCCCCCAAATGCTGCTCTGAGTGTGGTCGATATCTCAAATCTAACCCCTGCAGAAACACGCACATGTCAATACTTCTGACTTCGGAGTGAGCGATAATGTGCTATACGCAACGTATTCAAGTGCATGGGGAGAGGGAAATGAACCTCATTGTGATTGTAAAAATCTGTATCCGGCACCGGGTGGGATTGATGCAAGGTGTTATCACTAGGAGGAAGTGATGTAGTAGCCAGAGAACTGGACAGGACCGGAAACAACGACATGTTTCCTGCCCGTGGAGGTGGCATGGCATGGTAATCTGGGGGAGAAGGCACTGGGGGTTCTGGCGGAGGCGGCACGACACTCGAATGAGGACGCCAATCGCGGTAGTGGTTTCCTTCCTCAGCATGCTGAGGCACCGAAGGAAGTGGTGGAGCACCATGCGGTGGTTCAGGATAAAACTGACGGCGATGGTGATCACGGTCGAGATAGTTCTCCTGTGATCCTCCTACCGGCACAAAACCAGATTCGTAGGCACTGTGCCTATCAAACGGCGGCGGTGGGGGCGGCATCCGTCTGACCAGATCGTAATCAGCGAAATTACCTCCCTGCGCGTAGGGGCTGCCATAGTTTTGAGGAGGAGGATAGCCTCTATCCCCTCCATAACCGAAGCCATCGGATGGGTACGGTTCGCCATGCCACGGCGTGGGCGGCAGCTGAGGGCGGCCATGGCCATGCTCCCGGATCAGGCCGAGCAGCCGACCGCCCTCCACGGAAGCCCTGCCCAGCATCGGCGGATTGGGAGCGGCGTACGGATCGAACGGAGGCGCGTCGCCCACGCGCATCCGCTTGTGGGGGCCTTCCATGTCGAGGAGATCGTAGGGGTGCGGCCCCGGAGGAGCCCACATAGGGGGCGGCGGCGGAGGGTGGAAGGGGGCATGGTACTGCGGCGGCGGAGGAGGGGGCGGCGGGTGGAGATCGTAGGGGAAGGGGTGGGGCGGGAGAGGCGGAGGCGGGCAGAAGGGGAAGTGGGGCGCGGTGCAGACGGGGCAGAGGTCGCCGGCTGGGAAACGCCATGGATGGTCCATGAGGAGGTGGCCGCGTGGGTTTGGTGATGTAGGTTTTGGGGGCAAGAGTCAAGGAGGAAGAAGAAGGAATTGAAGCTTGCTTCGAGAAGGTTCTAGAATTTCTCTGGGTTTCTGCGGATGGCTGCGCCGGTTGGGGGTGTGCCAGGGAAGACGAGCTGATCCTATTTTGTGCGGAGAACCCTCACGGAGTGTCGTAATTTGTAGCGCACGGTTGGACATGGACCTAAGCTGATTCAGATCAGTTTTGGGCAATATTTGAGTATACTAATGATTTCATTAAGTTTACGGTTTTGCTAATTCTCAATCGACTGAGAATTAGCTTAAGGCTCAATCATGTCCAGTACCATTGATTGTTTGCTTCAAGATTCGTGTTTATCTTTTGTCCTTTTGTCTTGGCTCTTTTGCGTCGGAGCGTGTGTGGCTGCATGCTTCGGATTCTTTTTTTTCTGTCCTTGTTCGTTGTTTTTTTTTTACCTTGTTCGTTGTCGTCTATTAGTACTAGGGATGCAGTAGGCATTTGTTTTTCTTTTTCCTGTTGCCTGCTGATATTTGTACATGCGCAAATGCGCCGCTAATCTCACGACTCTTTTCTGGTTGTAGTTTCTAGATGGAGAGTGAATGGTTGCAACTCAATTTATTTTATAATTTAATTATTTTCTCAGTTATATGTGGAGTCATAACTGAATTTTAGTTTTAAATTAAGTGTAATTGAGTTTTTTCAGCTCCAAGTAGAGCCACAACTAATTTTTTCCATTTGAAAATAGGGCCATAACTGACTTTTTCTAGGCTGCTAGTGCAGTTGCGACTAAATTGTCATCAGTTTCAATTGGAGTTGCAACTGAGTTATTTTCTTCCAGTTGCAACTGGAGTTGAAACTGAATTTTCCCCGTTACAAGTGGGACGTAGCGAATTTTAATTGTTGTTGTATGTTGTGATTGTTTCCGAGCTTTTTTCCAGTTACAAGTGGGGTCGCAACTGACTTTTCCAGTTGCAAGTGGGGTCGCAACTGACTTTTTCTGCTGGTTGAGTTGCGGTTGAGTTTTTCTCGGTTTCAACTGGTGTTGCAACTATTTTGTTTGTTTGAGTTGCATGTGGAGTTGCAACTGAGTTTTATTAGCAGTTACAACTCCATTTGAAATTGATTTTTTTCCAGTTGCTGATACGTCCATTTTGCATCACTATTTTATATCATAATTTACTGTTATTCATTGATATATTTCATATTTAGAGATGATACTTATGTTATTTCATCTATTTTGCATGTTTGGTGATTATTGGAGAATTAAACACCGGAGTCAGATTTCTGCTGGAAAAAGGGCCGTCAAGATACTATATTTCTGAAGATCAATAATTCGAGAAAAACATCCAGAAGCTCCTATTTTATCAGATGTCGGAGGCAGCCAAAAGGGGAGGCCAAGGTAGGCCACCATGGGCCCTCACCATGTGGTGGCGCGGCCCACCTTGCCCCGCGCCGCCACGTGGTGAGGAACCCCTGGCCCACCTCAGCCAGCCCCCTTTCGCGTACATCATCTCCCAGAAACCCTAAGCCTAGGGGGGACGTCGAGTAAATATTCCGCCGCCTCCACGAGGCGGAAAACACCAGAGAGAGAAAAGCTCTCCGGCAGGGAGAAATCTGCCGGGGAAATTCCTTCCCGGAGGGGGGAAATCGTCGCCATCGTCACCGTCATCGAGCTGGACTTCATTGGGATCATCATCATCATCATCTCCACCGCCAGCACCATCATCTCCGCCGCTCCACTCCGTTCCGCTGTAACATCTAGGGTTGAATCTTGTCTAGTTCATAGGGGAAGCTTTCCCGGTGTTAATTACTCCTTGTGGTTGATGCTATTGAGTGAAACCGTTGAATTAAGGTTTATGTCCAGATTGTTATTCATCATTATATCACCTCTGATCATGTTCCATATGATGTCTTGTGAGTAGTTCGTTTAGTTCTTGAGGACATGGGAGAAGTCTTGATGTTAGTAGTGAATTATGTTGAGTAATATTTAATGGTTTGATATTTAAGTTGTGGTGTTATTCTTCTAGTGGTGTCATGTGAACGTCGACTACATGACACTTCACCTTTATGGGCCTAGGGGAATGCATTGTGTATTCGTTTGCCAATTGTGGGGTTGCCGGAGTGACAGAAACCTAAACCCCGTTGGTATATCGATGCATGAGGGATAGCAGGATCTCAGAGTTTAAGGCTGTGGTTAGATTTATCTTAATTACTTTCTTGTATTTGCGGATGCTTGCAAGGGGTATAATCACAAGTATGTATTAGTCCTAGGAAGGGCGGTGCATTAGCATAGGTTCACCCACACAACACTTATCAAAACAATGAAGATTAATCAACTATATGAAGCGAAAGCACTTGACAATTCCCGTGTGTCCTCAAGAACGTTTGGTCATCATAAGTAAACCTACCGGCTTGTCCTTTGCTGTAGAAAGGATTGGGCCACTCGCTGCAATTATTATTACTGCATTTTATTTACTTGTACTTTATTTATCTGCTATATCAAAAACCCTAAAAACTTGTCTGCTAGTATTTACAGTGAATTCCATATCAAAACTGCTTGTCAACACCTTCTGCTCCTCGTTGGGTTCGACACTCTTATTTATCGAAAGTACTACGATACACCCCCTATACTTGTGGGTCATCAAGACTATTTTCTGGCGCCGTTGCCGGGGAGTGAAGCGCTATTGGTAAGTGGAATTGGTAAGGAAAACTCTTACTGTACGTGCTGTTTTTATTTTTGCCTGCTGCTATATTTCATTATGGAGAGGTCTTCTCTTGAATTCCTATTTGGGAAAACCACTACCACTGCTAAGGTAGTAGAGGAGGCGCCACCTGAGCAGTAATCCCATTCAAAATACCTATGAAAATTGTTGAACGTGTTACGAATAACCGCTATGAAGGGGATGGAACTGTCCATCCTGGTGATCATTTATTATTTTTACATGAATTATGCGAGTTATTCAAGTGTGCAGGTATTTCAATGGATGAAGTTAAGAAGAAACTATTCTCTTATCGCTGTCTGGTAAAGCTGCACATTGGTATAAACTGCTGAAGAATGGGCGTTCTCTTGGATGGGAGGAAATTGTACCTCTCTTTTATTCTAAATTCTATCCTCCAAGTGAGATTCAAAGACCGGAACCTCATATATAATTTTTGGCCTCATGATGGAGAGAGTATTGCCCAAGCGTGGGGGAGATTGAAGTCATTAATGCTCAAATGCCCCATTCATGAGCTTCCTGGTAATGTTGTTATTGATAACTTCTATGCAAGGCTCTCCTTTCAGGATAAAACTATTGGATACTGCTTGTTCTGGATCATTCACTCGTAATAAAGAAGAGTTTAAATGGGACCTTCTTGATCGGATTCAGGAGAACACTGAAGGATGGGAGAACGACAAAGGTAGAGAGTCAGGTATAAAATATGATTTCGAATGCATTAAAACTTTCATGAATACTGATGATTTTCAAATGTTAGTACTGCTTATGGCCTTGACTCTCAAGTTGTTGCAAATTTTTATAAAGCTTTTGCCTCCTATTTCGGTATGCCTAAGGAGGGTTTTAAGAATTATCATGAACCTTATAAAGATAAAACTGTTTCTCCTGTGACTAGATCTATTGAGGTTAACACTGTTGATCACATTATTCCTGAACCTTATATTGAAAAAGTTCCTTTTCCTGCTAAAATAAAGGAACACTCTATTATAGCTAGCGTTGTTAACAAAAGTACAAAGAAAGCTATAGAACCTGATGAACAAATAACTGTTGAACCTGCTGTAGCAATGGTTAAGGACCTTGTCACCGAAAATATAGAAGATGGTCATATTATCTTTTGTGAAGATGCTTCTAATATTGTTTCACATCCTAAAAGCTCTAGGAAAACTAGTGTTCCTGTGCTTTCTGTTAGGATAGGTGATCATTGCTATTATGGTTTATGTGATATTGGTGCAAGTTCAAGTGCATTCCTTATGAGCTTTACAGGGAAATTATGCATGAAATTGGTTCTTGTGAACTTGAGAAATTGATGTGGTTATTCAGCTTGCTAATAGAGAAACTATCTCTCCAATTGGTATTGTTAGAGATGTGGAAGTTTTATGTGGTAAGACTAAATATCCTGCTGATTTTCTAGTACTTGGTTCAGCTGCTAGTAAGACTTGTCCTATCATTTTTGGTAGACCTTTCTGAATACTTGTGGTGCTGTTATAGATTGTAAGAAAGAGAAAATCTTTACTAAATTTGCTGGTGAATCTTATGAGTTTAATTTCTCTAAATTTGCTAAGATTCCTTATGAAACCGAATTGCCTAATGAAGATTTTAAAGTTGCTCAGCTTGCCTCTATTGCTCTTGCTCCTAACAATGCTTTGCAGCAACATATGGAGGACCACGAAAGTGAGGTCTTTATGGAAGAAAGGAATGAGCTTGACGAAATATTCCTTCGTCAACCTATACTTAAACATAACTTACCGGTGGAAGATTTGGGTACCACTCTACCACCAAAGGAGGATCCTGTTTTGATTTAAAACCTTTACCTGATAATCTTAAATATGCTTATATTGATGATAAGAAATATATCCTGTTATTATTAGTTCTAAACTTTCAGGTGAGAAGAGGAAAGGTTATTGGAGTGTTGAAGAAACACCGTGGAGCTATGGGCTATACTCTTGATGATTTGAAAGGGATTTCCCCTGCTATTTGTCAACATGCTATTAATATGGAACCTGATGCAAAGCCAGTTGTTGAACATCAACGTCGTTTAATACCCAAGATGAAGGAAGTGGTAAGAAATGAGGTATTGAAACTTCTTGAAGCTGGTATTATTTATCCTATTGCTGATAGTAGATGGGTAAGTCCTGTGCATTGTGTTCCTAAGAAAGGAGGAATTACTGTTGTGCCTAATGAAAATGATGAACTTATTCCTCAAAGAGTAGTAGTTGGTTATAGAATGTGCATTGATTTTAGAAAGGTTAACAAAGTTACTAAGAAGGATCATTATCCTTTACCTTTATTGATCAAATGTTAGAGAGGTTGTCTAAGAAAACTCATTTTTGTTTCCTTGATGGTTATTCTGGGTTTTCTCAAATTGCTGTGAGAAAGCAAGATCAAGAGAAAACTACTTTTACTTGTCCTTATGGAACTATGCTTATAGACGTATGCCTTTTGGTTTGTGTAATGCTCCTGCTACTTTTCAAAGATGCATGTCTGCTATTTTTCATGGTTTTTGTGAGGAAATTGTGGAAGTCTTCATGGACGATTTTCCGTCTATGGAACTTCTTTTGATAATTGTTTGCACAATCTTGATAAAGTTTTGCAGAGATGTGAAGAAACTAATCTTGTTCTTAATTGGGAGAAATGCCACTTTATGGTCAATGAAGGAATTGTTCTTGGACATAAAATCTCTGAAAGAGGCATTGAAGTTGATCGAGCTAAAGTTGAGGCAATAGAGAAAATGCCTTGCCCCAGAGATGTCAAAGGTATTCGTAGTATTCTTGGTCATGCTGGTTTCTATAGGAGGTTTATTAAAGATTTCTCTAAAATTTCAAAGCCCTTACTAATCTTCTCCAAAAAGATGTACCTTTTGTTTTTGATGATGATTGTAAGGAAGCTTTTGAAACTCGAAGAAGGCTTTAATTACTGCTCCTATTGTTCAACCACCTGATTGGATGTTACCTTTTGAAATTATGTGTGATGCTAGTGATTTTGCTGTTGGTGTTGTTCTTGGACAGCGAATAGATAAGAAGTTGAATGTTATTCATTATGCTAGTAAGACTCTTGATTCTGCTCAAAAGAATTATGCAACTACTGAAAAAGAGTTCTAGCTGTAGTATTTGCTTGTGACAAATTTAGACCTTATATTGTTGATTCAAAAGTCATTATTCATACTGATCATGCTGCTATTAGGTACCTTATGGAAAAGAAAGATGCTAAGCCTAGGCTTATTAGATGGGTGCTTCTTTTGCAAGAGTTTGATTTACATATTGTAGATAGGAAAGGTGCTGAAAATCCTGTTGCTGATAATTTGTCTAGATTGGAAAATATTGCTTATGATCCTATTCCTGTTAATGATAGTTTTCCAAATGAACAGTTGGCTGCAATAAGGGTAAGTTCGCGAGATAGTCCTTGGTATGCTGATTATGCTAACTTTATTGTTTCCAAGTACTTGCCTCCAACCTTTTCAGCTCAGCAAAGAAGGAAATTCTTTTATGACTTAAGGCATTATTTTTGGGATGACCCTGATACGTCTCCAACGTATCTATAATTTCTTATGTTCCATGCTAGTTTTATACCAATTGCTACATGTTTTATTCACACTTCATGGCATTTTTATGCATTTTCTGGGACTAACCTATTAACAAGATACCACAGCGCCAGTTCCTGTTTTCTGCTGTTTTTGGTTTCAGAAAAGCTGTTCTGGAAATATTCTCGGAATTGGACGAAACAAAATCCCAGATGCCTATTTTTCCGACACGTTAACGAAGTCCAAAGGAGAGACGAAGGGGGGCAGCAGGGCGCCGTCCCCACACCATGGTGCGGGTGGGCCCCTTGCCGCGCCACCCTATGGGGAGCGGGCCCTGCGCCTCCACCGACGTCGCCCCTTCGCCTATTTATTCTCCCCGACGCGAAAACCCTAAAACACCGAGGCATTATTCCAGAAAACATCTGCTGCCGCCGCCTTCAACCCTAACTCGGGGGGTTCCTGAAGCTCTTCCCGGCACCCTGCCGGAGTGGGGAATCATCACCGGAGGGCTCTACATCGCCATGCCTGCCTCCGGAGTAATGCGTGAGTAGTTCATCTCTGGACTACGGGTTCATACAGTAGCTAGATGGTTGTGTTCTCCTTTTGTGCCATCATGTTTAGATCTTGTGAGCTGCCTATCATGATCAAGATCATCTTATTGTAATGTTACATGTTGTGTTTGCTGGGATCCGATGAGTATTGAATACTATGCCAAGTTGATTATTGATCTATTTTATATATGTTGTTTATGATCTTGCATGCTCTCCGTTATTAGTGTAGGCTCTGGACAAGTTTATGCTTGTAACTCCAAGAGGGAGTATTTATGCTAGATAGTAGGTTCATGCCTCCATTTAATCTGGGACAGTGACAGAAAGTTCTAAGATTGTGGATGTGATGTTGCTACTAGGGGTAAAACAGCAATGCTTTGTCTAAGGATATTAGTGTTGTTTACATTATGCACCATACTTAATGCAATTGTCTGTTGCTTGCAACTTAATACCGGAAGGGGTGCGGATGCTAACCTGAAGGTGGACTATTTAGACACAGATGCATGCTGGATGGCGGTCTGTGTACTTTGTCGTAATGCCCAAGTAAATCTCATAGTGATCATCATGACTAGTATATGCATTGTTATGCGCCTCTTTATTTTGTCAATTGCCCAGATGTAATTCGTTTACCCAACATGTTAGTATTTTATTATGGAGAGACACCACTAGTGAATTGTGGACCCCGGTCCATTCTTTTACATCTGAAATACAACCTACTGCAATCATTGTTCTTTTACATTCTCTGCAAGCAAACATCATTTTCCACACTATACGCCTAATCCTTTGTTTTCAGCAAGCCGGTGAGATTGACAACCTCACTGTTACGTTGGGACAAAGTAGTTTGATTGTGTTGTGCAGGTTCCACGTTGGCACCGGAATCTCTGGTGTTGCGCCGCACTACATTCCACCACCAACAACCTTCAGAGCATTGCTGACTTCCTACTGGTTCGATTAAACCTTGGTTTCGTACTGAGGGAAAACTTGCTGCTGCACTCATCATACCTTCCTCTTGGGGTTCCCAATGGACGTGTGACTTTACACGCATCAGACCCACATTTATATAAAGAAGGAGTAAATGGCATTATGCGAAGATGTATTCCAGAACATGAACAACGAGAGATATTGAGAAAGTGCCATGGTAGTGCTTATGGAGGACATCATGCTGGAGATAGAACCGCACAAAAGGTTCTACAATCAGGTTTTTATTGGCCTACCCTCTTTAAAGATGCAAGAAAGTTTATTTTATCTTGTGATGAATGTCAAAGAGTTGGTAATATCTCTAGACGCAATGAAATGCCTATGAGTTATTCTCTTGTTATTGAACCATTTGATTGTTGGGGATTCGACTTTATGGGTCCTTTTCCTCCTTCAGAAGGTAATACTCATATACTTGTTGTTGTTGATTATGTTACTAAGTGGGTAGAAGCTATACCTACAAAAAGTGCTGATGGTGAGACCTCTTTAAAAATGCTTCCAGATGTTATTTTTCCTAGGTTTGGTGTGCCTAGATATCTTATGACTGATGGAGGTTCTCATTTTATTCATGGTGGTTTTAGAAAGACCCTTGCTAAATATGGTGTTAATCATAGAATTGCTTCAGCTTATCATCCCCAAACTAGTGGGCAAGTAGAATTATCAAATAGAGAGATTAAATCTATCTTGCAAAAGACTGTTAATAAATCTAGAAAGAATTGGGCTAGTAAGTTGAATGATGCTTTATGGGCTTATAGAACTGCTTATAAAAACCCTATGGGTATGTCTCCTTATAAAATGGTTTATGGTAAAACTTGTCACTTGCCTCTAGAATTAGAACACAAAGCTTATTGGGCAGTGAGGGAACTTAATAGAGACTTTAAACTTGCTGGTGAAAAGAGGTTGCTTCATTTGAGTTCTTTAGATGAATGGAGAAGTGAAGCTTATGAAAATGCTAGACTTTTTAAAGAGAAAGTTAAGAAATGACATGATAGGAGAATTATTAAGAGAGAGTTTAATGTTGGTGAGAAGGTTCTATTGTATAGGTCTCGTCTCAGATTTTTTGCAGAAAAATTACTCTCAAAATGGGAAGGATCTTTTGTTATTGTGGAGGTATATCGTTCAGGTGCAATAAAGATTGTTTCACTTAAAGACAACTCTACACAAGTGGTGAATGGGCAAAGACTCAAACATTATATTTCTGGAGATCCTTATGATGAAGATGTTGATACTATTCAAGTGGTGACTCCGGAAGTTTTCATTGGAAAGCAAATTCAGGGGACTGCAGAGTCTGTTTTCGAATAGGTAACAGTTTTGGTAAGAAAAAGTTCGCGTTTAACCTTCCAATAGAAATTTTTGTCGTTCATATTAAATATGGAAAATTAAGAGACCAAACCAGGTAGGAGAAGGTGCCCGAGGGCACCTCACCATGCCGTGGCGCGGGCCCACCCCTGGCCGCGCCACCACGTGGTGAGGGCGCCTCGGAGCCCCTCTCCGACCAGGTTTCCTCCTGCACCTTCCTTTTGTTGCGAAACTTTTTGCTATATAATCTCCCAGAACCCCCGAGGTCCGTATATCGCTTTTTCGACGTGTTTTTGTTTCGAGCTGTTTCTGCCAGATTTCATCCGTGGATCTAGAGCCGCCATGTCTTCGTCTGAGCCCTCCAAGGACAGCTTCTTCGCGAACGTCGTCAACCCGTACATGAACGAGTTGAAGATGCATCCGAAGGAGTCGCTGGTCAAGGATGGAGAGTTGCAAGTGGAAGACGTTCAAGGTCCTAAAGGGGAAGGAAGCCTGGACGATAGGATGGAGAAGCTGGAGCAGGAGGTCTTTACATACAAGAAGATGGCGGAACGAGAACTGAACATCTTTAACAGGATGGTGTCTGGACTTGAGGCTGAACACAAGAGGGAGACCGCAAAGCTCTGGGAGGACATCTTTTCACTCCATGAGACCACCAACAAACTATAAGCGCAACTCTACGATGTTCAGAATCAAAACTGTGAGTATGAAATCAGGTTTAAACGCATAAGCTCTGCTGCCAGTTTCAGGATACCTAAGACCAAGTCATCATTTGTTGATGGAGAGCCTCTGCCTTGGAAGTTTGATGATGAGGATGTTTCACCACCACCGCTGAAGGAGTAATTCATCATTGGTATTGGCATCCCCTTGGTTTGTTCCAAGCTTGGGGGAGTGCCGCAGTATCACACCATTATCTTTACATTTTTACCTTTCACTGCCTTGGAAGTTTGATGATGAGGATGTTTCACCACCACCGCCGAAGGAGTAATTCATCATTGGTATTGGCATCTCCTTGGTTTGTTCCAAGCTTGGGGGAGTGCCGCAGTATCACACCATTATCTTTACATTTTTACCTTTCAATAGAGTCATATCGTGAGTAGGGAAGTTATCTTATAAGATGGTTTGCAGTGTGGAAGTATCTCTCTTTTAGTTGGTTATCTATGTATCCTTGGTGTGAGTTGCCGTTATGGAATATTAATGAGAAGTTTCATCATTTACTTTCTACATACTTTATTTTAGTTTGCAATTTCTTTCGTGTTGATAATCTTGTCATTGGTATTGGTACCACTTTGGGAGCATCAAGTATATCTTTTTGGTTTTGGCAAACTTAGCATTGGTCAGTAGTTACAATACTTTGAGGCTTAAGTAGAGAGAGGGAATTGCATGTTGATAAATTATTCCATGATGTTTCTTTCTTGTTGGCTCATAAGCTTAGTATTCTCAAGTTAAAATTATTTGTGCTTCCAAGGAAGATTGCATGATTGTTCTTACTACATATATTTGTTTGCATCCCTCAACTCTTATGCTTGCTACATAACCTTGCTAGCCAAAAACCTGTATTGAGAGGGAATGCTTCTCATACATCCAAACCTTGAGCCAAACCATTGCCATTCGTGTCCACCATAACTACCTATCATGTGGTATTTCCTGCCACTCCAAGTAAATACTTCATGTGCTACCTTTAATTATTCAAAAACTATTATCTCTCATTTGTGTCACTGTTTATTAGCTCATGAGGAAGTATGTGGGTTGTTCTCTATTTAACTTGTCAGACAGAATTTCACCAATGGACTAGTGGCATATACATCCGCTTATCCAATAACTTTGCAAAAAGAGCTAGCAAATGGGGTGCCCAGTCCCAATTAATTACAACTATAACTTTTTAATTCTCTTCACATGTTTGCCAATGATTTATCAAAAGCAAATTTCCAAAATGTTAAACTTTATCAAATAGGCACTCCTCCATGGTATGTGATTGTTGGAAGGCACCCGAGGATTCGGTTAGCCATGGCTTGTGTAAGCAAAGGTTGGGAGGAGTGTCATACCAATTTATAATTATGCATGTGTAAACAAAAGAGAAGAGGGATGATCTACCCTTGGGTAAAAATAACGTCCTTCATGGGAGCCGCTCTTGAAAGTCTGGTTGACAAGGGGGGATAGAGTACCTACTGCCATTCGTTGACAACGACATACATAGCTTAAAAACTTATTTTATACTCTCTATATGATTTCAAAACTTAAAAGCTCTAGCACATGATTTCATCCCTGCTTCCCTCTGCGAAGGGCCTATCTTTTACTTTCTTGTTGAGTCAGTAAACCTATTCCCTCCTATCTCAAGCAAGCATTTGAGTTGTTGTGATCCAACCATCTATATGTTGATATTTCCAATCATGTCTTTTATGTTTCCTTGTGTAGCACAAAGCTTTTATCTGAATGAATATAACTTTGAAAGTTATCGATGACCGTAAAAGAGATTGTTATGATTGAGCATGTAAGTTCTGCAATATAAGCTCTAGTATAAAGACTCTGCTCGAAAGATAAGTACAATCTGTTAATTGTTCTCTGACCAAGAACAAAGTTTGCCATCACCAATTATGATTTTCTCTATGCACTTTATTGTGACTCCTTTTACTAGTTTCAAGTTATGTTATATGAAGGGAAGTTGTTGTCTAGAATGACTTGTGTATTAATGAATGTGATGCTTCTTGTCCGTATTTTGTTTATCGACACTTCGCTCCATAAACCTGTGGTCTTGTTTACCGAGCTCAGCTTTCGCTTGGGGACAAGGGAGATCTAAGCTTGGGGGGAGTTGATACGTCCATTTTGCATCACTATTTTATATCATAATTTACTGTTATTCATTGATATATTTCATATTTAGAGATGATACTTATGTTATGTCATCTATTTTGCATGTTTGGTGATTATTGGAGAATTAAACACCAGAGTCAGATTTCTGCTAGAAAAAGGGCCGTCAAGATACTATATTTCTGAAGATCAATAATTCGAGGAAAACATCCAGAAGCTCCTATTTTATCAGATGCCGGAGGCAGCCAAAAGGGGAGGCCAAGGTGGGCCACCATGGGCCCTCACCATGTGGTGGCGCGACCCACCTTGCCCCCGCGCCGCCACGTGGTGAGGAGCCCCTGGCCCACCTCAGCCAACCCCCTTTCGCGTACATCATCTCCCAGAAACCCTAAGCCTAGGGGGGACGTCGAGAAAATATTCCGCCGCCTCCACGAGGCGAAAAACACCAGAGAGAGAAAAGCTCTCCGGCAGGGAGAAATCTGCCGGGGAAATTCCTTCCTGGAGGGGGGAATTCGTCGCCATCGTCACCGTCATCGAGCTGGACTTCATTGGGATCATCATCATCATCTCCACCGCCAGCACCATCATCTCCGCCGCTCCACTCCGTTCCGCTGTAACATCTAGGGTTGAATCTTGTCTAGTTCATAGGGGAAGCTTTCCCGGTGTTAATTACTCCTTGTGGTTGATGCTATTGAGTGAAACCGTTGAATTAAGGTTTATGTCCAGATTGTTATTCATCATTATATCACCTCTGATCATGTTCCATATGATGTCTTGTGAGTAGTTCGTTTAGTTCTTGAGGACATGGGAGAAGTCTTGATGTTAGTAGTGAATTATGTTGAGTAATATTTAATGGTTTGATATTTAAGTTGTGGTGTTATTCTTCTAGTGGTGTCATGTGAACGTCGACTACATGACACTTCACCTTTATGGGCCTAGGGGAATGCATTGTGTATTCGTTTGCCAATTGTGGGGTTGCCGGAGTGACAGAAACCTAAACCCCCGTTGGTATATCGATGCATGAGAGATAGCAGAATCTCAGAGTTTAAGGCTGTGGTTAGATTTATCTTAATTACTTACTTGTATTTGCGGATGCTTGCAAGGGGTTTAATCACAAGTATGTATTAGTCCTAGGAAGGGCGGTGCATTAGCATAGTTTCACCCACACAACACTTATCAAAACAATGAAGATTAATCAACTATATGAAGCGAAAGCACTTGACGTAATTCCCGTGTGTCCTCAGGAACGTTTGGTCATCATAAGTAAACCTACCGGCTTGTCCTTTGCTGTAGAAAGGATTGGGTCACTCGCTGCAATTATTATTACTGCATTTTATTTACTTGTACTTTATTTATCTGCTATATTAAAAACCCCTAAAAACTTGTCTGCTAGTATTTACAGTGAATTCCATATCAAAACTGCTTGTCAACACCTTCTGCACCTCGTTGGCTTCGACACTCTTATTTATCGAAAGTACTACGATACACCCCCTATACTTGTGGGTCATCAGTTGCAAGTGAAGCCGCAACTGATAATTTTAGTTGTTGATATGCGCTGTGGTTGGATCTGAACTTTTTTTCTAGTTGCAAGTGGAGTTGTAACTGACTTTTTCAGTTGCAAGTGGGGTCGAAACTGACATTTCCATTTTGCTAGTGCAACTGCGGCTAAGTTTTTTCAGTTTCAACTCGAGTTGTAACTGAATTTAACTTGTTAAATTACAAATGGAGTTGTAGATGAGTTTTTTCAGTTGCAACTGGAGTTGAAACTGTGTTTAAGTTCTACTGATTAATGTAAGTGGGAATCAACATGAACAACAAACAGTAAGGAAACTTGAAAGAAACGGCCGGGTGCATGCGTAGCGAGCAAAAAGTAAAGTTTTTTTTGAACAAGGAGACGGACCCCGAAGGGTCCAGACTGCATTATACGGTGGGAGTACAAATTACATCAAGGACCTCAAAGAAAATGAAAATTACATCCAAGTCCCTGGCTTTTACAAAAAGGACCTCAAATAAATAAAAAGAAACGCAATCAAGTCCTTCTCCACCAGAAACGAGCAGCTCGACGCGATGGCCGCCAGCTCCATTGCCGGGGACGCGACCACTTGGCAAAGGAATGACGAAGATCGCCATCACGGAACTGAAGGAGGGCCTCCGAAATGGCACATCGGCCTGGAGGTTGAAGAAGCTCTGGCAGAAGAACCACCAGAGAACGGAGTGGCCCTATTGGCCATGGATAATAGAGGCGGAAACACGCCACCGTTGAGGATCTCCGCTGATTGCAGTCAATTGATCTCCCCACAGAACTTCGGATCCAAATCGCCTGCTCCTCTTTCCGCAACCGCTGCGACGTAGAAGAGGAAGTTCTTCGTCTCCAGAAATTCCGCAAGACCCAGCTTTCCACCACCAAACCAGACAAACCAATCGACCACCAGATTCTGCATCCAAGCTGAGCAGAGGAGGCAGATCGAAAAAGAAGCAACGGAAAGCTAGGGATTCGGCCTTATGGAAGCCTGCAAATATTCTCTTCCTTGCAAACTCTGACCTCCAGAGCTCAGCCACAAGAAGAAGAAGAACAGCACGAACCCGGAGCTGGCCGGAAAGCCCCAGATCATAGCCTCCTTTGCGTACCTTATTTGGAGGGATGCGCGAGTTCTTCGACCACCCCTGCGCCACCGATTGCCACCACCGGAGTACAGGGAGGTAGACGAGCCTCACAGCACGGCGGATCTGGCCGCCGAGATCCGTCGTCCGACCTTCAACTACTACGGCATAGAGCCAAAGAAAGGCATAGCGCCACAACAACCTAACTACAGCCCTAGATCTACTATATACAGGAGAAGCACAACCACCTACTCCATCTTCACACCGGCCAGCGAGCCCGCCGGAGTAAAGGGAGGAGAGGGGCGGCGACGGAAAATGGGAGTCGACCCTCAAGTCACTGTTTGAGAGCTCGGAGAGAGCTCGGGGCAGAGGACGAGATGGCTGGTTTTAACCCTCGCTTTGCACCGGGCTATTCTCTCTTTGCCAAAAGTCGTCGTCGAATCGCGTGAAGCTCTATCTCCAGAAGCCCCTCGTTCCCTCTCTCGTGTACAGTAGAGAGAGGCGAATCTCGTTTTCTTCTCCTTCCTCGCCGGCGAACCGTGGGTTCCCTCTCCCTCCGCCGGCCGCTCCGGCGGCGGGAGGGTGGGGGAACCCCGGATCTCGTCCGTGCTCTGTAGATAGGGTAGTTAGGGTTCCGGCCGGTGGCGTTTTGGAGGTGGAGGCGTCGCCGGAGTGGGATGTGGTGGTGCTGGCCCTTCTCCTCTGCGCCGTCGTCTTTTGGGGCGTCGTCGCGGGGCCGGCATGTTTTGGTTCCCGGAGATGTTCGATTCTGTCGGGTCTCCGTCCCCTGCAGGCGGCTGATGAGGCGACGGCGTCGACCGTCTGCTTTGGGGTCCTCGTCCTCCGGCCCTGTCGTCGCTGTGCTATCGTCTCCTCCCGCGATGGTGCTGGGCTTGTGAGGTGCTGTGCTCTGTTTGGGAGTGTGGTGGATACGAGATGCTGCTCTGCGATTCTGTGGTCTCCGGCCGGCCGTGGTGGCGAGGGGAGGCGCGGATTGTTGGAGCTGCTGGTTGCTGCTGCTGGGCTGCGTGGTTTGCAGGTGAGGGCTCTGACCACTTCCTCGGAGGTGGGTTGCCGTTGCGCTCAGAGCTGGTGCGGAAGTTGCTCGGGGTGCGTCCCCGGCCGATGTCCTTTCTTCGCTTTCAGATCCAGTTCTTTGGAGCTGGTGGATGTTGCGGCTCGTCATCGCCTTTGGGCTAGGAGCTCTTCTGCCGCCGTTGTTCGACTCTGCAGGTTTTGCCCTCGGCGGGAGGTCAACCTGCTTTGCGGTCGTGAGGAAGATGAAGGTGTTCTTCGTGTAGGAGTGAGGCAGCAGTGCCTTATTTTGTATCATGTTCTTTTCTTACTGCTTGTATCAGTCCCTGTAATGTTTTCCTTATGGTTTTAATACAAGTATGAAAATTTCAAAAAAAAAAAAAAAAACCCTCGCTTTCGTAGCAAAAAGTAAAGCTGCTTCATCCAACTGCTTTGATCGTACGACCTAGTAGCAGCTAGCGTAGGGCCGGCCAGGGTGCATGCACAAGTACAAGACCTTTCTATTTGATAAAGCGTACAGTGCTCTCTTCTGATAATTACACAGGCGGCTGAAGTCAGGCGGCTGAGAATTATCTTAATTCTCAGTCGACTGAGAGTTAGACATACCCTTAAGTTTACATCTAAATTGTGGAACTGTGTAATTTTTTTCAAAAAAATATTTGATCTAAGCTTCTCGTGCCATGTGACATTCTAGATACTTCTCTGGTTCTTTCTATATCGTGGTTAACATGGAGTTGAGGATATATACATGTGTTTATGAACAACATTATCATTGCATAATTTGATCATGGTAATCTTATATGTTATGTTTGAGGTTGCATGATTTTTTGCGTGTTATTTAGACTATAGATGTCTTCATATCAATATATAAGTAACAATGTTTTACTAGTCACGGTATGTTCCAAGTAAATGATCCTAGCGGGAAAAGGAGGGAAACGGATACTCAATTTAAAGTGAGTAAACAAAATTCCATACTCGATCTCATAGATCCCTATAAAATTATGTGAAAAGTCATATTCGATGAAAGTCGTATGTACGGCTTGGAGGGAGACCTTTCCTATCTTTTGAGATCCACCCTACAATATGGGGTACAAAAACAAAAAAAGAAGTGATTTTAGCCCTTATAAAAAGAAAACGGATTCTTGAACCTCTTTCACGCTCATGTCCTAATTATCATACATTATCCTACATGTTATTTTACCTACATACACTAAAGTAAGGACTACTTCTTCGAGCAATAATGAGTTGTGTCGTGGATAAAGTCTCTTCATTCTTTTTTTTGGTTGCTCACCACATATACCATATGGCAAGTCTCTTCATTCTTTCATAAAATGATAGAAAGGAGTGATGTAGGGTTTACGTAAAAAATAAAACATAGGTAAGGTAGGTATCCAAATAAATATCTATTTTTCCATAATTTTATGATATATTCGGGCGTCCTTTGCTTATAAAAAAAAGAGTAACAAAAGGAATAAAAGATATTCCTATTCCCTCTTCTTCTATTCAAGACATCATTCCCGTACTCTTTTTTAAGGAAAAGGGGCTATGCTATGTATCGTATTTATACTTAATGATCTCTAATTCTACCCGAATTCCTATTAAGAATTTATTAAGCGTAAATTCCTTGAACTACTGGATCCATCACCTTAGGGGTAGTCCCTTTTTGACTTTAGGTTCTGAGATTTCTTACCATCAAGTTGTTAAATAGCCTCCATTTATTGGCAATTGCTAGAATTATCTATGACCTATTTTGGAAATCCTTTTTTGTTTAAACTTTTTTCATCAATCGAATTGATAATTCCCCAGTTAAAATCATGTACTTCATTCGTTCCTAAATACTCCATAAGATATTTTAGATATTTCACATTATAGTTAGATGCAGAACAAAATAAGTCAACATCATTGTTCAAGATATCTTCCGATACTCCGATGAATCGGCCAATTTATCACTTCTCGGTATCTCACTGATAAGATAAAGTGGTCGATATGCCGATAAATCAGCCTATATGCCGATAAACCGGCCGATTTATTATTTATTTTGGGTCGACCGATAAGTTTTCGATAAGCGATTTCTCCAACATTGATCAACATACATACTAAATTATGTCTAGATAGATAAATCACACGTCAACCGTAGAAACATGGAGCTGTATCAATACCTTTCTTGTTGCGCGTGTTAGTTATGTTGCCCCAACAGATTTTGCTTTCTGTTTCGAAACTATTACTCCTTCCGTTCACAAAAGGATGTCTCAACTTTGGCCTAAGCTATGAAAAAATTGAGACATCTTTTTGTGAACGGAGGGAGTACTTCATACTGTGTCTGTGGGTGGTTGATTCATTTATAAAAATGGGACGAAAACTATTTCAAGTGGATTTATTCTAAACTTAATGATGAACGGGACCTCGTTAACAATTTTACCATTTTCAAACCCCCATTTGTACTTATGCAAATCCACCACCGGAGCGTTGCCGCCGCCCGCTAAAACCAATGCAGTCTCCATGGCTGCCAAGCTCTACACGGCCACCGCGGCGCCATGGAAGCGGCTCGGCGAACTCGTCTTCAACGGACGCTACCAGGAAGCTCTCCTCGCCTACTCCGAAGCCCACGCCTCGAACCTCCGTCCCGACGCCTTCACCTTCCCCTGCCTCCTCAAGTCCTGCGCCGCGCTCCAGGACGCCTCCGCCGCGCTCCAGGTCCACGGCCACCTCGCTAAGTCCGGGTTCTCCTCCTGCCCCTACACGGCCACCGCCCTGACGAGCGCCTACGCCAGGCTCCTCCGTCTCAGGGACGCGCGCATGGTGTTCGATGGAATGCGGGAACGGTCCGTGCCCTGCTTCAATGCCCTCATCGCGGGCCTCTCGCAGTGCGGGAAGGCTGGTGAAGCGAGGGATGTTTTTGGGATCCTACGGAAAGAGGGGATGTTGCCGGACTCTGTCACGGTGGCGAGTGTGCTGCCTGCTTGTGGGGCGGTGGAGCAAGGGAAGCAGCTGCATGGGTTTGTGGTGAAGACTGGGTATTGTCTGGATCGCTATGTCGCCACAGCACTCATCACGATGTACCTGGATTGTGGGGACTTGGATGCTGCAAGGAGGATTCTTGAACTCATGGTTGATAAGGGCGTCGAGACTTACAATGCAATGGCTTCTGGGCTACTGAGGAATGGTGAACCATCTGTAGCTTTGGGTACTGTTAGGGAATTGGTACGTGGGTCCAGTGAAAAACCTAATGAGACCACTTTGCTGGTAATCCTCTCAGCGTGCACAAGTGTGTTGGCACCGTTACTTGGTAAAGAGGCCCATTGCTATGTCCTGAAGCGTGCAATGGATTGCAATGTCAAGTTCAGGACTGCGCTCATTGACATGTACTCAAAATGTGGTTCCCTAGAGTGTGCTTACCATGTTTTCTCTGCCATGGATGAGCGGAACTTGGTGACCTGGAACACAATGATCTCAGGTTTTCTGATACACGAGAAGCTCGCAGACGCCTTAAGGTTGTTCGAACAGCTAAGACTAAAAGGGTTCAGACCTGACACTATTACATGGAATCTGATGATTAATGGGCTTGCGCATCACCAGAAGTTTGCTGAGGCCTTCTCATTTTTCAGTAAGATGCGATTGGAGAGAGTCTCTGGTGCAAGTTTGGAAACTATGACGAGCATGTTGAGTGCTTGTTCGGCCATATCAGATATCCAGCATGGGAAGGAGATATATTGCCAAGTTATTCGGACAATGCAAGACTTCGAGGATGTTGTTTTCCAGACAACAGTGATTGACATGTTTATGAGCTGTGGCTGTGACAAGTATGCTGGTAGAGTATTTGAGAAAAATGGGAGGAAATTAAATGATCCAGCTTTGTGGAATGCAATGATTTCTGGTTACGGAAGGTGTGGAAGAAACAGTTTAGCATTGCAAACCTTCAATGAGATGCTTGAGCAGCAAGTGCAGCCCAACTCAGCTACCTTTCTCTGTGCTCTTTCAGCCTGTAGTCATGCTGGATTATTCCAAAAAGCATTGCATATCTACCAAATTATGGAGAGTGCTTACAGTATCAACCCTACCATTGAACACTTGAGCGTCATGGTTGATCTTTTTGGCCGTGCTGGAAAGCTATCTGAAGCTTATGGTCTATTACTGAAACATACTGATCCACCAGCTTCCATGTGGTATTCCTTTCTTGGTGCTTGCAGAAACTACTCGAATGCAGAACTTGGTAAAATAGCAGCAACGAAACTCTATGATTTGGACCCTTCAAGCACAACTCCATGGCTAATTCTATCCAACATATATGCTGAACAATACCGATGGAGCGAAGTAGAGACGTTAAGGAAATTGATGTCTGACAAGCAGCTCGTTAAAGCTCCTGCACTTAGTGAACTTGTATGAAAATATATTTCTTGCCTGTCTAGTTGGGAAGAGAATGAATATTATGGTTTCCATTTAGAAGGTATGGGCAGTTCTTCCCATCCCAGCCATCTAGTCATAACAAAAAGCTTACTGCTGCCTACATTCTACGATGGTACCTGTAGGAGTCTATGCCAGTTCTTGCTAGAAACATGAAATTTTATTTTCAGGCATGATCCACATTAATCGTTGTTGATGGAATGGTCTATACATAAGTTGTGTATGGCGTATTCTGAACTTCAACGGTAGCCACCTTTTTATGTGTGAATATTGACAGAAGATTGAAGCCATTTGTTGGTCCCTCCTCAGTAGGGAAAGATGTCAAAACACGACATGAAAAGGACTTGTTCCATATGGTTAGAGCTCTATACAGAGGTCAAATAGGTAGGCTGCAGCAGATATATTCACCAAAATGTTAGTGGCAACCTTTTCAGCCAGAGCATGCAGAGAGGTCCTCCGACCAGCCATGCACTTGTTTTTGAATATTTAAAGATAGCTTGTTGAGTCAGAGAGGTATTTTCTAAGGCGATATAACAGCTGCATAAACCGTAAGCCACTTAGTTTCTCGAGAAAATCGCGAGCCACTTTCCCTAGTAAATATATACCAGTGGTAAATTTTAAAGGAAAAATGCTGGTTGTGCGCCTTTATGTCCTATACTAGTGGTATTAATACAAAACATAAGTAGGAAATTTTAGTCTATGGTCATGAAATCAAAACAAAAGCTGGCAATTCTTCATGGTGTTTATTGATATAAGAATTTTCTGTAGATACAACTATATAACTAAGTTATTGACTTGTCAAATAATCAATGCCCATGTTCTTCCCATCTTTTGGCTTTCCTGTAGCCAGTTTGGTCGTTGATGGATAGGTTTACACAGATTTTTGCACCGTTTTGCAAGTTTATGCTTTATTTGTACTCTCTCTGCAGGCAACAGTTTCCTAAGGAATACCAAGTTACCAAATTGTGGAAGTTGTGCATCACAGCCCAGTTACTGCAGAGTAAGACTTTATCTCGATCTGCACCATCCTTTTGCCAACAATAGATACCAGGTACTAACCTCAAGTTTTTGACACACTTGTTTTCTCGAAAATATTTATATTAAGACTATTTCATACAGTAGTAATTTCCACTATAGGTTATGGGTCCTACCCTGAACCCCCATCTCCCATGCGCGCACAAAAAAGAACTAGAACACGATTACAACAGTGGCTGTGTACTATTAGTATAAATATAAAAAAATTCTCTCTCTCAGTAGCATGTGCCTTCCATAACGCTAGTCACTTCTGCGTTAAGTAGTGAAGTAGAAGGCACTCAATCATGGAAGGAAGCCTGGAAACTGTTGTAGTCAATTGGTACTTACAGTACATTGGAAATTGGAAACATGATAGCTTGGGGTGGCGGGAAGGGTCTTAATGCTTTGTGGAAAGACCTGCCGTAAACATTTGACTTCCAGACCAAGTATTACAGTCTTGTATCGATAGGAGATATGAGATAGCAGCGTGCAACACCTTGCTGATCTCCACATGCTTCAGTGGCTCGATGGTGCTCCTTCATTGGAGTGATACTTGTGAAACTTGTCTCTTATTTCTAGCAGCTCTTTCAGAGCATCTCCAATTTGCGGGCGATCCGTTGGTGTCTCCTCTGAACATGAAATTCCAATACGCAGAATTGAAGTGATGCAAGCAATCCTCAGATCTTTGCTCTTGCTAGCGTTGGACTTGTCTTGTTCATCATTTCCCATCTCTGGTAGTAACCATTGGTCAATGACATTATCAATCTTGTCTGGGAGTACCATTTGGACATACTCTCGGAGGCCACCAGCTTCTCCAAAATCACTGTCTGTTGGTCTTTTTCCAGTAAACATTTCTAGCAGCAATACGCCATAGCTGTAGACATCGCCTTGGATTGAGACTTGGTTGCCAAGTCCATACTCTGAAATAAACAAAAGCAGTTATAAAAAACTGACTGCAAGTTACATATGTCTACTTAATGTCTATATAAAGTTCAGTGCGCTAGATTTTTTAGTGTACAATAATATACATATTTGAGTACTTCATTAGAAAACTGTTTCGTCAAAATGTACCTGGTGCAGCATAACCAGTTGTTCCTCTCATTGAAGCCCAACCACTTGATTTCTCCAAGTCTTGGTGTACAAATCTTGCAAGCCCAAAATCAGCAACATGAGCAACCATGTCATCGTCGAGGAGAACATTACTTGGCTTAAGATCACAGTGAATAATCGGCAATGGCTTATGTTGGTGAAGATATTCAAGTGAGGATGCCACATCAATGGCAATGCCTAGCCTTTCAATGTGATCTTTTTCCTTATATTCACCATCTCCGATGGGCTGCTGGTGTAGCCATTCATCTAAGTTTCCATTTGGTAGGAATTCATATACAAGTGCCTTGAAGTCATAGCCCTTAAAATCAATACTCGAGCATACTGTCAGTATCCTCACAAGGTTCCGATGTCGAACGCATCTTAGTGTTTCACATTCCGCATCAAAGCTTTGAGAAGCACCACGTTGCTTGAGGTTGAGCACCTTCACAGCAATGACTACTTGTTGGTCATTGATTTGCATGCTTCCCTTGTAGACCGAGCTAAAGCTTCCTGCTCCAATGAGGTTTTCAGAAGCAAAACCATTTGTCCCCTTGAATAATTCAGCATAAGAAACCCGCATATATTGCTCACTGATGAGGGATGATTGTATGCTTGATTTCATATTTCTGCTCTTATGGTAGAATATGAACAGTGCAGACGCTAATGTGAGAAAAAAAGTTGCGCTGCATATGGAAATTATCATGACAAGTTTCCTGGATGGCTTCTTGGTGGTGTGATTGGAACAGACTGGCAATTTCAATTGAGGGATACCACCACACAGACCATCATTTCCGTTGATCGAGATTGCCGTTACATTGAGGAACACCCCATGTTTTGGGACTTCACCTTCAAAATTGTTGAATGAGAGATTCACAGCAGAAAGGCCTTTCAGCCTCCCAAGAAACTCAGGGATGCCACCGGACAAATTATTACTGGAAAGGTCAAGGACCAAGAGACCTTTCAGTTGCTCCATTGCTGATGGAATTGCCCCTTGAAGTAAGTTTCCAGATATATTGAGCTGCTGCAAGCTCTGACAGTCACCAACGGAGGCAGGAATCTCTCCAGAAATGTTGTTTGAACCGAAATCAATCACTCCAAGATTTATTAGATTACCCATTTCAGATGGCAAAGTACCAGATAATAAATTATGCCCCAGAAGCATGAAACTGGATAAGGTAGAGACGAGAAAGAGTTCTTTAGGTATTGGGCCAGTAAGACTGTTATATGAAAGATCCAGCTGTTCTATGGGACAACTGCTAAGACTGGAGGGAATTCTTCCATCAAGCGCATTTCCTTGGAGCAATAATAGATTTAGTGCTGTAAGATTGCCTAGAGTTGGTGGGATGGATCCTGATAGGTTGTTATATGGTAGAGATAATCGATTCAACACCTTGATTTTACCAAGAGAAGCTGGAATAGCTCCCTCCAAATGGTTGTAGTCCATGTAAAGTAACTTCAAGTTAACCAAGTTCCCTAGTCCTTCAGGTATTTTTCCAACTATATTGTTGTTTGCTATAATAAGAAAACTCAAACCTGAGGAAAGGTTTCCAATGGAACTAGGCAGCTCACCTTGAAGATTGTTGTAACCCAAATCTAAGACCTGCAAATTGCTGCAATTTGTCAAGCTGGACAGAAAGCTCCAATCAGCATCATTTTTTGCTTCCAGTTGATTTTTTTGAAATGAAGGGGAGCCTTGGCGCGGCGGTAACAGCTGCTGCCTTGTGACCATGAGGTCACGGGTTCAAGTCCTGGAAACAGCCTCTTGCAGAAATGCAGGGAAAGGCTGCGTACTAAAGACCCAAAGTGGTCGGACCCTTCCCCGGACCCTGCGCAAGCGGGAGCTACTGCACCGGGCTTAGAAAAAAAAAAAGTTGATTTTTTGGAAGTGACACGACTGACAATCTTTTTTGCCGAGCTCCGAGACAATAGGGAATTCGTCCTGACAAAGAGTTATATACTGCTTGCAGAATTTGAAGCATAGAGGCATTGCACATGGACGACGGAATTGTTCCATGAAATTGATTGATATCCGCAACAAAACTTTGTATATTTAGGAGCTTATTACCTATGTCACGTGGTAAAGACCCACTAAGACGATTGCTTTGCAGACCTAGATCTTCAAGAGTTGAAAGGTTGAGCAGCGAAGGAGGAAAAGAACCTTCCAGTTCATTATAGTCTAGACGAAGGGTCACTAGGGCCCCAAGATTTCCAAGAGAATGTGTTATGGGGCCTGAAAGATTGTTTTGTGAAAGATCAAGGCTAGTAAGCACCTGAAGGCTACCTAATGAGTCCGGGATGTGCCCTGTGAGGCGGTTTTGCTGAAGACTAAGAAACACTAGTGATGAGAGATTTCCCAACCAAGCAGGAAGTCTTCCTTCGAGGTTGTTCACTCCTAACTCAAGGACAAGTAGAAATGAAAGCTTTTGCAGCCGAGGTATGCTCCCTGATAATTTAGATGAAGGTATACTGATATACTGGAGCGCTGAAAGGTTTCCAAATGAAGCAGGAATGGAGCCTCTTAGAAGGTTATAACCTAGACCTAGTCCAACAAGGTTAACAAGACCACCTATTTCATGTGGGATCCCTCCAGATAGGTTGTTAAATTGTAGATTGAGTGTTCTTAGGTTTACAAGGTTTCCTATCCCCAGTGGGATGTTTCCTGTTAGAGTGTTCTGACCAAGACTAAGTACCTTGAGATCACTTAGCAAGCAGAGCTCTGGTGGTATATCGCCATAAAAACTATTGCTATCCAGCAAAAGGTTCTGAAGGTGGGTGCAGTTTGAAAGCGACGCGGGAATCCTCCCTTGGAATGAGTTGTAACTAAGGTTGAGATGGCTGAGCTCAGGGAGGTTGCCGAGCTCTGGGGGAAGGACGCCGTGGAGGTGGTTGGCTGGGAGATGGAGCCGCCTCAAGTAGGTGAGGTTACCCAGCTCGGGTGGGATGGTGCCTTCGAGGCCGAGCCCGGAGAGGTCCAGTGCCACCAAACGGCCGCGGCGGCGGCCACTCAGGCCACATGTCACACCACGCCACTGGCATGTCGAAATGGATTGGTTGCCCCACGACGACCGTGCGAGAGCTAACGATGAGTTGGATGTCATGTGTGACATGAAGGACATGAGAGTGAGGTGGTCGTCGGCTGTGGAACCAGCAGCGAGCCATGCGAGAAGGGCAAGCAAGGCGAGCAAGACAGACTTCGCGAGTTCCATTGGTGTGGAGCCGTGTGGGCTTCTGATTATGGTGGGCATGTGGATGTCACGGAAGAAGATGAGCAGAGCAGAAAAGAGAGAGGTTCCATTCAGCTAGCCCAAACATATGTACATAGCAATCACAGAGTCAAGTCAACTATCAACGTAGCCATCAGCCAACTGGCCTTCCTTATACACCAATAGTAAAGCTTATCACCACCTACTTGTTTGACTACAAGGGATAGCACTCGGTTTTAGAAAGCTCAGTCAAGAAGCACATATTCTACTGCCCGTAATAGACGGCTACGCTCGCTTGGCCCAACCAGCAAGGATCTAGATTATTGTTACTGAATTAGGTCCTTCCGGCATGAGGATGTCATTCGCAAGAAAGACCTTTGGGTTGGAACACTCCAGTAGCTTGACGCTCCTGCACCGGAGAAATAATGCTTCAGAAACTTATGAATGAATGAAACTGGTCTCCACTAACAAACCCTACTTCAATTTAATGCAACCTGCTTTGTTGGGATATGTTAGAACAGAATGAAGAGCTGCAGCAAGTAGGAGCTAGCTGCCTTTGGTTGATGCCCAAACACTTGAATTCTGATGTTTTTTTTTTAAGATAAGGTGCTTCTGAAACTGGTATCTTATTGCCTTCATTTCCTTCCAACATTTCCGATCTGCATGAGATTGTTTGCGTCGCCTCTGAACAGGAAATTCCAGTGTGCAAATTCAAGCAATTCTCATATCTCCTGTCCTTTTCCCTGGCAAGAAAAGAGAGAGGATGCATTTTATTTCTAACATTATCTTATCAAGTAGGGACAGTTTTGGCTGTTTAATACCTGCCCGAATCATTGAGGGCCTCCCCTACTTCCTACTGTAGGAGCGTGTAAACTCACAGTACAAAAAGTTAAGTAGATTTTTTTTAGTGCAGTTCTTCGTAAAAAAAACAAGTAAACAACGGCATGGATATATACAGCATGGAAGCAGCCCCGTGAATTAAGATAATCATGTGCAACTGTTCAAGTCACAGAGCAAAAGTTGGAGAAAAATGGGATTTTTTTTTGCTATATCATGATTAATTTGAAGAAATGCTAGTGTACAACTATGTTATTTTTTTTTCAAGAACATGCAAAAGATTTGCATGTCATGACATTAAGAGAGAAGAGTTCACAGATTACAAACCGCATTTCCGCATACAAACCGCAAGCAAAAATTAAAACTACTCCTCACTTCTCTCTGCGGTCGTGAGAGCCATCCGCCAAAGCTGGAACTCGTCTGTAATGCGGCGACAAATAACATCTTCCAACGCAGCTATCCTATCGAAATGCCGATCGTTCCTCTCTAGCCAGAGGCGCCTACAACAAGCAATAACTAACGAAGCTAGCTCCTTTCTCTTGGCCTTGGAAAGGAATAAAACCAGCATCCGACAGAATTCTGAACCAAATCGATCGCGAGGCCGGGCACTGTACCATAAGATGATCGATCGATTCTGTATGCTGATCACAGAACAAGCACTTGTCAGGGCCTTGCAGGCCTCTAGCCGCCAATCTTTCGCCCGTCCAGCAGCGATTTCTGAGTGCAAGCCACATAAAGATCTTCTCCTTCAGAGGAGCCCAGCTGCTCCATAGAATTTCAGCGTAGTCCGTCGGCGCAGATCCAAAGAAGTATGCTTGATATGCTGATTTGGCGGAGTAAAGACCATTTGCTGTAAGTAACCACCTGAATTTGTCTGGCTCCTCTGTAAGGACGGGGTGTCCTGCACTGCCACCCACAGCTCCACAAATTGGACAATGGCTGGCACTGTGAGCGTTCCTTGGATGCTCACCATCCAGTTATTTCCTTCGAGCGCTTGCGCCACCGACATGTCTGTCTTGGGCGCTGGCAGGTTTGACGAACGCCAACAACTGTGGTGCAATGCTCTTGGCGCTTCGTCCATTGATCCACCTGTCATGCCAAAAGGACGTGCGCTCCCCATTGCCGACAGTGCACTCTGTCGCTGCCGAGAAAAGAGCTTCGGCCTCCTCTGAAATTCTGAATTTCAATCCACTCCACGGCCGGAGCTGTCCCTCCTTCTCAAGCCATCGCCATCGAATACGCAGAGCGTCATTTAGCACACGGATGTTGTGGATACCCAGCCCACCAAGGTTCTTCGGTTTACAGACTTGCAGCCATGCTACTTTGCAGTGTCCGCCTCGGGCATCCTCTGATCCCTTCCAGAAGAAACGCCAACAGATTCTGATTATTGCTTTGATCACCTAGGGAGGCAGATCGAGGGACAGCATGTGGTAGACTGAAATCAACATGAGCACCGAGGAAACAAGTTAGGCGTCCCCCTCCGTGAGCATCGCTATGCGCCACGATGCCAGCCGCTTGCTCAGCTCATCGATGAGCGGCTGCCAATCAATTTTCCGCAGTGCCCTTGGCGAGAGCGGGAGTCCAAGATATTTGCACGGGAATTGGCCTGTCTGGCAGGGGAAGACCTGCATAAGCTCCGCAGTATCGATGTTCTCACACCCGATCGGGTGAATTGCGCTTTTCGTCAGGTTAGTTACCAGTCCGGATGCCTCCCCAAAGCAGAAGATAAGCCGCTAGGACGCCAGCAGCTCAAATTCACAGGGCCTGATGAACATCGCGACGTCGTCCGCGTATATGGAGATTCGATGCCGAATTCCCCATCTGTGCAGCGGCTCGAAAAGCCCTGCTGCTTCCGCTTTGGCGAACACCGCCGTCAGAACATCCATGACCAGGATGAAGAATTGTGGCGAAGCTGGATCTCCTTGTCGCAATCCACGGGCATGGAACACCTGCTCACCCGGGAAACCATTAACCAACACCCGCGTATTCGCCGTCGATAGCATGACAGATACCCATCTGCAAAAATTTGGTCCAAATCCTCTCCGCCGCAGGATTTCGAGGAAGAACGGCCAGGACACCGAGTCAAAAGCTCGTGCTATGTCAAGTTTCAGGAACAGCACAGGCGTGCGTCTCTGATAGAAAGTTGAACAGCACAGGCGTGCGTCTCTGATAGAAAGTTTTGAGCGATTGATTCACCAGCATGAAGTTGTCTTGGATCGTTCGCCCCTTGATGTATGCGCTTTGATTCACAGCAACTAGCTCATTCAGCTTCGGAGCGAGTCGAATTGCAATTGCCTTTTCGACTGGATTTTGGCGACGCTGTGTATCAGGCTGATCGGGCGGAATTCAGAAACATTAGTCGCCCCGACATGTTTTGGAAGCAGCATAATAAACGCGTTATTGAGTGATCGAAAACTGCGGCTATCATGCTTTGTAATGTGGTTGATTGCCGCCATAACATCCGCCTTGATCACAGCCCAGCTAGCCTGGTAGAAACGAAGCGAGAAACCGTTGGGCCCCGGCGATTTGTCGGGCGGTAGGTCCTTGATTGCTTCCCATATTTCTTTTTCCGTGAAATCACGCTCCAAGCTATTTAAGTCGACCTTTGGGAAATGCAACTGATCCAGATTCAGCGTAGCTGACCTTGGCTGCGGCGTACCGATGAGCTCGCGGAAGAAATCCATGGTGATCTCATTCATTCCCTCTTGTGTTGTGGCCACAGCGTCACCTTTGTTGATGCGAAACAGATGATTCTTCCGGCGGCGATTACTGGCATGCGCGTGGAAGTATGCGGTGTTCGCGTCCCCCTCTCGCAACCAGAACAGGCGTGATCTCTGTCGCGCCATGGTACGTTGAAGCGATGCAAGGCCCAGAACCTTCTTCTTTAGCTGCTTCCTTAGCCAGTTTTCCCCGTAAGACAGCTGTCTATTCTCCTGCGCTTTATCGAACTGGAAAATAATTTTGTTTGCTAGCAGGAGCTACCGCTTGATGTTGCCAGTCCTCTTATGTCCCCATGAGGAAAGCGCACGACTTGTGGCCCTTAGCTTCGTGTCCAGCACGAGAATCAGATCTCTGTCAGCAGTTTGTGAAGCCCATGTTTCCGCTACCACCTCCTCATACCCAGGTTGAGTTGGCCAAAAACTCTCAAAATGAAAACGACGTTTCGTATGAAAGTACACGTTTGTAGACATTTGGATCGCACAATGGTCAGAGATATTCGTCGATAGTGCCTACAGCAGGCTGTTGGGGTAGCAAACATCCCAATCAGCTGAGTGAAACCAGCGATCTATTTTCACAAGCGTTGGAGCAGCGCATTCATTCGACCACGTGAAGCGTCTCCCTGTCAGGTTTGCCTCCGACAGTTCAACATCATGCAGCAATCGTTTGAACCTCCCCGTCATCCTTCAGTTTATTATTCCTTGGTTTTTATCCGCCGCGTCTACTATGAGATTGAAATCTCCCCCTACTGTCCACATGCCATTACAGCTAGTGCGAATTTCTCTCAGCTCTTCCAAGAACTCGAGCTTACGCACATCGTCATTTGGCCCATACACTGTGGTGTGCCACCACTCTCCTCCATCCACGAAGGAGAAATGCGCCGTGAGGGAGAAGGAATCAACCCGCGGGTTTGTTACTATGACCAGCTGCGATTGCCAAGCCACGATGATCCCCCCGGCCGTGCCCACCGCAGGTAGTGCCAAGAATCCATCATACCGCGGGCTCAACAATTGCATTATTAAGAAACGATCTACAATTTCTACTTTCGACTCAACTAGGCAGACGACTGAGACTCTACAATCTTCAGCTAGGTTTTTCGCACTTGTGTGCCTGTTTTTGTCATTCACCCCCCTTATGTTCCATATCGCGATTGTGTGGTTCACCCACTCCATTGATCAGACCTGCAGAAACAGCAGCGGCGACCTGAATTAGGCCAGGACCGCTTCCTCCGCTTCATCTTCTGGCATCACCAGCCCAAATAGCGCCGCGAAAGCTTGCAGCTGCGGTGGCGCTTGGCCCTTCGAAGAAGGAGGCGTACTGGCGTAGGTGCTCGTCGGAGATAGTCTCTTCAGGTTTCGCGATGCCGAGCTGCGTCATGAGGAGCTGTTGTGATCTTTTAGCCGACGAAGCCGGTCTGACTTTTGCCTTCACCGCCAGCCTCACACTACGACCCGCTTGGATGGACCGTAATTTAACCAATACCCGGGGATATTTTCACGGACGTGCGGAGGTCCCGCAGAAAATACTGAAGGAGGACCGTAATCATTACAGCTCCGTAAATGCGCACGACGAACCAAGCGGGGCCTACGCCTGCACTCACTCTCCGGCACAAATTTGTACCCGCGCTTCCGGATTGTTTGCGCATCTGGCAGTGGGAGCAGCGGAGAGTCAATGTGGGCGCGGATCTGGGAGATGAGCTCCTGCAATTGCTCTGGATCTTTTGAGGTGTCACAGCGCGGCGCGGTAGTGGATGGTTTGAAAATTAACGCCGTGGGCTTCAGCCTGCCGCCTGTACCACTTGTCTTGGGCCTGCGACGGGCCATCTGCGCGGAGCAAGGGGAGGAAGGACCTGGGCCAGGAAGCAGATGGTCCTCTCCGTCTTCTTGGGCCGCCAGACCTGGTCCTGAAACTCCAGCGGATCCACTTAGCGCTATCTCCAGCGACGGACGAATGGGGGGAGCCGAAGGAGGGCCCGCCCCCAGACATCGAACCTACAAGAGATCCACCTCGGGATCCCCCGCTATCTTCACCGCATGGGAGGTCTTCCAGAGCTGGGTCAAAGGTGGTCGGGTCCTGCTCGTGTGCAGGCCGCTTGTCAGTCCTCTGCTCATAAACCTGTCGCTGTTTGTATCCGCTTCTTTTGGCTTCTCCGGAGCTAAAGCTGAACTCAGCACAGTATCTTTCCCGGCCATCAGTGAAAGATGAGCACGTGGCGAGCTCGCATTGGCCTGCTCATCCTCCAGGACAACTGGCATGGTCGGCGTTTGAATTAAAGCCCTTGTCGTGGAACGCGGGAGACTGGCCGCCAGTAGTCCCACCGCCCGCCACCTCAGCTGGCGCCGGCCTCGCCGAGGACACCGGCCGCCAAACCTTGCTGCTCACCGACGGAGGCGTCTGCCGCCGCAGCACCACCGGCGTCGAGGAACTGCCTTGCCTTGAGGAAGAGAGCTGCTTCCCCGCCGACGATGGTCGCAGACTAGCCCCGCCGTGGACGTGTTGACTTGTCTTCCCTTGTCTTCCCGTCACACGTGAGAGGGGGTGTTACAGTATATGTGGATTGCGCTGGCCCTTTCCATCAGATCGGTCTTTTGGAATAGTGGTCAGCGCATGAAGCTTGACATGGTATCAGCCAGACTTCGGTCCTAGACCCTAACCCTAGCCGCCGCCGCCTAGATCGCCGCCGCAGCCATGGGTTCTTCCGCCGCATCTACCACCTCCGCCCTCGCTTCTCTCCCCTCGTCGGCGCAGTCAATCGTCGCCGGCGTGACGTCCTCCGCTCCATCGCCGATTCACTTCGGTGACAAGATCACCGTCAAGCTCTCCTCCGCCAACCATCTGTTTTGGCGTGCGCAGGTCGTGTCTCAACTCCAGAGCCACCTGCTCCACGGCTATGTCGAGGGCACCTTCCCGTGCCCCCCGTCTCACGTCGCTGTCGCCGCGACGGAAACTGCTCCTGCCGGCCATGTCATCAATCCGGCCTATGCGGCCTGGGTTCAGCAAGATCAGGCTATCCTCAACGCCTTCCTCTCGTCCGCGTCCATCGAGGTCGGCAGCATGATCATGTTTGCCAAAACCTCGCGGGAGGCGTGGATCACCATCGAGAACAGCTTCGCCGCTCAGTCCTCGGCGCGATCTACGCAACTGCGTGATCAGCTTCGTGATACTCACAAGCTGAACCAGCCGATGTCGGTCTACTACAACAAGGTGAAGACGATCACCGATACACTCGCATCGATCGGCCAGCCCCTCCGTCCCGAGGAGTTTGTCTCCGCCGTGCTCCATGGTCTTGATGAGGAGTATGACTCGCTGGCCGAGGTCGTTCGTGATCGCGACACCCCGATGCCTGCGCATGATCTGTACGCGCGCCTGATGTCCACCGAGCAGCGCAAGGAGGGGCGCCGTTCCAATCTGGTTGGAGGTGTCCACTCCGCCAACGCCGCCAAGACGGGCGGGTACAAGCCCCCTCGCTCTGCGGCGCCTTCTCCACCACCGTCGTCCTACCGTCCGCCGTCTGGGTCGGGGGCGGGCGCTCGGCCTTCTGCTCCAGGAGGCGCTGGTGGTGCTGCTCCACCCTATGGCCGCGGCAATGGCCCGCGGCCCCACTGCCAGCTCTGTGACGAGGTCGGGCACCTCGCTGCCCGCTGCTTCAAGCGGTTTCAGAAGGCCTTCCTCGGCGTGGGCAACGACGGCCGCTTCCTCGACCGCCAGCTTGCACAAGCCAATGCCCCCTACAACGGGCCACAGGCTAATGCCGCCTACCAGGGTCATACATCAACCCTGCCGGTGGATCCGACCTGGTATCCCGACACCGGTGCTACGGACCACCTCACCAATCAACTGGAGAAGCTGCACATGAAGGAGGCCTATCAGGGATCGGAGCACGTCCACACCGCCAACGGGGAAGGTATGCGTATTTCTCATGTTGGTCAAGCTCTAATTCCCACTTCTTCATCTAGGCATCTCCATCTTCGTAATGTCTTACATGTCCCTACTGTCACTAAAAATCTTCTTTCGGTTCGTCGATTTACTTATGATAATCGTGTTTCCATTGAGTTCCATCCTAATAGTGTTTTTGTAAAGGACCTACTTACGGGGGCCATCCTGCTTAGAGGGCGCGTTCGTGGTGGTCTTTATGCTCTCGACGCTCCACCCACCACTCCATTACTCAAACAAGCATTCAGCGCTCTTAAAGCTTCGTCTTCACAGTGGCACGCTCGTTTAGGCCACCCGGCTACGCAGGTTGTGCAACATGTGCTCCATCGTCATCATCTTCCATCAGAGTCCAATAAATTAGTGTCAGTGTGTGATGCCTGTCAACAGGGCAAGAGTCATCAATTACCATTTTCTATTTCACATCATGTAACGACTGCTCCTCTTGAGCTTATTTATTCTGATGTATGGGGTCCTGCTCAGACATCTGTTAGTGGTCATTCATACTATGTCAGTTTTTTGGATGCTTATAGTCGTTTTACATGGCTTTATTTGATTAAACGAAAAAATGATGTGTTTGAGGTGTTTCGGCAGTTTCAGGCTCATGTTGAGCGTCTTCTTGGTCACAAAATAAAATATGTTCAATCTGATTGGGGGGGTGAGTATATTAAGTTGAATGCCTTCTTTCAGCAGCTTGGTATTACTCACCGTGTGTCCTGTCCTCACACCCACCAACAGAACGGAAGTGCTGAGCGCAAGCACCGCCACATTGTTGAAACAGGCGTTACTCTTCTTGCACATGCCTCTCTCCCGTTTTGCTATTGGAGTGATGCGTTTGTTACCGCCTGTTTTCTCATAAATCGCATGCCAACACGAGTCATTAATATGCAAACACCTCTTGAGCGGTTGTTGGGTGAAGTTCCGGATTATACTTTCTTTAAAGTCTTTGGTTGCGCATGTTGGCCAAATCTTCGCCCTTATAATAAACACAAACTCGAGTTTCGCTCCAAACAATGTGTGTTCCTAGGCTACAGCCCTTTACATAAAGGGTACAAGTGTCTCCATGTCTCTAGCAATAGGGTCTATATTAGCCGTGATGTTGTCTTTGATGAGAATGTTTTCCCTTTTTCGACCACTTCATCGTCCACCTCTGCGCCATTGTCATCCTCTTTACCTACTGAGCTTGATCAATTTGCAGATATTGCATGCTCCTGTTTTGCTCCCTAACCATGGTGCAGGTACCGGTCGTGGTGCTCGTCTTGAGTTGCTCACCAACCCTCCGTCACCCTCGCCGAGTCCGACTACTTCATCGCCTGCGCCTGCTGGCTCGTCCGCGTCGCCGGACGTCGATCTCATGCAGACACCGCCCCGGCGCTCGGCTCCTGCACCCGGTCCAATGGACCGCGGCCTGCCCCGCTCCTGCTGACGTACGGGCCCGAGCCCGCAGCTGGTCCATCCAGCCCAGCGCCAGGATCCTCTGTCGCGACACCACGGCAGCCTGCTGCTGCCCCTCGGCAGCCTGCTGCCGCCGATTCTTCTGCCGCGGCAGAACCGTCCGTGTCTCCGACTGAGCTCCTGTCCCCGTCCGGGTCTACTCCTGAGGCTGCTCCTGCATCTCCTGCTCCGCCGCGACCGGTCACTCGTCTACAGCGTGGTATCCGTCAGCCTAAACAATGGACTGATGGCACGGTTGCTTGGATGGCTGCTTGTTTTGCTGATGTTGCAGCTGATCCATCCTCTGAACCAAGACATTTCCGTGCTGCTCTTGGTGTCCCGCACTGGCGTGCGGCTATGGAACAGGAGTTTGATGCCTTGATCAAGAATAACACTTGGCGTCTTGTTCCCTCAAAACCTGGTGTCAACATAATTGATTCAAAGTGGATCTTCAAAGTGAAGCGTCATGCAAACGGAAATATTGAGCGGTATAAAGCACGGCTTGTAGCCAAGGGATTCAAACAGCGCCAAGGTCTGGATTATGATGATACATTCAGCCCCGTGGTTAAGCCGACGACTATTCGTCTGTTGCTCTCTCTTGCTGTTTCCCGTGGCTGGTTTCTTCGTCAGTTGGATATTCAAAACGCCTTCCTCAACGGTATTCTCGAAGAGGAAGTCTTTATGCGTCAACCACCTGGTTTTGAAGATCCTCAGCGTCCTCATCATCTTTGTCGCCTGGATAAAGCTCTATATGGCTTGAAGCAGGCCCCACGCGCTTGGCATGCTCGCCTTGGGGCTGTTCTGCGTCAGCAAGGTTTTGTACCGTCTAATGCTGACACGTCCCTGTTTATTCTGCACCGGCCGGATGTGACCATCTATCTCCTGGTGTATGTCGATGATATCATTGTGCTCAGCTCAGCCGACTCTGCCATTGATCGTTTGGTGCTTGGTCTTCGACAGGAATTTGCCGTTAAAGATCTTGGTCCGCTTCACTTCTTTTTGGGATTGGAGGTTGCTCGTTCTTCTGCTGGTCTTACCCTAACACAGCGGAAATATGCTCATGATCTGCTCAAACGCGCCGGGATGCTCAAGTGCAACACCGCCGTCACACCTATGTCAGCAACCACCAAACTTTTTCATGCGGATAGTCCACCGCTTCGACCTGATGATGCTACTGATTATCGCAGTATAGTTGGTGGCTTACAATATCTCACCATGACTCGGCCTGATATCTCGTTTGCTGTGAATCGAGTATGTCAGTTTCTGCACTCTCCTACTGAGGATCATCTTGCTGCTGTCAAACGGATTCTTCGGTTTGTCAAGCACACTATTGGACATGGTTTGCATCTTCGCCCCTCCTCATCTACTGCTATCTCGGCTTTTTCTGATGCCGACTGGGCTGGTGATGTGGATGACCGTCGATCCACGGGGGGCTTTGCTGTGTTCTATGGAGGTAACTTGGTTGCTTGGAGTGCTCGCAAGCAAGCTACAGTCTCACGCTCCAGTACAGAGGCAGAATACAAATCAGTTGCTAATGCTACAGCTGAAGTTATTTGGATTGAGGCGTTGTTGAGAGAACTTGGTGTTCGACAGCGATCTCCACCGGTTCTATGGTGTGATAACATGGGGGCTACATATCTTTCGTCAAATCCAGTCTTCCATGCTCGGACAAAGCACATTGAAATTGACTTTCACTTTGTTCGAGAGAGAGTAGCTCAGAAGCTTCTGCAAGTCCGGTTCATTTCGTCCAAGGATCAACTTGCAGATATATTCACTAAACCTTTACCTCTTCCTATGTTTGAGGAGTGTAAACGCAATCTCAACATGTTGTCACCGGTTGAGATTGAGGGGGGCTGTCAGAATACGTAACGTACCCGTATATGTATAGAGTCCTAACTTGTATCTAACTTGTATCATGTGATGTCTATATAATGAGAACCCCTAGGAGCCCAACGTACGTTGTGGTATCCCCTCAATATTGTCTCATATTGTCTTACAGCTTGTTGATGCGAGCGACGTGGACCCGTAACCGAGGCCTCACTGCCCGAAGCCCCGCCGTCTCCTCGCCCGCCAGAACGTCGCGGATTGAAACCGCCAGCTTGTCTGCCTTGCTCGTGTCTTCCAGCACCGTCTTGCGCGGTGCCACTGTCGTCTCCCCCTCCAACATCACCATCACTGGACGGCGGAGGCGGACTGGGAAGGCGAGATGATCCCGTCATGACCACTTCTGTGACGGCGATGCGAATGGGGTACCGCAGCACCTTCTTATGGCCGGAAGCTAGTGCACCTCGATGAATGGTAAGCTTAGCTCCGACGTCCGGCTCCAGCACGTCTAGCCATTTGCGAGGCGGGAACGCCTCCGGCGATCTAGTCCAAACGCAAACCGTGAACTTAGACATGTCAAAACGCTGCGCCGTCGCCGGCGCCACGTCCTGGATCCAGCCTGACCCCAGCTGAAGAGCTTGGGCCGTCCTCAATTCCCACGCATGGCCTGGAATGCCGATGAGATCAACCGTGGCCAGGTACGGAGCGTCTAGGGAGGTGGCTTGATCCTGGCGCAGCCACTGCCTGAGCGCCAGGGTGAAGCCAGGGCCAACGATTGTCGCCGAACGCACGAGCTTGTCACGGACCTCGTCCGATCTGCAGAGCACAAGGAAATCTGCTGGATGGAAGGCCCGTATCAAGAAGTCGTACGGCGTCAACTCCAGCTGTGCATGGATGGCTGCCGCCGCCCCTGCCAAATCAACCGCCGGACGGTTGCCCGTGATCATGACCACAACCGCGCGCCGCATCTCGTCCTCCATCGCCGCCATGCCCGCTGAGGGAGCCAGCACGCAGACCTCAATGTCCTCATCCCGGGGAACCGCCGCGGAGTTCACCGTTGCGTGATCTTGACATGTAAAATTTTAATTGCCGAGTGAGTTCCTGCATACCTTAGCTTTCCTATAGCCAGTTTGGTCACCAAAGATTAAGTTTTTCATGTATATCTTCTGGGTTTTTCTCTGCAGGCAATTGTCTCAAAATGGCTGGAAGTTGTGCATGACAGCCTGGTTATTGCAGTGTGAGGTTTTAATGCTACATGCCTACATCTGCTCCCTAAGTTTTTTAGCACACTCGCTATTCTGGTGAATATATGAGTAGGGTTATTTCATAGCAGAAGTAGCTGGCATATTGTTTTTTTTAGATAAAAGGCACAAAGTGCCCAGCTTTAAATTAATAAAGCCACAACAGCCGAGTGAAACAAGGTACTGATACAACTTACAACTCTACGCTAACCCAAGCACAAGAAAAGAAAATGAAGCACAACTCGAGGAAGGCGAAGACCTCCTCGCTCGAACGCAGAGACGAAGCAAACCAGCAAGACGCTGCAACATTGGCCTGCAAGCCCTTGCAGAGGCGTCGGAACATGGCCACGGCCTGACCCCCTGGCCAGAACCGGTGGTGACGTCGTCAACAGACATGCCCGCGTGGGGACGAACTCCAGCCCACCGCAACACCGACAACGGCGATGGACGGCATCCCACCGACCACGGCCGCGTCGCTCGGCGAACAAAGCACCGAGGTGTGTGGCGACTCCATAGGACGGACAACCTCACTCAGACACATAACTCCTTGCTGCTGCGAGCCCCTGCATAGATACAGCTTCAAACGCTGACGACCAAGACGAGATGGGAAAGCTTGGAGTTGCCGCTAACAAGAAGCCGCCACCAACCGCCCTCCAAGACAGCACCAAGCTGCACCACCGAACCCCAAATGACGCCTCCAAGGAGGGAACGACGCCCAAGCGCCGCCGCCATCCAATCCGATATGGATTTGGGTTTTCACCCGGGAAGGGGTAGGGGGTGGGCCGAACGGGACTCAACGGCGCCTCCAAGAAGGTAGACGGCGCCTAAAAAGCGTCGTCGCTGCTGTGGTCAACAACCAAGAATTTCTCCCGTCCCTAGATCGAACCACCACCACACCAAGAGGGCGAGAGGTGGAGGCTGAAGATGAAGCGCTGCGACCAACTCCCGCCGTCTCCTCGCCGCCCACACGGCCAAGGAGGGCAACCAGCACCCGCGCACGCCACTCCGCCGCAGAGTAGGCGCCGCCCACCGAATCTGAGGCCGCCGCCCCGGCGTCCGAACTCCCCCGACCCGCCAACCAAGCAAAACGAGAAGACGACCACCGAAGAACCGCCGACGCCGTAAAGCACGCCTACCGCCCACAGCACCACAAAAAGGCACGACTTTGGCCGACGAGATCCCCTGATCTGGCCGACCAAAACCGTGCACAGTAGATCTTGAACACATGAAGCTTTCCAAGGGATGAACATGGGGAAAGGTGGTCGAGGCAGAGCACATCGGAGCACCAGCGCCGGCGACGGGCAGCAGCCTCTTCCAGTCCCGGCCTCGGTGACATCTTGGTCCCCTGACCAGATCCACACAGCCTGATTACAGCTCCTGGCCAGATCCGTCGCTTGCAGCTCCTGGCACCGCCTCCACGCCGGAGAACGTCGGAGGGCGTCGTAGGACACCGGAACAGCACGGCCAAGCCCCATGGGCGGCCCCAGCCTTCGAGCTTGCTTGGGGACGAGATGGGTGCGCCATCCGCGAGGAACACGGGTAGCACTCGGAGGCGCCTCGCCGCCGCCGTCCTCGAAGGTCGCGGGCTTGCCCGCCGGCGGTCTCAGGCGACGGCGAGGAAGGGGAGAAGGTGGGGGGAGAGCCTAGTGGCGGCTAGGGTTTCGTCGCCGCCCGAGTCGCCCTAGAGCGGAGCGACGCGGGGGCCGAGAGACTGTCACCAGTTGGCATATTGTTGCTGGTGCAATATTTGGAGCTCATGAACTAATTCATGCGCAAGACTTCTAAAAGGAAATGACAAGTCTTGCTTCAGTTTAGAACCGAGCGTCGTCGATCGGTTGGCTAGCTGCGCGCACACTCCCGCGTTCGAGTCCTAGACTTTGCGGGTGCTCCGTCCGTGTTAGTGGTGTTACTGTTTCGTTCTTTCAGAATTTCAGATAAAGTTGCTCCCAGGACCCAGGGCTGGTCTTGATTTTCGCCTCATCCTCACAAGTCACAACAACTACTGCCTGTTGGGAGTCCTTGTCATGTCAGCACAAATAACCATATGGTTCAGAATGCCGGCAGATGTGTACATGTGCACAAATAACCATGGTCAGCACTCCGCACATCTCCTTTTTGGCTTTGATGATTAGCGTAGCGCATAGGTGGAGGGCTGTTGTGTTTGTGTTGAGTATTATGTACGAGTAGCAGGGTTACGTAAGCTTGGTGTTATAATAGGTGTGGACAGGGTACGTGTAGTGTTGGAGTCGGAACACGTTGTATCCTATGGCCTTCCATATAGTGAGGGGGCACCACATGTTGTAACCCATGCAGCAGCGCGCAAGGGGAGTCGGCGGGTTGTGCCGACGATCAAGGCGGCCGGTGAAGCGGTATCATAGGGAGGAGCGTCCATAGTCATGCCTAGCAGATGTAGGCGAGTTCGTTGAACTGCGTTAACAAATCTCGGTGTCGTCGTTTTTTCTGTGATTGCTTGTTTTTTGGTAAATTGACTAAGCACCTACGATAGCAACAAGGGCACTGCCGCTTCCTAGAATAATTTAGCTTTGCTGAAGATCCTTTGCTTTTTGGCGAAATCTGGCAGGAGCTCTGTCTATTCATCATAGAAGAAGAGAGCCGGAAACCCTTTGTCCCTGCAACTAAAATCTGATATGTCACACAACAGCTCCCAGTTTCACTAATTTCGTTACGGCATTAGACGTGCCCTCTAACTCTTACCAAGATGAGTTTATTCCCGTTTAAAAATATACTGTATATATTTATGATTTATTCGCAGTTAGCAGCATTTTAATGCTCGTCACACTTTACTCATATCTCGTGATCCGATTGAACCACATTTTAGCAGTTCAATCAGATCTGATTTTTCAGTCTTGCTTGTCAAGATGTGACGAGCTTGGCCGGGGGCGGACCCAAAAAATAAGTTCGCCGGGGTCATGTATTATGGTTTCACCTTGACTGTGCTAGATCAAAGGTGTCATTAGCTTAATACACTCACTATTTCTTTAAGCATTTTTGAAAGTCACCGGGGTCGATTGACCCCAGTCTTTGAACATAGGTCCGGGCAAAATCGATAAATCTGACCCTTACACGAAACTTCAGCACAAAATGGACCGATTTCGAAAGTTTAGCCGGATCTAACCCTTTTTCGTACCACTCAACATATCGCCGGTAGACTACGTGGGGTACCGCTAGGGTCGCTGGCTGTAGCTGTCCTGGTCCACGGTCCACTCGTGTTGGTCGACTCAGCTGACGTGGCGATACCGCCGCGGGCTCGGGCGGGACACTTAGTGGTATACCGCCGCTGGGATGAATGGCCTATGGTGCTTCACCGCATATTTCCTAAGCCACATTTGCAATTCTACCAAGTCTGGAAACTTCAAACCTTTCTTTATGCGAGAATTGTTGTCATCGTCGTCTTGAGTTGTGCTTGGTGTTGCTTCTAGATCTTTATACTTGCCACCATCCACCATAGCCTTATCGGCAAGCGTGAGATCACGAAATAGTGGAATTCGGTGATCCCGGCCTACCACTTTTAAAAAGGCTTGGGCTTCCCTCGCCGTGAACCCATCTTCGTCCAATTCCTCCGGGCCCTCGTCCTCCGAGTCAGAGGCATAGCAACGGCGATAGAAGGTGTCACGGTCAATGCCATCCTCCTCGACTTGTGCCTCTACATCTCCAATATAAATGTCATGATACTCGTCCTCCCGCTCTGACACATCACCCTCCATGTCTTCTCCCTCCCTATGTTCATCCTCGATGCCAAAGCCATAACCATTATCCGCATTGACATATGTATCTTCTTCAACCACTTGGTCGCCATCATTCACCTCCAAGTCAATTTGTTGGCTCAAAGGAGGTTGGCTCATATTATTCAACTCGACCGCATCATCAAGCGACACATTCCGAGTAGGGTCATTGCATCATGTGTGGGGGAGGCACACCGGTTTAAGTCAAAATGCAACCGATCCCCGCCAACCTTGGTAGCAAATAAGTCAAGCGACTTGTCTTTGGAAGCCGCAACAACCTCTTTGTATGCCCCTCAATCTAACTCGCATGTGATAGGTATTTTTTCTTCTTTCGCGGACGGTGTCCCGATCCAACAAAATACCTTCCATCTAGTTCAACCTTCTCCCTAGGATCCATCCATTCGAAAACTTCCCGTACTCTAGCAACAACTTCGGCATATGTCGGACTATTGACAAATACCATAACTTTCTCTCCATTCTGAACAAACTCTTCTTCATTGTTACTAAAAAATGCTTCTTTGTCTGTCAACATGATGGACATTCACGATTCTTGCCATCTATAATTAAATGACAGGAAACACAAATATATCACATTCATGTGTAATAGCAAACACACCACAATGAATCTATACATGTGTGCTAACCACTACCTCCAACCCTAGAATCAAACATTATTTTAGGTAAGCAAAACACATGAATCTATGTAACCACAATGATTTCTACACGTCACAAACAACATATAACCCGCAATGCACCAAGTCAAACAATAGATTTAGAACAAATCAACAATCTAGGGTTTGCCTCAAAAGTAAACAATGGCACGAAGTAACACAAATCCAACCAACAAAAAGCGAGGGGCTACCTCTGAGGATGGAGATGGCCCGATTCCACGAGCTAGGCCCTCCGATTTGGGAGAGATTTGAGCGTGGAGGAGAGAGGTGGTGAGGGCAGCAGCTCGGGGGTGAGGGCAGTAGCGGAGTGGGGTAGTAACAAGAGGCTGGGCCGCGGCGGCGGCGCCACTTAACTACAATACATGTACCGCCGGTTTACAGGGCGGTACAGTACTTAGGTGTACCGCCGGAAGTCCTGGCGGTACCCCACAGAGTGTACCGCCGGTTGATGTAGCGGTATCGCCACGTCAGCTGAGTCAAGCAGCACGAGCGGGCCATGGACCAGGATGGTTACCGCCAATGACCGTGGCGGTACCCGTGTAGTCTACCGCCGATATGTTGACAGGTACGAAAAAGGGTTAGATCCGGCTAAACTTTCGAAATCGGTCCATTTTGTGCTGAAGTTTCGTGTAAGGGTCAGATTTGTCGATTTTGCCTAGGTCCGCCCTTGCTTGGCCCGTCATGGGCTCCGTGCTCGCTTGGCTCTAGCAGCAATTCCGTATATATTTTCATCTCCTTTTTCTTTTCCAGTCCTATAAAAAAGGGACAACCCTTTTTGTAGAATATCCAAGCGACGAAAAAGGATTACAACTGCTATATTTTTTCGATAAAAATAAATATATTAATATCGTGAAGAAACTAGTTACATCATGCACCAACAAAATGTCTGAAAGACATCAAGTACGCGTGCAACCAAAAAGATAAGTAAGAAGAAGAAAATCACTTGCAGCAGCACACCAATCACTGCCAAAGACAACATCCGAACAACAAAAAGGCCAAACGCGACGCCTCCAAAAGGACACAGCGTCGCACGCTTGGCTCTAGCAGCACGTCCATATAATTTTTCTCTCTCCTTCTTTTCCAGTCCTATAAAAAAAGGACGACTCTTTTTGCAGGAGATCCAAGCAAGGAAAAAGGATTAGAAATGCTATATGTGAGATTTAACCACGAAGAACTCATAAGTATTTGCATTAATGTAATATTAATGAAAATATTAATTGTACAGTTCATCAGTTCTCAAATGTTTTTACAAGTCAAGAACATCAAGTTCAGTTATTTATACCTCCAGAATTGACACGGGAAAAATAGTGTGTTGCCTCTTTTAGTTTTTTTCTTTTTTTGTTACAATTTTGTTTTAAGAACCGGAAAGTGTATTTGACTTCCGAGCTCCGGTGCTCCCTCCATTTTAAAATATTCAGAACATATTTACTGGTTTCAAACATTTCTGGACATAGCCAATGATATATCGTACAAGCATGGAAAGTCGCATTGCAAAATTAATTGTATTATAGGCTACATGAAATCTGATAAAATTTAAAGATTTGAAAATATATATACTCACATCCACACTTTTGCAATTTCTGTGTAGCTCAGAACACAAAGTATTTGAAATTGATATTTTGCAGATTTGTGGTATACACCATTGATTTCATTTGGTTTTCAAACGTTTAAAAAAAATTGTAATATCATTTTTGATAATAATAGAATTGGGAGACAGAAGGAAATCTCCACTCCTCTATAAGCCGCATTTTGCTTGTGCCTAAGAAGAAAAATGCTTACTTTGACTGATTCACATAAATATGTGGTGTACATGATGCAAGAAACATTCTATGTCCCAGATTAACACACGCTAAAACCGCTGTACAAGCTTCTGAAAAGAATTAAAATCACAGTCGGGAGCAACTTCAGGCTTCAGCTAGTCCTCTGGACAAGGCGAGCACGGAGCGGATGCTTCATGACGGTAGTGAAATCCAGCTCCTCGGCCATGTCCACCTCCAGTACCCCCTCCGCCGGCGGCAGCCATTCCAGCTCCCGCACGAGGCTGCCGACGAAGTACTCCAAGTGCAGCAGGCCGAGCGTGTACGCGGGGCACATCCTGCGTCCGGCACCGAAGGGCATCATCTTGATCTCCCTGCTCCCCGTGAGGTCCACGCCGTGCCCCTCGCCTCCTTCCAAGAACCGTTCCGGCCGGAACTCCCTCGCCGCCGTCCACGCCGCCTCGTCGCGCCCGAAGTCAGCCACCAGGAAGTTGACCTCCGCGCCCTTGGGCACCGCGTGGCCGCCGACCTCCGCGCCCTCGCTCTGCACGCAGTGAGGGAGGAGGAAGTGTGCCGGCGGATGCAGCCGGAGCCCCTCCAGCACCACGGCCTTCAGGTACGGCGTCGCCTGCTCCTTCTGGTCGTCGTCGTCGAGCTCCGGCCTCCCTTTCACCTCCTCGTATACCTTGGACTGTATGTCGGGGCGGTTCACGAGCTCTGCCATGATCCACTCTAGCGACGTGACTGTCGTGTCGGTGCCACCGTTCAGGTACTCGGAGCAGAGGGTGATCGACTCGGCGTCCGTGAGCGGCCGGCCGCCTTCCTCGGCCACGCGCAGCGCGAGGAGGGAGTCGGCGTAGCAGGGAGGGCCGCCGTCCCGGTGTCGCTCTCGCCTGGCGTGGATCAGCGGGAGGAAGATCTCCTCCAGCCTGCGGCGCACACCCACGTACCCCGCCCACCGCCGCCGGAAGAGCCTCTTGGTGAGGGCCGGGAAGATGGAGAAGATGGGGAAGCTGGTGATGGAGCGGAGGATCCGCAGCTCCAGCTCCTGGACCTCGTCCAGAGTCTCCGGGCTGAGCCTTGCGCCGAGGCTCATATACACGAGCAGGTCGAACATGGCGCGCCGAATCGCCGGCCTCACCGCGACGCCGCCACCTGGCTCGCCGAGGAGGTCTCGGACGAGGGCGTCGCGGGCGCGCCGCCTTGCCGGCCCATAGAGCGCGATGCTGGCCGGGTGTAGGGCCTCGGCGGCGAGGTTCCGGCGGACCATGCGCCAGTAGGAGCCGTAGGGCGCGCTGCTGATGTCGCGGCAGCCGGAGGTGAAGAGCAGCCCGGGATCACCTAGCGGCGGGCGATCGGCGAACGTGGAGCCGCCCTGGACGAGCACGCGGTGCGCGATGCGGCGGTCGGCGACGAAGACGAGCAAGCGGTAGAGGCGGATGGAGATGACGGGCCCGTAGCGCGCGTGCAGGTCGCGGAGGAGCGGGCCGAGGTGGAAGATGGATTGCCGGAGCGCCAAGAACCTGGCGACGAATATCAGCGCCGGCGGGCCGGGAGGGAGAGCCTTCTTCCCGCCGCCGTGACGGCCGGGCAGCAAGAAGAAGAGGGCCGAGGCGGCGAGAGCGAGGGAGAGGGTGATGAGCAGGGGAAAGGATGACCAGAGCTCCATTGTTTCAGCTCTCTCTTCCGAGCTCTGACCGTGACCGAGCTCCAGCAGCTTACTTAGCTGCAAATATAGCATAATCTATGGGATAAACGTCGGGCTTGTCCTCGACTACAAATCGTCCAGATTAAACTATTGTTGCAGAAAAATATTGATGAAATGGTACTAGAAAAATATCGAATCAGGTTGCACAGAAGTCGAGGTATGGACTGATCGATTCTTCAGAGATGTGTGGGCAAGATGTCAAGCAAGATGATCAGTGCTTGTACAGCGACCTTGCATGGTTGCATTATCATATCCTGGCACATTAGTTGGTAACTCGTCACCATCTTATACGCAACCTCGTGGACATTTCAGATTAAGAGCATCTCTACTAGAACCCGCAAAAGGGGCAAACCCGAATAATAACCGTCCGATGCGGATTGAAAACCGCAAAAACGCGGAGAATAGAACCCGCAAAACTACCCGACCCGTAAAAGATTTTGCGGGGGCCTGTAAATTTCACCCTCCAAACCTTAAGTTCGCAGATTTCGCGTCCGATTTTGAGGGGGCCTGTATCCACGCTAGGCGTTGGCGGGCTGAACATTCAGCACCCACCGGTGAGCTTCAGCGGGGAAACTCGCCGGAATCCGGCCATTCTTCGGCAAACTCGTCGGAATCCGCCAGAAATTGGAGCTGCAGTTGTCAACAACTGCTCACCGGCCCCAGGGAGGCTCAACGCGGCGACGGCGACGCCGGCAGGCGGCCCCGCGAGCATCGGCGGCGGCGCCGGCAGGCGGCCCCATGAGCACCGCCGGCGGCGCGCGGGGACGGAGGTAGGCCGGGCGGCGCGCGGGGACAGAGGTAGGCCGGGCGGCGCGCGGTGGACGGAGGTCGCCGGGACGCGAGTTGGACGGAGGTTCGCCGGCGGCGCGCGGGGACAGAGCTCGCCGGGGCGCGACTTGGACGGAACTTGTCGGCATGGACCGGTCGGGAAGAGGAGCGGGGGCGGGGGCGGACGGCCGCGGAGAGAAGCGGGGGCGGGGGCGGACGGGCGGAGAGAGGAGCTGGATCGAGGACTCCAGGAAGAAGACAGTCTAATGGGGGAATATTCGGGAATATGCCTTTTTACAGTTTGTGTTTGCAGTATTTGATCCGTCCCGGCTGTTTTCAGCCCCTAAAAGACGCTATCGGTGAACTGCAAACTGTTTTTGCAGTTCCAAGTTTTACGGTTACTGCTAGAGATGCTCTAAGGTAGCGGCCAACATGCATCAGCCACATGCAAGCACTTCCCAGACTCCACTTTAAGTTTTGAGAAAATTGCTCACAACACCATTGTTTGGTGCCAAAGTTGCATGAAATACGGAATTAAAAGTTTAAAACAGTATACTGTATACGTATCCATTATAAATTCAAGTGGTGTGGTGTGATCAATACAAAAACTTGACCAAATCTGGGGCATACCTTCTGTCCGGAGAGATGCTATATATGCTCGGGGCCTCGGGTGGCCGAGTGGGCTTGCCGAGCGTGGCAGCGGTGGCTCACCGAGCGTGCGGGCCAACATGTCCACTTGATAGTAGCCACGAGAAGTAGCGTCGAGAAGATGGGTGTGTGCCATGAAAGTGCAAGCAAGAGTACATAGAATGCATATATCGGTGGATTATTATTCAAAACAATGTAACTTGTAAGACACTTGATCAAAGAAAAAAGTTGAATTTATACACCAAAATTTCTATTTTTTGGCTGACAAAATGATATACTCGAAGCCACGATTTAGATATGTATTCGACTATACTCAATGACTATGTATCTCCTAATACAAAGAGAACTGAATCTGAATTCAGCTGCAAAAAGGAAGGCGTGCATTTTTTTCAATTAACTATATTTTAATTCAACATAGGGTAAGTGTGTTTTTAATGAACAATACATACTACACTTTTATTAATAAAATTTTATATTTAGCTAACTATGCTAAATACATATGAGAAAGATATACTTATTAAGATTGTAATGTAATTAAAAATACGTTATATGGAAGTATAAGAGTTAAGTGTAAATTATAACAAGCTGCAAGCTATGTGACGGATCTGGGGGTGGAAGATGATGAATTAAAAGTGAGCATGGATCCAAATAAGAAATATGAGATCCAGAGAGGACCGATACACACAAGACGGATCTGAGGCTCGAAGATGAGGATAAAAACTAAACATGGATCCGAAAAAAAAGCCAGATCCAAAGAGAATCGATAGAATTCAGTCGAGAAAATTAAAGCACGACCAGTCTTGCTGATGATCTCCATACCTCCGTGCTCTACTTCATGGATCTCCTGACCCAGCCATTCTGAAATAAAAAGATATGTCGATCCTTTGTTAGGTCAAAAAAACTGAAGCATGAAAGATAAAAGTAGTTGCGAAAAAAGCTCACCGCCTTCCATTGTTGACTGATTGGTAGGGCGTTGCGCTGCTGCTGGATGGAGTGGAGAGGCGAGGTGGATTGGCGTCCCTTGGCGGAGTCGGCTCGCGTCGTTTGCCAGGGACAGTCTCCGGCGGAAGGAAAGAGGCGGAGAGACGAAGAAAACAAACAGGCAACCTGGCTGAAGGAAGAGCGGTCGGTACCATCGAGATGAGGACACGTACGCATGGACGCCCAGGACCAAGCAGCCGAACCAAACACAGGGAATTGCTGTAGCTGCTACAGTGACAGGGTCGCCCACAATTCGCGAGAGGGGCCATCTTTTATATATTTAGCAATGGTTTAACTCGCCCAGTACTCAGTCAATTTGTCGTTTCCTCTTGTTACATGCAATGTCTTGGTGCACCACTACACCAACTTCTATAAGTTTGCACCCCCTGACCTTGTTCACAACTTCCAGCCTACGACATCAAGCGATGGTCACCATATCTAGTAATTCTTTTATCGCGGCCCGGGTATCAGATGTGCATGGTGGAATGAGATGTTTGGGCTGCTAGGAGGCTGTGCATGGAACGATGGATGTACTTGATGTCATGACGCACAAAATTCGTATAAAAAATAGGCAAGCCAAATGAGCTGGATCGAGCGGAGCTGGCTTGTTCTAAGCTCACTATGGTCTAGAAATGTGAGCTCGGCTCGGTTAATTTGTATCGCGGGCCAAGTCTGGTCAAGCCCAAAAGCTCGGTTTGGACGTCCAGGCATACACACTTACACCGTACCTTTACAAGTACCTCCAAAAGACAAAAGATCGAGCCAACGGTCAGGTTTTAAAATTGACGAACTCACCATAATCCCCTCACTACTGATGGAAACACCACGCCCACGGAGAATATCAACATTTAACGAGAAACATCAATGTCAAAGATGGGTTTAAATGGACTCTTGTGCAACCACCCTCCAAACCATGAGAAATTTTATTTTTTACTCCTCATTACTTTGCACTTCAGTTTTTTGCATGGTAACTGATGATTTGTCACATTTTTTCTTCAGTATTTGATCTTTTGCTCTTATAGGTCGGGTCCACATTCACTGGCCAAATTATCCATGCAAAATTATTTATTAATACGGGCTACAAAAAATTGACAATTTTTTATAAGAACTTAGATATTTAAAACATGCATACTCAAATGCACACTTTGTCATTTTTGTGTAGCTCAAAATTCAAAATCCCTGAAATTGGTATTTACACATTTATAAGATACATCATTGGCTGTATCTGAATTCTATTTATTTTAAAATTTTATAATTGTTGATTTATTTTTAATAACACGATCAATCCATCTTGAAAGGCCGAAAACTCCACTCAGTTTTGGACTGGTCATGGGCAGCCCGACCCAACGCGACCCAAATTTCACAAGCGTGGTCGTGATCTCGGGCCAAACTCGGTTCTAAATTTTGAGCCCAATGTTTGGGCTAGGCTGGGCTTATTAAAAACGTAATTTTAGTCTGGATCGATCGGGCCAGTCATGTATTGTTGGGCTTTTCAGGCTCAGCCCCGACAGTCTGACTGGTCCTAGTCTTGCATATTCGGTGCCAGTCTTTTTAGGTATGACCCGACCCGACTCGAGAAATGACCAGTATAATCGTATAGGCATAGTATCCGGTCTGTGCCGGTTAGGGTGGGCGCTCAGGATTTCTCGAAATTTCGGGACGGGGTCTAAGATTTACAAATCGACTCCCGATTTTACATAAAAAATTGATTCCTGACAATTCGAGATTCGAGAAATTCAAGATCAGGAAATTCTGAATTTCGTGAAGTTCAGACCTCACCGTACATGGGCTTCTGCCTTGTTGGGCGAATGGGGTGAGGTGTACACGAGGGACTAGGGTTGATACTGACTTGCTGGGCCACTAGGGTGAAAAGATCGAACCTAGTCATGAATTCGCCGGAGATAGCGTACATGGGTTTCGGCTGGGCTGAAAAATATGGGCGTTTCACACCTAAGCCTTTAGGCTTTTTATTTTCTCAGATATATAGTATTATTAGGATTTAACGCTACATTTTCAAATAAACCAAAATAAATTTGGGATTTCAGAACAGTTTCCCAAAAAACGTTCAGGATTATCGGGTTAGAGTAATTCGGAATAGGGATAAAAAAAATTGGGATTCAGCATCGGGAAATATGCCAACATGGCAATCTGGTTGCATCCATGGCTTTCTCGTCCGTTCGATTCACCTTCATTCACCGCTCGTCCATATAATTTTCTCTCCTCTATTTCTCTCTTTTTTCCCCTTCCCGTGACCTACCCCTGTGGCTCAAATCCTCCAACGCACACAAACAAACCCGCAAAAAACAATCCATCCCCTCAAAACCCCATCGCCCCTCGCCCCGCGGCGGCGCCGTCCGCCGTCTCCTCGGCGACATGGACCCCTCCTCGGCCGGCGCCGGCGGCGTCTCGCTGCCGTCGGTCGGCCCCGACGGGCAGAAGCGGCGCGTGTGCTACTTCTACGACCCGGAGGTGGGCAACTACTACTACGGGCAGGGGCACCCGATGAAGCCGCACCGCATCCGCATGACGCACTCCCTGCTCGCCCAGTACGGCCTGCTCGACCAGATGCAGGTGCTCAAGCCGCACCCCGCCCGCGACCGCGACCTCTGCCGCTTCCACGCCGACGACTACATCTCCTTCCTCCGCTCCGTCACGCCCGAGACGCAGCAGGACCAGATCCGGGCGCTCAAGCGCTTCAACGTCGGCGAGGACTGCCCCGTCTTCGACGGGCTCTACAGCTTCTGCCAGACCTACGCGGGGGGATCCGTCGGAGGCGCCGTCAAGCTCAACCACGGCCTCGACATCGCCATCAACTGGTCCGGGGGCCTGCACCACGCCAAAAAGTGCGAGGCATCCGGGTTCTGCTACGTCAACGACATCGTACTTGCCATACTCGAGCTGCTCAAGCATCACCAGGTTTTCACTTGCCTTGTTCTTTTGCCTCCTATGTGCTGATTCAATTAGCGAATTTATCTAGATATGGTTCTGCGTCCTTTGGTTGGACACCCAGTCCATCTAGTTATGAGGGGACTTGGACAGATGTTATGGGGAAATGGGTAAACTACAGGAAGACCTCGTATTATGCTGTTAAATGATATAGATTTATGTAGAATGCTCATTTGGCTGCTAATATTGATAAATTAATACGGTTGATAACAATTCCAAAATAGAGGAATGTATGATGCATTCGGTGCCCTCAATTCCTCCTTTCGTTTTTGCTACATGAAATTTCGGAACTAGCCAGATGTTTCTTCCCTTTAGACCAAGTTATTTTGTTGTGCTAATATATGATGTCATAATATTTGCAGCGAGTTCTATATGTCGATATTGATATCCACCACGGTGACGGAGTTGAAGAGGCATTCTACACAACAGACAGGGTTATGACAGTCTCATTCCACAAGTTTGGGGATTATTTCCCTGGCACAGGGGATGTCCGTGATATTGGGCATTCAAAGGGGAAGTATTACTCCCTTAATGTCCCTCTGGACGATGGAATTGACGATGAAAGCTACCAGTCTCTGTTTAAGCCCATAATGGCCAAAGTCATGGAGGTTTACCGCCCTGGTGCAGTCGTTCTTCAGTGTGGTGCCGATTCGTTATCTGGAGATAGGTTGGGCTGCTTCAATCTTTCAATCAGAGGTCATGCAGAATGTGTGAAGTACATGAGGTCTTTCAACGTTCCATTGTTGCTTCTTGGTGGTGGTGGATATACCATAAGAAATGTTGCACGTTGTTGGTGTTATGAGGTATGGTTAAAAACAACTATCCTCTTTTGATGCGCTAATGCTACTAACTTCACCTGATGGAATTACATGTGTTCTCATTGCTTTCCATTTTGGTGTCATCTGCTTTTTCTTCGAGCAGACAGGAGTTGCACTTGGCCAGGAGCTCGAGGATAAGATGCCTATCAATGATTACTATGAATACTTCGGTCCAGATTACACTCTGCATGTAGCACCGAGTAACATGGAAAACAAAAATTCTCACCACCAACTGGATGACATAAGAAGCAAACTTCTTGACAATCTTTCAAAACTTCGGCATGCCCCAAGCGTCCAATTTCAAGAGCGACCTCCTGATACAGAGTTACCTGAGGTGAGCAACCTCACTTCCATTATAGCAGGAATTCAACTTTTGTGTCCCTTTTTCTATAATCTGATAAAATGATGGGGAGTTTCTGATGTAGTTGCTGAAAACTCCCCTTCACGATCATCTTGTTTGTTCTTTCGTAACCAGCAAGAGGCATGGTGCTTACCAGACCTCAATTCTTGTAAATACAAATTTAGGATAAGAAATAGCAGCTAGCATTGGGTGATGGTGTGATACTTTTGTTAGTTTCAAGTTGACAAAATCTTGGAGGCTGGAAAGATAATGGGAAGTTGGCAACGTTATGTCTTAATTCATTTTGAGAACAGATGAATTAACACTTACTTTCATATTGTTACTAAATTGCTAATAATGCCTATGTAATGAGACAGACTACGAGATACAAGTGGGGTTATTCTTTAGCGCTAAGACCTCTAGTCATCTTGATTCCATATGTTTGTTATGCATGTCAGTTGAGCCAGCATGCCAGCATAGTTGTAACATCTGAGCTGTTGTCTTCGATTGTTTTTACATATTTGTTCCTATTTTTCTTTCTTTCTTATTCTCTCCAGTTTAGTCTGCCCACTTTGTTCTATGTACAGTTCGTTTGATACATTTTGCCTATTCTGATATTTGCTGTCTAGTTTAGAGCATGGCTTTTGTTACACTCTGTTCTCAATGCTTGAACTGTCTGTGTGTACGCTGATCTATGTTAAAAATTAAATCATTGTCCTACTTTGAGCTAACTTCTCATACCGAGTGACGGTCCAATTATTTTATTGAATGATTTTGAATATGCTCAGTTGTATCTTTCTCCTCGTGCTAATTTTGAAGAAAAATTCTGGTATTTTTTACTAGCATATGTACAAGAATTATCTGTTATGAATATGTATGTGTAGATCGCGCTAATGTCTAGAATGTCGTCTATCTCTGAGCAGAGGAAGTAATATAGTAGTATTTTAGTTGGTTTGACCTTTTTGGTTTCCTTCTCACATCTGGATGAATATTTTATCCCTATTTCCTAATGTGATTGGTATCAGAGACCAAACATTCACACCTCCAACGTTAGATTTTTGTTCCTTAGCATTTATATTCTTGGTCTTGCCTTGCAAGTGTAAGACAATAACTGATTGTATTCTGGGTACTTTGCATCTGTTTTTATTATGCAGCGGGATGAAGATGAAGAGGATCCTGATGAGAGGCATGATGACCCTGATTCTGATATGGAAATGGATTACCGCCACCCACCTTTGGAAGACTCAAGGTATTTTTCTTCTTCTGTCAGCTGTTGTTTATTACTGTGTCATTATTCTGTCAGTTCTGACTGTGTGCTCTGCCTTATCAATTTTGTGTTATAGGAGAAGTATTCTAGGTACAAGAGTTAAGAGAGAATTTGCTGGAACTGAGACCAAAGATCAGGTACTTAATCACATCTGTTTATACAGACGGAGCGTGTTGTCCTTGTTATTTATTGCCAGATGTCTCCTTTTTTAACCACCCAATCCTTATAAAAATATCAACCTATAGGACACTGACATTTCATTTTCGTTGTGAATCTAATAGTGTACATATAGTGAAATTTGCTTTTCGCCATGCAAATTACCATGGTTGAATTAGACATGGTGTTAACGGAACATTTTGCCAATTATTGATGCATTCAAACTCTTCCACTGACTATAGTTTGCTCTTTTGATGGCCCACGAAAAATTTAAGGGTGGCATAGAGTTTCTTATGCTTATGTTATGCCCCCATAATGTTATTTTGTGTATTTTTGCTAAATCTGCTCTTTCTTTACCTTCTGCAGGATGCTAGCAGAGCAACAGCTGAACATAGAGGACCAGAACCCATGGCAGAAGATGCTGGTCCCTCTAAGCAAGTTCCTGTAAGTCCGTCTTCCTTTCTATTTGTGAACTGTCTTCTAAGATCTCAAGTACTCCCTCCGTTCAAAAATAAGTGTCTTAGATTTGTCAAAAAAATGGATGTATCTAGATTTCAAACATGTCTAGATACATTCACTTTTGTGCAAATCTAAGACACTTATTTTTGGACGGAGGGAGTATATGCATTGCCATCAGATACCAGTTACCAAGAATAGGCTATCTAACCAACTATGTCTTGTTGCTTATTGTGTTCCGTTGCCTACAGCCAGCCGATGCTAATGCCATGGCTGTTGACGAGCCAGGAAATATCAAGCCTGAACCAGGGAGCTCTACCAAGTTGCCCGACCCACCAGTTATCTACCAGAAGCCATGATTGCATTATTCGGATAGCCGGGTTTCTTGCGTGTGGCTTCCTACATGTTTAGACGGTCAAACAACGAAGTGAAATCAGTGATACGACATTTTTTTGCATTTCAGGTTTAACTGGCGTTCTACCCATGTTTCTTCTTCTGTTGAAGTCGTGTGGTAGGCTGTATTTCGAGGTGGAGACAGTAGTCTGACCCATGTATAATGTATAGTTGAACTATAGTCGATTAAATGGACCTTGCTAAATATTTCTCGGCTACCTGCAATTTCTCTTGGTGTTGCCCTATTTACCTCGTAGGCTCCATATTTGGCTGTTGCGTTTTCAGCTGGACCAGCCTCAAGTATAAAATAGACGATGTTTTCCCAGCACTCAGAGATGGTCTGTTGTTGCTCACCTTCTCTGGTTCCAATTTTCTTTTGAATCTGGAATATGGCACTGTTCACTTCACATAAGTATGTACTCCCTCCGTCCAAAAAAGAAGTCTCAACCTATCCAAAATTTGCATATATCTACACAATTATGTCTAGATAAATGCAAATTTAGACTAGTTTGAGACATCTTTTTGTGAACGGAGGGAGTATGTATTTGAAAGTGTATAACGTTGTGTTACAAAAGGAAAAATATTGTGCACACAAATGTATCTGTTTAGGTTCAGTCCAGTTAAATATGTCGCTAAGATTCAGTTAGCTGTTTTCTTCGTTTCTCCCGTACGCAACTTGCATACAGTCTCACCAAGCTGCTGGGGCGTTTCAAGTTCATTGAGATGAGACAGCAGCTCATTTGAATTGTCATGTTCAGTTCAGTTAGATCTAGTCCTTGATTTCCGCTGCATAGGATTCTGACGCCATATTAGCTTTGTGGGATGGCACAAAATCAGCAATCGTGGCAGCGCTTGTAGCAGAGGATTGGGAGTGGTGTGATTGGACATGCTGTCAACTCGGTCCAAACCACACTTTTCGGTTTTCAGTTTTGAGAGCAACTCCCAGGAAATTTTTCGGTCCGACCTAATTGTGCAATGGACGTATGTTGTAGAATAATGAACTAAATTTTATCTATGCTATCCTTGTTGACACATAGGCCAATTAGACTGTAGGAGATTAGTTTTATTTTTTGAGAGTTGTCTTTCTCATTTAGGGCGTCTTTGGTAGCCCGGGTGCGCTGAGAAAATCTCCACCCACCCGACTCTTTCGTGTTTGTTAGCCTGTGCCGTGCGTCTCGGGCCCTGCCACCTCGCCCCGAAATGCCTCTCAGCCTTGCCCGCGAGAGAAGATCAGATCGAGCTTCCCAACTCAGCCGGATCGACCTCATACGGAAATTCCCACGCCTGGGCCTGCTGCCCAGCCCCGGCCAAAATCGCCAATCATTTCCCCCCGCGTCCCTCCTCTCTCTTTGGCTCCCTCTCCTCGCCCAACCCAGTGTCGCCCGCCCCGCCGCCGGGCGTCGCCCCTTAGCCCAGCGCCGCCCTGCGCCGACGCACAGAGCCTCCGCCAGCCATCCACGGAGGATTCAACGGTCCGGAGAAGGCCGTCAACGGAGGAGTCCAGCGCCGCCGCCTTGCATCCCCGTCGCGTGGAAGCCCGTCCGCGCCGCGCGCCGGTGCTTGCACCGAGGAGAAAGAGGAGACGGACCCGACCGCGCCGCGCGCCGGTTCTGTGGCGCGCCGGTCCATCTCCGATGCCAAGCTTGGCGACTTCCGGCCAGGACGGAGCTGGGCAATGGTGGCCGGGACTTGGGTGCGTTTTCTTTTTCCGTCCAGGGACCTGATTGCGTTTTCTTTTTTGTCTGGCCTAGCTCAGCTCGTACTAGCAACCAAACACTGTCTCAACTGAGCACAGCTCACCCATACGGGCTACCAAACACTGCAATTAAAGCACACATGTACCCACTCAGCATAGATAGGGTGGGCATGTATGAGGTGAGATAGCCCATACGGGATACCAAACACGCCCTTAATTCAATTGTCCATACATTATCTCTTCCATTACAATAAGAGATACTTGTTTTATTATGAATACAATAACAATTGTTAAGAAAAACAAACATTTGCAACAAAACTGGATTTTGAATTAATTGCTTATGACTGAATTTCGATATGAAAGTCCATGAGGTGTGGTCTATTACTAAATAGTCACTTTTTTTTAGATTGATAGTCACTATTTTGATAGTCATATGTTTTGCCAGAAAAATTTATGTCATGTGTCTCCATTTGGTATTGCCCTTTAGTAATAGTGTGATATCTTTGATGTTTTAGTTAGTTATAATACTCCCTCCGTCTCAAAATACAAGGCGGTCTTTAATTTCGCAGGTCAATGACGTACAAGTTTGACCATGATTTGTACTTATAAACGACCACAAAATTAGTATAAAAATATGTGAAATGAAAGAATTTTGCAACACGAATCCAACGGTACCATTTATACATTCTCGATCTACATAATTTTTTATACATTAATGGTCAAAGTCGAACACTGAAGACCAACATAAAAACAGCACGCCTTGTATTTTGAGACGGAGGGAGTATTATACTTCTTGTGATTTATTTAGGAAAACATATAAATATATAATCTCTCAGGTCTTCTTGTAAGTATAATTAATCGTGTTGAGTACCATATGGATTAGACACATAATTTGTTAGAATTTTACTAATACTGCTACCAGGCCTTTGGTCTAAAGCCCAACTTAAATTTTGAAATTCCCATTGACACATTCATGGTTGGTTGTCTGTGTGACTAAAATTTAGCCCACATTGCTAATTTGAAGAGAACTACATCACTTTATATATAATATATAGTGAGCTCTTCTAACACTTGTACGAGTGAACATGAGAAGAGGACACTCCTCCTCCTCCTCCTCCTCTTCCTCCTCGACAAGACACAGGCACGACTTTCGGGAATGAGCCAAGGTGATGCCTAACTTTTGCTGTTGGGAAAACCTTAATGAGTCATTAATTAATAGTGTATGTAAGCTTGAATGCGTGGGCTATTACCGATTCGATTATGGGGCTGTGCCCATGACCTATCTGACCCATATATATATACACGCAGGCGAACCCTAGCCGCCCCACAAAACACATGGTCTCTCGCTATTCCAGTTTCAAACCTTTGCACTATCATTTTCCAAGTCTTTTCAGTCCCGTCTTTCGACATGCATCGGTTGAAGGGACATCAAGGCGCGTTAACCCCGTCTCTTGTGTTCATGTATGGGAGAGAGGTAATTAGACTTTTGTGGAGCACACTCGCGTGACTACTAGAAGCAACTACTTTCCCAACAACGACCTCTTCCTGGACCTCGAAAATCTGTTCATCGACGACATGGCTTTGGTTCTGCTCCGGCTGCACCTTTGAAAGTGCATGTTGCCCCCATGCGTGGTTTTGGTAATTAATGACAATCCTTATGGACTAATGTTTGCATTGAGATATTCCTATAGATCTTGTCCATGGGAAAAGATTGGAGTTCATGTGTTGGACTCTTGAAGACTACATGATGACCATTGCTCTATTCATTGGTTTATATGAAGAATGGTCCATGTGTAGAGTTGAGCATATTGCAAGTGAGGCTTGGAAAAGGAGAATGAGTGAACATTCATGTTTATCTCCAAGTCATCATATATATCAAGAGAAGAAGATGAAGTGCACGTTTAATATGATCTATCTCGGAAGATATCATTTGATTGAAGCTTGCAAAGGAGACATGAAGACGGAGCTTAGCGAGGCTCTCCCATAATGGAGTATGGGGGAGCATTTGAAGAAGTCTTCATCAAGTATGTGATAGCAAGGACAATAAAGAAAGGTGTTCCAACTTGCGGGAGTCAAGATCGTCATCATCGATCTCAAGTGGAATGTGCAAGGCAAAGATCTTGTCCATGGGAAAAGATTGGAGTTCATGTGTTGGACTCTTGAATACTGCATGATGACCATTGCTCTATTCAATTGTTTATATGAAGAATGGTCCATGTGTAGATTTGAGCATATTGGAAGTGTGGCTTGGAAAAGGAGAATGAGTGAACATTCATGTTTATCTCCAAGCCATCATATATATCAAGACAAGAAGATGAAGTGCAAGTTCAATATGATCTATCTCGGAAGATATCATTTGATTTAAGCTTGCAAAGGAGACATGAAGACGGAGCTTAGCGAGGCTCTCCGATAATGGATTATGGGGGAGCATTTGAAGAAGTCTTCATCAAGCATGGGCTAGCAAGCACAATCAAGAAAGGTGTTCCAACTTGAGGGAGTCAAGATCGTCATCATCGAGGTCAAGTGGAATGCGCAAGGCAAAGGTATGATCTTGACAGGCTTTCAATTTTACCGGTATCATGGTGTTAGTAGGCGACTGGGTTATAGGATAGACGGCGTACTATCAAGAGGGGCTCTCAAGTGAGTAACTTGATCGCATCTTTGTGGAGAGCTCAAACCTTTGCATACTTGGCATTTCATCTTTCTTGGTTTTTATTTGGTTTTCTCCTTGTTGGGTTTTGGTGCTTATTGTGATCTTCACGACAAGCCCAAATTCACCAAAAACGAATTTCGTATGGAAAACTTGTTGCGTTCTCGGTTTTGGAGGTTTGCCGGGTATTCCTTTTTAGAGAGGTTTTACCTTTCTACATTTGGTTTTATACTCCATTGTTGGACTATGATGTTTCTCTGCATGATCTTACAGTGCTCGTTGTGGTGATTCCAACGAGCCCAAGAACATCGAAACGGTGTTCGTATGCTCAAGATATCTTCGTTTTCATGTTCGGTGTTGCTACAGATTTTTCTAGGCCGAAGTCTCCGGTCCTAGACCGGAGTCTCCGGTCTGCGTGTTTTTTTTCGTCCCTGCGGACGGCGCTTGCGGTATTGGGGCCCGGAGGTGGACCGGAAATGGTCCGGAGTCTCCGGGGGGGCGGGGGGGCCGAAGTCTTTGGTCCCGCAGGCCGGAGTCGCCGGGGTTATTTTTCCTGCAACGACTCTTTTTTGTAGGACGTATAAAAGGCCCCCTTCTTCCCCAAAGAGACCAGCTCTTCCAAGCACGAAATTTCCCCCTCTCTCACCTCCATTGTTGACCTTGGAAAGCTTGCCCCTCTTATTTCCTACCATGATTCTTGCATATCTTTATGGGAAAAGAGAGAGGAGATCTAGATCTACATTTCCACCAATCTATCTCTCCTTTAAGTGAAGGGAACCTAGTGGATCTAGATCTTGGAGTTCTTGGTGCATCTCCTCTTTGTTCTTCCTTTCTTATTTCCCCATAAGCATTATTTTCTTTGTTGGAATTTGAGAGTGAAGGATTTGAGCACTTGTGCTCTTGCCTTTTGTTTTGTGCATCGGTTTGTGCTCTCCACGAGGATTCGTGGAAGTTGAAGTTTGTGAGCTTGTTACTCTTGGGTCCTCGGACCCTAGACGCCCGTGTGGTGGTTGAGACCTTTGTGGTCACTTGTAAGACTTTCGGGAGCCCCCAATCCTGTTGTGGGTTGTGCCCCAGATTATTGCTGAAAGGCTCTAGATTCCTCCTCGAAGGATTCCGATAGTGGAAGGTGAACCAAACCATTGTGGTGCGGTTCATCGGAGAATAGGTGAGGCTTTATGGCGTTGAGATCGACCTTTGTGGTGCCTCACACCTCTCCAACGAGACGTACTCCCTTAACAAGGAGGAACTCGGGAATACATCCTCGTCTCCGCGTGCCTCGGTTATTTCTATACCCGAGCTATTTACTTATGCACGTTACATTGCGATAGCCTTCGTGCTTGAAGTATTCTATTGCTATCACCTTGTTGTTTGTGTTGCTTAGCATAAGTTGTTGGTGCACATTGGTAAGCCTAGTTTATTTAGGTTGTCGATTTGTTAATTTAACACCTAGTTTTATTCTACAATTATCAAGTCTAAACCGGAAAAGTTTTAAACGCCTATTCACCCCTGCCCTCTAGGCGACATCATTGTCCTTTCAACCTTACGTGTGCATGCTTATGGCTCGAATGAGTCTGTGTAGCATACCTGGCCATGGGCAGCCGGCCCGATAATCTCGGGTCGGGTCGGGCTTACACATCGGACCGGGCTCGGGCCTAAAAATCGGGCCAAATATGTAGGTCGGGCCGGGCTCGGGCTTAGCAAAAACATAAAATCTGCAGGGATCGGGCCTGGTCGGGCCCTGTCGGACTCGGGCCGGGCTCGGGTTTGGATTTTCCTGCATCGGGCTTTTTAGGCCCGTACCGAGATATGCCCAGGTATACTGTGTAGTATTCGATCTAATTGTTTATTGTTTTAGTAAATCGCATGATTAGTTTAATAACTATTATTCTATTCGTGATTTATTCCCTATTTTCGTGGATTAAATCAAGCGATACATTTCTTATATCTTCAACATAATTTGGGTAAAATGGGCAATGAATATTAAGTTTAGAGCATCTCCAGTCGGCGCACCCAAACGGCCGCCCAAAGGCCTTTGGGGCGTGCCAGACAACTTTTTGCCCCCACTCGCGCCGCCCAAATCTGTTTTCGGTCCGGCGTGGCCCAGTTTTGTGTCCGGCACGCCCAGCCCACGCCCTCAACTTGGGGAGGCTTGGCGCGGCCCCGGACACTACGAAACGGCCGCCCCCGACGCGTGGGCCACGCCTGGCAGTGAGACGGTGCTCGCAATAAATACCGGCTTCCCCCCATTTTCCCCCCAAATCGCAAATCTCGCGCAAGATCTCCCGCCATACCTCCCGCCAAAAGAAAAACCCTGCCGCCGCGCCGACTCAGATTCCATGGCGCCGCCGGCCGTGCCCAAGGAGAAGGGGAACGCCAAGAAGAAGAAGGCGGCGAAGAAGACGCTGGGCGTAGCGTGCAAAGAACCGCCGCCCAAGGAGAAGCCGGAGCTGATGACGGAGACCGATTGGGACCTCGACGTTCTCCGGCGCCGATTGGAGACGCAGAGCCATGGCGGGCGGCGGGCGGCGACGAAAGCTAGAAAACTGCTCGACCCGACCCCGCCACCATTGACGGCAAAGAGCCTCGCCTCCATGAACAAGGCCGTCGCGGCCTTGAACCAAGCATACTCTTTGGGAGGTAGCCAAGAGAGCGCCGCCACTCTTCGATGCAATGTCGGCGGCTCTTCGTCGAATTCCTCTTTCTTCGCCGAAAGCGCCGCCGCCGGCACTTCTCGCTCCAGGTTTACCCCCGAGTACGCCGACAGCCAACACCACGGCGGCTTCGATCCCAGCGTCATCTTCCCTTCTTGTGGGCTCGATCTCAACCGCCCCGTCGATCTGTCATCGCCGGCGTTGCGGAGGCACCCCGCCGAACAGGCAAACGCGCAGGCCGGTCGTAGCCTTTCATTCAACGCCGGTGCCTCCCATGTGATCGACGGAATTACCGCCGATCACACGGAACCCCTGCAGGTATGAGGCCGCGTTTTGGATGGCATGATATGTACCATAGGTGCATAGGCGAGTCATGACTGCCGTCGATGCGTTTTTTGTGTGTAGGAGACCTCCAATCTCATGGCCGACTTAATCAACGGCGACGGCCGAGCGGCGGATGTCGATGACGACGACGAGTTCGACGAGGACGAGGTGTACTACGAGGAGGACGAGGACACCGACGAGGTGATCGAGGAGGAGGGGGTGGTGACCGCGGCTGTGGACGGCGAGCACGCCGCGGCGAAGAAGAAGGGCAGCCGCGACATCGTTTGGACGACCAAGGAGGACGAGTGCATGGTCGAGTCATGGAAGTTCGTCACCACCGACACAAACCAATCAAGCGGCCCCTACTCGAGGAGGGTCAAGGAAGAGTTCGACGAGCGCCGGCACACCAAGGACTTTACAAGGTGAACATGTGATGCATGTAAAATGCATAATATGAACTTTGCACTATATCACTTATATTCCAATCATATTTGCATCATATAAGGGTTAGATAACTGTTATATAATGATTTTTGGGAATAAAATATTTATTTCCTATTTTTATGGAATTAACCCTGCGCAGGCAGAAAACCCTATTTTTTCCTTTTAAGTTTCAGGGACCCAAACGACGTCTAAATGACCTGGAAAATTACAGGCGTCAATATTTTGGAAGGAGGAGGACTTGGGAGCGAAGGAAGCAAGCAAACGAAGGCCGGAAGCCCAAAAGAGGAGGGCCCACGCGGCCTCTGTACCTGGCCGCGGGGGCCCACCCTTTTGGCCCCCGAGGCTCCGATGCCGTTGATACGTCTCCAATGTATCTATAATTTCTGATGTTCCATGCTTATATTATGCCAATTGCTACATGTTTTACATACACTTTATATCATTTTTATGCATTTTCTGGGACTAACCTATTAACAAGATGCCACAGTGCCAGTTCCTGTTTTCTGCAGTTTTTGGTTTCAGAAAAGTTGTTCTGGAAATATTCTCGGAATTGGACGAAACAAAAGCCAAAGTCCCTATTTTTCTGTCACATACACGAAGTCCGAAAGAGAGACGAAGGGGGGGGGGCTGTGGGCCGCCCTCACCATGTGGCGGCGCGACCCCACCTTCTGTTGCGCCGTGACGTGGTGAGGGGCCCACAGGCCTCCACCGACGCCGCCCCTTCGCCTATATATTCATCTATTCGGGAAAACCCTAAATACCCGAGTCATATTCCACGAAAAGTTTCAGAGCCGCCACCGCCGTCAACCCTAACTTGGGAGGGTTCTGAAGCTCTTCTCGGCACCCTGCCGGAGAGGGGAATCATCACCGGAGGGCTCTACATCGCCATGCCTGCCTCCGGAGTGATGTGTGAGTAGTTCATCTTTGGACTATGGGTCCATAGCAGTAGCTAGATGGTTGTCTTCTCCTCTTGTGCCATCATGTTTAGATCTTGTGAGCTGCCTATCATGATCAAGATCATCTTATTGTAATGCTACATGTTGTGTTTGCTGGATCCGATGAATATTGATACTATGTCAAGTTGAATACTGAATATTATATCCATGTCTTTTATGATCTTGCATGCTCTCCGTTACTTGTTGAAACTCTGGCCAAGTGAATGCTTGTGACTCCAAGAGGGAGAATTTATGCTAGATAGTGGGTTCAGTCTCCATTGAATCTGTGGGAGTGACAGCAACCCCTAAGGTTGTGGATGTGTTGTTGCTATTAGGGTTAACCTAATGATGCTTTGTCTAAGGATGAATGTGTTGTTTACATTATGCACTTTACTTAATGCAATTGTCTGTTGCTTGCAACTTAATACCGGAAGGGTACGGATGTTAACCTGAAGGTGGACTTTTTAGGCACAGATGCATGCTGGATAGCGGTCTGTGTACTTTGTCGTAATGCCCAAATGAATCTCATAGTAGACACCACAACTTGCACATGCATGTTATGCACTTATCAATATTGTTAATTGCCCAGCTGTAATTTGTTTACCCAGCATGTTAGTTATTTATTATGGAGAGACACCACTAGTGAACTGTGGACCCCGGTCTATTCTTTTACATCTGAAATACAACCTACTGCAATCATTGTTCTTTTCCATTCTCTGCAAACAAACATCATTCTCCACACTATACGTCTAATCCTTTGTTTTCAGCAAGCCGGTGAGATTGACAACCTCACTATTAAGTTGGGGCAAAATATTTTGGGTGTGTTGTGTGCAGGTTCCAAGTCAACCGCCAGGATCTCCCCTACGACACCGCACTTTTTCTGGCGCCGTTGACACCTTCAGAAGTGTCTTCATCTCCTACTGGTTCGATAACCACTAGTACAGAACGACACATCGGATACCCCTCTATGGCAACGGCAAGAGTTAGGCGACGGAAAAATGAGCTCCGCGCGCTTCCGCGAATGTGCGCGCGTCGATGGGCCCGACACAATGGTAACGGAGGCTGAAAAGATCTCCGTTGCTCATATATAGGCAACGGAGGAAAGAATATCTCCGTTGCTGATATTTCCACATCAGAAACGGAGATCGGTCTATCTCCGTTTCCCTTGTGAAGGCACATTAAGCGGTGCCGGTATTAATATCTCCCACTCCAGTACTGTATCTCACTCTCACTCTTAGTCTCACTCTCCCCAGTTCCTAACCCTAGCCGCACACGCTCTCCTCCTACTTTACCCATCAATGGCGAACCTCTCCGGCGCTGACGGAAGTCAGGATGGAGCATCTTCCTCCTCCCACCCTCCGAGGCGCAGCCCGGATCTCCCCTACAACTGGGGCGAGATCCCCGGCGACTGCGGTCGCGAGTTCATTCTGAGCCGTCAAATCCCATCCGGATCCACGGCGGCGGCGGCCACCGACGCCCGGATCTCGTCCTCATCGTCCTCCTCGGACGATGAGGACGAGGATCTGGAGGTCGGTCTCCTCCTCTCACGCGCCTCCTTTGAGCGCGAGCGCGCCGAGGGTGTCATTCGGGCGTCTGCGATGCAGAGAGCTATCCGCATCTCCGCCGCCGAGCACGCGATAGAAGCCGCCGAGGAGGCGTTGTTCCAGACGCGGCTCCGGGCGGCCATAGACCGCTCTCTTCTCCTTGGCCAGGGCCCTGAGCCAGATGCGGCGGCGGCGGAGGGAGGAGGAGGACGCTCCGGTGTTCGAGCAGGATGAGGTCTCCTCTGACGTCTCCTCTCGCAGTGGCTCCGGCGCCGACGCCGACGCCGACGCCTGGGACGCAATCCGCGACGGAAAGCGACCCTGCCTCGCCTAAGGTAAATGACCGCTCTGTTAGCTACTTATTTAGCTCGGTTTGCTCTGTTAGTTAGCTCTGTTCAGCTATGTATTTGCTATGTTAGCTACTTATTTAGCTCGGTTTGCTTTGTTTAGCTATGTATTTGATATGTTAGCTACTTATTTAGCTCAGTTTGCTCTGTTAGTTAGCTCTGTTCAGCTATGTATTTGCTATGTTAGCTACTTATTTAGCTCGGTTTGCTTTGTTTAGCTATGTATTTGATATGTTAGCTACTTATTTAGCTCAGTTTGCTCTGTTAGTTAGCTCTGTTCAGCTATGTATTTGCTATGTTAGCTACTTATTTAGCTCGGTTTGCTTTGTTTAGCTATGTATTTGCTATGTTAGCTACTTATTTAGCTCAGTTTGCTCTGTTAGTTAGCTCTGTTCAGCTATGTATTTGCTATGTTAGCTACTTATTTAGCTCGGTTTGCTTTGTTTAGCTATGTATTTGCTATGTTAGCTACTTATTTAGCTCAGTTTGCTCTGTTAGTTAGCTCTGTTCAGCTATGTATTTGCTATGTTAGCTACTTATTTAGCTCGGTTTGCTTTGTTTAGCTATGTATTTGCTATGTTAGCTACTTATTTAGCTCGGTTTGCTCTGTTAGTTAGCTCTGTTCAGCTATGTATTTGCTATGTTAGCTACTTATTTAGCTCGGGTTGCTCTGTTAGTTAGCTCTGTTCAGCTATGTATTTGCTATGTTAGCTACTTATTTAGCTCGGTTTGCTCTGTTAGTTAGCTCTGTTCAGCTATGTATTTGCTATGTTAGCTACTTATTTAGCTCGGATTGCTCTGTTAGTTAGCTCTGTTCAGCTATGTATTTGCTATGTTAGCTACTTATTTAGCTTGGTTTTCTCTGTTAGTTAGCTCTTCAGCTATGTATTTAGCTCGGTTTGCTTTGTTTACTGCTTATTGGCTCTGTTTATTAGCTTTGTTTGCTGTTTTTAACAAAGAATATTCGTTGTTTCAAGGGCTTGGTGGATGCTTGGTGACGATGCTGCTGCCGTGAAGACCTAGGAGCGGGGCTCCATACACGGTGCCGTCACCAGGAGCAGTACATTTTGCGCAGCAGGAAAGACAGTAGATGTTCATCTGGCGGCCGTGAAGACATAGGAGCAGAGCTCCAGCCACGCGCACTGATGAACTTTTGTAAAGCAGGGCGTACAGGAATACGGTGACGACCGGGCGGCCGTCTAGTCGCATGGAGCGGGTCTCCATCGACGGCACAGCCCGTCACCGTGTTTTTTTGTTTTCCTGTAACCCTTATTAGAAACGGTTATTAGCAAAACTCCGTGTCTAATGTTAAATACATCAGAAACGGTTTATCTCCTCCGTTGCCATTGTGAGGCTTCACATCAGTGACAGAGGCAGGGACACGGACCCTTTCTCCGTTGCCGAAGGGGTTTTTGGCCCGTTTCCGATGTGTCGTTCTGTACTAGTGAACCTTGGTTTCATACTGAGGGAAAACTTGCTGCTGCACTCATCATACCTTCCTCTTGGGGTTCCCAACGAACGTGTGTCTTTCACGTCATCAAGCACTTTTTCTGGCTCCGTTGCCTGGGAGAGAGGAGCTACTTCTGAAAGTCTTGCATTCCCGACAAGACGCCACTTTTTCTGGCGCCGTTGCCGTGGAGGTCAAGCCTTCTGTTAGGGGAGTCTCTCACTTCCAATCTCTTTACTTTGTTATTGTCTTGCTTAGTTTATTTTTATTTTGTCTTGTTTGCTTCTTTTTGTCAAAAACACAAAAAAATTAGTTACTTGCATCTAGTTTATTTTCGGTTTGTTATTATGTCTAGTTATTTATTTGCTATCAATGTCTTCTCTCATTGAAACAAAATCTTATTGGTTAAGTGGGTTCACGGAGGAATAACAAAATTATTATAGGGAATACCGCCTATCTCAAAAAGGGAAACACTTATGGGTACAAATATATAAATTGAATTGTTTTGCTAGAAACTTGTGCTCTACTTATGATGAATCCTACTGCTTTAATGAATCTTCTTGTTGTAGAAGGCATAAACACCTCCCTTTCCAATGTGATTATAATGATAATGAAACCTTGGCTGCTTATGCTAAAGGAAACTATGACTTTGGTAATCTTGAACAAATTGAAGAATTTGTTGTTTTTAAGGGTGCATATGAAATTGTTGGTTATATTTAAAATGATGATGCTCCTTGTAGAACTGAGAATTATGCTATACTTGGTTATTGCCTTGAATATTACAATGATAATCCTTATATTACTGAATATTTGAGAAAAATTATTCTCAAGAACAACTTGCTTCCTTTCAGGAACCTATGGAAGAAGAAATTGCTGAAACTGTGATCTCATTGGATGAAAAAGAGGAGGAGAGTGAAGAACAAAAGGAGGATCTACCTTCTAATGATAGTAACTCTTTAACTCTTACATTATTTGATTACCCTCCATGCCGGCCTAAGGAGGAAGAGTGGTATATTGTTGAATGTCATGATTCTATTGAAATACATACTTTTGATAAATTTGAAATAGCAAGATCCTTGACTCAAATAGAAGAGGAAATTATAGAAATAAAATAATGGATCCCTAATGTTATATATGATAATTCTCTTGATGATGGTCCTATTTTGTCTGATGATATCAATTTTACTACTATTGTCAAAAGTGGGTTTAATAACCCCACTGTTTTAGAGCTTAGCAAAAATTATGTGTTTATAGATCATGAAAAGCATGCTTTATGTGACAGTTATATTGTTGAGTTTGTTCATGATGCTACTGAAAGTTATTATGAGAGAGGAAAATATGGTGGTAAAGTTTTCAAGTCACTAAACACCTCTCTTTATGTTGAAAGTTTTGAAGTTGCACTTGTTTTGTCTTCATACACTAGTAGCTTCATGCTTCAATAATTTGTTTCTTACAAGATTCCTTTTCATAGGAAGTGGGTTAGACTTAAATATGTTTGATATTTGCCTCTTGATGCTCTCTTTTGTTTTCAACTCTTATTTTTAGAGAGCATCATTAAAATCTTCAGCCTAGCTAAAAGGCATTAAAGAAAGCGCTTTTGGGAGGCAACCCATTATCTTTTGTTTTCAGTTTTCAGTCTTGGAGCTTGCTTACTTCTTAACAACTCCTTTGTATCTTTATTTTATTGCATTGTTGTGCCAAGTAAAGCCTTAATAGAAAGTTGATGCTAGATTTGGATTTCTGCGCAGAGACAGATTTTTGCTGTCCACCGTTTTGAGCTGTATGCACTCCAGAAAAATCCAAAAATTCTGAAAAATTCAGGCGTGATCCTCATATATGTACGCAACTTTCATTAATTTGGACTTTTCGCATCTGAGCAACTTAAGTGCCTCGAAAAAATTCGTCTTTCCAGACTGTTCTGTTTTTGACAGATTCTGCCTTTTGATTTGCATTCTCTCTTTTACTGTGTTTGAGTGGATTTCTTTGCTCCACAAAATATCAGTGGCTGTAGCTAATGTCCAGAAGTGTTGGAGATGATTGTGTCATCACAGAACATGTGAATTTTTGATTATGCACTAACCCTCTAATGAGAATTACTTCTAAGTTTGGTGTGAAGGAAGTTTTCAAGGATCAAGAGAGAAGGATGATATGATATGATCAAGAAGAGTGAAAAGCCTAAGCTTGGGGATGCCCCCGTGGTGCATCCCAAGCATATTTCAAGAAGACTCAAGCGTCTAAGCTTGGGGATGCCCAAGGCATCCCCTTCTTCATCAACTTATCAGGTCATCTCTAGTGAAACTATATTTTAATTCTTTCACATCTTATGTGCTTTACTTGGAGCGTCTGTGTGCTTTTATTTTTGCTTTGTTTTTTTTTTCTGAATAATTGGATCCTAGCATTCTTGTGTGGGAGAGAGACACGCTCCGCTTTTTCATGTGAATACTCGTATTCTTCACTTATATTTGTTGAGTATTCTTAACTAGCTACTGCAATGCTTTTAGCTCCTGTTTTTCATGCATCTCTTGTTCAGAGCTGTTAGTTCTTGTAGAGAAGTACTCTCTTGTTTCATTGTTGTATATTTGGAGAGTTTTGTGTTGAAATAAGTTGATTGGTGTTTGGTTGGAAACAGAAAATGCTACATGTGGTAGATGGTATATTGAAAAGACATACTCATTCTTGTAGATCATTGTCTTGGATAATTTGATGCTTTGCAATTGTTTTGAGCTCTCAAGTAGATCATGTTTAAGCTCTTGCATCATGTAGTTAAAGCCTATTAGTGGAGAACTACCGTAGAGCTTGTTGAGACTTGGTTTGCATGTTTGTATCTCTAAGGTCTAGATATTTTCTGGTAAAGTGTTTGAACAACAAGGAGACAGTGTAGAGTCTTATAATGCTTGCAATATGTTTTTATGTAAGTCTTGCTGTACCGGTTGATATCCTGTGTTTGCTTCAAACAACCTTGCTAGCCTAAACTCTGTACTGAGAGGGAATGCTTCTCGTGCATCCAAACCTTGAGCCAAAACCCATGCCATTTGTGTCCACCATAACTACCTATTATGTGGTATTTCCTGCCATTCCAAGTAAATACTTCATGTGCTACCTTTAAACTATTCAAAACTTTATTACTCCTTATTTGTGTCAATGTTTTATAGCTCATGAGGAAGTATGTGGCGTTTACTCTATCACCTTGTCATTTACTCATGACAGACTTTCACCAATGGACTAGTGGCATATACATCCGCTTATCCAATAACTTTGCAAAAAGAGCTGGCAAATGGGGTGCCCAGTCCCAATTAATTACAACTATAACCATTTGATTCTCTTCACATGTTTGCCAATGATTTATCAAAAGCAAATTTCAAAATGTTAAACTTTATCAAATAGGCACTCCTCCATGGTATGTGATTGTTGGAAGGCACCCGAGGATTCGGTTAGCCATGGCTTGTGTAAGCAAAGGTTGGGAGGAGTGTCATACCAATTTATAAATATGCATGTGTAAACAAAAGAGAAGAGGGATGATCTACCCTTGGGTAGAAATAACGTCCTTCATGGGAGCCGCTCTTGAAAGTCTGGGTGATAAGGGGATAGAGTGCCCACTGCCATTCGTTGACAACAACAAACACCTCTCAAAAACTTACTTTATGCTCTCTATATGATTTCAAAAACCTAAAAAGCTCTAGCACATGATTTAATCCCTGCTTCCCTCTGCGAAGGGCCTTTCTTTTACTTTATGTTGAGTCAGTTTACCTACTCCTTTCTATCTCAGAAGCAAACACTTGTGTCAACTTTGTGTGCATCAATTCTTATATGCTTACTTATTGCACTTGTTATATTACTTTGTGTTGACAATATCCATGAGATATACATGTTGAAAGTTGAAAGCAATTGCTGAAACTTAAATCTTCCTATGTGTTGCTTCAATGCCTTTATTTAGAATCTATTGCTTTATGAGTTAACTCTTATGCAAAGCTTTTTGATGCTTGTCTTGAAAGTACTATTCATGAAAAGTTTTTGCTTATATGATTCAGTTGTTTACTCTTTATCTATTTGTTAGCAAACTATAGACCATTGCTTTGAGTCACTTCATTCATGACATGAGCCTTGCAATATTATTTGATCAAGATTGTGTGAAGCATGTCTCCTCAGAAATTATTTTGTTGTTATCGTTTTACCTACTCGAGGACGAGTAGAACTAAGCTTGGGGATGCTTGATACGTCTCCAACGTATCTATAATTTCTGATGTTCCATGCTTATATTATGCCAATTGCTACATGTTTTATATACACTTTATATCATTTTTATGCATTTTCTGGGACTAACCTATTAACAAGATGCCACAGTGCCAGTTCCTGTTTTCTGCTGTTTTTGGTTTCAGAAAAGTTGTTCTGGAAATATTCTCGGAATTGGACGAAACAAAAGCCAAAGTCCCTATTTTTCTGTCACGTACACGAGTCCGAAGGAGAGACGAAGGGGGGCGTGGGCCGCCCTCACCACGTGGCGGCGCGGCCCCACCTTCTGCCGCCGTGACGTGGTGAGGGGCCCACGGCCTCCACCGACGCCGCCCCTTCGCCTATATATTCATCTATTCGGGAAAACCCTAAATACCCGAGTCATATTCCACGAAAAGTTCCAGAGCCCCGCCGCCGTCAACCCTAACTCGGGAGGGTTCTGAAGCTCTTCCCGGCACCCTGCCGGAGAGGGGAATCATCACCGGAGGGCTCTACATCGCCATGCCTGCCTCCGGAGTGATGTGTGAGTAGTTCATCTTTGGACTATGGGTCCATAGCAGTAGCTAGATGGTTGTCTTCTCCTCTTGTGCCATCATGTTTAGATCTTGTGAGCTGCCTATCATGATCAAGATCATCTTATTGTAATGCTACATGTTGTGTTTGCTGGGATCCGATGAATATTGATACTATGTCAAGTTGAATACTGAATATTATGTCTATGTCTTTTATGATCTTGCATGCTCTCCGTTACTTGTTGAACTCTGGCCAAGTGAATGCTTGTGACTCCAAGAGGGAGTATTTATGCTAGATAGTGGGTTCAGTCTCCATTGAATCTGGGGAGTGACAGCAACCCCTAAGGTTGTGGATGTGTGTTGCTACTAGGGGTAACCTAATGATGCTTTGTCTAAGGATGAATGTGTTGTTTACATTATGCACTTTACTTAATGCAATTGTCTGTTGCTTGCAACTTAATACCGAAGGGGTATGGATGTTAACCTGAAGGTGGACTTTTAGGCACAGATGCATGCTGGATAGCGGTCTGTGTACTTTGTCGTAATGCCCAAATGAATCTCATAGTAGACACCACAACTTGCACATGCATGTTATGCACTTATCAATATTGTCAATTGCCCAGCTGTAATTTGTTTACCCAGCATGTTAGTTATTTATTATGGAGAGACACCACTAGTGAACTGTGGACCCCGGTCCATTCTTTTACATCTGAAATACAACCTACTGCAATCATTGTTCTTTTTCATTCTCTGCAAACAAACATCATTCCACACTATACGTCTAATCCTTTGTTTTCAGCAAGCCGGTGAGATTGACAACCTCACTGTTAAGTTGGGGCAAAGTATTTTGGGTATGTTGTGTGCAGGTTCAAAGTCAACCGCCAGGATCTCCCCTACGACACCGCACTTTTTCTGGCGCCGTTGACACCTTCAGAAATGTCTTCATCTCCTACTGGTTCGATAACCTCGGTTTCATACTGAGGGAAAACTTGCTGCTGCACTCATCATACCTTCCTCTTTGGGTTCCCAACGAACGTGTGTCTTTCACGTCATCAGCCGTCGATCTTTCCTCCACATCGTCTTGACCTAAAAACACCTATAAAAGAAGTCCCACATCGTTCTCTGGAACAAGCGCCGCCGAAACACAGAAACACCGAAAGAGAGATCTGGAGCTGCAGATTGGAGGGGGAAAACTCCGGCGGGGCGCTGCCAGCGTGGTCTCCATCTTCTCCATCGACATCTCCACCATCTCCACCATGAAGAGGGAGTAGTCCACCTCTGGACTATGGGTTTGTGGAAGTAACTTATGTATCTCTCCTCTCTTGAGTTTCACTAAATAGTACCGTATGAGCTGCTGAACATGATTACGGTCATCGTTGTAATACCTATGTGGTGGATCTTTTTATGAGTTAACATATGTTTCAGATTGCAATGTTTGTTTCAGTTATGAATATAGATGCATATTATGTATGCCGTTCTTATTCACTTGTTATGATCAAGCATGTTTATGAGAGCGTGTGTGGGGTGATGTGTGCATTAGTTGGAGTAACGGGGGGTGGTGAGTGCGGTAAGTTGACAACTGTAATATCGCGATCCACTTGGGTGTTTTACCTTACTTTGTTGCCTCACTAGGGATAAACAAAATATCATGCTACAAGGGTTGTGGGTGATTTGCCACTTCTCCGTGACTAGATCTAGCATGTTCTTATTTTAACTTCATGTCATGATACTTAAAGCTATACTCTGAGTTATCTTAATTACTGAGGTGTTATGATTTGGTTCGCATCTTGGTGGAGTATAAGTGAGATTAATAACCAAAAGATCTCTATGTTAGGACGTGATGCCCATATAATTAGTAACTTGTCATCAAACTTTGTGTTGCAATCTCATATGTCAACTCTATGTGTTCCATTGCCTACCACTTTATTAAAGGGAGAGTGCATTTGTGAAACCATGAACCCCGGTCCATTTTTAATCATAAGAAACACCTTTCCAACAACTTTTACCACTTTTCCATTTTCTGCAATTATTAAATCCGAAAATTCAAAAACACTTTTACATCTTGCATTCATCATTAAAAAAACCCAAAAATATCATTCATCATTGTTATCATCATCCTTGCACATTTATTCACCACCATTGCATATTTATTTCTTGTTTGCATTGCATATTTATCTTGATATCATTCATACACCTTGTGCTTGACAACCACAGGTGAGGTTGAGGACCAAAACATTTAACATTGTTTTGTAGGTGACCAAAAAGAAGGATAAGGAGATAAATCTTTCACTACTGATTCCCCGAGAGTTCGATATTAAACCCTCGAGTCACCCCTCGTGGGGAAAACATGTCTTCCACTTAATTACTACACACTCTGCACTTGGAGTCTCAACCTAACCCATTCACTTTTGACGCAGGTACCTACGCACCAAGACATCGACTGATTTCTGGAGCTGTAGATCAACCTCTTCAAGGGCCATCAAGACTGTTTTCTGGCGCCGTTGCCGGGGAGACCAACAACATCCTACAAGATATTTCCCGTCAACTCCGCACCAGAAATCAAGACTGTTTTCTGGCGCCGTTGCCGGGGAGTCATAGCTGAAAAGATTTATCCAAGGGTGCACTTGTTTCCCTTGCACCAGCTCTGTTTACTGGCGCCGGATTCATCACAACAAAGTCAACTTCATCACCAACTTGTGCTAACACCTAAGCTTGGGGAGGTTGCACCTACGTGAGCATCATCTTATCCATCTTTACCTTCAAAGAAAAATTATTTGTTTTGTCATTGTCCTGCATTGTCTTGCATTTGTAATTCGGTTTGCATTTGTGAGACTCATTTTATTTTCAGTTTTGCATCAAAAATTAAAAAATACATAAAAACTTGCTAAAATGGGAGAAAGAACTAAATTGTGTGACTACACAAACACTCCTAATGATCAATTCATCTCTAAAGCTATTGCCACACCTGAGATTACAGCTGATAGCTATGAAGTAAGTCCTAGTTTGTTGAACTTGATAACTAGGGATCAATTTGGTGGTAGTGCTATTGAGGATGCCTCTATGCATCTTCATGATTTTGTTGAAATATGTGACATGCAAAAGTTTAAGAATGTTGAAAGTGATATCCTTAAATTGAAGCTATTTCCTTTTTCACTTAGAGGGAAAGCTAAAGAGTGGTTGCATTCATTGCCACCCGGTAGTATTAATTCATGGGATGATCTTAAAGAAGCTTTTATTAAGAAATACTATCCTCCTGTTAAAATTTTGCAAAATAGAAACAACATCCTTTTCTTTTAGGCAAAATGAAAATGAACATGTTGCTATGGCTTGGGATAGAATTAAACTCATGCTTCGAACTTGTCCATCACATGGGGTTAATGAATGGACCATATTACACTCTTTCTACAATGGTTTGAACTACATGTCTAGAAACATACTTGATTCTGCTGCTGGAGGTACTTTTATGAGTAAGACTAAAATATATTGGAAAGCATTTTGCAAAACTATAGTCAATGGCATACTACTGTTACTATGGCACTGCTACTACCAAAATAATCTCCCCCAAGCTTCTGTCCGGGTGGGATCTTTCTGGTGGAAAGATATCTCGGCCTTGTTCTGGCAATATAGAGGCATCACTAGTTGCATTCCAACGAATGGTTCATCAGTTCTAATGTGGAAGGATAAATGGACAGGGAATGCTCCTCTTGCTCAAGAATTTGAAAGGCTGTTTAGCTTTGCTGTAGATCCAGACCTATCTCTTAAGAAGGTGCTCTCTACCACACATTTTCCAAGCCTATTCATATTACCACTATCGCTGCAAGCTCATGGTGAAATGCAACATGTCCGAGGGCTACTTGATGAACTAAAACTAGAACTACCATCAAGGGACGGTAATGATCAGTGGATTTATCAGTTTAACTCTGGAAATTATTCTTCTGCTAGCTTTTACAAGCTAATGTTCCAAGGTCTGCAATCCCATCAGTTATACAAGAAACTGTGGAAATGTAAATGTTTGCCCAAACAGAAGGTTTTTACATGGCTCATGCTTTTGGATCGACTAAATACGAGGGACTTGATGACACGCAAACACTGGCAACTCGATACAAGTATGGAGTGAGTCTTATGTAATCTGCACGATGATGAGACTAGGGATCATCTGTTTTTTGAATGCCCCTTTGCTCAGGCTTGCTGGTTATTTCTCAAGATTAACTGGATACAGAGAGATACTCTGCTTGACTCGATTATGGAGACCAGACAAGCATTCACAGGTTCTAACTTTCTGGAATTGGCAATAGCAGCAGCTTGGAATATATGGAAGTGCAGAAATGAACTCATTTTCGAACAACAAAGGCCATCTTTCAGAAAGTGGAGAGCTTTGTTCTTAAAGGACATCAATCTGATATCTCACAGACTTAAACCCACAAAGAAGCAAGCTCTGTTCTCTTGGATTCAAACTTTATAAGCGTCCATACCTTTGTATAGTTTTTCAATCCTTTTTTGACCGTATTTTTTCTTTCCTTTCTGTTTTTTTGGGTTGATCCTCTCAACCTTTTTCTGTAACTTGTGATTCTTTTTATATAAAATTTATACCGTGGGGGTTTCCCTCACGGTTTTACGGTCAAAAAATAGGGCACCCAATCCTTCTAAGAAAGTGAATTCTATTGAGGAAACTAATGATTTTTCATCTAAAATGGATACTATTCTTGCTTTGCTTAATAAACCTAGTGTTGAAAATGTTCCTTTGCAAGAACTAGTTGGAAATAATTTTGAAAATGTTGATGTCAACTTCATTAGGAATTATGGTAATAATGGGTATGGGAACAACAATTATAACTCCTACAATAAACCCCCATATGTGCCAAATAAATATGCTTCTAGTGGTGGTGTTTCTATTGATTTGGAAAACACCATTAGATCTTTTATATCTACTCAAAAGGAGCTTAATAAGGAATTTATCTCTAAGTTTGAAAAACAAGATGCTTTGTTTGAAAGGTTAGATCAGCTTGCTAAGGAAGTCTCTTCATTAAAGAGTATCATTACAGCCCAAAAACATGAGGAAACAATTAAGTATTGTCAAGAAGTTATCAATAAGTCTTGGGAACACATTCATGAGCAAGAGAGAGTTGCTAAAGAATCTATTGGGGTAATGAAAGAGAGAGAAGTTGAGGAAGTTAAAATGCTTAGTGAATTCAACACTACAACAAAATGATCACGTAGAGACGTGTTACATGGGACGCTTTTATATTCGTCTTTAAACTGTTAGAGCACCTCTACATAGGGACGTATCTTGAGACGCTCCATACAACGTCACATCGGTTACTTTTAATAGACAACAAAATAAATAATTTTGCTTATTTATGAATACTAAGGACGCAGGCTTGAGACGCTTTAGAAAACGTGTCACAGAAACAAGAGAGAGAGTAATATACGTTTAAAAAAATAGAGTAATATACATAGTTTTTTTTAGGGAATATACGTTGTCAGCTTTTTCCTACCCGCAAAAAAAAAAAGATTTGTCCTAGACACAGAACGATAAGAGTTTGATCCAAACACGAAGATGTACCCTTTTTTTCTGGTCACGTAATAGAACTGGATCCAGATACCAAGCCGTAATTTTTTCTTCTTACGAGGTATCTTTTCTCCCTGCATCAAACAAACTGTGTACATGCTATCCCAGATACGCCATATCCAAAGAAAAGAAAAACAAATCCCAGATGCGCCGCCAAAGCAACGACCGCATGCCTCTTAATTTGCTTTGCGATCTGGTTATCTAGCAAAAACTACTACGCCGACGCATACAATCCAAACCTTTTGGTGCGGCATCAAACCTACAATTTTGTCCCCTGGGAATCTCCTCCGTGGCCGCATCGCTGTACTTTGACAGGTTAATTTCTATCTTCTTACTTTGGGTTGTGCTTAATCTGAAGTTTTCATGTGAATCGGCTCCAACACCATGGGTATTCTTTTTGAATAATAAACTCGAGAGCCTGATGGGCAGGGATGGTGGTTAAATCTCTTTCTGACTATATTGATGCTTGCTCAAAAAGAAGACTCAGATGTCAGTACATAGAAACTGGCTTGCCATATGCTCCTGGACCTGTCAATAAGGGCAGTACCATAATTAGGTTGCGAGATCTATATTGCAATTGTCAAGCTGGAGTAACAAATCTGTAACTTGTAGAGAAAACAAGGCATGCACTTAGTTTAGCACTTTTAGTGGTTTGACATAAACATGCTTTCTTAGGAGGACTGATTAAGCTAATCTTCAGAAGAACCATATGAATGATCAAGTAAAAAAAGGCCAACTCCATCCAAACAAACCGAGCGCAGTCAAGGGATAAGTTACAAGCAACTACTTATATATCTAGTACTTATCCTTATGCATTTATATCCATGCTAACATCACTTGCATACTTAGTTTTGCAGGTCTTTGCATAGGTCATTGCATACTGTAGTAACATTTTCTAGTGTGTTTATGTTGACAATTCTTATCTGAAATTAGGGACCTAAGGAAAAATAAAGTTATGCAATTCTAGTGTCAGTGCCCTTTGCATACTTGTATTTCTCTGAACCAAAGTTCATGTGTTGGAGCACATATGGACATATAATTTGCCTAGACCGTATGAAGATATTCAAACTGTCAAAGATGCATTTGGTCATGTAATTGCTTGGCCTAGGTTCATTGTAAGTACATTTTCATATGTACAAGCATTACATTCCCTTGTCAGTTCTGATGCTAGCTTAATGTTTTATAAACTTTGTGCTTTGTAGGTCAAAAGAAGAAATCTAGCTTGAACAACGTGGTATGTTACAATTTTCTGATATGGGTGTGCTTTGATTCAACATTTAAATGTGTATTATGTTTTGTGCCAGCACATAGGCAAAATGATGCATGTTGTAGCCGGGGATAGTACATCTTTATCATGCCGGATTAGTCTTAGAGCCATGTTTTATATTTTATCAAATAAACTTGGCATTTGTCCCTATACTTGATTATTTCAGGGAGTTTCTCACCTTCGCTGTGACTTCTTTTGCAGGTCAATGGTGGAGCTAGACGACTTTAAAACGAATGAAGATGGAGGGATGACGCAGTAGTTTTCGCCTCGACGAGACTATGGAGGGTTCTACTATCAGTTTAGAAAGATAATGAACACTATATAGGATATTTTATTATTTCTTGCTTGTTCACGATCCTTCCCAATGTATTTGCACATTACTATTACATTTGATCCGGTTCCAGTTTTCATTAGCTACTACTGCAATTATTTCATTCAGCTCTATGGTCTGCAGTTTTCAGTGTTCGTTCCTATGGTCCAGCCTGTACGGTGCATGAACTTTAGAATATATTTAAAAATATGTTTCCGCCTAAATTTCTGAATAAAAGCGAATTATACCAACATGTCTCTTGAGACGCTTTATTAAAAAGAAAAAGAAATTATGTATTTGCACCTCATCGTAAATACGTATAAGAACGATGTGTCCTAAATACGAAATACAGATAAATTAATATATATAATATTATACACTCTACAAGGAGAAATCATCTCTAACCTTCGTTGCGACGCAAATGTAGCGTGTCTATAGAAATAGAGAAGTTACAAATGCGTATCTATTAAATCGTCTTTATATGTGTAGACATGCTTTTAAACGTCTCACTGAAGCGTCCTTAAATCTGTACACACGCTTGGCAAGCGTCTTTATATCATTTGAGACGGTGCATAAGAGGACGTTTTAACGACGCTTTCTGAAAGCGTCTGTACAACCCTCTAGTGATGAAATATCGCGTCTCTAGCTCCAAATTTGACGTCACTACGTGACTAGTGTGTTGTAGTGTACGTGACTAGTGTGTTGTAGTGCAAGTATCCTTTGCTTGACTTAGAAAATTATAGCTTGCATGAATTAATCTCTATCTTACAAAAATTTGCAAGTGATCCTTCCATCAACACTAATCAAGCTGGCTTTGGTTCCTATATTGCTAATCATGTCTTGAAAGAGAAAATTGCTAGGTACAACCAAGAGGCCATGATACCACCTAAGCTTGGGGATATATGGATTCCCAAGGTACTAGTAACTATTGGAAAAGAGACACACCATGCCATACTTGATCTAGGATCTAGTGTCTCTGTCATCTAAAGAACTATATGAAGTACTTGAATTGAAAAATCTTGAAAAATGCTCTATTGAACTTGCACTTGCTGATGATTCCATTAAACATGCTTTAGGGAAAGTAAGTGATGTTATGGTAGAGTTACATATGACTTTTGTGCCTGTGGATTTTCTAATCATGGACATGGGGAATAAAACCTCTAGTCCTATTATTCTTGGAAGACCTTTTCTTCGTACCACAGGTGCTATCATTGATTCAAAGAGGGAATGTGAAGTTTCAGTTTCCACACAAGAAGTGCATGGAACACTTCCCAAGAAAGAGGGAACATAAAGTTCAAGCTCCCTCATGAGCTTCATCTTCAATAAACAACAAGTAAGAAGCCTAGCTATATGGCTATAAAGAAAGCGCTTTGCGGGAGGCAACCCGGTTATTTTTTATGTGTGATTTTCTTTGTGTCCTCTTGCTGTAACAAGAGATTTTGTTTTTAGTTTAGTTTGGAATTTTAATAAAGTGCCAAGTTTTACCCTTTTGGTTTGAAAAGTTGCTTATAGCGTTCGGAGATTTTATTCCTGCACGAATAGTGCACGGTATGATTTTTAATTCTTATTCTGTAACTCCGAATGAGCTCATATTTGAACTGTAGTTGCAACTTTTCATCCTCTGTATGCATGAATTTTTCGGAATTTTTCGGAAAGTTTGGTAGGGTAGAAAAATACGTTTTGCTGCTGCTGTTTTTCTGGACAGATTCTGTCCCATTTTGTTTGATGCATGCTTTGAGCTTTTAAGTTGAATCTTTTTGATCCAATTGAGTTTATGAGTAGGCATACAACATTATATACTTTCTGGACATTCATATGAATTTTTGTTCAAGGATTATATGCAGCAAGAAACCTATTTGTTTATCACTACTAATGCACCCCACAGAAAAGAATGGGAGAAACGGTGTTTTGAAGTTTTTTCACAGGGATTGGAGGAGATGCACCAAGAGCTATCCAAGGATGGTGAAGACCATAAGCTTGGGGATGTGAAGACAACCCCACTGGACCTACACACTCTCGGTTTGCACACGTCTAACTTCTGTTTTTCGATCGAAACACTTTATCGCATAAACTTGGAGCGTCTTTTTGTTTGTTTTGTTTGATTTGTTTGTGAGACCACCACACTATCATTTATATGTGAAAGAGCTACTGGAAATATGGGTTGAAATATGTTGGATGCTTTTATTGATTGGGAAAAGGGATGTTTGAGTTGATTTTTAATGATACATATAGTTGCATGATTCATGAGCTTGTTTATGAGTAATAATTTGCAAATGCTTTATCAAGAGCTATCACTTATTCATGTTTTGATGCTGAAAGTTATTTTACTTGTTTAACATGGATTAGTTAGTTCTATGGACACTCATGCATGCATCTAGATGGTCAACTTTCTCCCTCTTGCTAGCCCAAAATTCCAACAAGCAAAAACTTGTTTCCAACACCTTCAACCAAAGTTATTCCAGTGAGTCCACCATATCTACCTATTAGCTTTATGCTATTCCGAGTATGTATATCATGATATTTGTGTTATCTATACCTCTGAATGAAAATGTTTATGTTATTGATTGCATGGGAAAAGTTGGTTATATAGCTCTCACGAACTTGATGCACAATTTACTTTTATTGCATAAATAAAACATGACCCATTGTGATTAAGATTATGATGTAGTGGCTTGATAAATGTCGAGGTTGGAGTTAGCCCATATGTGCTGTCACATGCAAAGCTTTCAACATGCTCCTTCATCTCATTTAGTTGATATCATGTACTTTTGTTTATGGATGCCTATCATGGTGAAATAAGGGGAAATGAAGTAGTTTAAATGAGTTTGTATAAATGGTTAGAGAGACGCCTGGGCCGCTAATCTAAGCCATGCATCATTCATGGTGGAAATTTACTTACATGCTATGGTGAACCTTCTGTGATACACCTTATAATAAAAACTATTCCAATGGTAAATAAAAAGGGTGTTGAGGTTGTTCATTTGTTTGTTTGTCTTGTCATTTTGATATGGGCTTGTTCCATATCCTGGGACAAGAGGTACCCCAGTTGACGCTCTTGATGATACTATTATTACTTACAATGATATATAACTTGAACTTGCTTTGTTTCCAAGTTGAGTAACTCATGGTGTAGGTACTTGTATTCAAGGGGCATGAGACACCAACCTTTACTTTGTCAAGCACACTACTCATATTTGCTTTCACTTAAACTTAATCATTCAAGATGCTATGATAGGGGTAATGAGAGCTTGACACCAAGATTCCACATTGCAATCATTAACTTAAGTAGAAGAGTTTGGAAGTTAGATGAAACTTATGCATGCTTTACCTCTACTCATATACATCTTTCCAAAGTGTCCACCTTATATTCAGATTTTCATCTATGTAGGATGTTCTTACTTATCATTATGCATACATGTGGTCCATATTACTTCTTCTATGTTACACTTTGTGAACTATCATTGAACATCCTTGCTTGAATACTTGATATCACTTCATAAACTATTTGCATATTGCTACTCCTTTGAAGAATGAATCATTTGACTCTATGTAGCAGTAGCAATCATCTTTGATATCCATTGTTAGTATTATATTGCAAAGTCCATGTTAGTTTTATCACCTTCATACTCGAGGACGAGTATTGGTTAAGCTTGGGGATGTTGATGCATGTAAAATGCATACATGAACTTTGCACTATATCACTTATATTCCAATCATATTTGCATCATATAAGGGTTATATCACTGTTTATAATGATTTTGGGAATAAAAATTTATTTCCTATTTTTATGGAATTAACCCTGCGCAGGCAGAAAACCCTATTTTTTCCTTTTAAGTTTCAGGGACCCAAACGACATCCAAATGACCTGGAAAATTACAGGCGTCAATATTTTGGAAGGAGGAAGACTTGGGAGCGAAGGAAGCAAGCAAACGAGGCCGGGCCCAAACGAGGGGGGCCCACGCGGCCTCTGTACCTGGCCGCATGGGGCCCACCCTTTGGCCCTCGAGGCTCTGCTGCCGTCGATCTTTCCTCCACCGACATCGTCTTGACCTAAAAACCCTATAAAAAAGTCCCACGTCGTTCTCTGGAACAAGCGCCGCCGAAACACAGAAACACCGAAAGAGAGATCTGGAGCTGCATATTGGAGGGGGAAAACTCCGGCGGGGCGCTGCCGGCGTGGTCTCCATCTTCTCCATCGACATCTCCACCGTCTCCACCACGAAGAGGGAGTAGTCCACCTCTGTACTATGGGTTTGTGGAAGTAACTTATGTATCTCTGATACGTCTCCAACGTATCTATAATTTCTTATGTTCCATGCTTATATTATACCAATTGCTACATGTTTTATTCATACTTCATGGCATTTTTATGCATTTTCTGGGACTAACCTATTAACAAGATGCCACAATGCCAGTTCCTGTTTTCTGCTGTTTTTGGTTTCAGAAAAGCTGTTCTGCAAATATCCTCGGAATTGGACAAAACAAAATGCCACGTTCCTATTTTCCCGACACGTTCACGAAGTCCGAAGGAGAGACGAAGGGGGGGGGGCACCGAGGCGCCGTCCCCACCCCATGGCGTGGGTGGGCCCACTGGCGCGCCGCCATGTGGGGAGCGAGCCTCGGGCCTCCACCGACATCGCCCCTTCGCCTATTTATTCCCCCCGAGGCGAAAACCCTAAAGACCGAGCCATATTTCCAGAAAACATCCGCTGCCGCCGCCGCCGTCAACCCTAACTCGGGGGGTTCCTGAAGCTCTTCCCGGCACCCTGCCGGAGAGGGGAATCATCACCGGAGGTCTCTACATCGCCATGCCTGCCTCCGGAGTGATGTGTGAGTAGTTCATCTTTGGACTATGGGTCCATAACAGTAGCTAGATGGTTGTCTTCTCCTTTTGTGCCATCATGTTTAGATCTTGTGAGCTGCCTATCATGATCAAGATCATCTTATTGTCATGCTACATTTTGTGTTTGCTGGGATCCGATGAGTATTGAATACTATGTCAAGTTGATTATTGATCTATCTTATATATGTTGTTTATGATCTTGCATGCTCTCCGTTATTAGTGTAGGCTCTGGCCAAGTTTATGCTTGTAACTCCAAGAGGAGTATTTATGCTAGATAGTAGGTTCATGCCTCCATTTAATCTGGGACAGTGACAGAAAGTTCTAAGGTTGTGGATGTGCTGTTACTACTAGGGGTAAAACAGCAATGCTTTGTCTAAGCATATTTGTATTGTTTACATTATGCACCATACTTAATGCAATTGCCTGTTGCTTGCAACTTAATACTGGAAGGGGTGCGGATGCTAACCTGAAGGTGGACTATTTAGGCACAGATGCATGCTGGATAGCGGTCTTTCTACTTTGTCGTAATGCCCAAGTAAATCTCATAGTGATCATCATGACTTGTATATGCATTGTTATGCACCTCTCTATTTTGTCAATTGCCCAGCTGTAATTCGTTTACCTAGCATGTTAGTATTTTATTATGGAGAGACACCACTAGTGAACTGTGGACCCCGGTCCATTCTTTTACATCTGAAATACAACCTACTGCAATCATTGTTCGTTTCCATTCTCTGCAAGCAAACATCATTTTCCACACTATACGTCTAATCCTTTGTTTTCAGCAAGCCGGTGAGATTGACACCCTCACTGTTTCATTGGGGCAAAGTAGTTTGGTTATGTTGTGTGCAGGTTCCAAGTCAACGAGTCAGACCTTCCCGTACGCGCCAACACTTTTTCTGACGCCGTTGACACCTTCAGAACATCGCCGACTTCCTACTGGTTCGATAACCTTGGTTTCATACTGAGAGAAAACCTGCTGCTGCACTCATCATACCTTCCTCTTGGGGTTCCCAACGGACGTGTGACTTTACACGCATCAAGCAATTTTTCTGGCGCCGTTGCCGGGGAAGTCAAGACATTTCTGAGTCAGAAGACCTCTACCTCCCCTTCGACGCAAGCACTTTTTCTGGCGCCGTTGCCGGGGAAGTCGAGTTGCTTCTGCAAGGGGAGTCTCTCACTTCCAATCTCTTTACTTTGTTTTTGTCTTGCTTATTTTTTTTGTCTTGTTTGCTTTCTTTATATCAAAAACACACAAAAAATTAGTTACTTGTTTTACTTTTGTTATTTCGGCCTAGTTCTTGTTTTGCTAAAATGAGTACTCCTGAAGTTGAGGTTCGTTCCTTTAGGCAACAAGGGGGAGAAAGTCTGAAAGATGCTTGGTATAGAATTAGTGATGCTCATCATAGATGTACTAAAAACATTCTATCATGATCCTTTTTAGTAATTTCTATGTTGGTGTCACTAGTTGGTATAGGTATGTTCTGGATACGCTTACAGGTGGTAATTTCCTTGGTACTCCTGCTTTGGAAGCTTGTAATTTAATTGAAAGTTTAGTAGGAATACCACCTACTAACAATATTAAAACTGAGATTACTTTGGAGGATGTTATAAACAAACTAGATTCTATGGAGAAATTTTTTCCAACACTACTTGATACTAGCAAGATTGATGAATCAGTAGTAAGCATTAATAAAAGAATCACTGTTTTAGAGGCTAGACATACTCTTGATAATCAAAACCATAGGATTGGTGAATTAGAAGAGGCTATGGAAACCTTAAGTTCAACCTTTTCTTCTCTTAAGTCTAAGAAGGAGAAGGCTTATGTGGGAAAAGAGCAAAAGTTCATGTATGTTCCTAAGATGCCAAAACCAAAGACTCATTATGAGCTTAAAATTGATAAAACTCTTAGTACAACTATGGGTAACTCAAATAATGAAACATCTTCAGGAATACCTAAGGTACCTATTGTGACAAGTTGTGTTTTGGAGGAAGCCTTTGATGATGTTGATGCTTCTTCTCTTGAGAACACTTGATTTTCACTTTCGGCGCCTAGCTGAAAGGCGTTAAAGAAAAGCGCTTATGGGAGACAACCCACCTTTTTATTTTCTGTCATTTTATTTTATTTTGAGTCAAGGTGTTGCTTACTTCTGTAACAACTCCTTTGTATCTTTATTTTATTGCATTGTTGTGTCAAGTAAAGTCTCTAGTTGAAAGTTGATGCTAGATTTGGATTTCTGCGCAGTGACAGATTTTTGCTGTCCACCGTTTTGAGCTGTATTCACTCCAGAAAATTCAAAAATTCTGAAAAAAATTCACGCATGATCCTTATATATGTACGCAACTTTCATTAGTTTGATTTTTGCATCTGAGCAAGTTAAGTGCCTCGAAAAATTCATCTTTCCAGACTATTCTGTTTTTGACAGATTCTGCCTTTTATTTTGCATTGCCTCTTTTACTATGTTTGATTGGATTTATTTGCTCCATAAAATATCAGTGGCTGTAGTAATGTCCAGAAGCATTGGTAATGATTGTGTCACTACAGAATATGAGAATTTTTGATTATGCACTAACCCTCTAATGAGAATTACTTTGAGTTTGGTATGGCGGAAGTTTTCAAGGAGCAAGCGAGAAGGATGATATGATGTGATCAAGAAGAGTGAAAAGCTTGGGGATGCCCCCGTGGGTCACCCAGCAATATTCAAGAAGACTCAAGCGTCTAAGCTTGGAGATGCCCAAGGCATCCCCTTCTTCATCAACAACTTATCAGGTCATCTCTAGTGAAACTATATTTTAATTCTTCCACATCTTATGTATTTTACTTGGAGCGTCTGTGTGCTTTTATTTTTGCTTTGTTGTTTTTATTTTCTGAATAAGTTGGATCCTAGCATTCTTGTGTGGGAGAGAGACACGCTCCGCTTTTTCATGTGAATACTCATATTCTTCACTTATATCTTTTGAGTATTCTTATCTAGCTACTGCTATGCTTTTAGCTCCTGTTTTTCATGCATCTCTTTTAGAGCTGTTAATTCTTGTGGAGTAGTACTCTCTTGTTTCATTTGTAAATTACTTGGAGAGTTTTGTTGAAATAAGTTGATTGGTGTTTGGTTGGAAACAGAAAATGCAACATGTGGTAGATGGTATATTGAAAGACATATTCATTCTTGTAGAAAGCTACTAGTACATGTACTAGTGAGGGCTGTTTTGTCTTGTTTTATTTGACACTTTGCAATTTTGAGCTCTCAAGTATTTCATGTTTAAGCTCTTGCATCATGTAGTTAAAAGCCTATTAGTAAAGAACTACCGTAGAGCTTGTTGAAATTTGGTTTGCATGATTGGTATCTCTAAGGTCTAGATATTTTCTGGTAAAAGTGTTTGAGCAACAAGGAAAGACAGTGTGAGAGTCTTATAATGCTTGCAATATGTTTTCATGTGAGTCTTGATGTACCGGTTATACTTGTGTTTGCTTCAAACAACCTTGCTAGCCTAAACTCTGTACTGAGAGGGAATACTTCTCGTGCATCCAAAACCTTGAGCCAAAACCCATGCCATTTGTGTCCACCATATCTACCTATTATGTGGTATTTTCTGCCATTCCAAGTAAATACTTCATGTGCTACCTTTAAACTATTCAAAACTATTACTCCTTATTTGTGTCAATGTTTTATAGCTCATGAGGAAGTATGTGGCGTTTACTCTATCACCTTGTCATTTACTCATGACAGACTTTCACCAATGGACTAGTGGCATATACATCCGCTTATCCAATAACTTGCAAAAAGAGCTGGCAAATGGGGTGCCCAGTCCCAATTAATTATAACTTTAACCATTTGATTCTCTTCACATGTTTTCCAATGATTTATCAGAAGCAAATCCAAAATGTTAAACTATCAAATAGGCACTCCTCCATGGTATGTGATTGTTGGAAGGCACCCGAGGATTCGGTTAGCCATGGCTTGTGTAAGCAAAGGTTGGGGGAGTGTCATACCAATTATAAATATGCATGTGTAAACAAAAGAGAAGAGGGATGATCTACCCTTGGGTAGAAATAACGTCCTTCATGGGAGCCGCTCTTGAAAGTTGGGTGACAAGGGGGATAGAGTGCCCACTGCCATTCGTTGACAACAACAAACACCTCTCAAACACTTACTTTATGCTCTCTATATGATTTCAAAAACTTAAAAAGCTCTAGCACATGATTTAATCCTGCTTCCCTCTGCGAAGGGCCTATCTTTTACTTTATTGTTGAGTCAGTTTACCTACTCCTTTCTATCCCTGAAGCAAACACTTGTGTCAACTTTGTGTGCAACAATTCTTATATGTTTACTTATTGCACTTATTATATTGCTTTGTGTTGACAATTATCCATGAGATATACAAGTTACAAGTTGAAAGCAATTGCTGAAACTTAATCTTCCTTTGTGTTGCTTCAATGCCTTTTACTTAGAATCTATTGCTTATGAGTTAACTCTTATGCAAAATTTATGCTTGTCTTGAAAGTACTATTTATGAAAAGTTTTTGCTTATATGATTCAGTGTTTACTCATTATCTATTTGTTAGCAAACTATAGACCATTGCCTTGAGTCACTTCATTCATGACATATGCTTTACAATATTATTTGATCAAGATTATGTGGTAGCATGTCACCTAAGAAGTTATTTGTTGTTATCGTTTTACCTAGTCGAGGACGAGTAGAACTAAGCTTGGGGATGCTTGATACGTCTCCAACGTATCTATAATTTCTTATGTTCCATGCTTATATTATACCAATTGCTACATGTTTTATTCACACTTCATGGCATTTTTATGCATTTTCTGGGACTAACCTATTAACAAGATGCCACAGTGCCAGTTCCTGTTTTCTGCTATTTTTGGTTTCAGAAAAGCTGTTCTGCAAATATCCTCGGAATTGGACGAAACAAAATGCCAAGTTCCTATTTTCCCGACACGTTCACGAAGTCCGAAGGAGAGACGAAGGGGGCACCGAGGCGCCGTCCCCACCCCATGGCGCGGGTGGGCCCACTGGCGCGCCGCCATGTGGGGAGCGAGCCTCGGGCCTCCACCGACATCGCCCCTTCGCCTATTTATTCCCCCGAGGCGAAAACCCTAAAGACCGAGCCATATTTCCAGAAAACATCCGCTGCCGCCGCCGCCGTCAACCCTAACTCGAGGGGTTCCTGAAGCTCTTCCCGGCACCCTGCCGGAGAGGGGAATCATCACCGGAGGGCTCTGCATCGCCATGCCTGCCTCCGGAGTGATGTGTGAGTAGTTCATCTTTGGACTATGGGTCCATAACAGTAGCTAGATGGTTTTCTTCTCCTTTTGTGCCATCATGTTTAGATCTTGTGAGCTGCCTATCATGATCAAGATCATCTTAGTGTAATGATACATGTTGTGTTTGCTGGGATCCGATGAGTATTGAATACTATGTCAAGTTGATTATTGATCTATCTTATATATGTTGTTTATGATCTTGCATGCTCTCCGTTATTAGTGTAGGCTCTGGCCAAGTTTATGCTTGTAACTCCAAGAGGGAGATTTATGCTAGATAGTAGGTTCATGCCTCCATTTAATCCGGGACACTGACAGAAAGTTCTAAGGTTGTGGATGTGTTGTTGCTACTAGGGGTAAAACAGCAAGCTTTGTCTAAGGATATTTGTATTGTTCACATTATGCACCATACTTAATGCAATTGTCTGTTGCTTGCAACTTAATACTGGAAGGGGTGCGGATGCTAACCTGAAGGTGGACTATTTAGGCACAGATGCATGCTGGATAGCAGTCTGTGTACTTTGTCGTAATGCCCAAGTAAATCTCATAGTGATCATCATGACTTGTATATGCATTGTTATGCACCTCTCTATTTTGTCAATTGCCCAGCTGTAATTCGTTTACCCAGCATGTTAGTATTTTATTATGGAGAGACACCACTAGTGAACTGTGGAACCCGGTCCATTCTTTTGCATCTGAAATACAACCTACTGCAATCATTGTTCTTTTCCATTCTCTGCAAGCAAACATCATTTTCCACACTATACGTCTAATCCTTTGTTTTCAGCAAGCCGGTGAGATTGACACCCTCACTGTTTCGTTGGGGCAAAATAGTTTGGTTGTGTTGTGTGCAGGTTCCAAGTCAACGAGTCAGGCCTTCCCGTACGCGCCAACACTTTTTCTGACGCCGTTGACACCTTCAGAACATCGCCGACTTCTTACTGGTTCGATAACCTTGGTTTCATACTAAGGGAAAACCTGCTGCAACACTCATCATACCTTCCTCTTAGGGTTCCCAACGGACGTGTGACTTTACACGCTTCAATCTCTCCTCTCTTGAGCTTCACTAATTAGTACCGTATGAGCTGCCGAACATGATTACGGTCATCGTTGTAATACCTATGTGCTGGATCTTTTTATGAGTTAATATATGTTTGAGATTGCAATGTTGGTTTCAGTTATGAATATAGATGCATATTATGTACCCCGTTCTTATTCACTTGTTATGATCAAGCATGTTTATGAGAGCGTGTGTGGGGTGATGTGTGCATTAGTTGGAGTAACGGGGGGTGGTGAGTGCGGTAAGTTGACAACTGTAATATCGCGATCCACTTGGGTGTTTTACCTTACTTTGTTGCCTCACTAGGGATAAACAAAATACCATGCTACAAGGGTTGTGGGTGATTTGCCACTTCTCCGTGACTAGATCTAGCATGTTCTTATTTTAACTTCATGTCATGATACTTAAAGCTATACTCTGAGTTATCTTAATTACTGAGGTTTTATGATTTGGTTCGCATCTTGGTGGAGTATAAGTGAGATTAATAACCAAAAGATCTCTATGTTAGGACGTGATGCCCATATAATTAGTAACTTGTCATCAAACTTTGTGTTGCAATCTCATATGTCAACTCTATGTGTTCCATTGTCTACCACTTTATTAAAGAGAGAGTGCATTTGTGAAACCATGAACCCCGGTCCATTTTTAATCATAAGAAACACATTTCCAACAACTTTTACCACTTTTCCATTTTCTGCAATTATTAAATCCGAAAATACAAAAACACTTTTACATCTTGCATTCATCATAAAAAACTCAAAAATATCATTCATCATTGTTATCATCATCCTTGCACATTTATTCACCACCATTGCATATTTATTTCTTGTTTGCATTGCATATTTATCTTGATATCATTCATACACCTTGTGCTTGACGACCACAGGTGAGGTTGAGGACCAAAACATTTAACATTGTTTTATAGGTGACCAAAAAGAAGGATAAGGAGATAAATCTTTTACTACTGATTCCCCGAGAGTTCGATATTAAACCCTCGAGTCACCCCTCGTGGGGAAAACACGGCTTCCACTTACTACACACTCTGCACTTGGAGTCTCAACCTAACCCATTCACTTTTGACGCAAGTACCTACGCACCAAGACATCAACTGATTTCTGGAGCTGTAGATCAACCTCTTCAAGGGCCATCAACATGGTGCGCGACCAAGGCGCCATCGAGCATAGGTGGCGCATTGTTCAACACATCGTCAACAAGTTCCACGGCTGCCATGAGAACATCGTCGATCGGCCGGAGAGTGGGAAGGGCCCGGCGGATCAGGTAACCGGCTGGCGGCGCGATCCCCTTGTTGTGTTCTTGCTTTGTTGTGATCGGCTTGCTTTGTTGTAGCTCGTCGACGCCCTTCTGTTGTACAAGTCGCTCAACAAGGAGAAAGACTTCAAGTTGATGCATTGCTACAAGCTTCTCCAAAATTGCGAGAAATGGAATGCGCACCGCCGGACTTTGAACAAGAAGGGACGCGGCGACACCAACGCCGATCCGCAAAATCAGAGGGGCGGCCAACAGTGCTACAGTACTATAGTTCTCCGATCCGCGCCGTCCGCCGGCGATCCGACGGCCCGCACACACAAACCGTGACGGTTTTGCAAAAAGGCCCCTCATATGCCGACAAATGGCTCCGCAACCCACCAATTTGCACTACAGAGAACCACAGTGTAATTTCGACAAACAACGATGCCCTTTTTGCAAAACCATCCGCACAACTCCCACAACCTCTCACCCGCGCTCTCCTCTCGCTCTCGCTCCCGCGCCTCTGGTCGCCGCCGCCGCCGCTTAAATCCGGCGAGGTCCGGCCACCTCCGCCGCCGTGCTATGGCGCAAGCGACGCGCCTCTCGGTCCTCTACGTTCCTACCCCGGCGATTCGCTCCTCTTCGCCTGATGCGGCTGCGCGTGACTCCAACCCGAGCTGGGGTTTCGGCCTCGCTTCGGCTCCTCTTTCTCCTCCTCCCCGTCGCCCACCGCCGCCGCCACCGGCCACCTCGCGCGCACGCGGAGCTCTGGACCGACGGCCAAGCCATCCGCGCCACCGACGCGGCCCTCCGCGGCCCTCCACGACGGCCACGACCACGAGGGCGCCGCACCCCTCCTTCTCCTCTTCCTTGCCCTCTGTGGATAGAGGAAAGAAGATTCGTTTGCTAAGTTTCCTGTGTTGAACTGTCTATTTCGTTGGTAATTGGTAGTGCTGATTGCTGCCGTAAGAAAAATTCGTTGTCCCACTGCAGCATACACCTCGGTTTGGATCTTTGTTGCTTCTGTTTATTTAATTAACATTAGTAATCTGATAGGAGTTATATATTTTCCAGCTCACAAGCAGCAGCTGCTCAAGCACATGGAGAAGAAGGGCCTGATGGGGAGAACCACAACAGCGCTTGCAAGCGCTGAGGCTAAGAAGACCATATGATTTGATTCAAGATGCAGATTACCAAGCATGTCTTCATAGCTGTACCAACGGCATGCCAGGTTATTAGCCGCTCTTACTGTTTTCCTAAATTTATTTCCCCAATTACACAAACGCCAATACTGGGATTTACATGTCACTATAATACTACATTTTGTGCACGGAAGCATTACTAAAGAGAACCTGCGCTGATAAGAAAATGTTGAACGAACTCTAAAGGTCTTTGGACTGTTTATTAGTGACCCATTGGGATAAATATCATTTTCAATTTGCAATTATCCTGGAGACGTAGATAAACGGAACTGGTTAAAAGAATGCACTCTTTTGTTACTGGGTATGTACCTTGCCTTTCCGATAATCTATTCGGTTTTGTCCAAAAAATTACAGTTGGTATGCTAGGATGTTACAATTCTAAAACTTGGTGCTTTCCATATTCACCATGTAGATCATAGCTTATTTATATGTTCTTATTGAATGTGTTTCCAATCCTTCACATCATTGTACAATTATTAGTTGAGGGTGTGAGTTTTATGGAAAACATTGCAGCTGTGATATTCTTTGTATGATGAGTTGATGGCAGTAAATAGTTAAACTGTACTTACAACCACCATTATTTTAGACAATGCGAGGGTGAGTGGGTTATGGACACAGTGTACTCTGTGCTTTCTTACCTCTTTGTACCTATAGAAAATAAGTGGTGTTTGTGCCGTTCAGTTTCTCTGATTGTGTTGAATTATTGGATGGATCGGCCGTTGTTTAGGGGTGCCAAGGAAAACTTACTTACCCTCAGTTCTTGCTGTGCGAAAATATGATCTACCGACAGTGTTAGAGCAGTTTTCCTGTTAAACTTTCGAACTGAACTAATAATTCTTTTACGACCGATAGACATGTGGTGATGCTTTAATTATCAGTCTGAGGAACTGGTCGTGTGATGATCTTATTTAGTACAGATATCATCTTTCCAAATTTCTCTACTCAAATTGATTTGTTTTCTAGGTTGCTGCTCCTCTACAGATTGGGGATGAGATTACAGATAATTTCGGAATTCAGTACCAAGGTCTTCAAATGGGGAATAAAGACACCGATTTATGACCATGAGGATGGATTTGGGGGCGGAATCAATAGATTTGGGCAATAATTGTAAGTGTTTAATCAGTTTGTCAGTGTTGTTCGTTTCTATCTTTGAGCTTTACGATTCTCCTTTGTGCTCGGCTCTTCTGCTTCATCAGAATCATTGGTAGGTCAAGCTTAAAGAGACTGCCCTGTCGAGGCGTGCCAACGACGATGGCAAGGCTGTCGTAGCGGCTGTTCATACCGAGAAGTTTGTCGACCTGAACAGGTAGGCAGCGCTGCGTTCCATCGGGTTTCGTCAGTGTTAAGCATTTTGTTGCCGGTATTTCTCTGCTGCTGCAGCCTGCATCTTTTGGTGTTGTTTTGGATTTGGTTCCAGCCTCAAGCTCGGCTGTGCATCAAACTAAACATATCGGACTGACTTTTCATGTACATGATTATGGTGTCTTCTTATACTAGTATAATTGCACGTGCAACGCACGTCTATATAATGTTGGTGTTGCGACTGTAGTAATTCATATGTACATTGAGTAAAACAAATCCTTATGTGGAAATATATGAGATTCTATGTTGCTAATATCATTGGTTTTTGACAATTTAATTGCAGTTTTTCTCCACAAACTTGTGATAACACATCCAAAATTTGATGTATATATTTTTCAAAAAATCATTGTCAATCTTATGTACATGTCAGCAGGATAAAAGAGTTGAGACAGAACAGCATATTTACATGATATTTTTTGAAGTTTTATTTACATGATATTGTTCTAAGTAATATGAAAAAGTGCCATGTCAAGTCAGTTCCCATATAAAACGCATGTATTGTTATTCGCAAAATCATCCATTTGCACAAGGAGTATTTTTTCTTATTTCCTCTCAAATCACAAAACAATTATGACCAAAATTTGCACCGGAACCACAAACAATACCATCCCAATTTTTCGCTCTCATAGCTAACGACATTCAAATGCAGAGCTACACGCTGAATATATTCCATCAAGTTTAGAGCACTGCACGTCAAAATAGAAAATTCAGAGTACTACACGCGATTCAGAGTGCTGAAACTCAGGTGCTACACGCAGCAAGGCAAGAGAATCCCCACTGGTTCAGCAGCTACTATCGATTATCTAGTCAGGATATTCTAATTATATCGGCGCACAGAAAAGAAGAACTAAAGGAGGAGATAAGGTAGGCTAGGGTTGCACGTACCCGGTCGGTGGTGTTCTGGATGGACGGGCTGGTCCTGGGTATTTTTAGCGCCGACGATCTTCGTCGTCCCATCACCATCAGTCGTCGGGGATGAAAAAAAAAATCTCGGGCAAAGCTTTTGACTGGGTTTCAAGAGTTATTGAATCTGGGTAGCATGCATACCATCCTTCAAACCTCATACTGCATTCTCATCTCTGATCAATTATAGCAAGCGGGTGGCTATTCAGCTGAACGCATGCATTGGAAAAGATGAAACCATATAAACTGAACTGATGTAATCACAAACAAATAAATCTGTAAGATGATGGGTAGATCCTATAACTGAAAGCTCCGTGCAACAATACAGAGTTAACATGAGAGTAGCAGAGTTACTTGCCTGCCGGGTGGGCGCAGGAGCGACGGAGATGAACCGTGTCTATCATACGTAGTTACTTCGCTCAGGGGCCTCATGGATTGCGGCCACCAGCGGATCTGCTTCAAACTGTTGTCAGTACTCAGTACACCTCCTCCTAGCTGCAATAACCATCGTGGGATGGATTCAGCAGCTGGACTGCAGCGTGGCACATCTTGGAAGCTGATGAGCTTCAGTGCTTGCCTGCTTGGAGAGCAAGGGGATTGGATAGATGCTGCTACTACTACATCTAGGTGCATTAGTACTTAGCGTACTTAAGCGGGCAGACGCTAAAACACACAAAACGCAAGAAAGTAAGATTGTTGCCTCTGATATGAATAGCTCCCGTCGACGCACACAATCTGGTCAGCATGCTTGGAGGCATCGTCGGAGCCAGAGCCACAGCTGCAACATCCTGCCGCTAAGCCAGGTCCAACGGCGGTGAATCTGCAGTCTATATCCATAATTGCGAGATCTGTCAGCTCCAACACGTTCTAGAGTCTCATCCCTGACCTGATACGGCCATACGGCTGGGCATGATTGGACGATGACCTGGACTGGTCTGATCAGATCTAGGATTAACCAAATTATAGCCTAATCAACATTAACCAAAAATCATCACAAAGTAGAGCAGAAAAGACGTCTAATTAATCTTGTAAAATTGTCGAGGCAAACATCACATGTAGCTCACCTTTGTTCAGAACATCAGATGAAAAAAACATCAGGCATCTTCCAGCGAAAACAACCTATCACCCACCCTTGGTCAGAATCATAGTAATTGAAGTTGAGCAATGAATCAGCACCAAGAACCATGAAAAACCATCACGCATGCACGTGCAGCAGCAAATCCTGCCTCGTGGCCTTCACAAGTCGTAGCTTCACATCAGATTGATATCGCCAATTCACCATAGCAACTCGTCAAAGAGCTTGAGGTAGACAAAGGGCACCTTGTGTTCGTGTTTTCGTCGGAGCTCATCGATTAGACTGTACTCCAAAGCTTTGGTTATTGTCATCTTCTTCCTTGTGCTGGCAAGTGCACGACCATGTCTTCTAGATGCCGCACTGAAAAACCGGGGCTTGCCGGCGGCGCGCGTACCCATGTGTCGCCGTGACGGCCAAAGTAACGACAGGACATGGAGGCCAAGGCCATTGTCTTACGATGGTATAGACACGCTCACGGCATTGTCTTAGGATGGTATATATGTGTTTAGGTGTAGATGAAGACGTCTCCTATTACAGCACGAAAAGTGCCGGCCGGGCATGAAGTCGTATTCGTATTGCGTACGATGCATAATCTGAATAGGTACGTTTTTTGCACTTGGTGGCCAAATCGTTTATTTTTTGCGGTGGCAATCTCTGTAATATTTACGAAAACGAAGAGGTACGATGGCATTAGCAGTATTATGTGATTTGGTGGGAGGGTAAAACGGGAAAAATCGGACAATGTTGAGTTGTCAAACATTGGAGCGATCTGGACCGTTTGATCGGATATTGAACGGTCCAGATTTAAAGTATCCCAACAAGACAAGTTTGCTCTTTTAATAGTAGTATAGATTATTGTTCAGATCAGAATTGGTGCTCCGTAAGTTTAATAGTTCGCATGTATATGGCAGTTACCACCTATGTATCAAAAGGAAAAGAAGCAACATTGAAATGATTGGACTGGAATTATTCTCGATGAACGATCACAGCATCTTTTTTTGGAACTTTTAGTAGTTTCATGAACTATCGCATCATCTTTCTTTTTATTGTGATTCATTTTGGGTGTTAAATAGATTAATTTACTAATACATCTTCAGTCAATTTTCACATCTGATTGGAAATGAATGGTTACATCTAATATTCTATCTAGATCATCTCTGCTTTCTAATATTCAACACTGATTCTATGCTTACTTTCTCTTTTATCTCTTCAGTAAATGTGTTCAAAAGATTTATCTATTATTTGAGGGACAGCTACCTTGGGAAGTCAGTGACTAAGCAACCCGAACAAAAAAAAATATCAATCGATATTTTCACTAAGGGCGCGGCGTGCCGCCGCACTGAAATTTAACTAGTTGACCCTAATAAGTCTCCCTGGCAAGATTCTTGCCGACGACGACGCGTCGTCGCCGGTGGCCACGGGTGGTTGTACGAAACACTGAAGCCAAATCTCCACTCTCACCGTAGGCTCTCTGCTGCGCGGCTGCGCCCAGTCCACACTCCACACTCAGCTCGCTTGCTGGACGCACCGTCGCGCATGCAGGAATGGCAGCAGCACTATGCACCGCGTCCCTCATGCTCGCCGTCGCCAGCTTCCTCGCGTGCTCCGTCGCCGGTGCCCCCGGCCCTGCTGCCACCGCGGCGGACCGCCGCGCGTTGATGTCCTTCAGGTCGCTCATCAGGGGCCACCCGACACGGGCCCTATCGTCATGGACGAGCACCACAACCGAGTCCGCGCCGACGCCGCCGCGCCATTGGCACGGCGTGTCCTGCGGCACGAGGGGGCGCCGGCGCGGCCGCGTCGTCGCGCTGGTCCTCCCGGGGCTCGGCCTCCTCGGCACGCTGAGCCCCGCACTGGCAAACCTCACGTACCTCAGGCGGCTCCACCTCCCCGACAACCGCCTCCACGGCACGCTGCCGCCGGAGCTCGGCCGCCTCCGCGATCTCCGGCACCTGGACCTCAGCCACAACTCCATCGAAGGCGCCATCCCGCCGCCGCTGTCGGGGTGCAGGCAGCTCAGGATCGTCCTGCTGCACGACAACAAGCTGCAGGGGCAGATTCCCGGAGAGCTGCTCCGCGCGCTCCGGAACCTCGAGGTGCTCGACCTCAGCCAGAACAGGCTCGCCGGAAGCATCCCTTCCGACATCGGCAGCCTCGCCAACCTGAAGCTACTCGTCGTGGAGTTCAACAACCTGACGGGTGAGATCCCGTCGGAGATCGGCAGGCTGGCCAACCTTGTCGGCCTGCACCTCGGTTCCAACCAGTTGTCAGGCTCGATCCCGGCCTCGCTTGGGAACCTGTTGGCGTTAGCCGACCTCACCGCCGAGTCGAACAGACTGACAGGGAGCATACCTTCCTCCTTGCAGCAGCTGTCATCTTTAGCCAAGCTTAATTTGGGAAGCAACAGCCTTGGAGGAACCATCCCTTCCTGGCTAAGGAACCTCTCGTCGCTGGCATCTTTGGACCTCCAGACCAATGGCCTCGTGGGACGCATCCCGGAAACCATAGGTGATCTCCGGATGCTTATGGGTCTTTCGTTTGCAGACAACAAGCTTGCCGGCCCGATTCCGGATGCCATCGGAAACCTACATGCCCTCACCGAGCTTTATCTGGACAACAATGGGCTGCAAGGCCCTCTGCCACTGTCAGTGTTCAACCTGTCCTCTCTTGCAATGCTCAACGTACAGGGCAACAACCTCACTGGAGGGTTTCCGCTTGATATGGGCAACACGATGACCAATCTTCAGGCGTTTCTCGTATCTGATAATCAGTTCCATGGCGTGATCCCGCCGTCATTGTGCAATGCCTCTATGCTTCAGATGATTCAGACAGTAAATAACTTCCTGTCGGGAACGATCCCGCAATGCCTCGGAGCTCGCCAGGAGATGCTGTCGGCAGTGAACTTCGCGGGGAATCAGCTTCAAGCAACCAACGATGCTGAATGGGTATTCCTGACTAGTCTTACCAACTGCAGCAATATGATATTACTGGATGTCAGTATCAACAAACTCCCAAGGTGTGCTGCCGAAATCCATTGGTAATTTGTCGATACAGATGGAGTTTCTTGCAATCGCATCCAACAGTATAACAGGAACGATACCTGAAGCGACAGGGAAGTACATCAACTTGGATGAACTCGACATGGACAATAATCTTCTGGAGGGCACTATCCCAGCATCTCTCGGAAAGCTTAAGAAGTTGAATCAGTTATCTTTGTATAATAATAATTTTTCAGGACCCATCCCCGCAGCTCTTGGGAATCTTACAAAACTTACAACCCTTCTCCTCGATACTAATGCGCTCAGTGGAGTTATACCTTCTGCTCTCAGCAATTGTCCTTTAGAAGAGCTTGATCTTTCTTACAACAATCTTTCCGGTCCAGTGCCTAAGGAACTTTTTCTAATCTCAACCTTGTCAAGTGCAATGAATCTTGCGCATAATTCATTGACTGGGACTTTGCCTTCAGAAGTGAGAAATCTCAGGAATCTAGGTGAGCTCGATATCTCTGATAATATGCTTTCAGGAAAGATACCTACCAGTATTGGGGAGTGCCAGGGATTACAGTATCTCAATGTATCTGGGAACTTCCTTGAGGGAACGATTCCATTGTCAGTAGGACAGTTACGGGGCCTCCTAGTGCTTGACCTTTCTCAAAATAATTTGTCTGGGCGCATCCCTGAGTTCCTCGGTACTATGAAAGGTCTCGCTACTTTGAATCTTTCTTTCAATGATTTTGAAGGTGAAGTTCCGAAAGATGGAATATTTCTCAATGCAACTGCAACCTTGCTCATGGGAAACAACGCTTTGTGTGGTGGGGTCCCTCAACTGAACTTGGAAATGTGCTCCAGCGTCGCTAAAAGGAAAATATCTTCAAATCTTGTCATGATTATCTCCGCAAACATTGCGGTTCTGTTGGTCCTACTATTCACATTGTTCGTGTTATGTAAAAGAAGTAAGCTGAGAAGAGCAAAGCCACAGATATCTTTCTCCAATAAGGAACACATCAGAGTTTCTTATGCTGAATTGGTCAAGGCAACTGATGGTTTCACACCAGAGAACCTCATTGGAGTAGGCAGCTTTGGTGCAGTGTACAAGGGAAGAATGGAAATCTCTGGCCAACAAGTTGTGGTTGCAGTGAAGGTAATCAACCTGCAACAAGCTGGCGCATCACGAAGTTTCGATGCAGAATGTGAGACTTTGAGATGTATTCGCCATCGGAACCTTGTGAAGATGATAACAGTGTGCTCAAGTATTGACTCCCGAGGCAGTGACTTCAAGGCTCTTGTATTTGAGTTTCTGCCAAACAGAAATTTAGAGCAGTGGCTACACCAGCATCTCGAGGAAGATAATGAACCCAAGGTGCTAGATCTCATTGAAAGACTCCAAATTGCCGTGGATGTGGCTTCTGCACTCGAATATTTACATCACCACAAGCCATTTCCAATTGTTCACTGTGACCTCAAGCCAAGCAATATTATCCTCGACGATGACATGGTTGCTCATGTTGGCGATTTTGGGCTTGCAAGGTTCCTACATGAAGAACATAGTGACAAGTTAGATGATTCAACTAGTCAGAATGCAATAAGAGGAACAATTGGTTATGTTGCTCCAGGTATGTATGACTACCCTCATATATTACATTATCGCTGCATGCGAACAATTTACCTCCGTCTAAAGATGCTTATATTAAGTAAGTTATGGTTGTCAATTTCAGAGTTTTTTTTTTGAAACGTTTACGACAGTAGGGAAGGCCCCTACTGACTCTATATTAATAAGACCCCCAAGGGGTAGATACAACAGTTACATAATTACATCACAATGTAGGTATAAGAGGTGCTCAAAGTTACTAACTACTGAAAGATTTAATGAAAGCGTGTCAATTTCAGAGTATGGACTGGGCAACGAAGCTTCAATGAATGGTGATGTCTACAGCTATGGTATACTTCTGCTCGAGATGTTCACGGGAAGAAGACCAACAAGCTCTGAATTTGGAGAAGTGCTCAGCCTTCATAAGTATGTACAAATGGCACTGCCAGACCAAGCAGCAAATGTCATTGACAAACACCTGTTAAAAGCAGAAAATAATGTCAAAGCAACTGTAGGAGACGACTATCACAACAATGAAGACATGAGAATTAGTCATATATCAATTCTGCAGATTGGCATTTCGTGCTCGAAGGAGACGCCAACTGAACGAATTGAAATTGGAGATGCATTGAGAGAGTTGCAGAAAATCAGTGATAAGTTTTATGCACATTAGTGATCTTCTTGGTGAACTGAAACCAGATAATTAGAGTATACTGAAAGCATGCTTGTGAATTCGATATTGTTACGGATGTACTGAAAATCATACATATAAATCAGCTGTGTAACTCTGCAATAGGATGCTGCAAGCTGAGGATATTGCATTAGAGTCATTTTAAGGAGTCGATAGCCTGTCCTCTTACTATCAATGGAAAAGCAATGATTTTAAACAAAGGAACTGGAAGAAATTTAACTTAAAATTAAGTAGGAGTAGCACTTATTGTTGAAGTTATGGTGTAAGGAGCTGTGGCAACACTTTTGATCTTACAACTGTAGTCCAAAGATCGTAGTGGCGCCAAGTGATGACGCAAAGGTCAGTGCCTAAAACTTAATGTGTTACTGTACTATACTTTAAAACAGGCACCACAATCTAGACTCCAATCCTCTTTTGTAACAGTGGCAGGCGTGGTTCCTCTAAATCAATTTGATCTCAAGTCTGTTATGGTCGATAACTTAAAAGAAATCGATCCAAAGTTAGATTCCAGGAAGTTCAGGAGACATAGATGCATTTAACAAGGTATGGATGATCCGGACTGTAATAAGGCAGCGAGCAACAAAATGAATGAATGTTTCCGATCCCTTTCTAGATTTACTACGTATAAACCTTGGTGAACTGGAGATTGAGGGCGTCGAAGATGATGTTGGATACCGGGTCGAGGAGGCCGATGCAGTGGCCGCCGCGGACGACGCAGGCCGAGAGCTCCGGCATGTCGACGACGGGGAGCCTGCTGAGCGCCTCCTCGTACAGGCGCATTATGTCCATCCCCATCGGTTGCTCCAGCCCATCGCGGATGGAAGCGTCCGCCTTGGCGCCGGCGTCGGGAGCAGCTCCTCCCCGAGACATGAGGGTTCGACTGCGGCGGCGGCGGAATCCGGGGCGGTGCGATGAGGATTAAACGGGGGCAATGTTGGGCGTTGATCTAGGTGGAGGTAAAGAGTGAAGGGGGATGGGGTGCGGGGGATTTCTCCGTTTCTGCCACTGGCCATGAGGAAGTGGATCAGGGCGAGGATCAAGCTATTCTTTCAAATAGGAACTCTCAAAGGAATAGTTCCCGCAAGATACAATCATATGAATCAAACACATCCAAAAGGAAAAAGTTCATAGGATCCAAATCCTTCGAATTTCCTTAGTCAATCATGTGAATCAAAGGATGCCTTAAGAGGTAAATTTCAGAAAGTATATACGAAATAAAGCAACAAAGACAAGCCAGCTTTCAGAATTTTGAATAAAAAAACATATAGGGGGTACATATTCTTAAGAGAGATGAACTTCTAGAAAAGGGATCAGTTTTTAAATATGGAAGCAAAACTTTCAAACTTTGCAGAAATCAACTTCCCACGAAGGTTAGTCTGGAATTTTATATAAAAAAAAAACAACATGTCAGGCCTCGTGGAATGCATCGACCTCCATTTCTGCGTGTTGGGCAGAACCTACCTCAGCCATTGACGTGGTATAGAACACAGCATATGCCACGGGGTGGCTTACTTGTTGGGTAGCTACGGCGCGAGCGATGGCGTTTCGGCGGGATTGTGCGCGAGCACGGCAAACACGGTTCGGCGCCCTCGTGAGGAGGTAAAACGCCTACATCCTGCATGTGTTCTTAGCTTAGCTAGAAAGTTTGAGCTGCCTACTTGCTTGCTTGAGAGGAAAAGCTAGCTAGTAAGAGTGATTGGGTGAGGAGCTAGCTGATTCGTGTGAGTGATGGATGGAGTAAGCTGCTCCTGGCTCTGCCTTCTCCTTGGTTGATGCGGGTGAGTGTGAGTGAGAGAGTGAGGCATGGATCTTTTTTTCCTCCATCGTGGTGCACCTTATAAATTGGTGTCCATGGTACAATGAGAGAGAGTGAGTGGTCCCTCGTGGGACCCGGCTCGGTACACTGGTACACTGTTCTTCTGTCTTCTAGTCTTTGTCACCGGAATGAGCATCCAATGTGTACTCTCTCTTGTCTTCTAGTATTTGTCATCGGAATGAGTATCCAATGTTGTAGCTGTGGCCGGATGGAAATGGCCAGCCGGACTCGGGCCGTCAGCCTGAGTCGGGCAGCCGGATGGAAGTTGGTCAGCCGGGGTCAGGCAGCCGGACCGCTATCTCTTGTTTTCTTGTCGAGTCGTGGACTTTGGTAACCCGGGGTTTATCCCCACGTCACCAGCCTCCGAGCCTCTGGATGACTCGAAGAGTCGGGCGGAGGTTCAGCTTCTTGGCTTGTGGTCATGTTTGCCCTGCGGTCGCGGACGTCGAGTCCTGCCAAATGCGGACACGGGGTCCGTCGGCCGATTGGGCGCGAAGCTCTGCGTGTATTACCTGTAACATCAAGGAAACGAACTGAATCTGCACGATGCTAAGCAAAATACTGTGAATGCGAGATAAATAGTTATATGCATGGTTGACGCTGGCTCGCTTTTGCAGTTTTTATTCGCTTAGGGGCCGGCTCGCCCTTTGTTTTCGCTGCCCTGCCCCTTCCCGTGCATCCGGTCGAGCGACCCCTGCCCTTGCCGGCTGCTCGGTGCAGCCGGAGCTAAGGCTAGGGCCGTCTAGCGGGGGCACACAGTACTGAGATCTCTGGGAAGCTGGACTTTAGGCGAGCGGGGCGAGGTTCTGTCTGTCGCGAGCCGGAAAATTCTCCATTCTTAAGTGCCTTTGTCGTGTGGCACCAGCTTGTGCTCTGGCCGGCTGTCTCTGCAGCCGGTTCCGAGAGCTGGGCCTTGGAACCGGGCACGGTACTGAGCGAACGTTAAGCGAGGATCGGTAGCCGGCTAGCCACAGTCGGACAGAAAGTAAAGGTGCTGAGCCTGATGCGTAAACGAGTGAAAAATGTGAGGCGTAATCGTCACTTAGCTGTTTTTAAGTCGTAGGCGAGGATGCGGGTCGATTTGTCAAAGCGGGGACGTTCAAGTCGATGGAGGAGTCGGAGAAGGCGGAGCTGATTTTGCAGGGTGGAGCCCCCAGCCGGCTTGGATGCAGCCGGCCAGGCAACCAAACGGAGCAGCCGGATCGGAACCCAGCAGGCCAATCGAACCAAACGAGACGAAGCCAGCCGGATCTGGATGCAGCCGGCCATCCAGCTAAACGAGGGCAGGCGACTAGCAGGTACATCTCTTTTTTTCTTTTCCTTCTCTTGTTTCTTTTCTGCTTCTCTCCTTTTTCTTTTCTTCTTTCTTCTCTCGGGCAGCCGGATCGACGGAGGAGCGGGCAGCCGGCGAAGGGCAGCCAGAGGTGGGCAACCGGATGTCGGGGTGCGGCCAGCCGGGGAGGCCGAAGCCAGGGGCGCGTGGTAGATGGAGGCGCCTGAGGAGAGGCGGGCGCAGCCGGCCAGGGTCGAGGGCGGAGCCGAAGCACGGCGAGGGCGGCCGAGGCGGCGCCGGCCAGGCGCGATCAAGGCGGAGGAGCCGGAGACGGCCAGCCGGGGACTCGCGAGCAGAGGAGAGCCGGAGACAGCCAGCCGGGCGCGAGGAACGCGGACGCGAGCGCAGCCGGCCGAGGCGTGGGCGGAGACGGAGCAGCCGGCTGGACGGCACGGGCTGGACGGCGAGGTCGGGTGCAGAGGAATCGGCCACGGGCTGCACACGGGCAGCACGAATCTGGTCGGCGGGGCGGCAACGGAGACGAACAACGTGGCTGCCGCTGGAGCTTGACGGAGGAGACGTGGGCGCGCGGGCGGACGAGCTCTTGGACAGAGGATGGCTCGGAGACGAGCAAGCGCAGAGGACGGAGATGGTTAACTGCGGCTGGGGCGGAGCCTGCACAGCAAGAACGCGCGAGCGCAGGGGCGCGGACGGGCGCGGATGCAGAGCTTGCAGAGGAGCTTGGGCTGAAGAAGCGCGGGCTCGGACCGGCGCAGAGGCGCACGAGCAGCCGTGGAGGCCGTCGCTGAGGAACTCGGTCGCGGCCGACCTCTCCCCGGGCGCGCAAGGGTGTGGGCGGATGCTCAGCACGCCGGCGAAGCAGAGGAGCTCGGGACGCGGAAGACGGCCGGGCGCTGGGACTAGCGTGGTCGTGGACGGCGTGGAGAAGCTTGGGAGAGGTGAGCACGGGCTGAGCTGAGGAGGCTGGGCGCGGGTTTCTTCCCCGGGCGCAAAGCGGTGAAGCCGCACGGACGTGGGCTGCTGCAGAAGGTCGAGGATGATGGCAACGCGAGCGCGGGAGCAAGGCGACGCCGAGCCTCCGGGCTTCTCCGGCGATGGCGAGACGTCGACAACGACAAGAGCACGAGAGACCGGCGACGACGAGCCTCCGGGCTTCTCCGGCGATGGCGAAACGGCGACGATGATGACGATGAGTGGTCCCGCCGGTACGGGACTCTGGTCGCCGCTATAGCCCCACGGTGGGCGCCAAATGACGTGGTATCGAACACGGCATATGCCACGGGGTGACTTACTTGTTGGGTAGCTACGGCGCGAGCGACGGCGTTCTGGCAGGATTGTGCGCGAGCACGGCAAACACGGGGACGTACCCAGGTTCGGCGCCCTCGTGAGGAGGTAAAACGTCTACATCCTGCATCTAATCTGTATATACGGTGGAGTATATGGTGTTACATCTTAGCTTCTTGGGATGTATCTGTTCTTAGCTTAGCTAGAAAGTTTGAGCTGCCTACTTGCTTGCTTGAGAGGAAAAGCTAGCTAGTAAGAGTGATTGGGTGAGGAGCTAGCTGATTCGTGTGAGCGATCGATGGAGTGAGCTGCTCCTGGCTCGGCCTTCTCCTTGGTTGATGCGAGTGAGTGTGAGTGAGAGAGTGAGGCATGGATCTTTTTTTCCTCCATCGTGGTGCACCTTATAAATTGGTGCCCATGGTACAATGAGAGAGTGAGTGGCCCCTCGTGGGACCCGGCTCGGTACACTGGTACACTGTCCTTCTGTCTTCTAGTCTTTGTCACCGGAATGAGCATCCAATGTGTACTCTCTCTTGTCTTCTAGTCTTTGTCACCGGAATGAGTATCCAATGTTGTAGCTGTGGCCGGATGGAAGCGGCCAGCCGGACTCGAGCCGTCAGGCTGAGTCGGGCAGACGGATGGAAGTTGGTCAGCCGGATCCGGGCCGCCAGCCGGGGTCAAGCAGCCGGACCGCTATCTCTTGTTTTCTTGTCGAGTCGTGGACTTTGGTAACCCGGGGTTTATCCCCACGTCAGCCGTGATGACCGCAAGCGCATGGGTCACCGTATCACCCTTTAGTGAAATATTATCACAAGGTTGTGAAGCTCCCCTTTCACATTTGATTCTGGAAACTCTGAGTGTTTTCTCAAGAGAAAAATCTTGTATAAACTTGGTAAATCACGTAGGTCTAACTGTTTTTCTCTCACTTTACTTGAGCGAAACCTTTTAGCAAAAGGATAGCCTCCTTTCCTAACCCTATTTGTGCCTCCATCCACCGGAGCTCCCGAGCGATGGGAACCAACACCATCGGCCAGCAAAAGCGCTTTGCGCATGCCACCATCTCCTGAGCATCATATCACCATACTCCACCAAGAGAAGCAGTCCAGCTATACTAGTAGACTATATACTGACCCCCCCCCCCCCCTCCGCACACCTTATTCGGGCGACAAGGCCACCAAAGAGGGAGGGGAGAGGTGCTGGGACACACCGAGCGACTCTTAAGCTGAAGGGAGGAGAGAGAACGAGGACGGGAAATGTAATGACCCGTAGTTTAGAGAGTAGAAAGGGGCTAAATTAGATTTGTGCATTTGCATAGCATGCATCTGAAAATACGGGAAAATTTAAAACTTTTTCAACGAAGTCATAGAGTGTTCAACAACCACTCGACAGGCTAGTTGAGAATGCTGTTAGTGGACGAGTAACTAAAAAACTTGTAATTAAACTTGTGAGAACATACACCGAGGTTTCGCTGATGTTGGTGGATTAGACTTACTCATCAATGTTAGTGTGATAAACTTAAACCTGATCTCATCCATTCTCAAATAATTTGATCCTAAGTAATAATACGACCATCTATAAAAAAATGATGTGTATGATCTACATCATTAATCGAATAAGTACATATCTTAAAGAAATGAAAAGTAGGAATATTTGGAAGGAGGATAAAAGACTAAACTAAATATTAATATGGAAACACTGTGTCTACTCTTTGGAGTCGTCACAGTAAATAAATCATGCATATAATGTTGGACAATCATTTGGTGTTGCTTAGGAATTAATAAAGCACTACGAAAAAGTTTGAATAAATATATGGAGTTGAAATCTAGTAAGAAATCATCTTTAGCATTTGAAAACAAATATCCACAAATCAATATTAGCACCACAAAGTATTATCATGTTGTCTTAATGCAAAACAAAAGTAAAGAAATGTAAAGCCACACATTTTAGTAAAGGAAATAAATCCAAATAGGCCAAATTCACTTTATATGTTAAAGGAATTCAAAATACTTCAAATATTCAAATTTCAGTACTGGAATAAACTTGTTTGTGAAATTTTAAACATTCCAGGACTTTCCTATGATTAAAATCATCATGAACAGGTCCTCAAGCCATTAAAAATAGGAACCAAGGACTTGTTAACACTGTTCCTGTAATTGTTAGGAAATCCAGGGGGTTTATGCAAAACAACCTTTAATTCCTTTCTTCTTCCTCCGGCCAGAAGGACGCCGCCGCCGTGGTTGTGCCACCTCCTCTCTGTGCTCTTGCTTCGCAGGGATAAGCTCGCACGAGCCGTGTGCATCTCTCTCTGCTCCTCACTCGCTCGCCTCGTCTTCTCTCTCTTCTTCTCTCGGCAACAACTCAAGTTCCTAGCACTAACCCTAGTTCTCGCGCCGCTGCCGTGCGCCGACGATTCCGAGCTCTCCGTGCTGCCCTGAGGATCTCTGGGGGTTCGCCGTGTCGCCCTCTTGCTCCTCGTTGAGTGGTGCGTCTTGTGGAGCCCGGTAGAGGAGGAATCGGGCCGTCTTCTTCAACTCCGGCTGCCGGCTGTCATGGACGAGCTCGTCGCCATCGAGCGTCCCCAAGCTTCTCCGAGCGTACCTTCGTGCTCATGGTGAGCCTAGCTACCCTCCCATGCTCCTAATTTGATTCAATTCGCGTAGGGTAATTGTCGCATCAAGTACCATCTCCGGCCGCCGCGTTTACTCGCCGCCGTGCCAGCTCCAGCGACCATTAGGGAGCGGTGCCGCCACCAATTAGTCGTGCGCGCTCACGCGCATCCAGCACACCTTCTCCCTCGTGCTGTCGTGCACGAATTCGTCGAACCTGAGCTCAAATTGGAGTGAACTCCATTGCTGACGTCAGCATGACGTCAGCGAGCCAATCAGATTATTTTCCGAGTTTGTTTTTAAAAATAATAATAAATTGAAACATGACAGGTGGACCCCAGTTGTCAGAGATTTCAATATTATCCAGAAATTACAGAAAATATTCCAAATTTGTAAGATTCATAACAATTTCATACTAAATCAGAATAATACAAATAAAATATTAAAATGTTCAGAAAAATAAAATCTTCCTGTTTGTATAATTAAAATATTTGTTTAACTAAAATTGAATCACTAAAAAATTCAAACAATGATTTGCTCCTTATTTGATATGTCTAGTGAATTGGAACTGTTATTTTGGATGCATTCCAACTCCATATAAATTCTTTCATATGTCTAAAAATTGTAAATATGAATTCATGTTCCACTCATAACTTGTTATACTTTATGTCCATCTTAAGAACTCCATGGGTGCACATGAATCATTAATATTATATTACTTGATTAAATAAAATGATGTATTCCATAAGGAAAATCATAAAAAAAATGTTCACATAATCTAAAAGTAAAATCTCTACTTAATAAAATTTGATCCCTATTTTTTATCATCATTTACATTTGATCAACTTTGTGTTATAGTTTTATTCATTCAAGGCCATATCCAAAACTAAGAATTTTATCACAAACTGATGTTACTTTACTTATTTCTTTATGTGTGATGCTTAATCAATAAATGAACTTAATAGTTTTGGTTTTATTATTTAATAATAACTCATCATTAAAATAAAAGTGATACACATTCAAGTCTTGAAAAACTAAGATTCTGAAAATACTAAGTGAAACAAATGAAATGGTAAAGTCTTAAACACTTAATAGTTCTAACTCATTAGCAACTTAAGCAACAATAACATCGCTTAAAGGCGATGACACAAACCAAGCCAAGTTAATCGATGTCGTCGTAGAATCCTTTAAGACGAAGCTTACTTTGCTAAACTTGGGTATGATTGGGGTATTTTGTGATGCATCTCATACTTATGCATAATAGCATATTGCTTCTTCAAACATTAGTCCTTACCGGACCAATGATGTTCTTTCCAGATTTTTGGAGTCTTTATTGTATCGAAGACCTTGGCTGCATAATCTTGCAGTCAAAAAGGCAAGTTCACTCTTGCTCATGTCCTACTTTATTATGTTTTAACAAAGTAATTACAAAGTACTATGGTTTATCATTGCATGAAAAAGGAAAACTTATTTTCGAATGATCTGAATTGCTATATATATTGTTGGCTGGCAGATGGAACCATGGTATGATATGGTTGGTGGAGGTTCCATTTGCGCGGGATTGTTTTACATAGGACTTAATCACCAATGCCGTCAGTGTTCTTGCGCCGTAAATGAAGCGTTGACCATAAAATCGGGTATGGGCTAGGAAAATCATTTGGTGACTTCTTCCTTTCGCATGGCAACGGACTGCCAGTCCCGTAGGCTGTAGATCTTGCGAGACTACATGCACATGGGTGGGATCCCTTAATTCCCACGGTTTCTGGGGTCTATGATGGATTTTAGGGGTTGTCTCGAACAGTCTATCCTTTTGGTATAGGGGAGGACACTAGTACAGAACGACACATCGGATACCCCTCTATGGCAACGGCAAGAGTTAGGCGACGGAAAAATGAGCTCCGCGCGCTTCCGCGAGTGCGCGCGCGCGCTAGTCGGTCGATGGGCCCGACACAATGGTAACGGGGGCTGAAAAGATCTCCGTTGCTCATATATAGGCAACGGAGGAAAGAATATCTCCGTTGCTGATATTGCCACATCAGAAACGGAGATCGGTCTATCTCCGTTTCCCATGTGAAGGCACATTAAGCGGTGCCGGTATTAATATCTCCCACTCCAGTATTGTATCTCACTCTCACTCTCAGTCTCACTCTCTCCAGTTCCTAACCCTAGCCGCACACCCTCTCCTCCTACTTCACCCATCGATGGCGAACCCCTCCGGCGCCGACGAAAGTCAGGATGGAGCATCTTCCTCCTCCCACCCTCCGAGGCGCAGCCCGGATCTCCCCTACAACTGGGGCGAGATCCCCGGCGACTGCGGTCGCGAGTTCATTCTGAGCCGTCAAATCCCATCCGGATCCACGGCGGCGGCGGCCACCGACGCCCGGATCTCCTCGGACGATGAGGACGAGGATCTGGAGGTCGGTCTCCTCCTCTCTCGCGCCTCCTTTGAGCGCGAGCGCGCCGAGGGTGTCATTCGGGCGTCTGCGATGCAGGGAGCTATCCGCATCAACGCCGCCGAGCATGCGATAGAAGCCGCCGAGGAGGTGTTGTTCCATACGCGGCTTCGGGCGGCCATAGACCGCTCTCATCTCCCTGGCCAGGGCCCTGGGCCAGATGCGGCGGCGGCAGCGGTGGCGGCGGAGGAGGAGGAGGAGGACGCTCCGGTGTTCGAGCAGGATGAGGTCTCCTCTGGCAGTGGCTCCGGCGCCGACGCCTGGGACGCAATCCGCGACGGAAAGCGACCCCGCCTCGCCTAAGGTAAATGACCGCTCTGTTAGCTACTTATTTAGCTCGGTTTGCTCTGTTAGTTAGCTCTGTTTAGCTATGTATTTGCTATGTTAGCTACTTATTTAGCTCGGTTTGCTTTGTTTAGCTATGTATTTGCTATGTTAGCTACTTATTTAGCTCAGTTTGCTCTGTTAGTTAGCTCTGTTCAGCTATGTATTTGCTATGTTAGCTACTTATTTAGCTCGGTTTGTTTTGTTTAGCTATGTATTTGCTATGTTAGCTACTTATTTAGCTCAGTTTACTCTGTTAGTTAGCTCTGTTCAGCTATGTATTTGCTATGTTAGCTACTTATTTAGCTCGGTTTGCTTTGTTTAGCTATGTATTTGCTATGTTAGCTACTTATTTAGCTCGGTTTGCTCTGTTAGTTAGCTCTGTTCAGCTATGTATTTGCTATGTTAGCTACTTATTTAGCTCGGTTTGCTCTGTTCAGCTATGTATTTTCTATGTTAGCTACTTATTTAGCTCGGGTTGCTCTGTTAGTTAGCTCTGTTCAGCTATGGTTCAGCTATGTATTTTCTATGTTAGCTACTTATTTAGCTTGGTTTGCTCTGTTAGTTAGCTCTTCAGCTATGTATTTAGCTCGGTTTGCTTTGTTTACTGCTTATTGGCTCTGTTTATTAGCTTTGTTTGCTGTTTTTAATAAAGAATATTCGTTGTTTCAAGGGCTTGGTGGATGCTTGGTGACGATGCTGCTGCCGTGAAGACCTAGGAGCGGGGCTCCATACATGGTGCCATCACCAGGAGCAGTACATTTTGCGCAGCAGGAAAGACAGTAGATGTTCATCTGGCGGCCGTGAAGACATAGGAGCAGAGCTCTAGCCACACGCACTGATGAACTTTTGTAAAGCAGGGTGTACAGGAATACGGTGACGACCGGGCGGCCGTCTAGTCGCATGGAGCGGGGCTCCATCGACGGCACAGCCCGTCACCGTGTTTTTTTTTGTTTTCCTGTAACCCTTATTAGAAACGGTTATTAGCAAAACTCCGTGTCTAATGTTAAATACATCAGAAACGGTTTATCTCCTCCGTTGCCATTGTGAGGCTTCACATCAGTGACAGAGGCGGGGACACGGACCCTTTCTCCGTTGCCGAAGGGGTTTTTGGCCCGTTTCCGACGTGTCGTTCTGTACTAGTGGGACTTCGGTCTGGAACAGTCTACCAAAGGATATAGGGGAGGACAGACCTACAAAAGGGTGGGCATGCGGGGTCGCGGAGAAGCATTATGAATGGTTTGGATCGTCAGCTGGGCCCCTCACCAAAGGAAGTGTGGACAGGAAAGTATACCTAGATGTGCAACAAGGTCTGGTCTCTTATGGGTAAAGTAACGCACCTCTGCAGAGTGTAAAAAAATGTGACATGTTACTCCCTGTTCCGGGAAGGAGCTGCGAACGCTGCAGGAAAGGAACTCCATGAAGTTCTAGCCCCTGTGAATGGTTGACGGGCATAGTTTTCTGAAGATAAAATGAATCTCTTACTAAAAATGTTTTACAAAGATATGCATGTGCATCCATGACCTTTTGGTATGGATGGTAGCTAGTGCATAAAACACCTTATTCCTGTTATATGAACTTGCTGAGTAACGCTCGTGTTGCTCACCCTTTCCTCCGTTGACCCCCTGCTTAGATTACTGAAGACAACCGAGGATGGACAGGAATCCATCACGATGTTGGTGAGGTCTACGATGAGGAGTCAAATCAACCTGGTGGAGTCTGTCGACGGATGGGTGGCGACAACACTCCAATGGTGGACATGTCGACGACAATGCCTACGGACAAGACAACTGTTATTGGAAGGAGAAACACAACTCTAGACGAGGGTATTCCAGATGGATAGATAGGGTTGTGACAACATGTCAACATCAGTAGTAGATTAGGAGTTAGAGGTAGAGCTTATATCCAGCTTATTGTTACAACTTGAGTCTTTCTGGAGTTTCATTTGCACGAGATCTTCTTCTGCTTGTAAAGGAAGTTCTCGAGATTTTGTATTGAATAGTATTGTAATCCTATAGTGTTACCTTGGACCAGCTATGTTTCTGTTGTACCACTCTGAGAGATGTAATGTTTACGGATAGGTCCTTCTGTGAGTATTATATCATCGACTTGTACACTACAACATGCAGTGGTGTGCGTGGTCACCACAGTTGATATCAGAGCGAACGACCTTAGGATTAAAACCCTTTTAGGAGACTTGTAGGTTGGTAAGACTATAGGCAGTAATCATATTTATCTAAACTCTATATTTCTACATATATGATGGTTATTCGCTTGGGAATAACATTGTCATACTTGTATACACCTTTCCTTACCCAACTAGAGTATATATTCTTATTTACTATTCTATAGGTATAATATTCATCTACCTAATTTCTTTTCAACAGGATATGACCAGTTAAGACTGTCGTGTACCCGTTGAAATACTAAATAGATTATAACCAAGTCAGTGTTACGTACATGGTTTCATTGATAACCCTATCATATGAAGTAGAACCCTATCATTAGTTTGTGATGGAGGAAGTCAGGAGATGTTTGATGATAGTGAAGAATCATCGACATTTAGATAGGAAAAGTATGCCAATACCCTAATGATGAAGTTCAAAGGGGATTCACCTGAGTATAGTATAAAGTGTTAAGGGAATTAGGAGATGGCATAAATAATGACGGAAGCTACACTACTACTTCTGAAGGTACCATGAGTAACTACATGAAGGATCTGGATATGTGCACAAACATTTGTTCTAACTAGACAGAAGATTCAAGATACATGGAGTTTAGTTCATAAGAAACCAAGCCATACCACAACTACTCTTTGAGTACTTTTTCTTGGCATTATTCCATTGCAAATGGGCAACTGGGGTAACTACCGAGTCAAAGCGTTGTTAGAATAGGATTATAAGGTGATATAAACCTATCTTGTAGTGTATAGCATCTAAGCCTGGGTACCTGAGATGTTTTACTCCATGTATTACTTACTTCACGGGCTTATGTTGCATGATTGATATAACTGCATTTGCGATTTATTGGATCTTATTGGATTTTTGATTGGCTAGGTTGGTACATAAAGTTAGAATTTGATTACAATGGCATGATTGTCACATTGAGTTCTTTTCTTGATGTTACTAATCTAGAGATAGATAGGATTCGTGTAAGGGAGAGACGTGCTCTCAGAAGTTTCAAACAACAATGAAAGCTCATGAAGAGAAGGAAGTCAAAATGAACGAAGTAAACGAGCCTACACATGGGGACGGACCACAAATTACATCATATTTAGGTTTGGAGGTCTACATCATCAGGACATTGAAAGATGGAGGAACTATGTATGATCAAAGAAGAGTATAAGTACAAGATGAAGGAAGGTTAACTATTGATGACAACAGAAAATCTACATGAGAAACTTTGCTGAAGTAGGAGTATTATGAAGATAGAAGATCTAGACATCAGGTCTGGTCGTGACCAACCTCTGATTTGGACAGTAAAACTTAAGATCTTGTCCAAGGATGACGATTATAGAGTGAAGTATATCGAGCGTGAACTGAAAGACGCTGGATGAAGAAGTCACAATATGTAGTCATATATCGTGAGAGTTGTCGTAACTTGGCGAAGAAGTTGATGTTGGGTGAACCAGAAGGCACACCTGATAGTTGGATATATCATCAAGATCAAGGAGACACGACTTCAAAGTTCACTGTTCCAAAGACACCTATCTTGACCATGGGAGATGAGTTAATGGATTGTCGATATCCAAGGAGTAGTTATTACGAATGTTGCCAACAGAGACATGTAATGTCGAGATATAGTGAAGTCACTGTCGATACGGGGTAACTATAGAGAAGGGTGGATTGACATTGGTATGACATCCTAGGTCCAAGGACTCAGATGGAGGTCGAACTTACTGAAGATTGAAGAGTCACATCGTGTGATCAACCAAAAGATAGGAATCGGTTCCAGCAACAGACAAATGAAAGAGTTGTTATATCAGTCGAATTTGAACTAGATGACCAACAACCTGTCCTAGATTAGAGTTAAGTTATCACCAATTGTAACCAGTTTTGCAAAGATTTCTTTATCTAGACCATAGGTGAGCCAATTGGAATGCGAGTTGGAGTGATTATCTGATTTACCGGGAGATCTTATTGGTGGTTCACGTCATGGTGGACTGATCAATTGTTCTCCGGGAAGATATTGGATGTTGGAAAGGATAAACTCTTAACCAGAGAATGATTGGGGAATCACAACCTTGTGGAAGTACCCTGTATTCTTCGGGAAACCATTAGGAAAACTTGGTGGATGTTTGAGAAGAAAGGTGGATAGATCCATTCAGTATAATAGATTTGGTAGTTACTTGAGACTGAACAGATACAACAGGATTAAGATCGACTAATAGATGGTCAGGACGAATGAAGCCTAGAACTCTCTAAGGAAAGAGTGAATCATGTAAATGGATTTTACTTTGCGAAAGACAAGATGAAAGTTGGAAGGAATATTTTGACTGAGATAGAGCTGACTTGATCACAAATGCTCTAGGAGTTTTTCAGAATTCAAAAGAACTTCCTGAAGTCCTTAAGAGATCCTTAAGTCAAAGGGGTAGTTGAACTCTAAAAGTTAAGAGTCACGAGGGGTATGATAATCATAGGAGTTTTGAAGGGAGAATCTGAAGGAGATTGAACGAAAGAAACTTCAGTTCAAGGATGAGAAAGAGTACCTTGTCAACACCTGAATTCAAAGGGTTCGACAAGCTCATAGATCGAGAAGTTATGGAAGAAGCCTGATCTGGATGAGAATCGAGAGCTCTACGCGAGAAATGAGACTACAACAACTGATCGAAGGATTCTCTAATGTCAACGGCAGGTTAGTCCAATAAGCAAAAGATACAAATCAGGTTTGAACAAAGGATCAACTATATCCAAGACCACAACAGACGAAGTATAGCGAAGATGATGTTGGAAGAAGTGCTTTACACTCATCAATACGCGAGAGAAATCGCAACTTCGGGACGATGTTGATTTTAAGGGTGAGATACTGTAATGACCCGTAGTTTAGAGAGTAGAAAGGGGCTAGATTAGATTTGTGCATTTGCATAGCATGCATCTGAAAATACGGGAAAATTTAAAACTTTTTCAACGAAGTCATAGAGTGTTCAACCACCACTCGACAGGCTAGTTGAGAATGCTGTTAGTGGACGAGTAACTAAAAAACTTGTAATTAAACTTGTGAGAACATACACCGAGGTTTCGCTAATGTTGGTGGATTAGACTTACTCATCAATGTTAGTGTGATAAACTTCAACCTGATCTCATCCATTCTCAAATAATTTGATCCTAAGTAATAATACGACCATCTATAAAAAAAATGATGTGTATGATCTACATCATTAATCGAATAAGTACATATCTTAAAGAAATGAAAAGTAGGAATATTTGGAAGGAGGATAAAAGACTAAACTAAATATTAATCTGGATCTACTTATTCTATCAAGACTATCTTAACTTCTTATCTCCTAATCTTCTCCAAATCATTCGACAAGAGAAGGCAACACAAGAAAGGAGGAAGTTCAACAAGAGGATTATGAAGAAGGATTCTTTAGATATGCATAGAAGAACTTTGCTAGTCCATCATTAGTATTTGGAAACTCCTATATCAAAATCTATTCTTATTAACGTCTCTACAAATAGTGTGATATTCCAAGGTTTGTCTTATATAGAAGTAGTTTGGTAACAAGCCTTATAACCTTGTTAACAAATCACTTTTGTATACTCAAACAATCGAGTGTCATATACAAATACCCAGAAGGTCATATAATCCAGTACATCTTAGCCACTTGAATACGGGAAGTAATTTGGTGGCAAGCTTTGCAACCTTGTTAACAAACTATTTCCATATGCATAAGGCAATTGATGTCATAAAATACACCGCATTATAACTTAGGCAACTTATTCAAGTTTCTATATAAGAGAATTACATGGTAGTTTATAGTGTTTCTCCAAGAGTATGATTATCTAGGAGAAAGTAAAGCCAAAGCATAACGCCATATGATCATCATCCATATTTAACCATCACATGAGTTAACTTCATATTCATGTGTGTGGACAAGTCTCAATTGAGAGGAGATCACAAGTTCGGCATGTGACAAAGATCATGTGTCGTATTCTAGATTTCATTCTCAGGAGGAGTTGAATCTGGACACGTGGTAAATGGAACCACATGGACTATTTAGTCAGCAATTGTTTTCACAATTTACTTCCACACATTAACGCATCATTCCTACTCAAGAGGAGTGCATCAATCTTTTACCTTCAGAATAAGACGTGGAACCAAGCAGGATTCTATTCTCATCATTTTACGTCACCATAAGACCTGACTTCGGGCAGGATATCTGTACTTGTGTATCCACATACGTCTGATCATGTCTCACGGGATTTAGTTGTAAAGTATCACCAGTCAAAGCCACTAGGGCCATATCTTGTGCTTGGCATGTATTTGAGTTGAAACACTGTGTCTACTCTTTGCAGTCGTCACAGTAAATAAATCATGCATATAATGTTGGACAATCATTTGGTGTTGCTTAGGAATTAATAAAGCACTATGAATTTTTTTGAATAAATATATGGAGTTGAAATCTAGTAAGAAATCATCTTTAGCATTTGAAAACAAATATCCACAAATCAATATTAGCATCACAAAGTATTATCATGTTGCCTTAATGCAAAACAAAAGTAAAGAATGTAAAGCCACACATTTTAGTAAAGGAAATAAATCCAAATAGGCCAAATTCACTTTATATGTTAAAGGAATTCAAAATACTTCAAATATTCAAATTTCAGTACTGGAATAAACTTGTTTGTGAAATTTTAAACATTCCAGGACTTTCCTATAATTAAAATCATCATGAACAGGTCCTCAAGCCATTTAAAACAGGAACCAGGGACTTGTTAACACTGTTCCTGTAATTGTTAGGAAATCTAGGGGGTTTTATGCAAAACAACCTTTAATTCCTTTCTTCTTCCTCCGGCCAGAAGGACGCCGCCGCCGTGGCTGTGCCACCTCCTCTCTGTGCTCTTGCTTCGCAGGGATAAGCTCGCACGAGCCGTGTGCATCTCTCTCTGCTCCTCACTCGCTCGCCTCGTCTCCTCTCTCTTCTTCTCTCGGCAACAACTCAAGTTCCTAGCCCTAACCCTAGTTCTCGCGCCGCTGCCGTGCGCCGACGATTCCGAGCTCTCCGTGCTGCCCTGAGGATCTCTGGGGGTTCGCCGTGTCGCCCTCTTGCTCCTCATTGAGTGGTGCATCTCGTGGAGCTCGGTAGAGGAGGAATCGGGCCGTCTTCTTCAACTCCGGCCGCCGGCAGTCATGGACGAGCTCGTCGCCGTCGAGCGTCCCCAAGCTTCTCCGAGTGTACCTTCGTGCTCGTGGTGAGCCTAGCTACCCTCCCATGCTCCTAATTTGATTCAATTCGCGCTGGGTAATTGTCGCATCAAGTACCATCTCCGGCCGCCGCGTTTACTCGCCACCGTGCCAGCTCCGGCGACCATTAGGGAGCGGCACCACCACCAATTAGTCGTGCGCGCTCACGCGCATCCAGCACACCTTCTCCCTCGTGCTGTCGTGCACGAATTCGTCGAACCCGAGCTCAAATTGGGGTGAACTCCATTGCTGATGTCAGTATGACGTCAGCGAGCCAGTCAGATTATTTTCTGAGTTTCTTTTAAAAAAATAATAAATAGAAACATGACAGGTGGACCCCAGTTGTCAGAGATTTCAATATTATCCAGAAATTACAGAAAATATTCCAAATTTGTAAGATTCATAACTATTTCATACTAAATCAGAATAATACAAATAAAATATTAAAATGTTCACAAAAATAAAATCTTCTTGTTTGTATAATTAAAATATTTGTTTAACTAAAATTGAATCACTAAAAAATTCAAACAATGATTTGCTCCTTATTTGATATGTGTAGTTAATTGGAACTGCTATTTTGGATGCATTCCAACTCCATATAAATTCTTTCATATGTCTAAAAATTGTAAATATGAATTCATGTTCCACTCATAACTTGTTATACTTTATGTCCATCTTAAGAACTCCATGGGTGCACATGAATCATTAATATTATATTACTTGATTAAATAAAATGATGTATTCCATAAGGAAAATCGTACAAAAAATGTTTACATAATCTAAAAGTAAAATCTCTACTTAATAAAATTTGATCCCTATTTTTTTATCATCATTCACATTTGATCAACTTTGTGTTATAGTTTTATTCATTCAAGGCAATATCCAAAACTAAGAATTTTATCACAAACTGATGTTACTTTACTTATTTCTTTTATGTGTGATGCTTAATCAATAAATGAACTTAATAGTTTTGGTTTTATTATTTAATAATACCTCATCTTTAAAATAAAAGTGATACACATTCAAGTCTTGAAAAACTAAGATTCTGAAAATACCAAGTGAAACAAATCAAATGGTAAAGTCTTAAACACTTAATAGTTCTAACTCATTAGCAACTTAAGCAACAATAACATCGCTTAAAGGCGATGACACAAACCAAGCCAAGTTAATCGATGTCGTCGTAGAATCCTTTAAGACGAAGCTTACTTAGCTAAACTTGGGCATGATTGGGGTATTTTGCGATGCATCTCATACTTATGCATAATAGCATATTGCTTCTTCAAACATTAGTCCTTACCGGACCAATGATGTTCTTTCCAGATTTTTGGAGTCTTTATTGTATCGAAGACCTTGGCTGCATAATCTTGCAGTCAAAAAGGAAAGTTCACTCTTAATCATGTCCTACTTGATTATGTTTTATCAAAGTAATTACAAATTACTATGGTTTATCATTGCATGAAAAAAGAAAACTTACTTTCGAATGATGTGAATTGCTATATATATTGTTAGCTGGCAGATGGAACCATGGTATGATGTGGTTGGTGGAGGTTCCATTTGCACGGGATTGTATTACATAGGAGGTTCCAATGTCGTCAGTGTTCTTGCGCCGTAAATGAAGCGTTGACCATAAGATCTGGTATGGGCCGGGAAAATCATTCCGTGACTTCTTCCTTTCGCATGTCAATGGACTGCCAGTCCCGTAGGCTGTAGATCTTGCGGGACTACATGCACATGGGTGGGATCCCTTAATTCCCACGGTTTCTGGGGTCTATGATGGATTGTAGGGTTGTCTCGAACAGTCTATCCTTTTGGTATAGGGGAGGACTTCGGTCTGGAACAGTCTACCAAAGGATATAGGGGAGGATAGACCTACAAAAGGGTGGGCATGTGGGGTCGCGGAGAAGCATTATGAATGGTTTGGATCGTCAGCTGGGCCCCTCACCAAAGGAAGTGTGGACAGGAAAGTATACCTGGATGTGCAACAAGGTCTGGTCTCTTATGGGTAAAGTAACGCACCTCCGTAGAGTGTAAAAAAATGTGACATGTTACTCCCTGTTCCGGGAAGGAGCTGTGAACGCTGCAGGAAAGGAACTCCATGAAGTTCTAGCCCATGTGAATGGTTGACGGGCATAGTTTTCTGAAGATAAAATGAATCTCTTACTAAAAATGTTTTACAAAGATATGCATGTGCATCCATGACCTTTTGGTATGGATGGTAGCTAGTGCATAAAACACCTTATTCCTATTATATGAACTTACTGAGTAACGCTCGTGTTCTCACCCTTTCCTCCGTTGACCCCCTGCTTAGATTACTGAAGACAACCGAGGATGGACAGGAATCCATCACGATGTTGGTGAGGTCTACGACGAGGAGTCAAATCAACCTGGTGGAGTCTATCGACGGATGGGTGGCGACAACACTCCAATGGTGGACATGTCGACGACAATGCCTACGGACAAGACAACTGTTATTGGAAGGAGAAACACAACTCTAGACGAGGGTATTCCAGATGGATAGATAGGGTTGTGACAACAGGTCAACATCAGTAGTAGATTAGGAGTTAGAGGTAGAGCTTATATCCAGCTTATTGTTACAACTTGAGTCTTTCTGGAGTTTCATTTGCACGAGATCTTCTTCTGCTTGTAAAGGAAGTTCTCGAGATTTTGTATTGAATAGTATTGTAATCCTATAGTGTTACCTTGGACCAGCTATGTTTCTGTTGTACCACTTTGAGAGATGTAATATTTACGGATAGGTCATTCCGTGAGTATTATATCAACGACTTGTATACTACAACATGCAGTGGTGTGCGTGGTCACCACAGGAAATGAGAGCCCACCCCTCAGATTTGCTAGTTGTGATGTTTTAGGGGGAAAAAGGTTTGCTAGTTGTGTTAGCTAGATTAGTAACTCATGAGTAACGACATTTGCTTCCTGGGGTCAATGTTGGAACTTGAATACTCCCTCCGTCCAGATTTATAGGCCCTCTACTTGATTCCACTATGATTATTTGAGCAAAATAATATGATATAAATATTATAAAAATATATTATTAGAAAATTTAGACTTTGTATTTTCTAATGGTATAATTTTGTATTAAAAATTTATGTTACATTAGATAAATTCATGACCTAGCAATACGTAGAACACTTATAAACCGGGACAGAGGGATTTACTAGCTTCACATAATGGATCATGCCAATGTGTAACTCCCTTGAACACGTGTGTTGGGCTGGGAAAGAGCTCACCCTGAGACAGCCCAACATATGGTAAGTTGGTAACCCAACTTAAGTGCAGTTACGGCGGCTCACAGACGACATAAGGCAGAGCCCACATAATCCTTGTTCGTCTGGCACGTAACTGGTGAGGCCCACGTCTTGCTTTCCTCCGCCATTCAACCGGCACCGGCACCGGCACCGCCGCAATCCGGTAAGCCACGGGCGGCCGCCGCCATCCCCGAAGGGCAGGCTGTGCCATGCCCCCTCTCCACCATCCTCTAGAGGGCGTTCTCAGGTGGTGATCTTACTCCTGCATCCGCTTCTCTCCTCTCTCCGCGTGCATAGAAGGGTAATATTGTACGAACTGAAACCCAAGGGGAGAAGAGCTGTTTTGTTCTCGGAATGACGTTATTGAATATATGCCTAAGTTTTGTTGTGTGTGGGCTCAGCGGTTCAAGCGAAATGTAACTGCGTAGCAAGTAGGTGTGGGCAGTTTCACATGACACTTGCGTTTTTTTGTTTGCACATGAACATACCATTTCATGATTCTGTTTAGATCTCATGAAAGAAAAATGACGCGAATATCACGAAGATATGTTCACAAGCTGAAGAGACGCTTGTAAAGCCTAAGAGCATCTCTAACAGAGCCCTCAAAAGCCGCAAAACCTTAAAATAACTGCCAAATAGGGTTTCTAAACCTTAAAAACAGACATACCAGTCCCCTTCAAATCCACGGACCCGTAAAAGTTTTTTAGGGCACCCGTGAAATCCATCCGCGGAACCGTGAATCTGCAATTTTCGCGGCCAAACTGAAGGGGTCCTGTATACTGGGAAAGCAGTTGGCGGGAGAGAATATTCAGGAGGCGCCGATGAACTTCCGCCACGGAACTCGCTGGAATCCGGCGGAGGACCGCCAAACTCACCGGAATCAGGCGGAAACAGAAGCGCATCTGCGAGGACCGGCGGGGGTGGCGCCCGCGAGGTCAGAGGTGGCAGCGCTTGCGAGGGAAGAGGCGGCGACGCCCGGGAGGACTGGCAGCGACCGCTCCAGCGAGGATCGGCGGTGGCGGCGCCGCCCGCGAGAGGATGGGCGGCGGAGGCACCTGCGAGGACCGGCGTGGGTGGCGCGTCCGCGAGGACGGGCGGAGGAAGCAGGAGGCGGGGAGGCGCAGCCGCGCAAGCCGGCGGGGTCCGATGCGGGCGGAGTGAGCAGAGCCGCAGCTAGCTCGCTCGCTCGATCGATGCTCTAGCTAGCCTCCTGCGGTCTGGATCGATCCCACGCAAGCTAGCCGGGACTGGATCGATCGATTTGTGGCTGATTTGAGCTGGTCAACGCGGTCATGCAGCGAGAGGAAGAAGAAGGCGTGAAAAAAAAAACAACTTCGAATATTCTGTTTTAAAGGTCGGATTTACGGTTTCTGCTATGTCGCGCGTCGTTTTGGCCCAAAAAAAAGCGACGTTTGCGAACCTTAAAATGGTTTTAAGGTTCCGCTGTTTGAGGGCTCTGTTAGAGATGCTCTAAGCAAGAAAATTCCATCAAAGGAGGTGTGACTTGGTAAAGTCTATCCACTGTTTAGCTGGATGATACATAGATTCGACATGTGTTTTCTGTATGGCTAACTGCATGATTAAATTTCCTTTTGGAAAGTCATTGTTACAGATTGACTAGTAGATGCGAAATTTTATTTGAACGAAAGCTCCACTGCACTCTAGTATAGCCTGGAGACCTACAGCCCCTCAACTGAATAGTACATTGAAGATCATAGATTCAATGTATCCATAAGGAACTTCCAAGGTTCCATCCTTCAGTCACCTGACAATTGCTTACTGGAAAGATGCATGTTGAAACTTGTTCCGTACTGTCAGCAACTCTTTCAAAGCATCTCCAATTTGCATGCGGTCTGTTGGAGTTTCCTTTGAACATGAAACTCCAATATGCAGAATTGAAGTCACACAAGCAATTCTTATATCTCCTTTCCTGTCAGGGTTTGAGGTGTTTACATCTCCATCCCTGTCCTTTGATACTAACTGGTAGTCCACAACATTGGTCACCCTGTCTGGAAGTGCCATCTGGACATATTTGTGAAGACCTAGGGCTTCTCCAAACTCGCTGTCTGTTGGTCTTTTCCCAGTAAACATCTCTAACAATAGTACCCCATAGCTATACACATCGCCCAGGATTGAAACTTCGTTGCCCAAACCATACTCTGCAATCATCTATATCTATACTACTATTACTAGTTGAATGCCCGTGCGTTGCTACGGGATATAAAGATTTGACTCATTATAGATGTAACAATTATATACTTGACTTCCAACAACTCAACGGCGACACCATCAAAACCAATGAAAGAGCATTGTATGCGTTGGCACATGGCACAGAGCCTAAGAAAAAATAGTGGCATTTGATCGAAAGGTTCCTTTAACAAATTGAAGCGACTATATCCTACCAGAGCATTTCTTGGTCTAATAAAACATATCACTTTTTATACCTTTTATCCTACCATGTTGGAAGAAGACCTAAATATGGATCAAAACGGGAGACGAGCGCGGTGATTGTGGAAAGGGAAATTACATCACGAGTGACAGTAGTTTGGAAGACATTTTGGGCATGCACCTAGTAGCTGAAAGAAAGTTCACAAAAAGCTACTCCAACATTTTTTGGAAAATGTCAAATGAACTTATTCACTTAGAGCTTTAACCATACTCCACTCGAAACAGTGCATTAGTTTAGATGTACTTACTACAATAATTAATTAAAAGATTATATGTATCCAGTTCAGCTATACTACAACGAGATCGTTTTATATTAGACAGTAGTACTACCTAGGAGTACGCTACATAAAAAAGTTGAAAAATATTGCAAAGGATGTGAAGAACAGAACTTCAGCCATGCAATTCCTAGGTTTTCAAATAATACACGTTCTAGTAATATTGTATCTGGCAATTATCCTAATGAACCAAATCAGCACGAACCGATACATGACTTCAAAACGTTCAGCTAGTAAAAAGGGTGCAAATGTGTGGAGCTGATCCGGTTCAACCCAGCCTGCCCTGGTATCTACAAAGTCGACGAAGGGCTTCCGTGTTTTCGGTACGCACACTCTGGAGCTGCCAATTCAGGAACTGGACTGTTGCTTCTACTGTTGAGTCTAATCGTTTTGCTCATATATAATCATACTGCAATGCATAGTCTTGAGTCTGCAATTTGACAACATGGTTCAATACATTAGATGGCTTCATCTATAATCATACGGCAGTGCATAGCAACAGAGCCAATTCAATTCATGAGATCAATTCAATTAGCATACATATTCCCCAACTTAACTTATCAAGGCTAATTATTCCAGTAGGCCCAATTTTGGTGACAAATTTCTAAGATACCAGACGGTATTTATATTCATTCTACTCTTTGACCTCCTTGCAACAAAATCCAGGAACTTCAAAGCGCATATCCCTTTGATAACAACCTAGTTAAAAATGACCAAAAGCAGCCTCCTGGTTGCGAAGTTCACCAAGGGATTCAAAGCCTCTCGAAAGGAATCATTTGCTGAAAGATCGATGATCACCAGCAGTACATTTCTTCGAGCCTACTTCCGGCCGTCGCCACGGCGCCTTCTCCGCCCGAAGTGCCTGGCTGCCTTGCTGCTTTTTGCTCAAGCAAAGTAATTAAGCCACAGTAGCGTGGCTCAGGACCACCTCAGGACACATACCTTGTTGCCAATACGCAGTTCAGTGGAGCTTCCGGTGATGTGCTCGCCAGTGGAGAATGGATATACACATAGTGACAGACTGACGGGAAGTTCAGTCTTCAGGTTTGGAAGTGCGAAAAATCAGAAATTACAGAGAGACATAGCACCGATAGTAGTGGCCCTTTGGCCCTGAAGTGCGGTACATCGAGGATGAAGGGTGAACTGCATGAGGAGGATGACGGTAGTGCAGGTTCCGGTGAGCTCTTCCTCATTCAAGATCCCCTTCTTTCCAAGTTATCGTTCCTCCTTAGTACTGATTGACGCGGTCAAGGCTTGATGAAGGAGGGATCTCAGTGGAGAGAAGACGGGGACATGCCATGGCGAAGAACCATCACGGGACGCGGAGCTCGGCGTGGAGGCGCGCCCTGTCCTCCTGCTCGGTGGAGTCGGGGGTCGTGCCTCAGGATGCGGCGGCCTCCATCTTGGGTATGACGAGTGGTGGGTCTATTGGGAGGCCTCCATCGGCATCCTCTTCTCGGCCTCATGTGTACGGGTGGATGGGGCGGCAGCTTCATCGACCGCGAGTGGGATGCTCCCTTTCTCCCGTCGACTTCTCGATATACCGCCGCCGCCGCTCTGGGTTGCCTAGATGGAGGAGAGGATCTAGGCTGGGTTAGGGGAAACCACCGTTGGAGATCGATAGGTGGCGCCGTGGCGGCTGGATGCGGATTGGGGGAAGAACCATGGAAGCTCTTCGTTCGGTCAAGTGTGGAAGAGACGGATCCATAAGGGGATCTAATAGGAATCGTTATTTTCACTCAGCGGTGGCAATACCGTAATATCCCCAAAACGCAGGGGCAAAATTGGAAACTGAAAAACGTACCAACCATCACCTATAGCCATATTATATAGTAGAGAAGAGAAAAGAGCAAACTTGTTCTTGTTGGGATACTTTAAATCTGTATCGTTCAATATCCGATCAAACGGCCCAGATCGTTCCAATGTTTGACAACTCAACATTGTCCAGTTTGGACCGTTTTGTCCTCCCACCAATCACATAATACGACCAAATTGCCACTACCTTTTAGTTTTGCGGTTAATTACAAAGGATTGCCACCGCTACAAAGAAAAGAAAACGCTTGACAGGCACCGTGTAGATAATACCTTTTTCGACACAAGCTGTTATTTTATATACGCTAGATGGTAGACGCAAACGAGGACAAGGGTTGTCAAATTCGATTGAAAGGACAGCACGCGGGCCGATTTTCTCCGGCCGGACGGCCGGCGTTGGCTTCCAGTTTCGTGCGTGGAGCAACGCAATTATTTGTCTCCTGCTAAATCAAGGATCCTCAGTTTACGGCAATCTACGACGAGCCGAACAAGGCGATATCGATCGGCAATCTACTACGAGACGAACAAGGTGGTATTGATCTGTCTATAGCCAAACCGCCGGAAGCCATACGCGGTGGCTACGATGGAAGGCGAGTTGGCGACTCCAAGCAGCAGACATAAGACGAAGGCAGCAGAAGTTGGGCTAGGATTATTTTCCGTCGCTCCGTCCATCAGGTAATCAGATATATTCCAAGGTCGTTTTCTCCATTGAAATTAGTTGCAGGGACAAAGCAGAATCTTCTTGGTCGTCGGAGTACCTGTAGAAGAAAGGCAATCATGAATTTGTTTTGATCCACGACTACAAAAGTGTAGGGCAAGAACACGCAGAGCCGGAAACTGCAGTAACGCCGCCGGCAACCATGAGCCATGAGGCCAAGGAGCGAGATCCCAGGCGGCCAACAGCGTAGATGAGATAAGGGAATACGACATCGTGTCGTGCCGCCGATCGATGCCAAGCATGAAGCGCCGCGGAACCGCGCGCGACGAGCTTCCTGTTGCAGGATGATGCCGGGAACGCCTGCCCCGCGTCGCAGCCGCCGCTCGGGCACCGGCGGGAGTTTCGAATCGGACAGGCTCCGGCGCTCAGGTCAGACGCCCGTGTCGAGCACCCCGACGATGACGTCGGAGCAGTAGTCGGCGAGGGAACAGAGGTCGAGGAGGGCGCCGAGGCCCATGAACTGCGGCGAGCTGGTGGTGGTCGACGCGGAAGATGTACGTCTTCGGTCTTCCTCTGATGGGCGGCGCCGCCGCTGGTGGTGTCGAGCACGGTTTGTGATTGCGTCGGGGTGAGCAAGAGGATGCAGAGCAGGAGGCGCCGGTGAGCGGCCATTGGAAAGAGGAGCGAGAGTGGTGGTGTACCGGTGTCGCGGTCTCGCGGAGCGGTGGAAGCGGCAGTGCGTCGAGGAGTTATAGTGGCGCCGTGGACGATTGTGTGGGGAAAGGGTCTTAGTACTGTGCTGGCTTGTCGTCGTGGGTCTCAACCACAGCAGGCTACTGCTACGACGACACGGAGCCGGAGACTGCTGCCTCCCGCTGGAGCCGCGTCAGCCTCAATGTATCCAAGGTTTTGCCATAAGACATCTTCGTAGCTTTTTCTCCAAAAACAGGCTCTCAAGCTGGCTTTTCTAGCACTGGATCGAGGCTGTAAGTACAGATCAATTGCTTCTTTTAATTTAATTTTAGTACTCCCTCCGATCACATTCACTTGTTGCAGCACGTACGTGTTAAGTTGAGATCTCAGGACATTCTCCAGATCTTAGGGAGTAGCATTTTCCAGATCTCAGGACATTCTGTTGGTTTATTGGCACCATCATTTGATAATATTTATTGATCGTGTTTCATAAAAGGAATTCAAATTTGGGCTCCTCCATCCTTGTCTGCGTGTAGCTTCGCTCGTGAGTCTCATGTGAATGTGGGCATATTCCATAACAGCTACGATGACGATGACGACAACCTTCCTACTGGTTGCTTGGTTCGTGTGCTCTTCCTCTTTCCCTCTACATGCAGAAGAAGATGCCCAATTATTGATTTATATTTTCTCACCCCCAATTACTCTTTCTATCTCTTTGTAGTTTGTATGTAAACGGTTGGTTACTCAAATGCTGACTCATGTGACCATGGTTTACAGATCTGATGGCTATTTCCAGCAAGAAGATATCATGTGCATGTGTTATTAAGAAAGCAATCAGGTGAACAGTAGCTAACCAGTTTAATTCCTCCTGTAGCATGTTATTTTTTGGTTCATATATCTGTTGAATGTTTTAGGAATGGTGTTGCCGATGATGTAAAAGTATATAATTGTCTGTTTTCACAGGCAAACAATAATGTTTTATGGATGCAGAGAGAGATATTTGAAGAGAAGTTGAAGAAATTAACATGGATCTTGCATCATGCTTGCTATTGTTGATATCAGAAGGGTGTACTGCAAATAAATTTGATCGATGTAATAAAAAATATATCGCATCGCTCTTTATAAGTAGTAGAAATGAGGTCTTCATAAAAACTGTTTTATATGAATCAACATTTAGGGTTATGCTCTTGGTGTGGAATTTTCAATTTTATAAAAAAATATATCCTATATTTTTTTTTTATACAGTGGTGCATCTACGACTCATCAAGATGATTTCCCACTTCAGAAGTTCATATTACTTAGAACAAGACCATATAAATATGTTTTCTGTCCCTTGTGGCTTAACTCTTTTCAGTGCTGACATGTACATAAGATTGACAATAATTTTAAAAAATATAGTTTGAATGTCGTATCATAATTATAACATCCTTCCAAAATAGCCTGCAATTATGTAGACGTGCGTTGCACGTGCACGTGTACTAGTCGGAACAAACAACAAAAAACATTGAAATAGGTTTAAGCAGTTATATCATCTAAGCATTTGTATGATCTAAATTCAAGACAACTATGAATAAACATTTATATGACTCTGCACTTCTGACATTTTTGGGGTATAATAGAGATAAGGTTTGGTGTACTAGAAGCCTGGAAGCATACCTGGAGCAGCATAGCCAATCGTTCCTCTCATTGTAGCCCAGCCACTTGATTTCTCTAACAAATTACTCTGGTCCTCATGCAGAGCTCTTGCAAGCCCAAAATCACCGACATGAGCAACCATGTTACTATCAAGTAGAATATTGCTTGGCTTGAGATCACAGTGGATAACTGGCAACGGCTTGTGTTGGTGAAGATAATCAAGTGCAGAAGCACATCAATGGCGATGCTGAGCCTTATGCTGAGCCCAAAATCACCAACATGAGCAACCTCGTCACCATCACTTTCCTGAATAGGATTATGTATCCATTGGTCTAAATTTCCATTCGGTAGAAATTCATACACTAGAGCCTTGAAATCCTGGCCCTGAAAATCCATACTTGAGCAGACTGTCAAGATCTTCAGAAGGTTTCGATGTCGAACACATCTAAGAGTTTCACATTCTGCAATAAAACTTTGAGAAGCCCCACGCTGTTGGAGATTAAGCACTTTAACAGCAACGATGACATGTTGGTCGTGGAACATCATTCTTCCCTTGTACACCGAGCCAAAACTTCCTACTCCGACGAGGTTCTCAGAAGCAAAACCATTTGTTGCATTAACTAATTCAGCATAAGATACTCTGATATGCAAGTCATTGACGATTGACAAGTCTGAGTTAGTCTGTTGTGACTTTCTCTTACTGTACCAGAAAGCAAACAATGCCAAGAGGACGATAAGCAAAAGAACTGCAGTGCTTATGGAGATTATCATGATAAGCTTCAAAGAACGTTTCTTTGTGGTATGGGTGGAACATTGAGACAGCTTCATTGCAGGCATCCCCCCGCACAGTCCTTGGTTTCCCTCGATTGCTGTAGAGTTTACATCAAGGAATATACCCTCTTTTGGAACTTCACCTTCAAAGTAGTTGAATGACAGATCCAAACTACTAAGGCCTTTCATGTTCCCAAGAAACTCAGGAATTTCTCCCGACAAGTTGTTATGTGAAAGATCAAGTACTTCAAGACCTTTCAGCTGTCCCACTGATGCCGGGATGGCACCTTGAAGAAAGTTCCTTTGCATCCTTAAAAACTGCAGGCTTTGGCAATCACCAATAGAGGCAGGAATCTCACCAGAAATTTGATTATCAGATAAATCGATGTCTGCAATGTGTTTTAAGCTACCGATATCCAGTGGTACTGACCCACTAAACAAGTTGTTTTGGAAGTACATGAAGTTAGATAAGGTAGATATGAGAAAGACTTCCTTTGGAATCGGACCACTGAGCTTATTGTGCTGAACATCCAATAGTTGTAAAGGACAGCTCCTAAGACTGGATGGAACAGTTCCACTAAGTGAATTTCTTCCAAGATAGAGTTTATTCAATAATGTGAGGTTGCCAAGGCTTGGTGGGATTGGCCCTGAGAGATTGTTCGTACCGAGGTCTAAGTAGCTCAGATTCTGGAGTCTACCAAGAGAGGAAGGGATAGTACCCTCAAGAGAATTGATGTTCATCAAAAGATATGATAAATTAACAAGGTTCCCGATGCCTTCAGGAATATTGCCACTTATCATGTTGTTAGCTATGCTGAAAGCTTGCAATTCTGTAGAAAGATTGGCTACTGAAGTTGGGAGCACGCCACTGAATTGGTTGCTGCTGAAATCTAAAATCTTCAGATGGCTGCTGTTAGTTAAACTGGAAATGAAGTCCCAACCATCATCTTCATTTGCCTGTAGTTGATTTTGTCCAAGGGTCAAGATTGACAAACTTTTCAGGTTATCTCCAAGACAAGGCGGGACTGTTCCTGAAATCATATTCACTTCTACTGCAATTTTGGTAAGCACAGAACAGTTACACAGCCAAGGTGGAATAGCACCGTGAAACCTATTTTCCCCTACGTTAAATATGCTGAGTACAGGAAAGTTGACCTCCTTCCTGTGGGTAATGATCCAGATAGCTGGTTGAACTGTACATTAAATAAGCTGAGAGAGGACATGTTGAAAATGGAAGAAGGAACTTGTCCAGTGAGCTGATTCTTGTCCAGATACAAGTCAGAAAGAGCACGAAGGTTTCCGAGGGAGGAAGGAATGCTACCTGTAAAATTGTTCTCTGCGAGAACAAGACCAGATAACATATGAAGGTTCCCTAGTGATTCAGGAATAGTCCCAGTTAAGCTATTTCCTCCCAAGCTTAGGTATGTGAGTGAGGAGAGGTTTCCTAGCCAGGAAGGGAGGCCACCATGAAGTTTATTTTGTTGCAAAACAAGGACAGATAGCGATGACAGTGATTGCAATGGCACAATCTCCCCTTCAAATATGTTGGTTCCTAGATTAAGAATAGTTAACCTCGAGAGGTTTCCCAAGAATGATGGAATTAGCCCTGTGAGTTGATTTCCCCTCACTTGCAAATTTTTGATTCTCTGAAGGTTATGGAGAGAAGAAGGAACTGGACCTGTCAAGTGATTGTAGTTGAGGTTAAGACTTACTAGATTGGTGAGGTTGCCAATCTCTGAAGGGATCATTCCTGTAAGTTTGTTGTTGGAGACATAAAGAACCTCGAGGCCGTGGAGCAAGCCTAACGAGCGGGGTATCTGGCCGTCGAGCATGTTGTACTGCATCTGGACGATGCGCACGCTGGGCCAATCACCCATGTCTGGAGGTATTCCTCCGGTGAGGTTGTTGTATGCCAGGCTGATGTTCTCGAGTTGCTGGCACTGTGACAGCGATGCCGGGATGCCACCTTCAAGTGAGTTGTAGCTCAGAGACGGCCAAGCTCCGATGGTATGGCACCGGCGAGACGGTTCATAGGAAGCTGGAGCTTTCTCAGGTAGGTGATGTTGCCTACTAAAGGGGCGATGGTACCTGAAAGGCCAAGGTTGCTGAGGTCCAGCGCCACGACACGGCCACGACGAAGCCCCTGCACACCGCACGTCACGCCGTGCCAGCGGCACAGAGGGAGCGATCGGTTGCCGCCGCCCCACGAGGCCAGTGCCGACGACGGGTCGCTGGTTATGAGCGACTTGAAGGTCACTAGTGCAAGTTGGTCGGCGCAGCCTCGGTGTTCCCCGTGGAGACTGGCTGTCCATTGGCGGCAACACTCGCTAGGAGAAGCAGCAGGAGCAAGGAAGAGTATCCGGTGGCCACCATTGCCAGGAAGAAGGAAGCAGCTAGGCAGTTCAGCGTTGGCTGCATAGGACGCTCAACTTTATCAGCTCAGGGAAGGTTGCTTCAATATTTTGCTTCTTATTTGTATGTATAAACATGGCAGGCTGGTCAGCTAGCTAAGTATGAATTGCACCGGTAGCTAGCTGACTCAGTGACACTGACCGCCCACATCATTTCCTGTCAGGACTTGGTCAATCAAATTCGACTTGATGCCATTTCTTGATAATACTTGGTCAATCAGATACGGCTTCATGTCATATTTTCCACCACTATAATAAAAGTTTTCGTAACCATGCAGATTGACCAGTCGGAAAACTCCATCATTTCGGTGCATCCTTGTCTAAGTCCACTCATGTAGCTGACTTCTTGGGATCTTCTGTTGGCAGCGTCTCTCCTGGCTGGCTACAATGTCCTTTTGTCTCATAACAATATATAGCACTGCAAAAGGGTTTATAAATCTTTTTGTACATTTCCAAAGAAACAAAAGGAATAGGGTAAAAATTGTAGCAACTGGTTAACTACTAATGCATCGTTGCTAACCGATGTCCAGCCAAAACCTGCCAAGATTAGTTGTAAGCTGCTATCAATCTGTAACTATAGAAGTTCCATATGTGTGCATCCTGCAGGTTGCTGCTAGTAGTGAGCGTCAGCAGAAAAAAGACGCTGTGGTGCGACAGAATCAGCTTGAGATCCATACCTGCTGGACTGATGCGAGGCAGTTGTTTTTTTCTGATGTTTGTAGTTGCATCTAGACATCTACTGTAGTTGCTCCTGGTCGATGTATACTAGCCAACTAGTTTGGGACTTGAGAGTATAGCTGGCAGATCACCCAAACTTCACTGCTAAACCCTCTTCAAAGGAGGCTAAAAAGCATGTTCAAAAATTAAAAAAGGAGGCTAAAAAGAAGTCTTTTTTTAGAGGGTTAGAAGTCTAGTTATTGAGAGCCTCTCGCATAGCAGATCCCGTAAAACTAGCCCCCTAAGTGTATATTTTTGCCATTTCTCGCCAATTGATCATGCAAACACCATTTCAACTACACTTTGACATCATATATTAAAACTATGATATTTCATCACACATATTTTGGCATCATTTCAAATCCATATTTTTTTGAATTTCATTATCCAATTTTTTATCGGACACACCCCTAAAGGTTGGCAGAAGTGCGCCACACTGGGACACGCCAAGTTCAATGGCTCAGTGCTTGCCTATAAATAAATTTTCCTACACTTAATCACCACGATTTGGTATTGGGTCACAGGTTTAGGACCAGGCGTGCTACATCCGGACGACGTTCAAATAAAAATCTACCAGATTCAATACATGGAAGGAGATAAACCAAGACTTGGCGTATGAGAACAAAAGATCTCCATGTACAGTACGAGTACTCTCAAGACCTAGGAACATGATGATGCCCTAATCGGACCGACCATTCCTCTCCACATTACAACATTCATTGCCGCAATACATCCTTCCGCCTCCACTCCTCCGTTACTCTTGCCAACGGCAAGCACACCGCCTTCTGGCTTGACCGCTGGCTCCGTGACTCTCCTCTCAGCACTCAATACCCTGCCCTCTTTTCGCACACCACTAAACCCCATGCGCAGGTTGCTGCTGTCCTTGGGTCCGATGTCTCCCTCGACCTTGTCCCTCGCCTCTCCTCTCACGCCACCCTTGAGCTCGCTTCTCTCTTTAACGACATGGAAACCATTAGCCTAAGCAATGGGGCCGACCTTCGGGTTTGCCGATACTCGCAGAAACCTTTCGTGAACAAAGACTTCTATACTAATTTTTTTAGGCATGTCGCTACTGATGATCTGGCTGTGAAAGTTTGGGACAATGCAGCACCTCTTAAGTGCAGGATTTTCAATTGGCTCGTGCGCCGCCGGCGGCTTCCCACCAACGACAGACGTTTCTGCCACCAGCTGGGAGCTACGCCTTGCTGTCCTTTTTGCCCTCAGGTTGAAGATGTAGATCACCTTCTCATTGGATGCCACAAGGCCCGTGAAATGTGGGATTTCTTCTTCCCCAACAACACGCGTCAAATCACCAACATCCAGGAACTCTGGACCGCCCGATGCCGTGGGTATGCTGACACCACAATCTGCACTGCCATTGCGTGGAATATTTGGAAGAGGCGTAACGCCAAAGTCTTCAACAGTGTCGATGAACCAATGATGCTTGCCAAAGCAAGATGCATCGAAGACGTCCGCTTATGGGCCTATCGATGTAAAGCTCTGCTTGTCGCCTGTAAACTTAGAACCTGGTGTCTCTCCTTTGAGCCACCCTGATCACCCTCCCCCACCCCCATGTACTTCTATCCCCTCCCTCCCCACCTGTACTTCTTGTGTAATCCCAAAAGGTAATAAAATTATTCAGGCTGGCTAAGCCCGCCGTAGTTATAGTAAAAAAAAAAAAAAACTGTAGATCGATCTACTATGTTCTTTTGTTTGATGCTATTTTAGTAATGTGGGATCGGCCTAGGCCTATATAAGGAGAACTTGATGATGCCCTGATGGGAACTATATGGATGAACTTTATTGTAATAATGTGGGCTCAACTATGTTCTTTTGTTTGATGCTATGAACTTGATGAACCATGTAATAATCTCGTGGGTTGTTGAATTTCTATTGTTATTTTACCATGTTCGTTTTGAATTGATTTCATATGAGTGTTCTTTCTATATTTGTATGCATTTTTTGAGTGGACGCTGTGGCGTGCAGCTGCCCTCTTTTACATCACCTTTTGAAAACTGGTGCCCTAATATCAGCGGTTTGAGTTGGACATTTTTGGTGATGTAAACAACACTTTTTTGTGATGTAAATTTACGTCAACCTGCTTTTCGTGCCTTATTTTACATCACCTATTGAGATGCTCTTACAACTTGTTTTAATTAACTCTGGCCTCGTACATGAGTATTAAAATCTCTATGTTCTACCGGAAAAATCATGTGTCCAAATAAAACAAAGTACAACGTCTTGTCGGATAGTTACGAGTTCGGTGTTATCCAGCCCATTAGAGTTTAAACATAGTTAAGTTTGACACATGTGTATCACATAAACGTGAAATATTTTTTTAGTGGGAGGCAACATTACGATAGCATGTTTCTAAAAACATAATGTGCTTAATTTGTGATGTTAGCTAGCATCATGCACATGTTCCTCTCTGTTTTACACTGTGATGGTATCCTCACCACTCGAGGTGGTGGTGAGAGTATGTGTTAGCTTGGATGTTACCAAACACCATGCTTTTGCATGCTTATCACTCACAGATCACACCAACACTGGGCTTTTGAAAATTGGCTGAAGAGGAACGTGCCTAGCCGCCGCCTCTTTGTGGGCAACCAAATGGGCATGGTTCATGCCTCGTTTTTTGGGGTCAGGCTCTGGCGAGCCACGGATACGAAAGGTCTAAAAAGCACCCTAGAAACCAAACACGCCCTTGGTGTATGAGAACAAAAAATCTGCATGTACAAGATGAGTACTCTCAAGGCCTAGGCCTATGTAAAGAGAAGATGATGATGACCTGATGGGACCGACCATTCCTCTCCACATTACACACATTCATTGCCGAAATACACCATAAACCCCTAAACTGTAGATTGATCTACTATGTTCTTTTGTTTGATGCTATTGGGGATGTAATAACGTTGTGGATTGTCAATTTTTATTGTTATTTTATCATGTTTGTTTTAATTCGATTTCATATGAGTGTTCTTTCTTTTATGTTTGTATGCATTTTTTGTGGTGGAGGCTGCCGTGCAGCAGCCTACTATACATCAGCTGTTCGAGTTGGATATTTCTGGTGATGTAAAAACACCTTTTTGGTGATGTAAAATTTGCATCAACCTGCTTTCCGTGACTTATTTTACACCACCTACTGAGATGCTCTTACAACTTAATTTTAACTCACTATGGCCAAGTAAATGAGTAATGAAATCTCTATCTTCTCCCAGAAAAATTATGTTTCCAAATAAAACAAATAAACCAATAATAGCACTCTGCTTTCCCCTTCTCCTTCTCCCGCTACAGTTGAGACAGGCGAAAGGGAGGAGCCCCGCTTTCCCCGCGTTGCGGCCGGCCAGTCCGCCGGTCCCTTCCCTCTCCGCCGGCCGCTTCGGCGGCGGAGAGTGGGGGGACCGCGGATCTGTGTCTCCGGCTTGTAAATAGCGGTAGGACTAGGTTTCCTGCGGCCGTCGTTGAGGTGGTGGCGGCGACGGCGGTGCGGAATAAGCTGCTGCGGCTCCTTCCCCACTTCGGCGGCTGCGTCGAGGAGCTGGCGGCGTGGTGTGCCTGCGGATCCGTCGGATCTGTGGGATTTTGTTCCAATCGATCTGGGCGCTGCGGCGGTGTCCTTTTCGAGGTGGATCCCCTGCTCTGGCTTCGCCGCCGCGGTGACGTTCGCTCCGGCGTCCTTGTGAAGCCAAGGAGCTATTTCAGGTGGTACGGCGGGGTGCCAGTGCCTGGTGCTGGCCGTCTCCTCCGCCTGTGCAGGAGCATCCTCTTCGGGATCTCGGAGTTCTTCGTCAACCTTTGGTGCGCTGCTCGGGTTTCTCCGGCTGGCCTTGGTGGCCCAGGGTGGAGTGTCTCCATCAGCGTGCTCTGCTTCATCTCCGGTTTGCTTCGTCCTTCTCCGGCCGGCCGTGGTGGCGAGGAGAGGAGGTGCGGTCAAGGCGGGGTTGCGGCGACGACTCCGACAGGCCTTGCTCGAGTCCAGTGCAGGGAGTGGTGGAAGCTTGGTGGTTGCGGTGAGGACACGCCTTGGCCGTGTTCGTTCAGAGTGCTTCGGTTCCGTCGCCTGCGGCGGGCGGCTCATGCGGCCTTCTCCATGAGTACGGTGTCTCCTTCCCGGGCTGGCGGCGGTCTGGGTTCTTCTTCTCCGGCGGTTCTTCGGCGGTGAGGTTTTTCTTCAGGCGTGTTGGTGGTTCAGCGATCTTCGCTGTTGTGCTGGTTCTCTTCGGCCTGTTCGTCTGCGTTCTCCTGTTCTTCATTTGGTTGCTGGTTTGTAATTTGTGTTGAGTTCGCAGTGTTGATCCTATCAAAAAAAAAAAAAAAAAACAAAGAAGCTACTGTGGTCGGATAGCTACGAGGGCGGTGTTATCCAACCCATTAGAGTTTAAACATAGTTAAGTTTGACACGTGTGTATCGCATAAATGTGAAATATTTTGTTAGTGGGGTGTTTCTAAAACTTGTTGTCAAATATGGCAGTTTGGAGTGGAAATCCCAATCCGTTTGAAGTTCTTGTTCCCAATCGAGAGTTAAAACGCCCGGTGCCGATTTGATCCGACGCCGGCTCCTCACACTCCCCGCGTCCTTTCCGTTCCCTCCCCTGCGACCCCACACGCCAGTCTCTCTTGGCGGCGCCCAAACCCTCGCCGCCGTCCTATGGCCGCCGCCGCCGGCGTTGCCGGGGCCGCGGCCCCGGCCCCGCAGCCGCCGCGCCAGTTCAAGCTGGACCCGCAGAGCGAGCTCCGCGCGGAGGTGCTCCCCGACGCGCCCCTCCGCGTGCGCCTCGTCTCCGGCACGGCGGAGATCTTCGGGACCGAGCTTCCCCCCGAGGGCTGGGTCCCCGTCCCGCCCCGCTCCAAGATCGCCGTACGCGCACCATAACCCTCCTGGCTCAGCTTACTGCCACCGCCGCCACACGGTACTGACTGACGTGCTATCTCTGCCCTCGCGGTTACAGATTTTCACGTGGCACGGCGCGACGGTGGAGCTCGACGGCGTCTGCGAGAGCGAGTACACGTCCGACGAGGTGAGGCAGCGTCCCGTTTTCTTCCTCTGTCAGAAACAAACACATTGCCTTTCTTTTGGCGTGTGAATTTGAGGGTCTTCGGTGTGGTGTGGTTGTGAGATGGTTCTGCTTTGTGTGTAGACGCCGATGGTGATTTATGTAAACACCCATGCGATACTTGATGCGCGGAGGGGGGCGGCGAGGGCTGCCGCCGCACAGGGGGGCGACTTGCAGGCGTCACAGGTGACTGCTCTTGTTTCACCCTGTTTGGTTGGTTTGTCATATAATTGTTGGATAGGTAAGGTATCAGTCTGTAATAGAGGCAAAGTTGGGTTCTTTCGTGCTGCGTCGATTAATCTACTCGTTCATACATTTGTCTTGCAACTTTTTGCTGTGTCGTGTGAGTACATCTTAGAAATTGAGAAAGTGTGTATATAGCTATAAAAATAGAAGAACATTGGGTGCAGATTGCGATATAATCATTACTGGTGAGTAGCCAAAAGCATGTTTTAATATGGATGTCGAAATCCAAGAACATTGTGAATAAAAGGTTCGAACCAATTGCTATACCTCAGACAGAGTTAATGAAATTTGCTACTCTTGGTTATTTAGGGACCCAGAGTGATTGTTGTGGGGCCATCTGATTCTGGAAAAAGCACTCTGTGCAAGATGCTCCTTAGCTGGGCTTCCAAACAGGGATGGAAGCCTACATATGTGGATTTAGATATTGGCCAGGGCTCAATAACCATACCTGGATGCATTTCTGCTACACCGATTGAGAAACCTATAGATATAGTTGATGGATTCCTTTGGAGATGCCGCTTGCATACTTCTACGGCCATCCAAATCCAAGGTAACTTGCCAGACTCTCTTCTAGTCACTTCTCTGTGTATTTAGCTTCTTTCTTTTCTGCTTCATTGTTTTGACGCCTCAGTATTGATTTATGTTGTCAATAGTATCAATCCAGACGTTTATAAAGCTCTTATGAAAGAGCTAGCTCAAACGTTGGAGACACAGTTCTCTGGAAATGCTGAATCTAGGGCAGCAGGTATGGTTATTAACACTATGGGGTGGGTTGAAGGCCTTGGCTATGAGGTAATATTATGTTCCGAATTAGCTATTTGGATAAAAGGTTGATGGTAATATTTCATGCTTACATAAGTTAAAACCCCATTTGTTTCGTGCAGTTACTTCTTAACGCAATTGAAACCTTCAAGGCTGATGTAGTGCTGGTATTGGGACAGGCAAGTGCTACATTTCTACGTTCAGTTTGAATGTTACTAGTTTACTTTGTGTCCTGTAGATAACTCAACATCCATTATAACTACTTGACTCTTGCTATCCAAGATTACTCTGCAATAACTTTCAGTTTGATAGATAGTGTGTTAACTGCTGAATCTGTAGCTAAGTATACTTCTGTTTAACGCAGCCCTGTGTCATAGTACTATACTGTAATCCAGGTATTAACTATGTCCTTTCCACGAAGAGGGAGTTCAGAGAATAGAACTGATCTCTAGCTTATGGTACTCTAGAGGCAACATCATCTGGTTAAAGCTATCGTGAACATCAGTATATAGTACACACTTTATTCTCTTATAGGAAACTGCTCTTACTGGAGTTTATTGCACATTTAATTTGAAAAAGGGAAATCTAGGTCAAATAAAAAGCCTCAACAGCTGAAAAATAATGAAGATAACCATTGCAATTCCTAATTCAGCTCGAAGAGGTGTTTGCTTGACAGCTTGTGTTTGTGCCAACTGACAGAGTTTGCATTATATAAACACAAAGCCACATGGATGCAAAACTGCAGATCTCATAAAAGTGAATCATTTATTAAGATTAGCTTGTGTATTCTTTCCTTCTGTCATAGTAATGGTAGTACAGAGTCCATATTGCTAGGATGTGGAATCATGAGTAAATATGAGAACAAATGGTCATGAAGCTTGGAATGATCTGATTTGTCTGCTACAGGAGAAACTTTGGAAAATGTTAAAAGATGCAGTACAAAGTAAGTCCAATATTAATGTTATAAAACTTCATAAGTCTGAGGGTGTTGTCCCAAGGAATTCAAAATATCGCCAAAAGACCAGAAGCTTCCGCATCAAGGTAAGTTGTTCTTTCTATTTGGGGCCCCTTAGTGCTCCTGATTATGTTGCTTAAAAATAAACCATAATTGGCGTTTCTCTCTGGATTTGCTAAAGCTAAATTCTAAGTTCCTGGTTGCAGGAGTACTTTTATGGGATTGCGAATGATCTGGCACCACATTCAAATATAGTCAACTTCAGTGATGTTTCTGTTTACAAAATTGGTAGTGGACATCAAGCTCCTCGCTCAGCATTACCAATCGGTGCAGAGCCTGTGGCAGACCCTACTCGGCTTGTTGCTGTCAACATCAGCACAGATATGGTCCACACTGTGCTTGCTGTTTCTTATGCAAAGGAACCCGATGAAATAATTTCGAGGTAATACCAATTTTCATGCTCCAGATAGTAATCAGGTGTTACAGCCACCATGTGCTGCAAAAGTGTTCCCAACTAGAAGTAGACCACAAAGGTCAAAAGCATCAGAGCAAATTTCTCATGGTACAAGTTTAAACTGCTAAAACATTTTCAGTTACATATGACCGTTCAATTATACCTAGCTATAGAAATATGGTCATGTGTATATTCTAGTGCCTTGCTTGATTGTCATGTGAACTTTTGATTTATTAGTAAACTGGCAACTGCTATTGCTGTAGATCTGCCTAGTTATGTGTTGGAAAACATACTAGTACATACTATTTTGTTGTTGCTTGGTACTCCCTCCATTTCTAAATATAAGATGTTTTAGCCTTTTTCGGCCCACACGTATCTAGACATGTTTTAGTGCAAGATTCAAATATACGAAAACATGTCTAGGTACGTGTGGCCTAAAAAATGCTAAAATATCTTATATTAAGGAACTGCGGGAGTACTAGATAGGATATGGTTTAGATGTATTTATTCCCAGTGCCACAATTTATAAGTGTGTTTACTTTTCTGGAGATGCATTTGCTAACACCTGCAACTTGAATATATGCAGCAATGTCGCTGGGTTCATCCATGTCACAGACGTCGACATCCAAAGGTACACTAACAACTTGAAACCAACTCCTGACATCCGCTTCAGTTTCTCATATTATCTTGGGACCTAACATTCTGCATTCCAGGAAGAAACTGACGTACATCGCACCTTGCCCAGGAGACCTGCCAAGCAGGCTATTGATCGCGAGCTCCTTAACATGGTACGAGGCTTGATCCCGTTTGTGAGGCTGAATAGTTACTTAGGTTTTGGCACTTAACCAGACTAGTGAAGGTATGCTGTAACACTGGATTGTAATATGTGCTCTGCTAATTGGAACAATGTAATGGCAACGGTTCTGCTACTAACTGTAAGAATGTAACTGGCAACGGTGTCTTGATCTAATTCAAGGTTGCGGTTGAGTTGCTCTGTTTTGTATGCTGCTAGATATGATGAGTTTTATCAAACGAAAAGGCTGACGCGCATTCTTTTACTCTGTTGAAACTGTCATTTAAAGTCCATGTCAATATACCGCAAAGCACAATATATTTCTCATGAGGAGAACATCAATCACATTAGGCCCATACCAAAACAGATTGTGAGATGGCCATCATTCAGTCATAAAGATAACGCTGAGGAAATAAGGCTATTTAGACTTGGGTGGGGGGATACAAGGCTATAGTAAATCCTAATGCAGCTTCCTTTCAATGTGTACCAACAATACAAAACGGAAGCACACGCACACAACTAACATCTCGTAAAGATAGAGAAGCAGAAAAAAAAATCTCCATAAAAAATAATTGATTGACATACAGCTCGGGCTCAAAGAGAAGCCCTATCTAAGGACAGAAGATCTACAGACCCCGACGCAGACGCTGCAGGGGAGAGGAAGCATCAACACTGGTAAGTTAAAAAATGTTAACACCACAATTACAAAAAGTAGTCGGGAGTCTTGCGTGTCGTGTCAGGCTCGATTTGCCGAGGCGCTGGATCAAACTGGAGGAAGTTATGATCCATGTTTTCCCCTATCTCCAGAATCGCAGCCATGTTACCACATCGGTAACAGTAGTTTGGTGCACTGAAGACCGTCACGACATTCTTATCCTGCATGAGAAAAACCGCAAGACACTAATTATTCAAGCTTCATGTATGTTGAACATTTGATTGTTGCATTCAAAAGGCAGCAGACGAGTATAAGCCGTGCATAACGAAAGAATGTATGAAAAATGCAGTCATGACTATTACTCCCTCCGTATCAAAACATAAGTACATGTGTGTGGAAAGTTGGTGGAAAGACTTATATTTTGATACAGAGGGAGTACTACTTTGATAACCAGAGTGGCTCCTAGGGTCATGCGTACAACAATGTAAGCAAGCAAGGCAGTTGCTCTTTGAAGGCTTTCTTCTACTTCCGTACCAAAACCCTAAGGGGCCAAAGTCTCCCCGACACTGTTCCTTGCCCATGAAGATGCAGTTTCAGTTATTCTTAGATAAGTTCCCTAATATCTTTCTGGTCATATAAATTTTGCCCAATACCCTGAAAGAGTTACAACCTGCCTTGTCACCCGTTGGGCTTATATGTTTCCACTACTGTACACCTGTCTATGTTTCCTTACATACACGACATGGATGCCAGTAAACCAAACCAGTTGGCTGTGATCTGCACCAAATCCACTGGCTCACACACCACACAGAAGATCACAGGCAAGGGTAAGAAGATTTGGTTCCTTCAGAAACATAGACAAGGTCCTTTTTCTTTTTTTCTTTTGAGAGAGGCTTTGGACAAGCCAGGAAAATGTAAATGCATCATGCATCAGTTTACAATTTAATACAATAAAGAGCGAACTGGTACGTGTTAGTACTTCCTTTTCAAAAAGTAAGGCATATAAATTTAGCCAAAAGTGAATGTCTTCTATGTTTGACCAATTAATACACACAAAAAAAACATTTAGAATACCAAATTAGTATCAATAGATCCACCATGAAATATATTTTTGTAGTGTGTTTATTCAATATTGTAGATGTTATATAACTTTGCCACAGCTACTATGTTCAGATCTTTCAGAAGGTGTTTTTAGTGAGTGACTACAATTGGTTCATTAACTGTGTTAGGATATTATTTTGGCAATCTAGTGTTCAGAAAACCAACCTGACACCAATTGAATCCTTCCATTACAAGTTGATGGGCCCTTGATATATGAGAGAGACCATTCGTATGGTTGAACTGTTGTGCAATATCTTGCCCAAATGTATAACCTGCTCCTCTTGGTGAAATCCCCCACCCACATCTGTCGTCTGGATCGGACCACAACAGATCACACATAGGGCCTTCATGAGGAACCTGCAATTATTTTGAGAAATGTGTGATATTAGACTGAGAATAAACATCGTGCAGTGGTCAGTTAGATTTACTTCCATGGCAATACAAGCGTGCCTGCCTCAATAGAGTGTAGGCTTACATGATGACCCTACTATAATGCAAACTCTTTATCTAGATAAACTATTTCGTTACAATAACTTGCTAATTTGATACCAACTAGGAGATCCAGTAGGTACTTTTCTGCTATGATCCCAATACATGGGGCATTGCATCCTGTAAGGCTGTTACCATGCTGTAGCCTAACCTGACACTACTTTGCGCAGAAGCGTGCTATAGGGAATTCCCCACGTAAAAGAATCATGGATAAGACCTAACAGATGTCATCAATATCCTTCATAAGCGCAACAGCTCAGATAATCATCAAGTGAACAGCAGGTGTGTGTTACCATTATACATAGCTATCCATGTCATGGTCAACAACTCAGCATTACAAAACGGTGGAGTTCTAATCCTCAAAAGAGAAAATTCAATGTTATACTAAAAAAAGATAGTAAAAGGACGCCATGTAGCTCAACCACCACTACTCAGTAACGGTTTATTAGTATAATATTTTCCATCAGAATTCTTAATGCCACCTCGTTCAACTAGATCGAAGTCTTGCTGAATTCATACCTAAGTTGTTTTCTTCTAAATTCACATTTATATGATGCCAAACAAATTGCAGGTAAATTAATACAGCAGAGAGCATCTTTCTTTGCATATACCTTCCTAGGTAATATAAACAGTAAATCAACACCCATGCATGATATGCCTCTAAATGGGAAGCGAGAAAAGAACACGACTTCATAACAAATGTGCTAACTGCTATTGCTTACTATGCGGTCAAGAGCACGAATGTTATCCAATGTATCCAATGATGGAGAGAGACCACCATGTAGGCAGAACACCTAAGAAACAGGTATTTTCCATATGTCAGGCGTAGATTCAATAAACCTGTAGTAGTCATAATCAAACATACTTGAATAACCACCTGGTTTTCTATGAGGGCTGTGAGAGGCAAATAATCAAACAAGTCCGTGAAGTGTTTCCATACATTGGCATTTCCATATTTTCTTAAGCACTCATCATAGAAGCCATACCTGTAGCAAAATAGTCAATGTCAAGAGCTATGTTGCGGAGAAGCTTTTCAAAGCTACATTGTCCATGAAATGCCCATGCAGATGTGATATAGAGAACGTGTACTACAGTTTCAGAAAGGTGGAGTCTAGCCTTTCTAATAGAAATTAGTTTGGTAAGGCGAATATGGCAGTTTTCATGAAATTTCCATACACTGATACTAAAAAAATAGCAATCAAAGAGCATAAAGGTGGGTAACCATTGAGATTCTCGCTGGAAATTTTGCCGTGATCAACAAAATAAGTATCTCTAGACAATAAGGTGAGTAATAGCTACCCCTCCGTTCCAAAATAGATGACTTCCACTTGTCTATAAACGGATGTATCTAGACTTATTACACATCCACATGTTGACTAATAGAAGTCATCTAATTTAGAATGGAGGGTGTATATCTTACCAACACTAAGACCACACATGTTGCTAGTTTAGTTCAGCATAAACAGTAACTTCATGAACAAGATCTTGTCCACATAAATGCACCAACACATTTAGGTGGGTGCTATTACTTTTTAGTGTTCGACGATAACTGGAATTCCAGTAACAAGGAAAGCTGCCTTCAAATTTCTAAAGGTTGATCATTGCCATACCATGATGCACCAGATGATATTCGATGGTAAATTATACATCTAAAAATTTAGTCAACTACTATTTCAGGATCAAACAGGCGAATGCACATCAACTGAGAGTTTTATTTTGCATAAGAAAATGCTCTATAATGAAGTGAAATCGATAATTATGTGCACACAATATTCCAAATCCAGATGAGCATAAACTCACACTTGAGTGATTTGTCTGCTCTCATGATTTCCTCTCAATATTGTAATTCTGTCTCTGTAGCGGACTTTTAAAGCCACTAAGAGCGAAACAGTCTCCACCGAGTAGTAACCACGGTCTGCAGCAAAAGCAATATGAAAAAAATATCTATATTAGGGAAGGCGACATGATAAGAGTGCATCTAAAATAACAGATAGACAAAAAAAAAGACACCACATGGACTAAAGAGATATTGGATTTCCCTTTTGTCAGCAAAACATATTGTCTGCTGTAGGCACACATGACAGCCAAGAAAACTGTGAGTCCTTGCGTCATATTAACAGAGATCAGCACATCCAACAGAGACGGTGCTGAACTTCTTATTTATTAGTAGTACTGCTTATGTGCCGGGTATCATTTAATGAGAATTATTATAGTCTTGCTATCTACAAGAGTATAACGCTTATAAAACTATGCTACAAAATCTTTAAAAGCTCGGTTCCAAAAGAAGACACGTATTCAGCACAGGAGATTGGCCTCCCCAAACCCCGCCACGGGAACCTACATGCTTGCAACGAATTATCCCGACAAGAAGCTACATACAAACGTCCCCAAACAACCTTGCAACGAATCATCCCGACAAGTAATACCCTAAATCCCATCGCAGGATCTAAAAAGAACCCATCTTTTTTTTAGTATCCACAGATCGACCAAATCAAGCGTGGTCGGACAAGCAAGTCTCTGAGGCAGGAAAGGGCACGTACCGACGTAGTCCCCCATGAATAGGTAGTTGGTGTCCGGCGACTCGCCGCCGATGCGGAAGAGCTCGATGAGGTCGTAGAACTGTCCGTGGATGTCGCCGCAGACGGTGACGGGGCACCGCACCGGCTGCACGTTCCACTCCTCCATGAGGATGGCCTTGGCCTGGTCGCACAGCCCCTTCACCTCCGCCTCCGGCAGGTGCTTGCACTCCCGCAGCTGCGCGATCTGCCGGTCCAGATCCCCGTGCGGCGGCATCTCGCCGACTCTCGCGTATGGCTGTGGCCCTGGCTCCGGCGCGCGCTCGCCGTCGGGGAGGGCGGGGCTAGGGTTTGCGGAGGGAGGTCAGCGGCGGTGGAGGGTGTGGAGCAGCGAGCTCATGCCTCCATTTTTCTGCTTTGTTTTATGCGATGGAAGGAGCGAGATATTTTCTTCGCCCCCGCTTGCCGCTTGCTGTACAGGACGACCAGGTTGTGCTGCGGATGACGTGTTTGCGAATTCGTGGTTTTGGGATGGTCGGGATGTATAATTGGGTCAGAGACGGTGAGCTGGTCAAACTGACGGACCGGATGTGCACCTCTCATGACCAACTTTTTTTTTTTTTGCCAACATAACTGTTCTACATGTATGTTAAACAAAAGTGTTCTACATATAAAAAGTTTCGCGAGACACAATCTGATGCACAATTTTGCTAACAAAAGAATAGCAAAGGTATAGTTTAAAAAAACACACAAGGTATAGCTTTCTAGCTTACAAACAACCCATCAAAGCCTCGCCTCGCCGAGTGCTTGAGTCTCGTGGCTCAATGGGTTCACGGCTACCATTTGGCCGGTTTCTTGGGGTTGCGGCCCCATACTGTGACGTGGGTGTGTGCCGAGGTGGCGGCCTTAAGTTGCTATGCTTCAACAGCTCTATGGGGTTGTGGCTATGGCTTTGTATAATTTGGGGTGACACCCTGGTGTTACAAGGGTACTGAACTCATCAACTTGACCTATGCGATTTTGGTTAGGCTATGCTAGGTCAGGACGACCTGGATTTGGTGCGATGTTTTGTGGTCGCGGGTTGTTGACTTGTATGGTTAGGGCTATAAGGGACAAAGTTTGCAACGTTGCAGCTCACATCCAAGTTGTGGAAGTCGGACCAACGATTTTAGAAGGCGGTTGTGTGATTTTACTGTTACTGTGTGGTTTGATCACATGGGGATGACAAGGTTTCATTTCTTGTACGATTTTTGTCTAGTTTTTCTAATATACATTGTTATTTTGTACAATTTTGAATTTTTTTTCTTATAAACTGGTCAATACGGTTAACTTGACCTGAATATAACAGTTCTCTTTGTGTTACTAAAAAATATATTATAATCAAGGTAGGCTTTGTTCCTTGCCTGAAGTAACATCGTGTAACCTCGAAGTTAAATGAACTAAGTAAATGTGTGCCTTGTATTTTTGTACTCCCTCCGATCCATATTAATTGTCTCAACATTGTCTAGATACGGATGCATCTAGTCTAAACACTTAACTAGATACATCCGTATCTAGATAAAGTTGAGTCCATTAATATGGATCGGAGGTAGTAGTAAACACTACATTCACGAATTTTACTCTTTTATCGGCCGTTTGATGTTTATTTTTCAATGTTGAAGTTTTTTACCTGATTTTAGCATGACACGTAACGACCTGATTTTAGCCTAGAAAAACCCAAGGCGCTTCCCTAACCCGCAACCAAAAACCCAGAGCACCCGCAACTCGGAAGCCATCAGCCATGCCGCCGCCGCAGCAGCCCAAGAATCGCAGCCACGCCCCTGCGAAGGCCGGGCAGGGCCGGCCGCCTCCGGGCCAACGGGGCGGCGGATGGCGAGCAAGGACGCCGGGGAGCGAGCGGCGTTCTTCGCGCGGCGCGAGGCGGCCACGGTGCTCCGCGCGTGCTGCGCGGGGACGCCTCCAAGCGCTCAGGGGGGTCCATCAAGTCGCTCGTCTTCTCGCCCTCCGTGCGCAACAAGCGCGCCACCTTCGCCCTCGTCTGCCAGACCCTCAAGTGTAAGCTTCGAGCTCTCGCCCGATGCCATCTCGCGTGCAAGGTGTTCGATGGAATGCCAGTGCAGGGGCTCGTTGCTGCATTCTCGCACGGATGTCCACAGCAGTTGGTAGACGAATGCCTCTGTGAATATATGTTGCTAAATGTTCTCATGGACTTTCTTGAATGCTATGCCATGTTGATGCTTATTGGTTGCTAGTTGGTTTGTTATTTGGCTTTTGGAGTGATGAGTTGCAATCAATCTTACAGTCTGTAGGAAGTTGAACATGTAATTAGTTGTACTTGCGGTCATCAGCTATGCAGGTGGGAGTGTTTTTTATTTCTTTGACTTTAAAGCAAATCATGTATCCTCAGCTCAAGCTTCTGGAGAATGACTGCTCTGCAATTGTAAAATCGGCTAACTTTAAAGAGCTGTACATATTCGATCTGTATGTTAATCCATCCGATGCAAATGTACATAGCTGATGAACTGGAAATAAAACCATGTGTAACGCATCTTGCCAGGAGCAAGCACAAATTCTCTGCTGTTATGCTTGGACTGCCAGTTTGTGTTTTCCTGCATTGACTTCTCCCTCATGTTTGTTTGTTTCTTTTAATCAGATCTTCCAATTCTTAAGGAAGTTTTCGCATCAACTGGAGTACTAACCAGCAAATGGAAGGTCGGCCAACTGAATCTATTGTTATGGATTCATTGTTTTCCTTCTTGCTATATACTTTTTTTATCAGTCTTGTCTTTAGGGCTTCATGACCCTTTTTATCCTTTCAACCAAACAAAAACTTGGCTCAACCAACCCACACAACCAAACATGAAAAATTGCTACCACCAACCACGTGGTTGGGGGTGCCCCCAACCAGTTTTTCGTAGCCACTCAACCAAACACACCCTAAGTGGGTACGTATAATACCACCACGCAAGGCAGTAAGGCATGAATTGACTCTTTATTTCTTTTTCCTTGCAGAAACAGGAAGAATTAGTCTATGTGACTGCCTACGACATCCTCTTTGGTCAGGTTTGTCAGTTCTACGGTCTTTGGATTGACCAAAGTTATTCAAACAGTTTGCATGGTTGCATTTACTGTGTCCAACCTTTTCATTGCTACTGTGTTATAACCTTTTCTAAACTTAAAGTTATGCAATTGGTTACTGTCATTCAAGTTCATCAGTCGTGCTGTTCCTCTTCTTCTTCATACTGAAAAAAATCTGACATGAAATAGCATTTGTAGGAAATTGCAGTTTCTGGAGCTGTTGAGCAATTTATTTTGCTACATAAAGATACCTTTAGAACCACTCTTGAGAAAATATGCGTTAAAAGGAAGGTCAGCAACGTCGAGGACTTGTTAAGCGGGAAAACTACAGGTACTTCTTCTCTGTTCTCTCTGGCACAGTGGCATGTTCCTTTTGTATCGGCTCATTGACTTCTTGTAATATGATTGCCATGCATCCTCGAGCCATCTAATGATCTTGACCATCCAGATCAAGTGCCTTCTTCTGATTGCACAATTTCTCGCGGCAGTTCAGATAAGGCTAGGTTATAGTAAATATTTGTCTACACTGCATAATTAGATTGTGTTACAGCTGCAAGCTTGAATTGTTTCACACACATATATATCCAGTGTACGATGTGAGATGTTGCAGATGTGAACTTGGTTTGTTTCATATGCAGTGTATTGTGAGGTTGGTTTCTCGTGTGAACAATCAATTCAGACTTTGCATGCTAGGTTTCAACTTCTTAACGTTGAGTAGGACACAATCGTCTTGTTATGTTATTTGAAAAATTCTGGTCAGCTTAGGGCAAACTATGGATTCTTTTTTACCATCCTCCAAAATGATAAGTAAGAACAGTAAACATTCTCATATTTGGCGAACCAATTTGGTTTTCAAAACTAGCATCAAAACGGTGTCCTGGAAAAGATTTACCACAACTGCTGCCTGTGCATTTGCTTTATTCAGTGATATGCCATCTTCATTATAAGTAAATTAAATGGTACTAATAAAATTGTATGCATGCAATTCTGTTCACTTTCATTGCTTTGTTTTCGCAGTCAAACCAAAGCCGAGGTTTGTTCGTGTAAACACTCTCAAGACCTCTACAGAGTATGTCGTTGAAGAACTAAGTAAATTACACAAGGTACTTCATTTTTATACTGTTTAGCAGGCATATTTCCATAAGTAACAGACCTCATGTTCAATGTTTCTCGATAACTGTATACCAACTTCCGATCTGTACCATTCTTATTGGGACTTGAAATTCACCAAGTATTGTGTAGGTTGATAAAGATGATATGGTTCCAGACATGTTGGTGCTCCCGCCTGGAACTGATGTGCATAAACATCCTCTGGTCACAGATGGAAAGGTGTTTTTGCAGGTGAAGCCTTGTGATTTTGTTGCATATATTTGCATTTGCATTTGAAAGGAAGTTTGATTAGTATTTCACCCTCATTTAAACTTGTTTTCACAGGGAAAGGCAAGTTGTATGGTGGCAGTCGCGTTGTGCCCTAAGCCGGGTTGGAAGGTTAGTTTATTAGTCTACTAGTTCTTGTTGCTGATATTTGTTATTGGCTTGCAAGTTGTAATCATTTAGCTGCGAAGAGAAATATGTATGTTATTTGGATTACCTTCTGCCTCAGCGGATAGGATTTTACATAGCAATATTCTGGACTATAACACTGCATATTTTATTATTAACAACTTTGCAGTTGCTTGTCTTGCTGTTTCTCTACTTCATCTTACGTATCAGATAAAACCTAACAAATACTTCCTATGCGTTATGGTTACTACTGGACATAAATTTGTTGGGATGCAAGTTGGTAAAATATAAAAATACTGATGTGCGTCACTTAGTAACTGTATACAAATATTTATGTTAAAAAAGAAAAGTCTATGCTTGTTCTGTCTGTTTTCCTCTTCACTATGCTTCATGACTATGGGATTAATATAGGGATGAAAACGGAGCGGATACGGACGGAACTGAGTGCTGCCACATTTGTTTTCATATTTTTTTGCGGAACCGGAAACGAATACAGAAACACCGGAAACAAATATAGAAACAGATATTGTCGGAAACAAATACATACCGAAAATGGTGCGGACACGGAACATTTAACGGATATTTATCGGAACAAAAAGGCCCTTAAATAATGCAGGAAAATTCAAATAAATTAAGAAACTTTTCAATTTTTAAGATGAAATACAATATAAGAAAATATCAGGAGTCAAGAGGGAGATGATATGTGAATACATAAGGATTTAACATAGTCACTTTAGATTATTTTCTTTTTATCTTCAGATTTTGGGTTCTTCTTAGCCAAAAACGGAAAGTTCCGTATTACCGTAAACGGAATTTCCGTTTCCGTGGTCGTTCCGCCGGAATACGCTGTTCCGTTTCCGTTTCCGTATTTCCATTCCGTTTCTGTTTTTCCGCGGAAAAGTTGGAAAGTTTCTGTACCGTTTTCATCCCTAGATTAATAGATGAATGTTGCATTTTGATGTTGTGGTTGATAAATATCACTCTGGTTGTATAACTGTATAAACTTATAGTTATGTCATGCCAAACCATTAATGTCCAACTTAGGTTATTGATGCATGTGCGGCTCCAGGGAACAAAACTGTCCACCTTGCTGCACTCATGAATGGGGAAGGGAGCATTATGGCCTGTGAACTTAATAAAGAGAGGGCTAAGACATTGCAGCATACTGTCAGAAGATCTGGAGCAAACAGTATCCTTTCTTAAAGGTTTTATTATCTCCAGCTCAAGTAGTCTTCTAACTATATTCTTGCGCGTCGTTCTTACTGTTAAATCATCTTCCTGCCTTGCATTTAATCTACACAAATGAAGGTCACATGATTTCTATGGTAAAAATGCATCAGTAATGTGAATTGGCACCCAGGAGCATGTGATCTGAGTGAAAATAACTATATTTTTTTGCAGGTGTGAAACTAACAATTTTATTAATTTTTAAGCATTTTCATGTCCCTGTTATAGTTTCATCGAAAAATGACAAGTTTTTTGTCCTGTGTTAAAAAAACAATTCTGGTGCTTCAAATTTTCTTTTAGAGCACTGTTTCTTTTCCCCCCAGGACAAACCATCTGTCTTGTCTTCATGAAACTTTGCACACACATAAAAGACTCAAAACATGTATGTTGCCAGAAAAATTAGATCTCATTTTATCCATTTCACTGTCCATGCCAGAAGCATATGCTCCCGGGAGCCAAAATGCCACCCTTGTGGATCCTTTCATCCTTCAGTACAAATCCCCTTCTAAGCCAAGTGCTTTTTCAGATAGTTGACTGACATTTGTTCACAAGGGAACTCCTAAGGGGTTGAATACCATATAAACAGGCGTTCCATCTCGCAATAAAGCATATGCTGCATTTGTTTTTCTGTGTGGATATGATCCCTGTGTTGCCTTGTCTTCTGGTTATTTTCTTCAAACTTTGAGTACATTCTCCTGTAAACTATGTACACAAAACCTTTATGTCAAGGGGGTCGCCTTGATATGCATTGACTATCTATGGCGATCCTAAATTTGTTTATTGATATGTTGTTGTTTCCTTCCAATTACCAACAGTAAATACCTGCTCGTCTTCCAAAGTTTGTGACATGATATGACAATCAGCTTTTCTTAACCAATTTTGTAGATATTGAAACAGTTAATGGTGACTTTTTGGAGATAGATAGCAATGACCCGTCATATGCAGAGGTTTGTAGTACTTGTCTTGCTATTTTTTGTTTTCCTTCCCGTAAATAGACCAATTCATATATTGACGCCCATGCTAACCTATTGATAAGAACTTCATATGAGCACACATTTGTGTAGCTTTTCATTTGTCTTGAGGAACAAGCATACCTAATTTTGTTGTGTGCTTCAATATGTTGATGATTGGTGCAGGTTCGTGCTATTCTATTAGATCCCTCCTGCTCTGGATCTGGAATTTCTACAGAGAGACTTGATCACTTGCTTCCTTCACATTCTAGAGGTAACTATAGCTTATTATGGAGGCAAGTCTTACACCATATAAATACCTCTCTTGTTCAATCTGAAAACTTGCAAGCTGCATGGGTTAATGATTAGCTTAGTGCTGCCTATTGCAATCTGTGTGCATACGGCACACCATATTGAGTTCACCCTAGTTTTCTCCACAAGCCAAATGTACGTATGTTCATTTTGTCGGACAAATAAGAAGGGCTTTGCTTTCCTAGTCAAATTTGACCTGAAATTGTGAACCATTGCAATCTTGTGTCAGGAATATAGGTTAAGGTCTACTAGTTTTAAGCGAACAAGTTCAGCAAACCAACGTTGTATCAAAATCTTACTGGAACACTTAGCTCTGAAAGAAATCCTCTTCTGCAGATGATCAGGATGACGCAGGTTCAAGCGCGAGGATTAGGAAACTATCCGCTTTTCAGCGGAAAGCTCTCTCACATGCTCTATCATGTAAGTTCCTGCTCTACTCGGTCTGTCTAATATCCACATTTTTTTTAGAAACACTGACTGTAGGGCAGAAGCCCCACAGTATTTTATTGAAATTTAAACGAACCAAAGCAGGAACAAGAGTATTTACACTAATATCCACATTTCACTGGTCCAACTGTTGCACAAGCTGAAGCGAAAAGCTTTCGTCCTCGTTTGCAGTTCCCTCTGTAGAGAGATTGGTCTACAGCACCTGTTCAGTACACCAGGCAGAGAACGAGGATGTTGTCAGCTCCGTCCTGCCTCTAGCCTCATCGCTTGGTTTTGAGCTCGCCACCCCGTTCCCTCAATGGCGCCGTCGCGGCCTTCCGGTCTTCGAAGGAGGTATGTGCTCTGTACCTGAACAATTTGGCAATGCTCGTCGATGATCGATCTGTTACAGGTAAATAATAATGCACCTCCATGGTTCGCCTTGTTCGCAGCTGAACATTTGCTTCGGACGGACCCTGAGGATGACCTGGAGGGATTCTTCATAGCACTATTTGTGAGGAAACCAGCAGCTAATGATGCTTCGAAGCCTAGCAAAGACGGAGCGATGGGAGTGAAAAGGAAACGAGATTGTACAGCACGAAACGGGCTCAGGGCGTTCAGCTCCTTGAGATTGTCCAGGATGGACGCGCTCTGCTCCATCTGGCGTCTCTAGAGATGCTGCCTATCTTCGAGTGATTTTTTTTGGGATAGTGATAGCTGAAGGAAGCTAGTGTGGAACTTGTAACTGAATTTTGTGTTTTCTAGGTAGGCTGGACTATATACTAAGGCAATGGTGCATTCTATTTCGGAGCAATTTTACATGGAAATGCCAACATGTATTGCTATTTTGGCACGCATGATCACAGTCCCATATTGCTCGCTTAGAGCATCTCCATTTCTCCACTAATAGACTCCCCCATCCCCCTAATGGCCCAACGTCTGGACATGCCCTTCCGATAGGTGGGCGTCACATGACAGCGACGCGGTGATATGATATAACACCGGTGGGCATCAAATTCGTCCTCCTTTGGTCCTTCCAAACTGTTGACCGCCAAATCTCAAAATTTTCTGTCCACTCCCGCATTGCCGCTGCAAACCTCTCCTTCCTCGACACCTTATGTGGCCTACCTCTCGTGACCCTCTCGCAAAACGCTGCTGACGGATGACAAGGTGAAAGAGCTGCCAACGAAGAAGATGAAGCCGGAGGAGGCCGGCGCGAAGGCAAATAAGATGCAATCTCTCCACGTGGAGCTGACGGGCACCGACATGGTGACTGATTTCAGCCAATGGAGCACCACTGCCGACCTTAGGGAGTTCCTCGCTCTTTTTTTCCTTGAGCTATTTTCGTGGCGACCTTGTTGTGCCTATGCAGACTAGTTTCTCCTCCCCGAGGTGGGCTGAAACAAGGCTGTCAACCCCAGCACAATTATCTCGCCTATTGTGCCCATCAATCAAGGCGGTCGAGGAGGCAATGACCTCAACCAAGATGCCTCCTACATTGACTACACGTAAGTCCAAGTAGCTAAAGATGATGTCCACGAGAACTTGCCTGTGGCAAGATGGTTAGGTGGGTGGTTGTACCCCCAGCCCACCAGAGTTCAAACCCCAGGTTTGACGCTGGTGTTTCTCATTTAAGGCGGAATATTTTTCAGTGGGAGGCGACGTTCCCGTCGACAGCGAGGCGCCCGTGGTGACTTCGTCAATCTCAAGACTCGACCCGCCGGCTCAGTCTCTCGGAGGTGCTCATAGGGGTAGGGTGTGCGTGCGTGCGTTCATAGGGGTGAGTGTGTGCGCGTGTATATGAGCGCTTGCGTTGTACTGTGTTTCGCAAAAAAAAAAAGATGATGTCCACCGACACGACAAATATGAGCACAAATTGAAATAATTAGTTTACCAATAAACGAGAGTGTATCATGAAAAAAAGGAAAGCAAAGGGGAAATAATGATTTTATGCATTTTTGATGATGTATTTTGATGTGGCCGCACTTGGTGTTGGCACGGACTTTAATTTGGTGCCTATTATGGTGTAGCTAAGATGATGATTTTATGCATTTTGGTGCCATTGTGGTGTGTGTTTATTTTGTTCCAAATGCTAAAAATGGATATGGTCGGTGGTTTGGGCGTGTCGAACACCCCGATAGTGGACACATTTTCACGGTGCGCCTGGTGCAGATGCTCTTACACCTACTTTATGACACCCAGATCAACTTTAATTTTCTAAACTTGTCCAGATCAGCTATTTGAAAGGTGGTCTTTCCACGTTTGTTATTAAAATCATTAGTTTACACTAGTGTGGATTCTGCACGAGCAAGCATCGGATGTTAAATATCAAGAGACTTTTCTTTACGAGAGCAGCTTATCATCTTCAGACTCCAGATTTAGAAAAAGTGGCTCCGAATCATAAAACTGACAGAAAATTTATCAATGACATAAAATGAGTAAACTTGTTATAGCCAAAAAGAAATCTGCAAGTATCCTATCATAAAAGAACCAGACCATTGAGATGAACAGAACACACACCGAGCTTGGACCAAAAATCACAAGCACACGCCATCAATCAGCTAAAGGATGATGTTACCAGGCAAAAGATCCACCTGACGATATCAATTCAGTTCATAACGCCTTCTACGGGTGCGGCTGCTTCTCTCTACTCGAAACTCCACTGGATCGCTTCATCTTCGTTTGTTCCTGATCATGTCAACAACACTCTCGCAGGTAAGTTCCAGCAGTCCCTTGATGTCGAGGTATTCTGCAGCCATGATGAGGCCCAACCGGGTCGACTGGTCGACCTTGACGAACTCACCGTCCTAGTTCTCGAGGTCCTCGGCGCGCGGACGGGGTGGCCCGGACGTGCTTGCTGTAGTACTCGATGACCCTGGAGAGGATCTTGGAGTTGACGTTGGGGAGCGGGATCCTGTCGTCGGCGCAGCCGTCCTTGATCATGTGGCGGATGACCTGGGACTCCATGGCGACGGCCTCCTCGACCTCGAACTCGTCGCCGTCGGAGCTCCTGAGGGTGATCAGCTTCTTCTCGCCCTCCGCGCCGGGCATGATGTGTTGAGGGTCTGAGAGGAGAAGAAACCCTAGCGGATGAGCGAGACTCTCTCTTTTCCTCTGAAACCCTGAGATTGGTGTTTTGGCTTCCAACTTTGAACTAAACGGAGTGTTTGAAGGAAAAATATTTTTTTCGCAAAAAAAAAAAAAAAAGCGAACCCAACCAGGACTAGCCCCTTGGTGGTATTTTAATAGGTAGAAGTCACCCTAGTGAGAATTCCAGAAATTCTGCTCCCGACGGGAGTTGAACTCTGGTCGTTAGGATACGCCACTACGACCCTAACCATCAGGCTATTGCCTTGTTCTCCAAAAAAAAAAAAAAAAGAGGAAAAATATTTTGAGTTTCTGGAACTATTTTTTTACCGTATCGTTCTACATGTACAAACATCGAATGGTTCCGGGACGTAGCTAGGTTAGCATTAACCGGGGACGATTCTATGGTTCTCGTTCTGATTTCTCTCATAACACCTGTCTCCAGTGCCTTTCTTTCTCATGTGTACTGCATGAACAAAAACAACATACTGGCTTGACACTCTTGGGAAATATATATATGTCATGTACTTGTTGTATACTCGTATCATATATAGCCATTTCAATCTCTTTATTTTGCGTAAAGACATAAATTTGCATCAAACAGATAAAACTTGTCAAAATAAACAATGCGTGGTGAAAGAGGAACTAACTATGCATAATACGGGCATAGTCTAGTACTCTGAATACAGATCCGCGTTGAAGTGTACTGCCAGTCTGCCATGCTTCTACCGTCCGAATTCCGAATACAGATCCGTTTACGCCAACCCGCGCTGATCGCCGACGGTGCAGATATTCACCTCAACGACCCGCGGCTTGTTGGTCCCGGGCGGCAGATTCTCCACGGTGACAGTGAGCACGCCGTCCTTGTACTCGGCGCGGATGCCGTCCAGGTCGGCGGTGTTCTTCAGTGGGTACGAGGTGATCAGCTCGAACTTGCCCGCGGCTACGGTGCCGATAGCGAGGACGTTGCCGTCCTCGACCTGGACCCGGACGTCGGCGGGGCTGACGCCGGCCGGCATGCTGACGGCGAGTACGAGCGCGCCGGACGGGAATTCCTTGACTTCCACCTTGGGCACCGTGGTGCTTGTGGTGCTGGCCATGACCCTGGGTTGGGGCGTCGGCGCGTCCATCAGCTCGTGCAGCGCCATCGAGAGCGCCGGGTTGCCGTAGCCGCCGTAGCCACCAAAGCTGCCGAAGCCACCGAACGACATTGCGTTGAAACTGGTTGAGATTTGCTGCCGCCTACAACCTGTAATTCTGTTTTTTTAGAATTTAACAATGTATTAATATAATAAGCTATAATGAACCTGTAATTATCTTTACTATTAAATGGGAGTTGGTCGTTCGAGTAACCGAGCGAACCACCGACTCCCTCGCGCGATCTGACTCGCCCGTGGCTCGCTCCATCAATACTTTCCCTGCAGCGAGGCCGGCCCATTAAGCAACGTTTCCCTGCAGCGACAAACCAATCAATACTTTCCATACAATAGCCACGAATGATTACTTTCCATACAATAGCCACGATGAATTAATAACCAGGATTGTCAAAACACAGCAAAAATACCGATTCCTTTCCCTTGAATGCCCCGCGAAATCAGTCAATCACGAACGCCCATATCGCAATCAAGAAAATTTGAATAACAGGAACCTCTCGTCCTCGTCCTAAGCCGCCTCGGTGCCCTGCAGTAGCTCGACCTGGTTGACAACCTGTCGTCGTCGACCTGGCGTCCTGAACCTGTCGTCCTCGACCCGGTTCCACGAACGACGCCGGACCATCGACGCTGGGCCATCGCCGACCTGCTTGAAATTGCAGCCATCGAAAGAAATTGCTATGGTGAGTTTCCAGATAAAACCATAGAAAAAAAGTAGGAAATGTATTAACTGAATTGCAAGTATCTCCTCCTCCGATTGTATCATTTTCTAGCTCCTTGTGCAGACTACGCGCTAAAAATCAGGCACACGAGTACAGAATGTCGTGTTCTTCTTTGTTACCTTTCCCTATAGATGGAATAAACAGTGTTAGAGCATATTGAATACATTTCTACCTATGTGTTAATACTCTTTTGTCTTCTGCGTGTGCGGCTGATAAATTAAATACATGAGAGATCAGTGGTCTTATGAGATCTGCTATACATCTACATGTTTCGAGTTCATTCTGAAGATATATGTATTTCAGTCTTGTTGGAGCTTATATGTTTCTTTGGGTATGTTCAAAAGATCGGACTAATGAGAATTTTTGAGTCACGATAAATACATTTCCTATGCAAGAACATATTGCCAAGGTTCATAATTCAGTTAATATATCCAACATCTCATGTACTTGTTATGAAAATTGTTGTGATGGACAGAAAGTCAATTGTATTCTGATTGTTATGCTGGACTCTTCACAGTTACCTGTTCTGGTAATCTTGCATCATAGATTCATTTCAAGATTCATGTCTGATGCGTGGGACTGAACTGAACTTGTAGTTCTTTGACTTCAAATTTTGCTATATAATAAGGTAACTCGACCAAGATGAGCTTGTCAGATTTTGCAAACCTTCACGCTGCACATATCTTCAATGGAGGCAGCAGATCACATGCTAGACTCAGGTTGCTCTTCAGTTGCTCCATAGCTGAACACCACCTCCTTGCATCTTTACCCTGAACTTTTTCATTCTCCGAGTTGCTTCAGGAAGTAGTATAAGATCGCCACTATAACCCCTACAGTTGAAACTAGATGGAAATGGAATGAACAAAGCAGCTCCAATTATAAAAAATTAGACGAGCAACTGGGAAGCGATAGAGAATACATTAACGATAAAGAGTTTGAAAAACACCTGGAATACTAAGTTATCCAAGCGCTCCAGCGAGGCTATAACGTTGCTGAGAAAACAAAGAGCGTCGAAGGCAAAATATTATAACGTGTGCTGCTCTTGATACTTTGGAACGTACGGAGGCATCCCAAATTCCTTTTTGTGCAGTGCAAGTGCCAAGTGCAGATCATCATGGACGTGTTCAGCTGATGACATATTCTTGGCCTATACTTTGATCCGATCTTGTGAACAGTAGATATATAACTCTAATGTAAGGTAGACCCGGAGGTTGAGGGGGGCATGGAGAGGTCGAGGGCGCGGCCTCAGAGGGCCGCAGGTCGATTCCGACGGTGCGGCGCCGGAGGGCCGCAGGTCGAGGTCGAGGGCGCGGCGTCGGAGGGCCGCAGGTTGAGGCCAACGGCGCGGCACCAGAGGGTCGCAGGTCGAGGCCGACGGCGCGGCACCGGAGGTCTGCAGGTCCAGGGCGAGGCGCCGGAGGGCCGGAGTTCGAGGCCGACGGTGCGGCGCCGGAGGGCCGCAGGTCGAGGGCGAGCGGCGGCCGGAACCCACGCTGTCCGGTCGTGGGCGCATGGCGGCGGGTTAGGATTGGGTGGGGGCGTGGGGGGAGCAGGTGGCGTGGATATGTGGGGCGGCCGGGAGAACAGCCGGCGCCCGGCGGTGCGTAGCCGTCGAAGAAGAGATAGAAGCTGAGGAATTGGGGATGGGAGCCGAGCAGAGTGAGAGAGTGGTGCTGGGATACGTTTTGTTAGTATTGATCGAGGAAAATGTAGACTTGCTCCGGCCTAAGCGTTTTCCAAAACCAAATTAGCTAATTTAGACATACGTGCAATATTTGCCTCCGTTTGATTTTTATGTGCTTTCCAAAATTTCTATCATTAATTTTTATTTTAATATATATAATTTATAATTATATGCAGTTATGGAGACAATTGGCACTGACACAATTGTGTCCTATGGAAACAAAAGTTTGCCGAGTTCTACACAGTCGAAAAAGGTGCAATAAGAAAGTTATACATTTGTGTTCTTTCTATACAAATTCTATATTGCCATATTTAATTTTTATAATTTCTCTGCATTCATAGATTGTGGTTGTGACAGAAATAGATACTATCAACAATCTGAAAGAATCGAACGATATAGACCCAGATGCAATGATGGTGGTGGAGGATGGAAACTCAACAAGTTCTACACAATCAAAAGTGGTGAGAATTGCATTTTTATTTTAATATAAATATAGATGGATTATATATTCATATTATATTTAGATGTATGTTTTGATTCTATAGTTCATGGACCAGATCGATTTTTTTGCTCAAATATCAAGAAAATGAAGCGCAAGACAACATCTCTGACATTGTGCGGCAATATCTAGCTAGCATCAATGAGAATGAGTAGATATTAGTGGGGTGCTAATTTCATGTTCGAACAATGTCAAATTATATCTTTTGTCGATATACACTTCAATTGTATTAGGGTCTTATTGTCTTTTTAGTTTCCAGTGGATGTTTTATTCTTACACATGAATTTTTGCATATATTTTATTGAAACAATATTACAAAACAACAGAATCCGTAGCAACGCACGGGCATTCAACTAGTGTTTATATATAGAGACTCTTGTAGTCTTAAGTTCCATCGAGTAGATAATGCACCCATTTTAAATCACGACAGATAAAAGGCCAATTTTTTAGGCCCAGCGAGATCCGGTGTTAGGAATCCCAGTTAAGCCGGATTAGGTTGTCCATAAACCCGTCTTCGTAATCCAACTGCTTGCCGGGTGCTGACATGGAAGCGGTGAGGTGAAAGGGTTTTGCTGGATATATGTGGATGCTTGGTAGTTACATCGATAGCGGTTTGCAGCAGTTTAATCGCTTATGTTCTCATAGTTTTATGTTGCTTATATTTGTGTCGTCTCTGTATGCATATTTTTATCAATACAAGTAATGTATGCCTGCGAGCGTATAATGTCAAAAAAAGAAAAGTCCTAGCAGGGACCTCTTTTTTTTTTATGAAAACATTCCATCAATCAACCCGTCCAGCAAATCAAATCCCCAAATATGGCCGATCATGGGTGATCCGATAGATACTTCTTTGGTGGGTTTTGGGTGAAAAAACTCCTTCCCGGGTCCCTCGCGCGGGGCTTCGGAGGAACCCAAACCATAGAAAAAGACCACCAAATCCAGGCAGCTTAGGTTGCTGGCGCAGCCAGCGCCGACGGTGGTGGCGGTGCCCCGCCGTCAAGACAGCATGGAGGAAGGGCGCCCCCCGACGGGTCGATTTTGCACGGAAGAGGATGTCATCGGGCGACGCAGCTCACTAATACAGAACGACATATCGGATACCCCTCTATGGAAACGGCAGCAAAAAGGCGACGGTAAAACGAACCCGCGCGTGGAAAACAAGAGCTCGCGCCCGCGAATCGCGACACATCGGAAACGGTTAGATTTATTCAACCGTTTCCAACGTGAATACATGATATCGGACACGGTTGAAATTTAGCTCCGTGTGCAAATTAACGCCGTTCATATAAATATCCAAACCCTAACCTTTGCACCACAGCCCCCCTCCCCGTCCCCTTTCTCATTCTCTCTATCCTCTCTCCCCTGAGCAGCCGCCCTTGATCTGCTCCTCCCTACCGGTGGCCGCGCTGCAGCGAGCAGCATCCCGAGCAGCCCTCCGACGGCGCTGACCAGGCCGTGGACGAGGCGTTGGTCTCCATGTCCATGACGAGGTGGTGGCCTCCGGCGAGCAAGACCATGGTGGCAGCCAGATCCGTATGCTGCTCGAGGAGACCGGCCGGATCTACGCCGGCGCCGCCCGTCGCAAGCAGGCCCGTCGCGTCCGTGCAGGTTTAGGCCCTGGCTACTGCATCTGGTACGTTCCCTTTCTCCTTCGTCTATCCCCTACCTCGATTCTGCATCTGGTACACTCCCGATGTGTTTCGTCTCTCCCGCCAACCCTCGGCAACTGTAGATCGGTAGGCGACCTGCAGGCCCTGGTCGACCTCACGGCGGCGTCTCGAGGCCATCCTCCGTGAAGCTCCTGGGGATGCGCATGGTGGAGCTCCTGTATGAGGCGTACTCGACCATGGAGCAGCGGCGTCTCGAGGCCATCTTCCGTGAAGCCCGCTCGAGGCCATGCTCCGTGAAGCCCGCGCTGCCCATGCGTTGTGGTGTTGTTTGCTAGCTCTGTTTTTCACTACAGGTTGTTCACTTTGTCTTTTAACCGAGCTGAGAACAATGGTTATCAATCATTGTGTTATGGATCTTTGAGAGATACATTTAGACTGTAATTGTTAAAGATGGAGTTGAAGCCCAGATATATTTATATATGAGAAGTTCCATAAGAGATATATGCTAAGCTACCGCCAAGTTCTTTGCTTTCACAAATAAGAAAGTGGGATTACTTGGATAATCAGATGTAGGTAAAGTCAAGAACATTGTCGTAATTTTGTTTGAAACATCGTTGTCTTTATTTAGAGAAAGCATATAGAAAGGAGTTTGGTATATTATCAGATCGTCCGCAGCCAATTTGTTTACTTCCAATCTAATGGAAGGAGTTCTTTGTAGCTGTCATGATTTTTCTGCATTTAATTTATTGTGATTCATGGAGCTTGGTAAGCAAAGAAAAATTGTTCTCAGTTCTTGATTGAAAAATAATAATTGTATTACCATTCATGTTGTTTATGATCACTAATGTTCTGTAGCCTCTTTGATTCTCTTCTTGCTTTTGTACATTCTTTAATTCATTTGTTTATTACCTTCTTCTCTGTGTTCTGGGGCATTCTTGAATTCTGTAGTTTTTGTCCGATGCTTTTTGTTTTGACGACATTGCTTATCAGTGTCTGATTGTGGAAGAAACATGAGAAATTATTGAGAGAACATGGCCTTTTCTGTTCTTAATTGTATAAATATATTTGTATTATCATTACTGTCATTAACGAGAGGTGGATGCTCTGTAGCTTCTTTTCTTCTCTTCTTGGTTTTGAACATTCTTTGGTTGGTTTCTTTATTATCTCTTCCTTTGTGTGTTCCATGGCACTCTTGAAAACATTTGTTTTTGTCTGATGCTTATTGTCTCGAGGATATGCCTTAGAGTGCCTGACTGTGGAAGAAACATGAGCAATTATTAGTGCGTGTAATCTAAAGGGGTGAACCTTTAGACCCTGAGGAGGCTCCTGGAAGCTTAGGGCATTACTGCTGCCTCCTCCTTCGGAGCAGTGTCATAGTTATTTTCTTGAGCTCTGTATTCTGCAAAGTTGTTGGTTTACACCGTTATGCATTTGGGCTTATGGCGATTTTCTGCAGGGATTGAAGATTTGGAGTTGGAGCAGATTGGCGAGCAGCAATGGAGGTACGGGAAATAGAAATGTGACATTGAGAGAGGCTTAGGTGAGCCTGATTATCATTCTCCTCTCTCTTTGATCCACTTTCTTTCAGGTCCCTGCCAAAAAATTCTGGCGAGCTCCTCCTATGTTGTGCCCACACCATCTAGGATTTTTTCCCGTATTGATCTGTCACTATGCCACTATTTGCAGATGCTGTGTGCTTTGGTTTGAACCGGGATTGATTTCTATGGTACAGTCTCTAGATGGCGCGCTCACAACATGGCTGCCGTGGTGTACGGGGTTAAGGCAGTGGTACCATGGTCGTGGCCGCGCCATCGTCGCCGAGGCTGCAGGACATGGTGGTGGTGAACCTGGTGACATCATGGTTGTGGACAACTTGCTTGGCTTATACATATATACTGGTATATCTAAATTGTACGTTTCAGCTAAAAGCAGAGTTAAGGTTAGATAGTATTTACATCAGGGTGTGTACATAGATTTTCGAAAGCTTTAATTGAATAATCGTCCTAACCATGCCCGCGGAGTAGAAGCTATAGCACTCATTCAGATATTCGATTGATCCATTCCCACCATGCCAAGCTAATGACTCCAAACCTCACCTAATTTGCTTTAGCATGATCCGAGTTACTCGCTCTCTTATGTTGGCATAATCCCAGTCATTGACATTTTAATTTGGAGGCTATACACAACACTGCACTATGCATATGTAGATAAATAATTAGGTAGTTGTTTGATTTAGCCTCTTTGGCAGTGCCTTTCCATTCCCGCAGCTACTGCCTAATCACAATTTTGTTTATGCAACCAGCATTTTCCCTAATCATTCTTTTTGGTGTGTTCATTCTCTTGCCTTTTCAAGTTTGAGGCTTTAGGTCATACCTACCTTAGTTGTTCCTTTGCTGCAGGTGGAAAAGGAAGCTCCTACTTATCATAGGACTCTTGTCAAAGAGGCATATAACTTAATTACTTTTGGATTGTGCGATTTTCCTGAAAAATAGTCTCTGTGGTACTTATATGTCTCCATGGGAGGTTAGGCCTGATCTATGAAAAAAACTTTTATGTCGTGAATGTCATGGACAGCATTATTACAATACTACAATTAAAGGGAACCAAATGTCTCATGATTTGGTTGGGAGACAAAATTTGCACAGATGAACATACACAATGGGGAAAGGTAGCCCAGGGATGATAAATGATGATAAATCATTAGCAAATCCTAACTGTGTTTGCCTTTCAGTTACACTAAATTTTACCTAATATATGTATTCCATTTTTTCCACTGATAGGTTTGCATCTGGATTGCCTTTAACCTATTCCTCACGGCAATCTATGATGTTGCAATTTTGTAAAATAGATTTACAATGTTAATCACAATTCTGTTCATGCAACAAGCAATCAAGACATAAAATAGCAACTTTTTTATGTCCATAAAAAGTATATACTACTACATGTTCAGAGTACATGATATTTTAGAGTTTGGGTGGTCCATCTTACTCAACTTTGACCGATTATGATCATCCAAAATGAAACTGAATTGGATCAGAAAAGACAATAGGTGATGCTGTTTTCTGCATTTATACATATCTTGAAACATAGTCTCTCTTCTGCTTTGCAGCTAGCGATCTATACCATCACAAATTCACAAGGCTGTCAGGCACATCGACAGCGTGCGGGCATACACATTCGGCTCCCAATACTTTGTTGACGTGGACATTGTTCTACTGTGCGACATGCACCCTTGCAAGAGGCGCACAATATTGGCGAGGCCCTGCAGCAAAGTGGAGAGCCGACCCGAAATTGAGCGTGCCTTTGTCCACCTCGACTACGAGTTCACCCACCAGCCCGAGCATGCTCGGACACATAGTATTGTCAGTCAACTGTAGCTACTGAAGTAGCACTGTTTCACAAATCTGGGTGTGAAACCTGTTGTCTTTAGCAGATTCAGTTGTGCATATTTTTTGCTGTTGCCTGTGATTTGGTTCTTCTGGGGTTGGCTACGGACAGTCTGAGCAATGCAGGAGTTACAATGCTAAGTCATGACTACCAGTTACTACTGTGCTTGTCTCACTCTGCCCATCTAAAAAAAATCATTAATTTGTCAATTTAGTCTTTGGTTGCAGTCGTATCACTAATTAAAGAACCTGAGCTATTGGTTGACCAGCAAAATCAGGGTAACTTATGATGTCTCTTCCAAATTATAGTTCTTTTCTGTAGCCCTTGGAGATACTTTCATTTATATATTTGGTAGAGTTCTGTTTCCGTGTACGTGTTAAGTTAGTTGTCTGCTGATGATGGTTTTATATCTGAATTTTAGCTACCTTTGAAGCAAATGTGCTGTTGAGGACTTTGACCTGTAGTCTTGGTTTTTTCTTCGCTAATCTGGTGCACTTTTTCTATGTATTGTTTCTGACTGTCGTGCATTTATTTATTTATAAAAATACAATATGTGCATTTGTACTGATTGTCATAGCTTGGTGTAGCATCTCGATGATATGACTATTCTATGTTGGCAAGATACAAAACAAATAAATTTAGGGTTAGCTCCTGGTATCCGCATATAGTACATAGGCGACTATACTGAATGCCTCGTGAATTAGGTCAAGAAACACATCCACGATGTGGAGCTTAACCCAGTGAAGAGGTGTATGTTCGACGAGACTATACCGAATGCTTAGACCCAACTCAAGGATGGAGACACTTCGATTCAAGTCACTAGCGACAAGCATCGTGGGCTTACTCCGGAAAATGGGTTGTCTTCCTCTCCGGTAGTTGGGCAGTTGCGCAACGGGTCATTTCTGAAAACTCAGAATCTTTGTGATTGAATGTGTAATGGCGTAAATATATCCGATTCTGATATTATTTTTTGAGCTTAAAAAATATGATGGCGTACTCTCTGTTGGCCAACTATCACTTTGTTAATGAATTACTTTTCACCAACAAATAAAGCGTATGGCAACAATGTAGTCTTTGCGTCCGGCACTTGCGCAGTTGCGCAACGGGTCATCTAGTTCTCAGAAATGTTGCGTCAGGTAGATCTCCAATTCTCCATTACCTGAAACATCTGAAGAGCGGTGTAGTAATCGAGCCGGACTGCACGTAGGCATGCAAGCGGCCGGTCCAACGGACAGGGCGGACGTCCGCCAGGCGCTGCTTTTAGTTGATGATCAACGTCCTGCTAAGCTAATCGTTAAGTGATTCTGTTGAATATCGAACGTGATGGACAAATATTTTGATCCGAGCGGGCGTCCGCCTGCATGCCTAACTGCACGTTTCAGATAATCGTAGCACCCACGCATTTATGTTCAGCTCGGATTAACGTTTCCACAGCTCCGGTCAACAATTTTAACACCACGCGTACACTACCGCGTGTTTGGAAACAAGGCCGGAGTCCGATTCTAGCTTGACGGAACTGCTTGGCGCCAACGCTAGCCTGCTTGGATCACCGGCGACTTCGACTTGGAGCCGAAATCGGACTCGCTGCGACGCGACGCGGAGCTCGCCGTCCGTCCGTCGTCCACAAAAGCCCCCGCCCTACGCTAGCTCTCCTCCTTCCTGCATCTCAGCCAGACTCTGCTTCTTCATCCCCAACGCGCGCGCAACCAGCACCAGCAGCGGCCGGAGCGCGCGGGATGGCGTCGTCCGAGGGCAGCGCGCACGCGCAGTGGAGGAGGTTCTTCAACAGCGCCGGCGGTGCTGACATATTCGAGATCCTCGACGCCGCCGTCGCCGTGGCCGCGCTCGACCGCCCCGCCGAGCTCAAGCAGAGGCGCGAGCGGATCGCGCAGAGGCTCTACACCGGGGGCGTCCTCTTCTGTGGCACGGGCCGCGTCGTCGACAGCAACAAGGAGGGACGCCGATCCATGGCCGTGGTGAGCAAGAAAGACGACGGGTCGTCAGCGAGTTCCGCAGAGAAGGCCACGGCGCCGCCGGTCAAGAAAGACATCCCGCGCAAGAACTCCACCAAGCCTCCCGCTTCCGCCGCTGCAGACACGAACAAGGCACCGGCGGCGCAGCCTTCAGAGCCGACCATGGAGGCGATGTTGGCGACCGCGAAGCGCAAGCCGAAAGAGAGATACGATGACTGCAAGGACACGAAGCGGCAGCGGAGCATCCAGGTGATCGAGGCGCCGGAGATGGCGAAGAAGCAGCACAAGATCATCCGGCGGCGGGACGAGGTCCGATGCGCGGCGACAGGCGCGCCCTGGTGTCTACGACTCTCCGGGCTAGCTGGGTTTAGTAATTAGGTCGCTCCATAGTCCGTATTCAGAGATGATCTTCCATCTCGTTTAGTTTTAGCCTCTGTACCATGATGGATGCTGTCCTTTTTTTGAGCTAGCTGATGTATCCATGAAAATGATGCAAGTTGTATTCAGAGAAAGTGATTGTTATGATTTCCATCTGTATGAATTTTCAGAGTTGCAGTTGTTATTTCAGTTAGTGTCTATGAATGAAGTCCGGCGTCCATGTTTGGTCTCGATTTAATCCATGACGGCAGTGCAGCAAGATTGGAGACTTCCAGTGTTAACTTCAATGATAATCCCCGAAACAAGTTTTATTCAGAGAAAGTGATAGATGTGCTTTCAGTCTGTATGAATTGGTGGTAATGGTGGTGTTATGCGAACCGACGACCAGGATATGTGTAAATTTAACTAGGAAAGGCAATCGATAACTCCAGTATCTATATTTTCCACTAGACAATTAACAGTTGAATACTGGCAAAACCACCATGTTTCGTTTATCTCTGTGACCACGACGATAATCTAAGCACGAGTTTGCTTGAAACTTTGAAACGTTTCATATATATGAAGTAAATACACCAGTGCGCTTTCACCATACAACCCTGAATTCATCTCTATGCAAGGCCAGCGATGATCATTAGAGGTCTTACCCCTTAGTACTTTACCAAGATAACAAAATTCATATAGTCCAGTTCGCATGTTCGAAAACAAGATTGGTAACTCAGAAAGCTTAGCTCGCTAATGTACCAACCAGGAGCTATATAAGGCTATAACTGAATTCAGATTGTCGGCACCCACCAGATGAATGCCTATTACCAGAAAGATTAGTTACACACTACCGGCGGTGCGATCGGCAACAAGGAAATGGTTAAGAGAATTAAGCTAAAAAAAATGGTTAAGAGAGCGCAACTCAGAGAAAACATTGCTGCAGAACAACAAACATGCTATAGCCTATTTTGATGCGGTAGAAGAATAGAGGCGGCTGACAGACTTGGAGTTCAGTTTCAGAAAAATATGTGGTCCTCAGTTGCAAAAACAGTCCGAGTTCAATACTGGTTTTTGGAGCAGGAGAGCAAAGATTAAGTGGTGTATACGAGGGGTGAGAACAAAAGGTTTTTCCACTCTGGAAAAATATAGGTTCAGAAATATTGGGTTGCGCGTACGGTAAATTAAAATTTCACTTATTGCTACGCAACCTTCCCAAGATGTACTATCAAGATACATGCGAATACGAAGATCCATAGATCTAGGTTTAGTATACGTTACCAACACCGTAGATTGCGGAAGAACGTGTTGATGACGTAGTCGTTATAGCCGATCGTGGTCTCTCTCAACCAAGCCTGGTAGAGAATTTCCGACGCCTTTTTCTCCTTCGCTTCACCACCTTGAATCAACAGCTGAAGGGACAACCGTCGTAAGACAGATCTCCCCTCTGAGAGCTTGCACACGTACACTGGAAAGGTTCAGCAGGGCTTCGCCGTCCAAGCTTGAAGTCTGCTGGTGTATATGAAGGTGGAGATCTCAACACATGAAAAGGAGAGAGAGATATTAGATCTAGTCTAATTGGATAGGTCGCCTCTAATTAGAGGTCCCTCTAATCCAACTAGAAGAGATCTAAACTTGAGAGCTGACGTGAGTCAATTATCTGTTTCTATTGTGTCTCAATTGTATGTTTACAACTAGAGGGATGTGGGGTTTATAAAGGAGCCCAAGAGGTAGGAGACTTGGAAAGGAGGAAACCTTCCCCTAGTCCAACTTGGACAAGGGGAAAGTCCCCCTTGCCCAATTCGGTATGGGAGGATGAGTTGGGGTCTCCTCCCCCTCCCTTCCTTGTGCACCAGCCGGCCGGGTGGGGCCCGTCCCTAGGTCCGAACCGACCTAGGACGGGTGGGGCCTACCGCCGTGCGCTGACCTGGCGGGTGGGGCCCGCCCTAGGCCGGCCCGCCTCGCCTCCTTGGCCGCTGCTGTCGCGTCCTGGTGGGGCCCGCCCTGGCTACCACCGACCCGGCGGGTGGGGCCCGCCTGGGCCGGCTGCCACTTGGACGTCGCCTTGCCGTGTGGGGCCCGCCCTAGGGCGCTGCCGCCACCGCGTCCCCCGCCGTGGGCCGCAAGGCCCACTAGGGTTCGGCCGGCGTCTTGGCCCACCACCACTTGGTGGTGTGGCCCTTTTAATATTTTTCCCGTAATTATATTTATCAATTAAATAAATCAATATTTAATTAACATATAATTAAATAATACTTTGTCTAATTAATTCTTATTTGAATATTTCCTTTTACAGAATATTCACCGAATTAATTTCCTATCATATGAAACTCCTTTCATATGATCCGGGACACCCAGTGTCCGCCGACAAAATACTCCGGACAAATATTTCCTCTCTTATAAACCCCTCGGAATAAATCCGACCGTGATAGTAACTTCTATCATATACTTCCTCTCTTGACAAGATATGTCTATCACGCAAGCACCATGCCGGTGATACTGTCTCCATGTTCCAGACCAACCATAATACACAACTAACCAATCCTAGTTTAAGTGTGTCCACCCTACAGGTTCGATAATGGGTAGCTATAATTGGTTGGGTATCAACCAATCACCGGCCAGTGACAGTTCCAAGGACGTCCTGTGTAGCTGCTATCGTTATGCGAATAACTCTACTGTTGAACCTGTTGATTATCATATATCAATCCCATTACTCACGATACTGAACTTCACCCGAGATATAGATCTGTGATGATACCATGAATCACATCATCTTTGTCTATCTCGTTACCGGTAAGTTCCATTTACTCGTTGCCGTATTATGATATCCCACACGGTCCGTGCATTGTCTGCAGAACATATTGGATACCGTTATAATACCGAGTGGGCCCTGGACGTATCTCTCTTAACCTAGAGGAGTAATTTCCCATCTCAGAACATTAACATACACACACCTTGAAGCCACCCAGTAACTGCCTTTATGATCACCCTGTTACGGCCATGACGGTTAACAGCACCAAAGTAACTCTTCCATTATGCATGACCCTAATAACCTCATGGTTACAAGGACATGTTATACAACAACCTTTCTGTGATAAAGCTAAGGACAAAAAGATTATTTAACGGAATATCTTAGCATACCAACACTTGGGTGACCCAGCCATATTATTATCCAATAATATGCCATCCTTGATGCTGACATAAACTCTATGTCCATGACTAGAAAAAGCCGCGTCATCTAGCATTCAAGAATTAGTCCGTACAAGAACTAGGGTACATTTTACGTATTCATATTCTCTACACGTGCAGGTGAGCTTTTCCCTAAATCACGCATTTAGAAATCACTGCAGTTATATAATAGAGAATACGAATCAATAATATATGAATTAGATATATATATATGTATAAATACATTGTCACATGTATAAATACATTGCCTTTTGAGCATATATTCAACAAGAAAAAATCGAATCGAAGTGTTAACTCAAATGGCCAGGAGCATTTCCAAGACTCTCAGAAACAGAAGATTGTGACAAATTATTACTCAAACTTCCTCAACGAGCAAAGGGTCTGGGCACCGAACATTAGGGCGACTTCTTTTGCAGCTTCGGGGTGCCAGACCGCTGAAGCTGAAAAGAAGTGTCGGGCTGGTCTGCAATTTATTTCCACCGCGAAACCCTTTTCCTTCGCGTAGCGAGAAGCTGCTCGCGAGGTGTTTCTGGAGCGTTTCCCGCAAAGGGGCCGAACAGGTATGGTGCCTGCCCCTCTTATGTCGGTGGACCCGCTCCCTCCTCATCTGATAGCGCCATGGCAGCATTCCGACAAAGCATCGCTGAAGGAATTGTTGCTTGAGTAATTTTCAATTACTATGACATTTCTTTTATTTTGGCATGTACTGAAATTATACTACGAAACTATGTTTTTATTATCATCTACCTTTTATTTTACTGCAAACAATTTTTATAGTAATATGTCATATATCATTGCTTTTACTATGCGTGAAACCAAATTTAGGGACGTTATAGATATCTCATAACCCAACACACCGAAGAAGCCAAAACTGCACAAGCCCAAAAGAAGTATCCCGGCCAGTTTCTAGGAGCTTCTCCCCACAACAGTTTCTCGCCACTGGAATCCATAAGCTAGCTTATGCATAAGCATAAGCTCAAAAAGAAGTGGCCCTTAATCTGGCACAACTCTACCCGGCACAGGCTGATGGTCTACAAAAACTTGCAGCTCATCTTACTTGGGGAGAAATAGTTCGGACAATCAGAAGAGCGCCACCCAACCGAAGCCTTGGTCTGGACGGGTTTACAAATGAATTTCTTAGGACATATGCAGAGGATCTCAAAGATGATCTGAGCAATTTGTATACTCAGTTCTACCAAAAAATACGGATCTCAAGACATCAATGCGAATAAAAGACTTTCGACAGGTTTCCCTACAACACAATATTCAAAAGTTAGTTGCAAACTATACTATTGCATAATTTTTTAATAAATAGTTGTGTGCATCACTCGATGCAGAGGCCGGGACACCCCATTTCTAAGAAAAAAAGTTAGTCGCACAGGTTCTCTTTATTAGGCTTCAGTGAAGGATTATTTTAATATATTCTCAGGATGTGCCCCTTATCGTTCTGATTATTCTTTACCATTAGACACTAGGCATATAACTGTTACTGCAGTTATTTTCTTCAATTCAATTATTCATTGGACCTATCTAATTATCATAATGCATATGCTTTGTATGAGATTAATTCTGAAAATACTCCTGCAAGTTGTTTAAGTTAATAGGAACATTGAGAAATTTGGTTTTATTGTGGGAAAACATCTTTGACTCACAAGTGTAGATATACCTACTGTTTAAAAACGTATTTTTTTTAAAATTCAAACAAAAATTCGGATACACACCGGATATTCTATGTTCGCAAAAAATTAATCGTGAAAATTGACGTTTTTTGTGGCATGGGTAAAAAGGACAAATTCTGGGTCCAAAATGAATTTTCACGGAACATTTATGGGATTTTTATTTCTGTGCCCCTGGTTTCTTAGTTGTACTCATTCATCCCCACGCTCTTAACATTTGCTCACTTTTCCCCACTCGCTTGTCTGAAGTGCTCACAACATGTCAAACTGGACGTTTGCCGTCGGGTCAAGCTTTGACCGTTAACTCAGTCCTAACTGTCGTTGCTTACTGACGTGTGGGGCCTAACCGTTGCTTACTGACGTGTGGGGCATAACCGTTGCGTACTGACGTGTGGGGCCTAACCGTTGCGTACTGACGTGTGGGCCAACTTGTCCATTGCGTATTGACGCGTGGGGCCTCCCTTGCGTACTGAATCAGATCGAGCTCGAGCACCTCCGCCGCCGTCGTGCCGCCTCTGCCGCCCTCGTGTCCTGCACCGTCTAACCCTAGTCCACCTCCGCCGCCGTCATGCCGCCTCCGCCGCCCTCGTGTCCTGCACCGTCTAACCCTAGTCCACCTCCGCCGCCGTCGTGCCGCCTCTGCCGCCCTCGTGTCCTGCACCGTCTAACCCTAGTCCACCTCCGCCGTTGTCTTGCCCTCCGCCACATCTACCCCCACCCCCACCCCCGTCTGGAGGAAGCAGCGATGTCGGGGGAGCGCCCACTCCGGCCCATCGACCGAGGAGAGGATTGGGTCGAATCGGCGGCGGATAATTCATGGATTACCCCTAGGTAAGCATTGTTTCTTCTCTAATTGATGTTCTGATTCGTTAGGTAGGCCGTATTGGACCGGTGGTCGCGTGAATCTGTCCAATTTTGCTGGCCTAACTCAAACCTTTATTTGCTAATCGAATAGGATTGATCCCGCGATTGCTTTCCGGCTGACTGTTAGAATGGAAGCTAGTGTGCTACGCGGTAGAAAACCGCATTGTCTAGCTTTTGCTATCCAAAGGTGGTAGAAACAAGCATTTCGTTCAAAGCTTTGCGGAATGCATTAAGTTCTCCTCCATATGGTTGGACTGACGCCGATGCTGTTGAGCTGAAATATTTCAGCAGTAGTGAACAACAATTTGTCCCACTAACTTGCGACGAGCATCTGGAATTGCTCTTCGCTACGGGTGCTGAAAGCCGCTTCGGTAAAATTCTTGTCGAGGTGCTTAGGCCACGAGGCAGTGATCGGGACAAGGGGAAGGGTGTTCATAAATCTTCTGCCTCTGCTAATAGCGAGCGCCCCGGCAGTCCATGTAGGTCGAGACCAAGCAGAGCTAGTGGTTCAGCAAGTAACAATATGTCTGGTGCCACTTCTTCTGTCGCTTCTCCTATGGCTGCTGCAGCCGATGTAGAACAAGATGCAGAGCCAGACGATGAAGTGCCTCGAGCTGATGATGAGGATGAGAGGATGTACCCTGATCTTGTTGATACAGTTAGTCAACAAGCTATGGATGATGAATATCAGGAGGAAGATATCAACGGTGCAAGATTTAATGACACTGACGATGAAGAGAGGAGGGAGAACATGGACAGCTTAGTTGTCGATGAATATGATGGTGATGACATGCCAGCAATTGAGTGGAACAGGGAAGATCCTCAGCTTATTGTCGGCACAGTTTTTCAGTCGATGGTGGACTGTCGTAATGCAGTGACTACGTACTGCATTATCTCTGAAAATACATATGTGGTTGATAGGAGTGAGCCAACAAGGTTCACTGTTCATTGCCCATATCCTAGGTGCAGATGGAGGTTGCATGCATCAGTAATGTTGAGGAGCAACTTGATTCAGGTTTGTTTGTGTATTTCAGTTTATATTAATTCATTTTATATACAGATCATTGTGTAATTTTTCTTAACTGTGTTTCTGTTTTTTATTTTGTTTCAGATAAAAAAGAACGAACACAAGCACACTTGTCCACCTGGAGGGGGAGGGGGAAAGACTAAAACAAAGCTAGCAAAGACTAGGTGGGTGGCAGATGCAGTTTTGGACTAGTTGAGAGAAACACCAACACTTGGTCCAACAACACTCCATGGGAAGTTATTTGAGAAGTACAAGATTGATATACCTTACATGAGGATTTTCTATGGCAAGGAGATGGCTCTTGACAGGATTAATGGTGCTTGGAATGACAGCTTTCAATTGCTCTACACATTTAAAGCTGAAGTGGAAGCTGCCAGTCCAGGGAGTGTTGTAGAAATTGACAAGCATACAGTTCCATACAAAATAATAGGGAAGACATTTGAGAAGGAGTGCTTCAGGAGGGCATTTGTTTGTTTCAAGGCTTGCTGGCAGGGATTTCTGGATGGTTGTTGGCCCTATTTGGCTATTGATGCAACAGCTTTGAATGGAAGATGGAGAGGACAGCTAGTGGCAGCTTGTGCTGTTGATGGACACAACTGGCTATTCCCAGTTGCATTTGGTGTGGTGGAGGTAGAGTGCGAAGAAAGTTGGGTCTGGTTTCTGCAGAATTTGCGCAATGTTATAGGTATACCCCCAGGTTTAGCTATACACACTGATGCTTGCAAGGGGTTAGAAAGTGCAGTAGGAATTGTATTCCTTGGAGTGGAGCATAGGGAATGTATGCGCCACCTAGTGCAAAATTTCAGAAACAAATTCAAAGGTAAAATTTATGACGATAATTTGTGGCCAGCATCATACACATGCAGTGAGAGGAAGCATGAGCACCATTTGGGTGTGTTGTATGCTCACAATCCTCTGGTGAAGGAGTACCTAGATGCACATCATGGGAAGTTGTGGTCAAGAAGCAAATTCAATACAATCTGCAAAGTGGACTATGTGACAAGTAACTTGGCAGAGTGTTTCAATGCAAAGATCAATAAATTGAAAGGGCTTTTGTTGTGGCAATTATTTGATAAGATTCGGCAAATGATCATGATAAAAATGGCTCTCCGGAAAAGAATTGCAGAAATAGAATATGTTGGCCATCTTATGCTTCCATCTCTTATTAAGGCATTGCATGCCAAGGCAAGAGGTCAGAAGATGAAATGCATTCGCTCAGACACACTGGTGGCTGAGGTAACATATACTGACAGTAAAAATAGGGAATGGAGGTATCCAGTTAACCTAGCAGCTAGGGAATGCAGTTGTAGGCAATGGCAGCTCCGAGGGAAGCCATGCATACATGCCCTGCATCTGATGACGGTTATCGGTGGTGAAGATGGTGAAGTCGATCAATACATCTCTGAATATTTTTCTGTTGCAAAATTCAGGGCTGCTTATGCTTCTAATGTGCCTGCACTCTTGGGAAAGGATCAATGGATCCAGGTAGATCCAGGGTTCAAACTACATTCTCCTGTAATCACTAGACCACCAGGAAGACCAAAGAAGAACATGCTCAGAAGAGGTGAAGAGGGTCGTGTCAAAAAACAGAGGAAGTGCAAAAAATGTGGAGTTCTAGGGCACATTCGTAGGCTTTGTACCAATCCAGTGGATGCATCATTTGGAGAAGAGGAACGATGGGCAGCAACAAATGCAGAGGAGAATGCAGAGGTATAGCTGATTGCAGCTGATAACCCACAAGTATAGGGGATCGCGTGTAGCCTTTTCGATAAGTAAGAGTGTCGAACCCAACGAGGAGCTAAAGGTAGGATAAGTATTCTCTCAAGTTCTATCAACCACTGATACAACTCTACGCGCACTAAACGTTTACTTTATCTAGGAAATAATACTAGAGCAATAATACGGGTATGAGAGATAGCTTTGCAAGATAATAAATACAAGAAAGTAAAAGTTAGTGCTGCAGCAATAAAATACACTAAGTAACCATATACTAACAGTACCATGAGTGTGGAAAAGTGGTGGTAATTGTGGTGGCTTTGTCCAAGATTAATTAGTCAAGATATCAGGTTCATTGTCTTCGATGCAGTTTTCAATGTGGGAGAGGCTAAATATACATGCAGTCCACTACTTGGGATTACAAGTACTATATGATTGGATTGTTAGCAAACATCCGTAAATACTAACAATGAATTAAGGTTTCCCTAACCATAGACTTAAGTTTATGGTCCTCTTACTCCCATACATGCAACTAACCGGTTTGAGTCCTTATGTTTCTGTCACTCCGGCAGAACTACTCCCCTTCCTTTGCACATACTACTAACCCTAGGGTGTTGATCCATGCGCGCACAAGTATAATGGACACCAAATGACAGTACCATATCAACATACAACTCTAATGAACCAAAGACATTCAACAAAGCAATCAAAAGACAAATAAACTACATAAACATGACATAGATCATAGGATAAATATTATAGCATCAAACACCATGTTTACATAGGACGGTACAGAGGTTTGTGGGAGGATGAACCACTGAATACAAGGAGGAGATGGTGATGGAGATGGCGGTGAAGACGGCGGAGAGGGGCAGCGCGGCGGCGCAGGGCGGCGCCGGCGGTGCGGGGAACTCCTTTCCCCGCCGCCGGCAAGCTTGGGGAGCGCCGCCCCTTAGCCTCCCTCCTTCATGGCTTCTTGGGAGCCCTCCCCCATGGAGATGGGATCCATGGGGGAGTCAAAAACGTGGCTTTTGGTGGCTGAAATTCGTGGGTGGAGGAGTCCTCCACGAGTTAGGTTTCCTCCCTTTATATATCTTCTCGGATTTTCGTCACCCCCTTTTAGGGTTTCACCATATTGGGCCTACAGGCCGCATCCGAACTCCGATTGGGCTGATCTCGGGCTTAAAATCACCGTATGGAAATTGCTGACAACTGTGCAAAGATAATGATACCCTTTTGACATCATCTTCGAGGGTCAAACTGGCAAACTCCGAAAACAGTTCTGGGACAGATTTCAGCAAAGTTCCAATTCGACTCCAACAAGGTTTCCTCTTGTATTCTTGATAATTCCTACACATCAAAGCGTAAAATAAGAACATTGTGCACTTTTGCAACTATTAATAGGTTAGTCCAAATAAATCATAAACTTAATATAAAAACAAGTGCCAAAGGCATAATATTAACATGAAACAACCAAAAATTATAGATACGTTTTGAACGTATCAACATCCCCAAGCTTAATTCCTGCTCGTCCTCGAGTAGGTAAATGATAACGAAAATATTTTTGATTGTAAATGCTATGATCAGGTCTTTAACAATTGCATGATGTATGGATAATAAACTTAGCAATTATGTTACCTAATGAAAAGTATCAACCAATTAAGAGTTCATAATATGAAATTTATAAACATCAACAAGATTGTAATGATCATGGTAAAGCATGGTAGAGTGGTATCTCGCTTGCCCGTATTTGTACAGCAAAACATAAATGCCCAGGCACATCTGAAGTTCAAGGGAAGACTAGAAGTAAAGATATCAAAGATAAAAGCATCAAAGTTATACCACAGTTAACCGCATTCTAGGACAAGCACATTACATTAAGAATGACAGTTATGCTCTCGAGAAGGTGCTCAAAGAAAGGATGGTGACTCAACATAAAAGCAAAAGATTGGCCCTTCGCAGAGGGAAGCAGGGATTAACATGTGCTAGAGCTTTTTATTTTTAAAAATAGAAGTAAAATTATTTTGGGAGGTGGTTGTTCCTGTCAACGAATGGCAATAGAGTTCTTGTTATCTTCCATACTAAACAAGTTGAGAGCGGTTCCGAGATGTTGATATTAAGCATTTATAGCATGCACTTATATATAGTTTGACACTCCTCCCAACCTTTGCTTACACAAGCCATGGCTAACCGAATCCTCGGGTGCCTTCCAACAATCACATACCATGGAGGAGTGCCTATTTGATAATGTTTTAGCTTTTTGATGTTATAATGGTCTAACCAGCTCTTTGCAAAATTAGTGACAAGCAGATGAAGCATGCAAGTCGGGGTAATTAATTTAGTATGTGATGTCTACGCACGCTTCTATTCTTGTAGACAGTGTTGGGCCTCCAAGAGCAGAGGTTTGTAGAACAGCAGCAAGTTTCCCTTAAGTGAATCACCCAAGGTTTATCGAACTCAGGGAGGTAGAGGTCAAAGATATCCCTCTCAAGCAACCCTGCAATTAATGTACAAGAAGTCTCTTGTGTCCCCAACACACCCAATACACTTGTCAGATGTATAGGTGCACTAGTTCGGCGAAGAGATAGTGAAATACAAGTAATATGGATGATTATAAGTAGCAATTGCAATCTGGAATAAAAATGGCAGCAAGCAAACATGTAGCAGAACTTGTTGTAAACGGTGTTTCAATGCTTAGAAACAAGGCCTAGGGATCATACTTTCACTAGTGGACACTCTCAACAATGATCTCATAACTGAATAAGTAAAAGCTACTCTTAAACACTCTCTTGTTGGATAACAAACACCATTCATTGTGTAGGGCTACAAAAGCACACCTCAAGCCGGAGTAAACAAGCGCCACAACGTCATAAAGGAGTCACATACGGTGCACACACTGTCACCTTTACACCGTGGGGAGTACCGGAGTTCATATTAAAGTAACCTATAGAGTGCATAATAGATAAAGAGTAACATCTACTTATTCAACTAGATTACAAAGCTCATGATCACATAAAGATCACACCATGGGAGAGAGAGATGAACCACATAGCTACCGGTAGAGCCCTCAGCCTCGGGGGAGACTACTCACACATGGTCATGGTGAGCGCACTTGATGGAGAGGTTGATGAAGAGGTGCAGCCCGGAGAGGAGACGACGGACCGCTGCAGCCACGGCGCGGCGGCGGCGCTGGAGATGGCGATGGAGTCGATGGAGATGGCTCCGGGGGCACTTCCCCGTCCCGACGGCGTGCCGGAACAGAGATTCTGTCCCCCGAAACTTGTCGTCGATGGCGGCGGCGCTGCGGAACTCTTCGTGGAATATGACAGGATATTTTAGGGTTTTTGCGTCAGAGAGAATAAATAGGCCAAAGTACGCTGGTCAGAGCCTCCCGAGGTGGGCTCCTCACACCACGGCGCGGCAAAGGGCCCTCCCGCGCCACCATATGAGGAGGATGGCCCACGGGCATCCTCCTTCTCCCCTTTGGACTCCGTGTACATGTCGGGAAAATAGGAACTTCGCTTTTTGTTTCGTCCAATTCCGAGAATATTCGCAGAAGTACTTTTCTGGAACAAAAAACAGCAGAAAACAGGGAACTGACACTGTGGCATCTTGTTAATAGGTTAGTCCCAGAAAATGCATAAAAGTGATATGAAGTGTATATAAAACATGTAGCAATGGTATAATATAAGCATGGAACATCAGAAATTATGGATACGTTGGAGACGTATCAAGCATCCCCAAGCTTAGTTCTACTCGTCCTCGAGTAGGTAAAACGATAACAACAAATAATTTCTGAGGAGACATGCTTTCACACAATCTTGATCAAATATTGCAAGGCTCATGTCATGAATGAAGTGACTCAAAGCAATGGTCTATAGTTTGCTAACAAATAGATAAAGAGTAAACAATGAATCATATAAGCAAAAACTTTTCATGAATAGTACTTTCAAGACAAGCATCAAAAAGTTTTGCATAAGAGGTAACTCATAAAGCAATAGATTCAAAGTAAAAGGCATTGAAGCAACACAAAGGATGATTAAGTTTCAGCATTTGCTTTCAACTTGTAACATGTATATCTCATGGATAGTTGTCAACATAAAGCAATATAACAAGTGCAATAAGTAAACATGTAAGAATCAATGCACACAAAGTTGACACTAGTGTTTGCTTCTAAGATAGAAAGGAGTAGGTAAACTGACTCAACATAAAGTAAAAGATAGGCCCTTCGCAGAGGGAAGCAGGGATTAAATCATGTGCTAGAGCTTTTTAAGTTTTCGAAAGCATATAGAGAGCACAAATAAGTTTTGAGAGGTGTTTGTTGTTGTCAACGAATGGTAGTGGGCACTCTAACCCCCTTGTCAACCAGACTTTCAAGAGCGGCTCCCATGAAGGACGTTATCTCTACCAGCAAGGTAGATCATCCCTCTTCTCTTTTGTTTACACATGTATTTTAGTTTCTTTATAGTTGACACTCCTCCCAACCTTTTGCTTACACAAGCCATGGCTAACCGAATCCTCGGGTGCCTTCCAACATCACATACCATGGAGGAGTGTCTATTTGCAAATTAAGTTGCTTACTGATAAATCAGGGCAAAACATGTGAAGAGAATTATTAATGAAAGTTGTAATTAATTGGGGCTGGGCACCCCGTTGCCAGCTCTTTTTGCAAATTATTGGATAAGCGGATGTATATGCCACTAGTCCATTGGTGAAAGTCTGTCAGAAGTAAATGACAAGATTGAAAGATAAAACACCACATACTTCCTCATGAGCTATAAAACATTGACACAAATAAGGAGTAATAAAGTTTTGAATAGTTTAAAGGTAGCACATGAAATATTTACTTGGAATGGCAGGAAATACCACATAGTAGGTAGGTATGGTGGACACAAATGGCATGGGTTTTGGCTCAAGTTTTGGATGCACGAGAAGCATTCCCTCTCAGTACAGAGTTTAGGCTAGCAAGGTTGTTTGAAGCAAACACAAGTATAAACCGGTACAGCAAGAATCACATAAAAACATATTGCAAGTATTATAAGACTCTACACTGTCTTCCTTGTTGCTCAAACATTTTACCAGAAAATATCTAGACCTTAGAGAGAACAAATATGCATCCCAAGTCTCAACAAGCTCTACGGTAGTTCTCCACTACTAGGCTTTAACTACATGATGCAAGAGCTTAAACATGATCTACTTGAGAGCTCAAAACAATTGCAAAGTATCAAATCGAAACAAGACAATGATCTACAAGAATGCATATGTCTTTTCCAATACCAACTACTACATGTAGCATTTTCTTTCTTCCAAACAAACACCAATCAATTTATTTAAACATAAACTCTCCAAATGATAATATAATGCAGCAAGAGAGTATTTATAAACAAGTGCTAACAGCTCGAAGAGATGCATGAAAAACAGGAGCTAAAAGCACTGCAGTAGCTAGTTAAGAATACTCAACAAATATAAGTGAAGAACATGAGTATTCACATGAAAAAGCGGAGCGTGTCTCTCTCCCACACAAGGATTGCTAGGATCCGAATTTATTCAAACAAAAACAAAAATAAAAGCACACAGACGCTCCAAGTAAAGCGCATAAGATGTGAAAGAATTAAAATATAGTTTCACTAGAGATGACCTGATAAGTTGTTGATGAAGAAGGGGATGCCTTGGGCATCCCCAAGCTTAGACGCTTGAGTCTCTCTGAATATGGTTGGGATGAACCACGGGGGCATCCCCAAGCTTAGGCTTTTCACTCTTCTTGATCACATAATATCACCCTTCTCGCTTGATCCTTGAAAACTTCCTTCACACCAAACTCAAGACAGTTCTCATTAGAGGGTTAGTGCATAATCAAAAATTCTCATATTCTGTAATGATACAATCAATCCAAAGCTTCTGGACATTAGCTACAGCCACCAATGCTTTGTGGAGCAAAGAAATCCACACAAACACGTAAAAGAGCGAATGCAAAACAAAAGGCAGAATCTGTCAAAAACAGAACAGTCTGGAATGACGAATTTTTTCGAGGCACTTAAGTTGCTCAGATGGAGGGTCCAGTTTAATGAAAGTTGCGTACATATCTGAGGAAGATGCGTGATTTTTACAGAATTTTTCGAATTTTCTCAGGGAGAAAAGCTCAAATTCGTGACAGCTAAAAATCTGTTTCTGCGCAGAAATCCAAATCTTGCATCAACTTTCAATATAGAACTTTACTTGGCACAACAATGCAATAAAATAAAGATACAAAGGAGTTGCTACAGAAGTAACAAACTCCTTGACTCAAAGAAAACAAAAATAACAGAAAATAAAAACATGGGTTGTCTCCCATAAGCGCTTTTCTTTAAAGCCTTTTAGCTAGGCATGAAATTTTGATGATGCTCTCATATGTATAGAGTTGAATATAAGAGAGCATCAAAAGCAAATAAAACATTTAAGTCTAACACTCTTCTATGCAAAGGAGTCTTGTAAGAAAACAAATCAATGAAGAACAAAGTGACTAGCATAGAAAGCAAAACAAGTGCAACTTCAAAAATTTCAACAAAAGAGAGGAGACTTGATATTATTGAGATATATGAATCCATGCCTCCCTCTCTCATAAAAACTTTCAGTAGCATCATTGATAAAATCCACAATATAATCATCACATGAAACATTCTTACCATGATCCATATGCACAAAAGTATCTTCATTTTCCACATAAGAAAAGTTCTTCTCATTAATAACAATGGGGGCAGGATCATCATAAAGAACTCGAACATGATAGACAAGTTGTATATTAAAGGGATGGTTTTGGGTAATCTCTCCATAACTATGACAAGTTTCATGAGGATGACTGTAATTATAACCTATGTCATAGTATTCTTTATAATAATTATCAAAGACTGGAGGCATAGTATCATCATAAGCAATAGAATAGTCATCTTCCAAACTGTGTTCATTCGTAAACATATCATTATTTTTAATAGAAGGAGATGTATCAAGCATATAATCAGCAATAGCAAAAGGATTTTCAAACACCTCATCCCCAAGCTTAGAGCTTTTCATATCATCATTGGAAGAAACATGGATAGTACTAATAGTATGGCAATCATTAATATCATCATTTTCAGAATTGGTACCCCAAAGATTTTCAATATCAAAAGTAGTTTCATTTTCCCAATCATGATCACTAATATAAGTAACAGGCATAGGTTCATCATCAAGTTCAGAATCATCGAATTCAGAATTATAAGTATCAATTGTAACAGGAGCAACAAGTTTGGGAGAAGATACCGTTTCCTCTCTCCTTTTACTCCTCTTCTTCTTCTTCTTTCCCCTCTTCTTTTTATCTTTAGGAGGGAGAGGTTTGAAAGGAAGCTCCTCCACATAACCTGGTTTAGTATTAGAGACAATGGAAGAAACTTGGGGGGACTCCTCTCTTTCATTAATGAGAACAAAACACATATTAGTCCTGTCATACTTTGGTAAAGTCTCATCCTTTATAATATTTTGTATGTAGGTGTTAGCATGGCAATTATTAACACAATAGAGATAACATCCATGCAACACACTATTCATATCAAGATCACTCATATCTAACAAGGAAGTTTTTCTTGATAACTCTTCACACCCCAAAAATAATGTAAGTTCATCATGTTGATTAGGAGTGATCATGTTATCACAATACAAATTTGCAGTAATTGGATTCGAAAGGCTATTATCATGACCTGAACATTGAAAATTAAAATGACCCACTTCATAGCAAAGTTCACAAATAAAAGGATGGAGGTCACAAACTTTTTCACCAAGATCTCTTAGAGCCTTGTACCATGTTCTAGTTTTTTCATTCCTATGATGGATACAATATTCATCTTCGATTTGATTAATTCCACAAGGTCTATGCATTCCACAAAAATTAACATGCTTATAAGAAATAGTATTTTCAGAAGTTTGAGCATGTTTATTGCAATCATTAACAACAATTTCATTTTCCATGCAAGTGTCTTTGAAAGGTTCATGATACACGTCCCAATTTTCTTTAGGAACATTAATATGAGAAGCAAAGGTTCTAAAACAATCAACAATAATTTGAGAATCAAGACCATATTTAGCACTAAGCTCTTGAAAACTAGCAGTTTCAACGAAAGACTTAATGCAATCATATTCATAGTTTATACCTGATTCTTTACCTTTGTCATTCTCCCAATCCTCAGCATTGTTTTGAATTCTTTCAAGAATATCCCATCTAGCTTCAACCTTCTTGCTTGTGAAAGAACCATGTGAACATGCATCTACATAATCCTTGTAATGACCTGAAAGCCTTGCATAAAAATTAGTAACAATTATTTCCTCAGAAAGCTCATGGTTAGGACATTTGAGTATTAATGTTTTCAGCCTTCCCCAAGCTTGAGCAATGCTTTCTCCATCATGAGGGTAAAAATTATAAATGTAATTCCTATCTAGATGCACTTCACGAAGAGGATAAAATTTAGAGTAAAAGAGAGATTCAAGCTGTTTCCAATTCGAAGGTTGTTCATCCAGCAGCCTATACCATTCCTTTGCTTTGTCCTTAAGTGACAATGGAAATAGTTTCCTCATGACATTTTCTCTTGATAAACCTGCAACCTTAAATAACTCACAAAGTTCTGTAAGTTTCGACAAGTGAGCACTTGGATGGATTGATCCATCCCCTGCATACTGATCATTCATAACCCTTTCAACAATTTTCATAGGTATTTTAAAAGAAATACTTTCAACAGGTGGATTTGGAATATCACAAACATCATTAGAATTATCACATATTGGAGACAAAGCATTATCAAGGCAAAATAATTCCTCCATAGCTGAGGAGCAAAAAAGATTATTTTCATATAAACTAGCTTCCCCAAGCTTAGGCTTTTCCACAGCCTTAGCAATAATGGTGTCCAAAGAATTTATACTAATAACATTACTACCACTATTATGCAAACAAGCCTCCATAGGTTTTTTAATTTTCTCTTCAAAAGCATCATGTCCTAATTCATATAAAGTTCATAAAGATCTCTAATTTTTTTGTTGTTTTCCATTAAGCCTAACTAGTGAAAATAAAAACAAGAAACAAAAAGAAATAATTGCAGAATCTAAAGGAGATAACTTCGAGCACTCACACACTAGCAACAATACTAGAAAATAGCTTTGTAGCCAGAGGATGTGAATACCTTTTACCTTACCTCCCCGGCAACGGCGCCAGAAAATAGCTTGATGTCTACGCACGCTTCTATTCTTGTAGACAGTGTTGGGCCTCCAAGAGCAGAGGTTTGTAGAACAGCAGCAAGTTTCCCTTAAGTGAATCACCCAAGGTTTATCGAACTCAGGGAGGTAGAGGTCAAAGATATCCCTCTCAAGCAACCCTGCAATTAATGTACAAGAAGTCTCTTGTGTCCCCAACACACCCAATACACTTGTCAGATGTATAGGTGCACTAGTTCGGCGAAGAGATAGTGAAATACAAGTAATATGGATGATTATAAGTAGCAATTGCAATCTGGAATAAAAATGGCAGCAAGCAAACATGTAGCAGAACTTGTTGTAAACGGTGTTTCAATGCTTAGAAACAAGGCCTAGGGATCATACTTTCACTAGTGGACACTCTCAACAATGATCTCATAACTGAATAAGTAAAAGCTACTCTTAAACACTCTCTTGTTGGATAACAAACACCATTCATTGTGTAGGGCTACAAAAGCACACCTCAAGCCGGAGTAAACAAGCGCCACAACGTCATAAAGGAGTCACACACGGTGCACACACTGTCACCTTTACACCGTGGGGAGTACCGGAGTTCATATTAAAGTAACCTATAGAGTGCATAATAGATAAAGAGTAACATCTACTTATTCAACTAGATTACAAAGCTCATGATCACATAAAGATCACACCATGGGAGAGAGAGATGAACCACATAGCTACCGGTAGAGCCCTCGGCCTCGGGGGAGACTACTCACACATGGTCATGGTGAGCGCACTTGATGGAGAGGTTGATGAAGAGGTGCAGCCCGGAGAGGAGACGACGGACCGCTGCAGCCACGGCGCGGCGGCGGCGCTGGAGATGGCGATGGAGTAGATGGAGATGGCTCCGGGGGCACTTCCCCGTCCCGACGGCGTGCCGGAACAGAGATTCTGTCCCCCGAAACTTGTCGTCGATGGCGGCGGCGCTGCGGAACTCTTCGTGGAATATGACAGGATATTTTAGGGTTTTTGCGTCAGAGAGAATAAATAGGCCAAAGTACGCTGGTCAGAGCCTTCCGAGGTGGGCTCCTCACACCACGGCGCGGCAGAGGGCCCTCCCGCGCCACCATATGAGGAGGATGGCCCACGGGCCTCCTCCTTCTCCCCTTTGGACTCCGTGTACATGTCGGGAAAATAGGAACTTCGCCTTTTGTTTCGTCCAATTCTGAGAATATTCGCAGAAGTACTTTTCTGGAACCAAAAACAGCAGAAAACAGGGAACTGGCACTGTGGCATCTTGTTAATAGGTTAGTCCCAGAAAATGCATAAAAGTGATATGAAGTGTATATAAAACATGTAGCAAATGGTATAATATAAGCATGGAACAGCAGAAATTATGGATACGTTGGAGACGTATCAGTATGGAAGATAACAAACCCAACTACTACTTCCTTATGAGCTAAAAACAGTGTCACAAAATGAGAAGTGATACGTCTCCAACGTATCTATAATTTCTTATGTTCCATGCTAGTTTTATACCAATTGCTACATGTTTTATTCACACTTCATGGCATTTTTATGCATTTTCTGGGACTAACCTATTAACAAGATGCCACAGTGCCAGTTCCTGTTTTCTGCTGTTTTTGGTTTCAGAAAAGCTGTTCTGGAAATATCCTCGGAATCGGACGAAACAAAATCCCAGATGCCTATTTTTCCGACACGTTCACGAAGTTCGAAGGAGAGACGAAGGGGGGGCACCGAGGCGCCCTCCCCATACCTCGGCGCAGGTGGGCCCCTGGCCGCGCCACCCTATGGGGAGCGAGCCTCGGGCCTCCGCCGACATCGCCCCTTCGCCTATTTATTCCCCCTGAGGCGTAAACCCTAAAAAATAGATCATATTCCAGAAGAACTCCCGGAGCGCCGCCGCCATCGAAACCTAGTTTCGGGGGTCAGAAGGTCCTGTTCCGGCACCCTGCCGGGACAGGGATTGACCCCCGGAGCCTTCTCCATCGACGCCACCGCCTCCATCATGCTCCGTGAGTAGTTCCCCCATGGACTACGGGTTCTAGATGTAGCTAGTTGGTACTCTCTCTCCCATGTACTCCAATACAATGACCTCATGAGCTACCTTACATGATTGAGATCCATCTGATGTAATCGGTGTTGTGTTTGTTGGGATCCGATGAACTGTTACATTATGATCAGTCTATCTATAAGTTTGTGAAGTTATTGTTGCTGCAATCTTGTTGTGTTTAATGCTTGTCACTAGTGCACGAGTGGCATGATCTTAGATTTAAGCTCTATAATTATTGCTTAGATTGTATCTACAAGTTGTTTGCACATGTCTATGTCCGGAACCCGAGGCCCCAGAGTGACAGCAACTGGGATAACTGGAGGGAATGGTTTAGATATGAGGATCACATGTTTTCACTAAGTGCTAATGCTTTGCTCCGGTGCTCTATTAAAAGGAGTACCTTAATTACCAGTAGATTCCCTTGAGGCCCCGCTGCAAACGGGCTGGTAGGACAAAAGATGTTGTGCAAGTTTCTCATTGCGAGCACGTACGACTATATATGGAAAACATGCCTACGTATAATTAATAGACTAGATGTTTTGTCTTAATGCTATTTCAATTCTATCAATTGCCCAACTGTAATTTGTTCACCCAACACTTGTTATTGGAGAGTTACCACTAAACAATATCATTCACACATCATTCATCATCAAATACTCATTCGGTCCTATATGCCATTAGAAGTAGTATCAACTATTTTCTGGTGCCATCGCCTCTGTGTTACTGCTACTGCTGCTGTGTTACTATTACTATTGCTCTCATATTACTGCTGCTTTCACATCACCCCTGTTACTACTGCTTTTCCAGGTGCAGCTGAATTGACAACTCCGCTGTTAAGGCTTATAAATATTCTTTGTCTCTCCTTGTGTCGAATCAATAAATTTGGGTTTTACTTCCCTCGAAGACTGTTGCGATCCCCTATACTTGTGGGTTATCAAGAAGTAATTTGAAAGTTTTAAAGGTAGCACATGAAAATTTACTTGAATGGTTTGAAATGCCATGCATAGGAATTTATAGTGGACTCTTTGGAATAACTTGGTTTTCAGGGATTTGGAAGCACGAGCAGCATTCCCGCTCAGTACAAGTGGAGGCTAGCAAAAGACTGGGAAGCGACAATCAAGAGAGCAATAACCGCCATAATCATGCTTGCGACAAAACAAAATTAACGGAGGCATAAAGGTGATACAAGAACTCTGAGGCAAAATAAATCATCAAGGCTTAATTGACTTTTTGTTTTTCAGTCATAAGCATGTGTGAGCATGTGCGAGGTCAATTCAAAAGAATCATTCAAGGAGGATACCGCAATACCATACCATCTTATGAACAGCACAATGCATGTTAACATCAAAATATCATAATATACACTATTAGCTAGTTGAGACTAACCATAAGAAAATATAACCACTAAACAATATCATTCACACATCATTTTTAAGTTTCATCAAATAATCCATTAACCAAGTAAATGTTGAAAACAGAGATAAATAAAATATGTGAGGATCCACTTATTAATGTAACCGGTGTTTGATGCTAAGATAAATAGATAATAAGATACAGCCGCTTCAAGTTTAGTAAAGTTCATATGTTGCTCAAAAAACAAAGTTTGAAGGTTTGCAAACCGAGGGGTTATTGATGAAGAGGGATGCGGGGACATCCCCAAGCTTATGACTTTGGCCATTCTTCAACATTTCACAATTTGGTGTTCCTTCATTCTGTGTGAAAAAACTTCAACACAAAAACTTTCCCATTCTTTTCTGCGGTTAGACATTAGTGCAATAAATAATATTTCCCAAGTGCTGCTATTAAACCAAATCAAATTTTGTTTTTAGGTTACATAAAGGTTGCTTAAATGGCCAACTTTTAAATGAAAGGTAAGAACCATTAAAAATCAAATGAAAACGAAAAGATGCCACTCTTGCAACAAAAGTCAGAATCTGTCCAGAAAAACAGCAGCTGGAAAACGCAATTTTTAGGTGCTCTTAAACATGTCCGAGATTTTAGCCAATTTTTGTGCATGCATAGAATTCAGTGATACATAATCAGTAATTGTTTCGTGATTTTTAGAGTTTCCAGTAAAACATGAAAAATCGCAATGAGCAGTAGATACCGAAAACAGAAAATCACTTTTTACAATTGTATCAACTAAGCTAAATGGGTAAAACTTGGTACTTTATTTTTGATAAACTAAGAGACCAGAGGCTAAACAAGATCTAAACATGCTAGCTACAGCAAGGAAAACTCTAAAAGAAAACCAAAAGTAACAACCAAATAAAGAACCTAACAAAGAAGCAAAACAAAAGAAAATATTTTTGTTGTTTTAAAATTATAAGTGAAAGCAAAGAAGTAATAAATACCAAATAAGAGCCTAAGAAAACTAAAGAAGGTAAAACCAAGACATAAAAGCAATTATAATACACGTTAAGATGATTCATATCATGTGGACAGGTAATATAGAGTATGAACGATATAACCTCATGTTTGTTGATGAATAGGGGATGACTCGGGCATCCCCAAGCTTAGATGATTGTATGTTCTTGAATATGTTCTTGGGATGCACCTACACATCCCCAAGCTTGAGCTCTTGCGTCTTCTTGTTCATCTCATATCACCATATCTATTGGATTTATAAGCTACATCCACATAAAACTTCACAAAACTCATTAGTAGGGTTAGTACTCATTAAATAAAATCCACTCATGTTCAAGCATTGACAAATTACATAATATTTATCTAACATTAGCCACTGTATATACCGAAGTTCTTATTATTTCCGTTGTCCGTCGAAAAACTAAGGAAATCAAGAGACCCTAAGTTCAATATTGAATAAACACGATAGAAATCTGTCAAAACTGAATAGTCTGTAAAGATGACACTTAACGAGATAGTTATATAGCTCAAATGACAACAATAAAATTAATGAAAGACAGATAATAATCTCAGGTTTATGCACAAAAATTTTCAGGTCAAAATAATATTCTGAGATTTATCACGATTTTATTTACAGAGAAGCACAAAATCTGTCTAAACAGAACAGTCAGTAAAGATCGAATTGTTCGACCTATCTACGTACCTCAAATCAGAAAATGAAAGTTGCGTACATGTCTGAGGATCACGCACGAATTTTTTCAGAATTTTTCAATTTTTCTGAAATTTTTAAAGCTCAAAACGGTGGACAGCAAAAATCTGTCCATGTGCAGAAATCCAAATCTAGCATCAACTTTCTACTAGAGATTGTTATAACCAATTTTATTTTTATGTACAGAGGTATATACACAATATTTACATGTTTTTGATGAAAATCTTCCATGGAAAGATTTGTTTTGATTTCATAGGCATGAACACAAGTGTTCAAGGTCGACCCCCACTTAACCATTACTCATCTTTCCAATCACTTTTCTTTTTGAAAACTTTTAGATAACAATTACAACTAATTTTTTTTGTAATTCACATTCCCTACCCATACTAAGATAGAGAACAACTTAAAACTGAAAATAAAAATTACTTAGAGACAAAGCAAACAAGTGCACACAAGAATATTCACCTACGCTATGGCTCCCCGGCAACGGCGCCAGAAAAGGTCTTGATAACCCACAAGTATAGGGGATCGCGTGTAGCCTTTTCGATAAGTAAGAGTGTCGAACCCAACGAGGAGCTAAAGGTAGGATAAGTATTCTCTCAAGTTCTATCAACCACTGATACAACTCTACGCGCACTAAACGTTTACTTTATCTTGGAAATAATACTAGAGCAATAATACGGGCATGAGAGATAGCATTGCAAGATAATAAATACAAGAAAGTAAAAGTTAGTGCTGCAGCAATAAAATACACTAAGTAACCATATACTAACAGTACCATGAGTGTGGAAAAATGGTGGTAATTGTGGTGGCTTTGTCCAAGATTAATTAGTCAAGATATCAGGTTCATTGTCTTCGATGCAGTTTTCAATGTGGGAGAGGCTAAATATACATGCAGTCCACTATTGGGATTACAAGTACTATATGATTGGATTGTTAGCAAACATCCGTAAATACTAACAATGCATTAAGGTTTCCCCAACCATAGCCTTAAGTTTATGGTCCTCTTACTCCCATACATGCAACTAACCGGTTTGAGTCCTTATGTTTCTGTCACTCCGGCAGAACTACTCCCCTTCCTTTGCACATACTACTAACCCTAGGGTGTTGATCCATGCGCGCACAAGTATAATGGACACCAAATGACAGTACCATATCAACATACAACTCTAATGAACCAAAGACATTCAACAAAGCAATCAAAAGACAAATAAACTACATAAACATGACATAGATCATAGGATAAATATTATAGCATCAAACACCATGTTTACATAGGACGGTACAGAGGTTTGTGGGAGGATGAACCACTGAATACAAGGAGGATATGGTGATGGAGATGGCGGTGAAGACGGCGGAGAGGGGCAGCGCGGCGGCGCAGGGCGGCGGCGGCGCCGGCGGTGCGGGGAACTCCTTTCCCCGCCGCCGGCAAGCTTGGGGAGCGCCGCCCCTTAGCCTCCCTCCTTCATGGCTTCTTGGGAGCCCTCCCCCATGGAGATGGGATCCATGGGGGAGACAAAAACGTGGCTTTTGGTGGCTGAAATTCGTGGGTGGAGGAGTCCTCCACGAGTTAGGTTTCCTCCCTTTATATATCTTCTCGGATTTTCGTCACCCCCTTTTAGGGTTTCACCATATTGGGCCTACAGGCCGCATCCGAACTCCGATTGGGCTGATCTTGGGCTTAAAATCACCGTATGGAAATTGCTGACAACTGTGCAAAGATAATGATACCCTTTTGACATCATCTTCGAGGGTCAAACTGGCAAACTCCGAAAACAGTTCTGGGACAGATTTAAGCAAAGTTCCAATTCGACTCCAACAAGGTTTCCTCTTGTATTCTTGATAATTCCTACACATCAAAGTGTAAAAGAAGAACATTGTGCACTTTTGCAACTATTAATAGGTTAGTCCAAATAAATCATAAACTTAATATAAAAACAAGTGCCAAAGGCATAATATTAACATGAAACAATCAAAAATTATAGATACGTTTTAAACGTATCAGCAGCCACAGCCGAGGAGAATGAAGAAACTGAATTAGCAGTGCCGGCACCTTGGTATGTGTGCATTTCTCAACTAAATTTTGTGCATTTCTTCTCTTTTTAATCGATGGCTTATAATCTTATTTTTGTTTGACCTAGCTCCAGGACAACTAGAGGCAACAGAAAAAGGCCAAGAGATGAGGAGGAATTTGAAGCCATGGCTTTTGCAGGTTTTGAGTCTATTGGAGATGAGAAAGTAATTATTCCTGTAGTTCCTTTGAAGATTATTGAACCCACAGATGATCGTCAACTGGTCATAACTCCCTCAGGACCTCGACAGCCATCACCCCAAGTGAATAGCAAAAGGAAGAAGAGAAAGGTGGATATCCCACCAAGGGAAACCAGGAGCAAGGCGGTTAAGCCGTCGTCGAACACTCGAAGCAAGACAAAGATGTGAAATTTGAATGCTAGTTGTAAACTTTGAACTTTTAGAATTTGTAAAAAGGTTTCTGTTGTCATCTGTGAAAACTTTTACTTTGATGTGAAATTTGAGATCAAATTCAAATTGGAGACAAAATTTGAATTTGAGGTCATATTTGAACTTTTACAAAACCAACCATTGAATTCATTTGCTCTGTGATGTGATGTTACAATGATACATGTTAGATGATCAATTCGATCATTTGTGTGTAGTCGTGAGAAATGTGCTTCAAATGAGGTCCGAAGCTAGGGTAAACACCCCCATTTGTAATTCATGAATATTTCGACCTTGTCTAAATGATCCAAATAATTTTGAGGAGCAACTATGTCACATATAACAACATTGTGCGCTGGTTTTATGTCATTTTGATTTTTTTTGAATTACTTATGCTCATTTGAACCCATCACTCTATTCTCGAACTCTAAACAACTCTATACAAGATAGCTCTTTTGTGGAAACAATTTTCAATCAATTATCCATAAACCATGTTTATATTTTTTTCTAGTAACTATATCACATATAACAACATTGTGCGCTGGTTTTATGTCATTTTGATTTTTTTTGAATTACTTATGCTCATTTGAACGCCGACGGGCTTACTTTCGTCTGAAAATGATTTTTCAGAAAAATGACCTTAAACCAAGTTTATATTTTTTTTATAGTTACTATGTCTTATAACTCGATAAACTGTGAAAGATTCATATTTTTCTGATTTTTTTTGAATTACTTATGGTCATTTGAAACCCTAGCGCAGCATCTGATCAAAACCTAGCGTCGCACCCTAACCGTCCGATCGAACCCTGGCGCCAAACGACAACCCTCAAATACGGTCTTCTAGAAGGATTCCGATGGCGGTCCGCGAGAGGTTGGTTCCAGCCACCTGATTGGCCGCAGAAAACAGGCGGGTCCGACCAATTGTGGGCCCCAACCACCCTCCTTCTCCACCCACGAACAGAGGAGCTCGAGCTTGCCCACCATTGTCTCCCCTTTCTTCTGCGATTCTTCTCCACCCACGTACAGAGGAGCTCGAGCTCGCCCACCCACGCACAGAGCAGCGATTCTTCTTCTCCGGCGACGAGATATGTCGTTCTCTAGTTCAGCCTCCCGCCCCTCGTGGCCCCAGCATGGTCCAGTGCCCATGTTGCCATGTCCTGACTGCCAACGCGTCGCGCCATTGGTACGGTTGACTTCAACGTCGAACAAGAACGGCAACTTAGGGCGAGAGTTCGTGAAATGCGAGAGCAAGCCAGAGGGGCAGGTTAGATCTCATGATTTTGCTCTGATTTCTTTTTCTCTTTGCTCTGAATTCTTTTTCCTTGGATCTGAGATTTAGGGTTCATCTTTTCGTTTCAGATTGTGACGAAATGCAACCATTTCGAATGGCTAGACGACTATGTTCTCAGGCTTAAAGGGCAGGCCTCGATTCCTTTCAATGGTGTCGCAACCCGGGATCTCAATCTGCCCGACAGTGCTGCTCCGACAGTTGGGGATGCGGATCTGAAGGGGGAACTAAAGAAGATGACCAAGAACTTGAGGCAGCTGACTGAATTGAAGAAGCAGTCGAATCTCATAGCTTTAGGATTTTACTTTTGTGTAATTGCTCTAGGATTTGCTTACTTGCTAGTCGTTAGTCGTTAGAGATCTTTACTATTAAATGGCAGTTGGTCGTTCGTACGTCGTCGGAACGGTCTGCCAGACCGTCGCTACCCGAATCGCCCGCTCGCTCTATCGCTAAACCTGGCCCGGCCCAATAAGACAACCATCGCGTACGCCACGTACGCTCGCACTCGCCTAACCACACTCCTATCGCTAACCTAGGGTCCGTCGCCATCCGCCAATGGAGGCGGCGGCGAATCGATGTGATGGAAACCAATTGCAGTGACCTAAATCTGACGAATGGCAGTGGGGAGACCTAGAGTTTTGCTCTGGCAGTGAAGGAGGCGGCGGAGAGCTGCGCACACACCGCGGCGGGCGATGCAGGTGGAGGTGGGGCGGAGGGAGTCTTCGTCACCGCAAGCCCGCAGGGTAACCCAATGTCCCAGCTTCTTCTCTACAAAGTTAAGCCGCACTAGCGAAATGATGTTGACTGTCTCATCCGCTGCTTAGTCGGTAGCCACTTCTCCTTCCACTTGCCTCCCTTTCTGGCCGCCCCCTCTTTAATCCCCCTGCACATCTCAACTCATTTGTGATCAATTAACTCAAATCCTTTTTTTTTTGCAGGAAATGAGATGATCCTGCCATTTGCATCCAGCTGATCTTATATACACGATTACATGGGATGGGATAATGTAGCTCCAGTTTTGGCACGAATAGTGATTCCTCCATATTGAAACTGGGAGCTAACAATTTCACAACCACATTTGGACTATGCGACTGTTGGAGATGTTTATGTCTGACCGTGGGAAGTGGCTGGGCAAGAACCTACAAGAAAGTTCTCGGATGCTACTTGAAGATCAAATCGATTGCACCTGGACCATTCCATATATACTTTAGCTCGTTTAATTCATCTTTAGCTCTAATCAATTCCCACGTGAAATTATTTTGTTCTGTCAAAAACAACATATTTGCTATTTTGTTGAGCTATGGTCTATTGGCTTGTCTATGTCAAAACCATTAGAAAGGCTTGACCAGTGCGTACGATTATTAATGCATCTCTCTACTAGAAAATGACTCTTATCCTTTTCTTTTTTTAGTGGTGCCACTGCTTCATAGATGTTTGTCTTGACAAAGCACATGGCATGTTTCAAGGTTCCCTTGTTGTTATCAAATGCAGTGTTCCACAAAAGGCTGCACTTCAGGTTTGATCTTCTTTCTTTTCATACTTCAGTAATGTGCTATACATTCGCTTGTATTCTCTTGCTAAACCGATAATTTTATATATCGAATAAACCAATCCAACTCCCATGCTCCTTCTTGGTGAAAGGCTCAAGTTTTCCACTACTTACTTTTTTACCAGTATGCTAATGTATCAGTTGGGCATTACCGTCCCACTGTTGTATCTGAATTTGTTAGTAAGAAGCCTCAGTGTTGCTAAAGTTTCTTCCCATCAAGCTATCGCTTTAGAGGTGACCCTTCCACATTGCATGATGTAACCCACCTGGGAACTTTTCTTGTGTGTGGATCGGGGCAGCAGCTATTATGTGGACCCTCTGGAATATTAGAAATAAACTATTTTTTGAAAAAAAAAGTTCTTAAGAAACCGACTGATGCAATCTTTCGTGTCCTATCTTCTTTACAGACCTGGCGGATTCTGTCGGATGGCTAGACCCAAGAGTTGCTCGACTGGGTGCCTGAAGAACGCAGAAGAAAAATGAGGCATCTAAATCGGCCTGGGTGAGATATGGGCGTAAAAATGATCTGTATGTGAGCTGTGGGAGTTTCCTGGGAGCTTTGGTATTCTTTTCCTGTGGGATTTGGAGTTACTTTCGAATGCAGGCCTGCTGGATCGAGATATTTTGTGCTGAGAAATTGCTGCGAGCTGATGGAAGTAGCCTATTTGATGCTTTATCTTTAGTTTTGTCTAGGTTCTGGACGTTGGTCCTCTGTTTCGTGTTTGTTTCATCGAAGTTTGTCTGTGCTGATAGGTTGCCATATCTGTTAAGTGAGTTCTTCTGGTTGGTTAGTTTGGCTGGTTAGCAGTAGTATCCTAGCAGAGCGAGTTAGCTTTGTGAATGTAATGATTTGGCTAAACATTGTACTCCCTCCGTACACAAAAGGATGTCTCAACCTAGCCCAAATCTGCATGTATCTAGACATGATTTAGTGTGTAGATACATGTAAATTTGGGTTAGGTTGAGACATCCTTTTGTGGACGGAGGAAGTATGTTGTTGCGTGCGATATAAAGCAGGGCCCTGGTGCTTTTCTTCTAAAAACATTGCATGATGTAGAGGCCGGAAGGGTGACCCATTCCAATGTATAAAATATGCTAATTTTAAATGTTCATATTTATTTATGTGAGCGCAAGTTGAAAAAAAAGGTAAAATTCAGGTTAACGAGACCAAGGAATGTCAGGAGTATGTTATACATGTTTTACAGACGCCATGCTCATGATTTAGACTCGGATTATTGTTCTGATTAAATAGGGTTCTGGGAAAGTGCTCACATCAACAACAATGAAGGAGCTTCTCGATGGGTTAGAGCGTTTGCGATACAATGTATCTTATTTTTTTTAGGATCTTCCACGCTTATATTACATCACCAAAGATTTTTTTTTACCCTTCGTTTTGAAACTTTTTTCTTAGATGCCGGGTTATTGGTGTCCTCAATATTGACAGGTTCTTCTGCATGAGTTCAAAGTAAAGCATTTTACTATTTCTTGAGTTCGTTGCAACTCCTTCTAGCAAAAAAGGGACAAGTTAGTGTCAATTAGAGATCTTGCACAAAGGGGCCGACGGAAGAGAAAATATGCCTTCTATGTTGTCATGTTAAGAAAAATGGGCATCTTTTTTCCTCTTGAAGGTTGAATTGTTACCAACTATACTTATCTCATTGTTTCAAAAAAAAACTATACTTATCTCATGTATAATAGTTATCTCAAGGAGGCACTACTTTTCATATATTCCTCTGATTTCTAAATAAGACTTGTTGGGAGTTCATACAAAAAGGTAACATGCGAAAATAGGCCGCTACTCTAGAACCTGGATATCATGGTAGCATAGGAGAACATATAAGAAAAATAAATGTACGTGGTATTGGAAATTAGCTGCTACTGGAGAAATAATACCGTCGACACTTTCACTCAAACTACTTGATGTTGTTTTATCTCTTAACACAAAGTACATGAGTAATGTCTACTTGCCATAGTGCATGACTATTCGTAGAGATGTATGATTTAAGTGTTAGTATACTTCTCATTACAGCATGCTTTTTTAGTAATGTATTCCCACAGTATATACCATAGAACGTAGAATACTGGAATTATTTTCGAGTAATTTTGGTGGCTTGCATAATCAGGTTATTCGCTATACATGATTACCTCTAAGAATTTATCCCACCTTCATCACAAATTGTCTTTTGTGACCAAGGTCGAACTAATTATTTGTTGCATACTAGGGGCATACATTACAATTGTATGTTGAAAGGTTTGATCCGTGTAACTGATATCTAATTTCAAATTTTCATTTTGTTTCATCTCCCAACGATATAGGATTACGATCATGTGAAATTTGTTACACGGTTGCCTCAAACAGTTTGGAATAGGTTAACAGTACATTTGAAATTTGGTGAAGCAGATTGGAATATGTAGGTTATGTTCATAAAACTGGAAGACGCTTTTGATAGCACCTTTAGTGCCTCCACTCCAGCCACGAGAAGAGCTGGTCCCCTGAGACGACCTTAATCTGGTGCCAGCTTTGAAAAAAAACGCAGTGAGCGGGTTTTTAACAATCGATCCAGTTCGGTTCCGGATGTCTTCATCTGGATATTAGATGGAGCACATTGTTGGGTCTCAGCTGGGCTAATCCCGGCGACACAGCAGTGGCTTTTGTATCAACAGAGAGAAATTACCTAGGATTGTATTGGCCTTGTGTCTTTCCTTTTTTCATTTTCCCCTTTCTTTTCAGTCGTATTAAGCTTTGTAACTTTTCACCTTTCTGACATCCACAAATCATAAACTTGTTGTGTTTTGTCATAAAAAGTCATCATTCGACATTTTTGGATACCATACCAACACTCTGAGGTAGAGGTAGTGTTGAAACAAGTTTTTTTTAGGACACTTCGAGAAAAAATGTGAGACAATCACATGGAGCCGGTTCCGGTAGTGACAGCGTCACAAGAGATTTCGTACATCAAATGGGCTATGTATAGGGAAGATTATACTTGAAGCCGTCACTGGGATGTGAGCAAAGGGGATCTTAGTCAATAAGAGATAATTGTTGGATCGTTGCTTGCTACACATATGATGTCGAATTATAGCAAAGTGGATCTTAGTCAGTAAGAGATAATTATAAGGAAAGTACAATCTCATTGTTTTGGAATATTATATGCCTATCTTTTGCATGTTGACATGAGAAAATATCTAGAAAAACACCCGTAGCAATGCACGGGCATTCAACTAGTGTTATTAGTGTGGATCTGGTGATGTTATTAGTGTGGATCTGGTGCTCTTGTGTTGCTTAAACTGGGTCTGTATCAGTTAATTGTTACTTAACATCAGTTTCGTCAGTTAATTATGTGCTTACCATCATTCTCTGTGTCGATCTGGTGTTCTCTGGCTTAACATCTGTTCTTGACACTTTCAGTTTCGTCAGACAACACGTAGCACAAATGAAAAAAAAAGTATAATGAGTTCTTGGGCCAAAATCGATAGGGCCAAGCTAGGTTGGGCTGGTCCATGACGTTGACTATGTGTTTTTTTGCTGTATACCCTTATTAGATTGCACAGGGTGCATGTTGACTCCAATGTAGCCGCTCATCTTTTAGCTAAATCTTGTGCCTCTTTCAGTAGTGAAGTGTGGCGTGGTGTGTCCCCGGACTTGATCCGGCAGACTCTTTGTAATGACATTATGGTTGTTTAATCAATAAAGTGGCGGGTTTAGTTCAAAAAAAAAAGGTGCATGTTGATTCCAAAATTGACACCAACAATTAAAAAATGGGCAAATCGAGTGCTCGTTTCTCATTGTTTCGAATTGCACATACACAAGAGTTGAGTGATATATTTTTTTATACAACTCTTCTTGTTTTTTCATACAAGACTTCTTATTTATCTTACAACAATTCAAAAATTACCAATATGGCCAACTACAACTCTTCTTGTTTACCTTCTTTACCATGCACTACGACCACCAACGATTCAAAAACATGCAATATGGCCACCAACATTTACGCTTAAAAAATTAGCTTCTTTTTGTACAATCAATATGGGCACCCACAATTCCAAAAAATACATTTTTCTTTTTCTTTTCGACATCACCATGGCTCATTTTTTCTAGCTTTCATATCCATTTTGACAAATTTGACTATGTTTACTTGTCTTAAACAAACATTTGTAAAAAGAAAACAACAAGAAAATAACAAGCACACCATGATTATAACGACAATAACATAGATAGATAGTAGTTATTGGGTGCCCACCCTAGTTCTTACATAAAACACGATATAACACGACAGAGATAAAGAATTCACGATACAAACAACAACAATACATAGAAATATAATAAAAGCCCAAACACACTAGGGCAAGACATGCATCACGAGACCTAACACACTAGGGCACCGTCTTCACTGCTCCTCCTCCTGGCCGTTCTCTCCGAGATAGTACGGGAGGCTGTGGATGTCGCCGTTGGGGAAGATGGACGCCACATTGGTGAAGAAGTTGTACGTCGTGAATGCGATGAACTCCTGCCCACAGAAAAACACCTGGCCGAGCAGGTAGTAGGCATCAAAACGGTTGGTGAAGATGGCGCGGTAGCCTGTCGTCCTCGCTCCGGCGTATGGACGCAGTTCCTCGAGGCGGAACATCCTCTCCGAGCCCGTCGGGAGGTGGTGATAGCCCGCACGGAGAAACCCCTCGGCAAGCTCACGAGGACCCCTCCATGGCGAGATCGCCCACACGCGGAGCTCACAATCGACGACGACTCCGGCTGGGTACCGCCTCTCCGGCACGGTGGGTGGCAAGAGGAAGGTGGGGGCGTTGTACTGCATCTTCTCCTCGCCTAGCTACGCTTCGAGACTGCTTTCAAGTAAGGTGAAGAAGAGAAGGGGCGGCACAGATGGAAGTTGTGGAGAAGAGATAGAGGGTTGGGGGGTATAAATAGGGGAGGATGAGCCGTGTTGCTACGAACCGGCACGGCTTGTCGATCGGTATGCCTCGGCTGCTTTAATTCGCCATCCACTGAAACGATTGGTATGCCACGCGTTCATGGCTCCTCTGAATCGATGCGACTGGACCGAAAAGGCTGGGACGATGCAACGCTCTTAAACGCGGAGACGCATGCGAGAAGAGATGAACCAGCGGCAGCGACCGTCTCTGCGTACGTGGATGCGCGACTCGACCGTGTCTGCGTTCGTGGCTGCATCGTGGCTGATGAGCGGCGCGGCAGCGACTGTCCTGGCGTCCGTGGCTGCATCGTCGCGTCGCGTCCGTGGCTGCATCGTCGCTGCGAGCATGCAGCAAAGCTGCGTCCAGGGCTGCATCGTGGCTGAGAGCATGCAGCAAAGCTGCGTCTTCCGTGGCGCATCGTGGCGGCGCGCATCGGCGCATGCATGCATGCACGTCGTGCAGCGGAGCATGCATAGCAGGCCTATATCGGGGCAGCGCGCAGCGGTGAATGCATAACAGGCTACGGCGAAGCTAAGCACAGGCCCAACAGTCCTGCGGAACCACGGCCCAACGGTCAAACCAGTGTCGCCTTACAACGCGACCCCACTTGTCAGGTCCAACGGGCGACACAGTCCAAACCAGTGTCACCTTACAACGCGGCCCCACTTGTCAGGTCCAACGGGCGACACAGTCCAGCGCGGCCCCACTCGTTACCCAGTTAACGGTCAAACCTTGACCCGACGGCATCCCCCGCTATGAGCATTTCCCAGGGTTTCACACAAGGGAGTGGGGAAAAGTGAGCACAAGCTAAGCTCGTGGGGAAAAGCGAGTACAGCTAAGGAATCAGGGGCACAGAAATAAAAATCCCAACATTTATTTGTGTATTTTGCACGGACCACAAAAAATGTCTTTTTCATGAATTGTTTTGTGCCAACATAGAATGTCGCGGGGTTCACCGGACATTTTTATTTGGAATTTTTTACATTTTTAAAAGTATTAAAATTGTGTTTTTCATAGTGGGTACATCTACACCCACGGGTAAAAACATCGTGTCCTATTCATCACAAATTTGAAAGAGGTAAATTCATGCTACCACTGTTACAAGTGCATCCACCACTGTTGTGGTCAGAATCAGTTTTCACATCAACGAAAGTGTTATATGCACAATTAAACTCGGTGATTTAGTGATTGTAGGTGAAACAAGAGAAACTATGAATCTACAGCTTTTTGGTGCCTGAGATGGAAAAGGTCCGGTTAACCCTTTTTTTTAATTCGGTTAACAATTTTAACACCACCGGATGACGCGTCAAGCGAACCGCGTGTTTGGAAACAAGGCCGGAGTCCGATTCTAGCTTGACGGAACTGCTTGGCGCCAACGCTAGCCTGCCTGGATCACCGGCGACTTCGACTTGGAGCCGAAATCGGACGAGCCGCGACGCGACGCGGAGCTCGCCGTCCGTCCGTCGTCCACAAAAGCCCCCGCCCTACGCTAGCTCTCCTCCTTCCTGCATCTCAGCCAGACTCTGCTTCTTCATCCCCAACGCGCGCGCAACCAGCGACCGGATCGAGCAACATGGCGTCGTCCGAGGGCAGCGCGCACGCGCAGTGGAGGAGGTTCTTCAACAGCGCCGGCGGTGCTGACATCTTCGAGATCCTCGACGCTGCCGTCGCCGTGGCCGCGCTCGACCGCCCCGCCGAGCTCAAGCAGAGGCGCGAGCGGATCGCGCAGAGGCTCTACACCGGGGGCGTCCTCTTCTGTGGTACGGGCCGCGTCGTCGACAGCAACAAGGAGGGACGCCGATCCATGGCCGTGGTGAGCAAGAAAGACGACGGGTCGTCAGCGAGTTCCGCAGAGAAGGCCACGGCGCCGCCGGTCAAGAACGACCTCCCGCGCAAGAACTCCACCAAGCCTCCGGCCGCCGCCGCAGCAGACAGGAACAAGGCACCGGCGCCGCAGCCTACGGAGCCGAGCATGGACATGGAGGCAACAATGTTGGCGACCGCGAAGCGCAAGCTGAAAGAGAGCTACGATGACTGCAAGGACACGAAGCGGCAGCGGAGCATCCAGGTGATTGAGGCGCCGGAGATGGCGAAGAAGCAGCACCAGATCATCCGGCGGCGGGACGTGGTCCGATGCGCCGACAGGCGCACCCTGGTGTCTACAGCTCTCCGGGCTAGCTATGTTTAGTTAGCTATGTCGTTCCCTAGTCCGTATTCTAGATCTTCCATCTAGTTTAGTTTTAGCCTCCGTAGTCTGTACCAGTGCATGGTACCCTGATGTATCCATGAAAATGTTGCAGGTTGTATTCAGAGAAAGTGATTCTTATGCTTTTCGTCTATATGAATTTTCAAACTTGCAGTTGTCGTTTAAGTTAATGTCTGTGAATGAAGTCCCGCGTCCATGTTTGGTATCAATATAATCCATGCCGAACAGTGCAAACTAGGATCTGCTGTAAGATTGCAGACCTCCAGTATTAACTTCAATGATAATCCCTGAAACAAGTTTTATTCAGACCTCCAGTATTCAGTGCAAACTGCAAACTAGGATCTGCTGTAAGATTGCAAACTAGGATCTGTATGAAATGGTGGTGATGGTGGTGTTTTTCGAATCGACGACCAGGATATGTGTAAATTGTTGATTCAACATAAATGTAACTAGGAAAGGCAATCGATTTTATTATTGGCATTGGGGCAATAGATAACTCCTGTATCTATACTTTCCACTAGACAATTAACAGTTGAATACTGGCAAAACAACCATGTTTCCTTTATCTCTGTGACCACAACGATAATCTAAGCGCCGAGTTTGCTTGAGACTGTGAATCATTTCATATCTATGAAGTAAATACACCAATGCTCTTTCACAACAACCATAAATTTATCACTATGCAAGGCCATCGATGATCATCGGAGGTCTTGCAGTTTATGTTTTTTTCCAAGATAACAAAATCCATATAATCACATGTTCAGAAAACAAGATTTGTAACTGTGAAAGCTCAGCTAGCTGGTGTAACAAAATTCAGACTGTCGGCACCCACCACACGGATGCCTATTACGACAAAGATTAGTTATAGACTTCGGGCGGTGCGAGCGGCAACAGGGAAATGGTTAAGAGAGCGAAACTCAGAGAAAACATTGCTGCACAACAACAAACATGCTATAGCCTATTTTGATGCGGTAGAAGAATAAAGGCGGCTGAAAGACTTGGAGTTCAGTTTCAGAAAAATATGTGGTTGCCAGGTGCAAAAACTGTCCGAGCTCCAATCTGATTTTTTGAGGAGGAGAGCAAAGATAAAAGTGGTGTATGGCTGTATGCTAGGGGGTGAGAACAGACGGTATTTCCACTCAATGGGAAATACAGGTTCAAGAAAATCGAATCAAAGTGTTAACTCACAGTGGCCAGGAGCATTTCCAAGACTTTCAGAAACTAAAGATTGCGATCGATTATTACTCATACTTCTTCAGCGAGCAGAGGGTCTGGCACTGGACATTAATCTGGCACAACTCTACCTGGCACAGGCTGATGGGCTACAGTAACTTGCAGCTCCTTTTACTTGGGGAAATAATTCAGACAATCAAAAGAGCGCCGCCCAACTAAAGCCCTGGTCCGGACGGGTTTACAAATGAATTTTTTAGGACATATGCAGAGGATCTCAAAGATGATCTGAACAATTTGTTTAATCAGTTTTAGCAAAAAAGAACACGGATCTCAAAAGTATGAATGTTGCATTCATAACACCTCTCCCCAAATGTGAGACGCCAATGCGAGTAAAAGACTTTTGACCGGTTTCCCTACAAAACAGTATTCCGAAGTTAGTTGCAAAGATTATCCTTACTAGGCTTCGCTTAAGGATTATTTAAAGGACCGTACGACTAAAGGCATGTGCCCCAGATTAGACTTCCGTGTGCGCGGATGAGATATGCTAATTAAGCCATGCATCCAGTCGCCATATGGACTTTTTTTCGCTCTCAAATTTTAAAAAGATTTATCACTTAAACCGTAATTTAAAATCCACCTCCGTTTTCACGTTTGACTATATTGCGCCGAGATCTTCAAAACTAGATCCCAATATTTTGACTAGTACTTTTTTTTCCTGATCTTAGTTGTCAGATTGTAGTCACTTGGTTATCGGTCATTATCAACTTGTTTACCAGGTTAAAATCAAATGGTTGATTGGTCTTTTAAACTGCGGTACTCATCAATGTAATTCTTTTATGACGGTAATCCCATATTTACGGTCTAAATTGGATAAAATACTCAATTTTTGAACATGTAGATCATGTCTATGACCCATAAAAAACATGTAAAAAATGACCTACTAACTATTTATTTGGGTGCTAAATGTGAACCACCAATATGGCAACTACACTATTATAACCTGGCAACTGACGGTGAAAAAAAGTTTATCAAAACATATTAAGATCCATATTAAGATGGGATCTTACTTCGAAGTACTCGTCAAGACGTACCCAGCTGTGAAGACGAATCTTCAATTCGATTTATGGTTTAAAAGATAATAAGTTTTAATTTTCCGAACTAAAAAAGATTTCATGTATGCATATGCATGCATGCGGATATACACGGAAGAATGAGCGCCGGATGGAGAGGATTCATGGGGCACGTTCTATAATTAGAAAAACCGTTATTTAAAAATGTTCCCAGTATGTTCCCTTTAACTATTATTGCATTTAATTTCTTCAATTCAATTATTCATTAAACCTATCTAATTATCATATTGCATGTGCTTTGTATTGGATTAATCCTGAAATACTCACGCAAGCTGTTTAAATTAATAGTAACATTGACAAAATCGGTTTTATTGTGGGAAATTATCTTTGACTTATAAGTGTAAATACTAAATACACCTACTGTTCGAAAATGGTATTTCAGAATGTTTTTAAAAAATCAAACAAAAATTTCGGATATACTCCCGGATATTGTATGTTTGCAAAAAATAAATCGTGGAAAAGTGTCATTTGTGTGTCTGGGTCCAAATGTTTTTTCACGAAACATTTATTTGTGTTTTTACATGAACCACAGAAATTTCCCTTTCACAAAATTTTGTTTGCCAAAAGAGAATGTCGTGATGTACACCCGACTTTTTTATTTGGAACTTTTTACGTTTTGAAAGTATTTAAAAGTTTACTTTTCATAGTGGGTACATCTTCACCCACGAGTCAAAACATCGTGTCCTATACTCCTATTCATCACAAATCTGAAAGAGGTAAAATTATGCTGCCAAGAGAAACTATGAAGCTGCAGCTGTTTGGTGCCTGAGATTATAATTATTGAATACTCTTCCATAGAGATTGTACCGCATGTTTGGAAACAAGGCCGGGCCGAGCTCGGAGTCCGATTTCAGCTTGATGTGCTCTGCTTGGCGCCAACGCTAGACTGCTTGACGGAGCGGAACTGCTTGGCGCCAACGCTAGCCTGCCTGGATCACCGGCGACTTCGAATTGGAGCCCAAATCGGACGAGCTGCGATCGGACTCGCCGCGACGTCCCTAAAAGCCCCCGCCCTACGCCAGCTCTCCTCTTCCCTACGCCAGCTCTCCTCCTTCCTGCATCTCAGGCAGACTGCTGCTTCTTCATCCCGAACGCGCGCGCAACCAGCACCAGCAGGCAGCAGCGACCGGAGCGAGCGAGATGGCGTCGTCCGACGGCAGCGCGCACGCGCAGTGGAGGAGGTTCTTCGCCAGCGCCGGCGGTGCTGACATCTTCGAGATCCTCGACGCCGCCGTCGCCGTGGCCTCGCTCGACCGCCCCGCCGAGCTCAAGCAGAGGCGCGAGCGGATCGCGCAGAGGCTCTACACCGGGGGTGTCCTCTACTGCGGCACGGGCCGCGTCGTCGACAGCAACAAGGAGGGACGCCGATCCACGGCCGTGGTGAGCAAGAACGAGGAAGCGTCGTACGCGGAGAAGGCCACGGCGCCGCCGGTCAAGAACGACATCCCGCGCAAGAACTCCACCAAGCCTCCGGCCGCCGCCGCAGCAGACAGGAACAAGGCACCGGCGGCGCAGCCTACGGAGCCGAGCATGGACATGGAGGCGATGTTGGCGACCGCGAAGCGCAAGCTGAAAGAGAGCTACGATGACTGCAAGGACACGAAGCGTCAGCGGAGCATCCAGGTGATCGAGGCGCCGGAGATGGCGAAGAAGCAGCACCAGATCATCCGGCGGCGGGACGAGCTCCGATGCGGCGACAGGCGCGGCCTGGCGTCTACTACTCTCCGGGCTAGCTGGGTTTAGTAATTAGGTCGCTCCCTAGTCCGTATTCTAGATCTTCCATCTCGTTTAGTTTTAGCCTCTGTACCAGTGCATAGTACCCTGAATCCCTGATGGATGCTGTCCTTTTTTGAGCTGATGCATCCATGAAAATGTTGCAAGTTGTATTCAGAGAAAGTGATTGTTATGATTTCCATCTGTATGAATTTTCAGACTTGCAGTTGTCATTCAGTTACTGTCTATGAATGAAGTCCTGCGTCCATATTTGATTTCAGTTTCATTCATGACGACAGTGCAAACTAGGATCTGCTGTAAGATGCATACCTTTAGTGTAACTTCAATGCTAATCTCTGAAACTTGATTACACAGTTCTGTTTAATACCAACTATTATGATTCATATGGAACATTTCAAGTCTTGTATGTGCACATGGGTTAAAACCATCATTGCGGGTATCATTTGTTCCCCTTTGTGTAGTCTTGAACTAGAAGGTTGTAATAAAACTATGCTATCTGTGGCCTTATCAAGCATGGTTCAGAGAAAACAATAGATAACTCTTCTATCTATATTTTTTCCTAGACATTTAGAAGTTGAATACTGGAAAAATAAATGTTTTGTTTATCTCTGCGATCACAATGATATTCAAAGCTGGAGTTTGCTTGAAACTGTGAAACATTTCATATCCATAAAGTAAATACACCAATGCGATTTCAGCAGACAACCATGAATTCATCTCTATGCAAGGCCATCGATAATCATCAGAGTTCTTGCCCTTTAGTATTTTTCACAAAGGTGTTGCTACCACACAAGACATACAATGCCCCTCACCAATATCACATACAAACGGCCGGAATCTTCTCACGCAACCAGGGCATTCTCACTCGGCACATTTGGACCGAAAGAGTACGCCAGCATGTGCAACAACCATATGGATTTCGCCAACTTAAGAAATGCCTAATAGCAAGGTGTTCATGGATAGCCACCACTCATGACATAGTTCCTCTAATCCATGTTGCCGAAGAAAGAGCCTTCCATCTTGGGGTGCACAAGTAATAGGTATTTGGTTCCGCAGAACTTTCCAAAAACCAAGTCTGGGTTTTGGCTCAATGCATCCAAAGGATCCATGGCTCATACTGTGAGTAATTGATTGGAGAAAACCTCATTTGCTTGACTCTAACTGCAGCGTGCTCCGGCTCAAGAATCCCTCTATCACCTTGCGGTGTGCCTCGGATGTCGCCCTCGGATCGCTGTCACTCATCTCCATATTGCCTAGATTTTGTTGAGGTTTCAGGCTTCTAGTCAGAAAATGTAGACTGTGTTGCAACATAATAACTACTCAAATGAAAGAATACTGAAGAATCAAATAAATTCAGTTTGAACTTAAACGAGTACACCATTGTTCCATCAAGATTGAGTGTACCATTGCTCCTTTGTTGAACTTTCACGTATGAATAGTATGCTAGAATAAACAGCTATCTTTGATAATTTTTCAGGTTTCTTGTTAGGAAAGGGAAGTGTTTTTTTTTTTTTTTTTGACGAAGGCAGTCAGCGCTGCTTTCAATTATTTAGAAGAAATAGGAACAGAGAACAAGGTTCAGGTTACAAATTTACAGGTTATCCGACCACTAAAAGGGAACTGCACAAATGGAAAAAAAAAAAAAAATCAGCAGCTAAGAACGCGCGGCCCTGGAGCTGTGCTGAAAAAAATTTAGTCAGGTTCACGTGGTCTTCTTGCTAGGAGGCCAGCTTTCGATTTGCCAGCAGCAAGCCAGATCGCAGCTTCATCCACCACTTTGTTGAACACCATCGAGGCAGGAGAGGCAAGGTTACTGAAGATTCTAGCATTCCTCTCCTTCCACAGCGACCAGCAAACGAGCGTGATGACAGCGTTCATCGAGCGTGCTGCATCCTTGGGTTTGTTGTTGATCTGGTCAGTCCACCAAAGACTAAGCGAAGTAGCAGCAGCAGGTCTAGGATTGAAGGCAACTTGCAGTTTTAACTGAACCCGGCACCAAACCTGACAGGAGAACGGACAGTGCAACAGAATGTGGAGGCTAGATTCATTACTAGATCGGCAAAACGGGCAAAGTGGGTCACATGGCCATCCCCTCTTGAGCAGGTTGTCAGCTGTGAGACAGCGGTTTAGGCAGGCCAACCAGACAAAGAACTTACATTTCAGCGGAGCATCTGAATCCCAAACTGTTTCCGGCAAGGAGGAGCGAAGGCGTCCCTCGAACTGCATAAGATAAGCAGACTGGACAGAGTATACGCCATTGCTCGTCCATCGCCAGATTAAGGAGTCAGAGGTACCAACATTGAGTTGAACATCATGGACAAGCTCCCACAGCTCTGTGAACTGAATGACTGCAAGAGGCGATAGCGAATTCTTGAAGTGTCTGATCCATCGATCATCTGCAAGTGCCTCCTTGATTGTCAGACATCTCTTTGTGCAGTGCTTGAACAGCTCGGGCCACCTATCTTTGAATGGAACCTGGAGCAACCAAGGAACATGCCAGAAGCTCGTCAAGGCGCCGTCGCCAATCTGAAAATGCACAGAGGCGAAGAACAGCCGCAGAGCAGTGTCATCAACAGGAATGGGTAGCCCTCTCCATGGCTTGGTCTCATCCATCCAGCTTTGCCACAGCCATCGAACCTTAAGGGCATTGCTGTGCATCTGCAGATTCAAAATGCCAAGACCCCCGAAGCAGGTTGGTGAGCAAACAAGACCCCAGTTCACAAGACATTTCCCTCCCGAAGCCTCATCTTTTGCAGCCCATAGGAAACTGCGCAACACTTTATTTGCCAAGCGAAAAAACCACTTGGGGGCTTGGATTGCAATCAGGTGAAAGATCGGCATGGCAGCAAGCACATATTTAACCAAAGTCAGACGACCTCCAGACGAGGTGGGCATTTTCCAGGAAGCAGCCTTTTTTACGAGCTTGTCGAGGACTGGCTGCAAGTCTGCTCTTTTCAGTCTGGAAACTGAAAGCGGCATCCCAAGATAGGTAACAGGGAAAGTACCAATTGGGCAAGCAAACTGGTCCAAGGTGGCCGCAAGGTCAATACCTTCACAACGAATTGGCATACATGAGCTCTTTGCGAGGTTGGTGTGGAGTCCAGAGGCAAGGCCAAACAAACGAAAGATGTGTCGCACCGAGATCAGTTCAGCAGGGTTTGGGTTAATAAAGAGAGCCACGTCGTCAGCATACAGCGATGCACGGAAGGTAAGCGTCTGCCGTCCAATAGGCTTGAGAATATTGCAGTGCTCAGCCTCGGCCAGGCAGGCAGCGAGGCAGTCCATGACGTTGGCGAACAACAAGGGGGACATGGGGTCGCCCTGGCGCAGCCCCCTCTGGTGAAAAATTTGCTCTGAGAGCCGGCCGTTTACCAAAATCTGAGTTGAGGCAGAGCTGAGCAGCAGGCTGATCAAGTTTATAAATTTCTGTCCAAAACCCTTCGCCATGAGGACATCGATGAGGAATTGCCAGGACACGGAGTCGAAAGCCTTTTCAATGTCCATCTTGAGGAATAAAGCTGGGTATTTCTTTTGGTACATCGTCTTGGTTAGGCCTTGGACATAAGTAAAGTTGTCGTGAATTGTTCTCCCTTTCACAAATGCACTCTGGCAGGGCTTTACAAGTTCAGCCATACGAGGCTGCAGACGCTGGGCAAGAACTTTCATAATAATTTTGGCAAAACTGTTGATCAAGCAAATAGGTCGGTAGTCCTTGGGGGAGGCTGCATCTGGTTTCTTAGGGATTAGCACCATAGTGGCATCATTGAGAATCTTAAGCTTGTCGCAAACTTGGTTGTCAAGCTGATGGACCGCAGCCATGAGGTCATGCTTTATGATTGACCAGCACCTTCTGAAAAATAAACCTGTGTAACCATCAGGACCCGGTGCCTTTTCAGGTGACAAATCATTAATAGCCTTGAGCACTTCAGATTCAGTGATCGTAAGATCGAGTTCAGCTAGATCAATTGGTGCAATACCAATCTCCTGAAACTTCAACACGGCTTGCCGAGGAGTGGCCGAGCCCATTAAACCATCAAAAAATTTCCATATGATCTCCATCTTGGCCTCTTCGTCCACGACCGGAACACCCTCATGCAGAAGTTGAGGGATGTGATTCTTGCGGCGCCGGGCAGATGCCTTGAGATGAAAAAACCGCGTGTTAGCATCTCCTTCCTTCACCCACTGGATCCGTGATTTCTGTCGCCAAAGAGAGCGTTGCAACGCAGCAATCCCCAAAAGATTGACCTTCAGGGCAGACCGGAAACAGAGTTCATCCGCCGACAGCATGCGCTCGTCCATTGCTTCGTCCAGTCGTAGAATGAGCTCGCTCGAGATGGCAGCGCGCAGCTGCAGGTCGCCGATCAGCTGGGCACTCCAAGATTTCAGGTGCTTGCCAAGCCGCGAGAGCTTACAGCGTAGCCGCACGAAAGCATCAGAGTGATCTACTGGCCCCTCCCAGCTTGCTGCAACAGTTTCCTGGAAGCCATCTAGCTGTGTCCAATGATTCTCAAACCTGAACTGACGGCAAGGGACAAAATCACAGTCGAGTGATAGCAGCATTGGGCAATGATCTGAAATATCAGAGGACAGCGCCTGAAGTAAGCATCCCGGGAACAAATCAGCCCATTCAGCACTGTAAAGAACTCGATCAAGCTTGACCATCACCAGATTTTCCTGTTCATTGGACCATGTGTATCTCCGCCCGTGCAGATAGAGGTCAAGCAAGTGCAGCTCATTGATAAACCGACGGAACGCCGCCATCGTCCTGCGATTGATATTTGTAGAGCTCTTTTCCTCGGCTGCTGCAATCAGATTGAAGTCTCCACACACAATGCAAGGATATCCGGAAGGGATCAGCGGCTTAAGCTCGGAGAGGAAGCGCAGCTTGTCCGCTACAGACTGCGGCCCATAGACAGCCACCAGGCGGAATTCAGCACCCGAGCTACGCAGAATACAGTCGATCGATACCCAGCTAGCTGTGATGTGGGGGTTGGAAGCATGAAACAAAGTGGCATCCCAAGCAAGAAGCAGCCCACCTCTGGTGCCATCGGACGGCGAGAACACAAAATTGCTGAACCTCTGCCCACAGACATCTTGAACTAAATCCAGGGATACAACACTAAGCTTTGATTCTTGAAAAACAACAAACGAAGCCCATTGGCTTGCACTACTGATCTGATGCGAAGACGACGAGCCGGGTTATTGAGACCCCGAACATTCCAAATGAGCAAATTGATAACTAACATAGCAAACTAAACTCGACTGACAGAAGACAGGGACCTCATCCTCTACTGAATCCTGACCTTGCGTCTCCCCTTGCCCCCGGCCTGGCGCGCCAATGCAATGAGGGCCTCAGTCTGTTTCGGGCGGAGGGGGTGGTGACGGAAGGCCCCCCGGAGCTTGCTGACGGCGGCGGTGTCGTCCTCAGACTCGCCGGGCTCTGCAATCGCCAGTCCCCTCTTGCTCATGATCAGCCTGCGCGCCAGCCGGAGAGTGTGATTTCCCCCAGTGTAGCCGGGCGCAGTCTTTCTGTTCTGGATCCGGCGGCTCCGCCGGGTAGCCGTCGCTGCGTTCTTGGAGGATCTGGGTGCGCGTGGCGCGCGGGTGGGGAGAGGGAGGATGGCAGGAGCGACAGGCTCGGCGATGCGGTGGATGAACTCAGCGATGGGCTGCATGTCGGCGATCATCGAGTCCACATCTCCTAGGCCCAGCAATGACCCATCATTGGTGCGACGGTCCGTCTGGGAAGGATCGACATGGGTTGCAACATGGGCCTCGACGGTAGCATCCCCTTCTTCGACTCCATCTTCAGGGATCTGGGCCTCAGATGGGCCGTTGAGGCCCGTAGCCGCCATGCCTTGGCGCGCGTTGTCCATCACCGTGGGCACCTCCTGTGCCTGGTCCAGAGGCAGCAGCGTATGGGGAGGTAGTGGACCATCCAGCAGCGTTGACCCCAGCTCGGCAGACATGGAATTCTCAGACCGGCAAACTGGTTGCAGCGCAGCCATCGGTGCAGCGCCCACAGGTGCCGAAACCGTGAAAGTCACAGTCTCAGCCTCAGGCTCCAGCACCCCCATGCCAGCGAGCAGGGAGACAGGCGGGTGCAGCACGCGCTCGCAGGCCGTGACGACACCGTCTGGGGCCCCCACAGGCGCAGCGGCATGACACGGCGTGATGTCGTTGACGGCGTTAGGGCTCGAAGGCGCAGGAGGCACCACATTGCCCATGGCATCGACACGGAAGAAACGGCCGGAGTACCGGCGGGCGCTCCCGCGGCGGCGCCGGCGAGAGGGCAAGTCGGTGGCGTTGTCGCCGCCGCTCCGGCGCTGCCAGACATCATCCGGATGGCCGCGAGCCCATGGCAGAGGGCGCTCCTCGCCCTCCGAGCCATCAGCGTCGTCCGGCGCCGGACCCCGAGCACGATCCACCGTCGCCGGCGTCGGCGGGAAGTAGGTCACCGGGTTTGATTAGTGTTTTGACGACACTAATCAAACCAAATACTAATGAAGAATTCTTAAGCAGAGTCAGTTTAATAAAACGGAAAGACACCAAGTTACACCATTTGTTCCATCAAGATTCAGCAAGCACTATTCTGCTCATGAACTTTTCAACATGTCAAACTACCCAAACTTTACGGTAAAAAAACTACCCAAACATATGCATATTAGGACAGATATGATTCAACAAATAAATCTACACTGAATCTATGTTATCAGTAAAAATACTATCTCATGAATGTGAACTGTAATGCGCGCGTCCATCACAAATCGAATTGAGCTAAAGTAGAACTGATCTAAACTAAACATGTCGAATTCAGAGTACAGTGCTGGCATATACTAACCTGATGGCCCAGTTCACCATGAAAACAGAGAACTCCTTCGATCACAACATTTGTGAATTGGGAAATAGCTTGCCGAGGGTATCATTGATTCTAGCATTATATGTTGGATTTTGTGGGCTTTTACCCATGGCCCAATTAAAATTCAAAAAATCAAATGGCCAATTTAAATGGCTGGTTTGGGGACAAACGTTTAGTCCCACATTGCTAGTTGGGAGTGAGCTGCACCACTTTATATAGTGGGATGTTTCACTACTAGCATGAAGTGTTGGCTGTGAAGAGAAAGGAGGTGCTCCACACGCGCGCTGCTCCTCCTCGCTCGCCACGCCTCGCCTCGGCACGACGCGGGTTGCGGGAATGAGCATTAATTACATTGCTTCCGATTCCTTAATCGTGGGGCAGTTACTTGACATGATTGTGGGATTGAACGCCCTGCCCGAACCGCACTATATACGGACGGCCTTGGCGCCGTTTCCGATTACTTAATCGTGGGGCAGTTACTTGACTTGATTGTGGGATTGAACGCCCTGCCCGAACCACACTATATACGGACCGCCTTGGCGACTTCCACTACACATGCAACACATGGTCTCACACCACCACCGTTCCAGAATTTTGCGCCGCCGTCTTCCATGTCTTCTCCATCCCGTCTTCCGGCGTGCACCGGTTGAATGGACAGTAGGCCTCCGAAACCCCGTCTCTTGTGATCCTGTACGGGAGAGGGGCGATCAGATTTTTGGGGAGCGCACTCGCGGACTACTGGCTTCGAGTTCTTCCCCAATGACGACTTCTTCCCCGACATCGGCAGCCTCTTCATCGACGACATGGGCGACAACAAAAACGCCAACGCTTCGGCTGCCGCTGCACCGTATGATCTCTTGATCTTCCTGTTTAAGTTACTAATGCAGTTCCTGCTTGTAGTATGTGATCTAGATTCATTATGTTTATCTATTGTTGTAGTAGATCACATGATTAGTTTAATTCTGATTATTCTAGTCATAAATGGATGCAGAGGCCGGGACTACCCCTTTTCGAGAGAAAAATTCTAGTCATAAACTGTTTACTGTTTTCGCGGATTAAATCAATAGCTAAATTGCTTATATTTTCAACACTATAATTATACGGGCCATTATGCGTATTCTTATCTCTGGACTTTCTTAACATCCATCGAACACCTTGTCAGCATAAGAAATTCTGCAGAAATATATATTTTTTAGAGAAAAGGGGCAACGCTCCCTGGTTCCATTAGCATGCAACCACCATTCTGCAGAAACATGTGACAAGCACGATTGCATATGTCCAGCCCTGGTTTACGTTCAGCTCGAACGAGTCGCGTAAAGCTAACAATTTTAACACCACCGGGTGACGCGTACACTACCGCGTGTTTGGAAACAAGGCCGGAGTCCGATTCCAGCTTGACGGAACGGAACTGCTTGGCGCCAACGCTAGCCTGCCTGGATCACCGGCGACTTCGACTTGGAGCCGAAATCGGACCCCTGAACTTACGTATATCATTGGCAGCATGGGCTGCAAGTTACATGCCAATGTCCCTAGCAGAGAAAGGTATGCGTCCATGGTAAAACTTACGTTCACTAAGATTTGCATCCAGTGCTTTGGGCATATAGTGTGGAATTTTACATATAGTACTTAACATGCATCGCATCGGGTAAAAATGATACGTCCACTAGAAATTTAAATCGGAAACCTATATGTTCATCGAAACAACTAGGCCTAATAAAAACTAGAATCTCTTACATTTTTTACATCCACTAGTTTTCGAAATCAATTACTTCTTGGAATACAAATAATTGAATCCTACCAGCTACATGAAATTTACAGCTATCAGCTAGTAGTGTTTCGAAAAAACTTACATCTCGATTGCGAATT